>CM050176.1:41656218-41786218 GCA_027410445.1 Discoglossus pictus | reverse complement strand
TGCCCATACCCCCCCCCCCCCCCCCCCCAGCTGCCTTTCTCTTACTGGATGATCCTGATCATGGAGGGGATTTTGAATAGGTCCTCCCAGCCACATGGGAAATGTGATATATATGTATGAAATAAAGGGTTGCTGTTACTTGGAAGGAATAAAGGATGGTGTGTTTCATTTATTGGGAAGGCTTTTATTATTTTCCTGAGCTAAAGCATCTGTACATGTTCCTGGTCCATTAGCCGGATACAGAGCAGCCCATTCCTTCAAAGAAGATCGCCTATTTAATGGGAATTCCTGTGGCCAAAGGCAGGGATTGTCTGTACATAAAAAGACCCCCTTTTTGGATCTTCACAAGCAGTAGCTCTGGGACAGAGGTTCCTGAGAGAGAGAGCTGCAAATAAGAATTACACTGAGAGACAGTGTGTGAAGGAGCTTTAGACTCCTAGCAAAGCCAGAGGCTCAAAGTGTGAGAGGCTAAAAAGACTGCAGTTTATGAAGAGACTCCAGAAGGTGATTACCCAGGAGGGCAACTGCTTCTGAGAGACACCTGGCACTACAGGAGCCTGTAGCAGTGGATGTCCAGTTCCAGAAGAATCTGGAGTGTGAGATGGTGAAAGCGGATCCACCATCCCCGAGAGGAAGAATGCATGGAGATGCCA
The DNA here is from genome assembly GCA_027410445.1 of Discoglossus pictus. Lineage (NCBI taxonomy): Eukaryota > Metazoa > Chordata > Amphibia > Anura > Alytidae > Discoglossus > Discoglossus pictus. The sequence continues at coordinate 41,785,565 of CM050176.1, read as the reverse complement.
AGTACAGCATTTGTTGCTGCTCGGCCCAAGCCGATAAACCCCACTTTGTTGAGTTGAGGAGGAGGATATGTGACAGACTGCCCCCTAGAGGTCGATGTGGATGTGCAGCTGTGTTCATTCCAGCAGGGAGTGAGTTAACTCCAGCTTTAAAAAGCTCCCATAGAGACAAGTGGTCTTGTGGAAAACTTGAGATTGCTGGAGAGCAGAGCAGGAGCTCTGGGACAGAGGTTCCCGAGAGACAGAGCTGCAAATAGGAATTATACTGAGAGAGAGTGTGTAAAGGAGCTTGAGACTAAAAAGACTGCAGTTTATGAGGAGACCCCAGAAGGTGATTACCCAGGAGGGGAGTGGCTGCTGAGAGAGACCAGGGACTACAGGCAAGTAAACCCCCCCTGACGAGGGTAACACTGGAGTTCAACTGAGTGTTGACTGTGTGCTGCTATTTGGCAGCAAGGAAGCTGAATATATTTACTGTTTGTTATTTTCTTTGTGCTGGCTGTGTCTTAATAAAATATAAAAAGCCTCCTGTGGTTTCCTCCATAAAAAGTTGGTTGAAACAGGGCACTGATAAAGAGGGAGAGACCGTGCCTTGTCCCAGTGCGTGTGTTTGTGTTTGCATCTGTGTGCATTTCCTTACCTAAGGTCAGGAAATCCTTTTTATCTTAGAAACTCAACAAATGTTTACAATTCCGTCTGAAAAATCTGGGTGCACTATTGTTGGGAATTCATTATTATATATACTGTATATACAGATAATTACAGAGCATCTCACATATAAGTTGTGTTACCTTTTGAGACCAATTATGCATTATACAGTACTATATCATGTGGGCCCCTTCTGGATCGCTATCTTGTTATGGTGAAGGGGCTTGTGTACTTCCTGAGGAATCTGTATGTGGACCAAGAAGCCCCGGTCAGAACCGAACATGGAACAACCAAATGATTCAAGATTGGAAAAGGAGTGCGACAAGGTTGTATATTGTCACCTTATTTATTCAACCTATATGCGACATACATCATTCATAAGACCAGACTGGATGTAAGAGAATCATATGGATGAAAATGAGCTAAGCTGCCTTTAAGTCTTACAATCAGCCTTTCCATCTCAGTGTTATCCCATACGTTGGTTTTCACCATATTTAGATTTAGAATTGTGGAGGTTTTCTATGCGATTATTAATGCATATCTGACTGCTTCGTTTTTCTGAGCGTTATGATTCATGCCATATTGTTCCATTGGTTGTGAAAAAAGAGAGGACAAACGTCCAAATGGGGTTGTTGTTCTAGGAACGTAGCATGTAATTTGCAGTATTTGAATCTTGGGGCAAGGCCACCAATCTTGGGGCAAAAGTAAATGTAAGTTTGAGACTTATTGTCCACAGCTTTTTCAAGTGTAGATTAGGGATCTGTCTAATTTTACACCGTCTAAAATGGGTAAGTACAAGAGTTTTGTAAGCTTGTTCTTTATACTTAGAACAAAGGAAATGGTATTAATTGTTTCCCATATATTTTGTCAATGTTCTGGATCTATAGGTTACCCATGTCTGTTTCCCGCAGAAGCATATATGAGATGGGGAAAACGTCTTGGAAGATAGGACTAGAGAGTAAAGTTGATAGATCAGAATCTTGGGGTATATTATAGAAGACATTCAGCCCTATTAAATTCCCTCAACGTGTAAAACCATAGCCCGTAACGTAGCCCATGAGACTTATTAAATTAGCCCCAAAAAGCAACCAACCAACAACTTGCAGGGTAAGGGCGAAAAAAAATCTACGGCATGTCGAAAATTGAACTCGGCGGCCGCAAATCCTTTGTTCTGTCAAGCCGGTAAATTTTTAGATCCAATCATGCTATTACATTGCAACAAATTCACTGATGTTCAAGTGGAGCCAAAAAGCCAATGGGTACTAGAGAGGACCCACAAGGGGGTTAAAGTCCTATCCGTAGCACTGTAAATGCAAACATACACACACTACTGTAATTATAAGTAAGGGGAAAGTAATGTTAGGTATTAAAATTAATAGCACAACATTCTCAAGTCGCAAATCTGCATTATAAAATACTTTTTTAATGTTTGATTTCCGTTTTATATCGATCCCAGTAATCAATGTGTTAATACATATAATGGAACTCACATGTACTGGAATATCATATTTACTGGTTTGTTAATATTGCATTATTTCTGGAATGCGGGTCCGATTAAAAACTCGTAATTGAAACCGTAAGGCTTTGAAATCTAACCTCCATTTGATGATGACAATCTCACTTGCCATTGGCTCTGTCTAAATCCTTTTGACTAATTGATCTTGTTCATGGGCGCACATCAAACGTGTGAAAAATAGTTTACAGGCTGGCATCTCTGACCCGTAACTCACGGCATGGTGAAACCTAATAGCTCTGTAACGCGGCCGAATTTCAAGCCCGCAACCTATGCAGGCTTGGCCATACCGCTACAGGCTTCGGATTTAATGGGTCTGATAGTTTCTTAAATATTGCTAGCGGGGTTGTGTCTGTCTTTTTCATTGGAAGTTTGGATGCAAAACAGAAGATGTCATGGGACTAAGAGAAGTTCTGGATTGACATATATTATCATCCATGTATGGATCTTGATATCTAGAAATGTCCACATTCTCTTTAAGGTTTTGGGAATGTGTTAAATAATGTAACTTTTTGTTTATGTAATTTTAATCTTTTTGTTATTTTTTTATTTTTTCATATATTTATGTTCTGTGAGTGAAGCTCGGGTATCACTGGTGGTCTGCTGATCTGCGGTTGGGAACCTCTAGACTAATGGTAGTCAACCTGGTCCCTACCGCCCACTAGTTGGCGATTCAAGCTTTCATGGCGTGCGGCAAGGTAATCACTATGTGTTGTCGCTGACACGTGACGTCACACATCCCCAAGACCTGTAGCACCACGCTTGGCATTGGAGAGCTGGTGAGAGAGTTTATGGACAGCAGTCAGAACCGGATCCCGATCTAGTAAGTACACAGGGAAACATAGCTAGGGTCATATGATTTATGTGACCAGAAATGAGAAAGGGTAAATTACTACTAGTTACTGCGGCACCAGTGGGTGTAAGGACATTTTACCATAAAAAATGGGCGGTAGGTATTAAAAGGTTGAAGTCCCCTGATTTAGACTCTACCCTGGCACTCTGACGCACTGATACTCAGTATTTATTTTTTTGCTCTTGTATCTATTCTTATCTGTCCGTGTCAGAGGATAATACAGGACATTAGCTACAATTTTACATTCAAGACCAAGTCCATTTCATAAATGACTTAATTGCAAATGATTCATAACAGCAAGAGTTTTGTGATAGTGTCTCAAAAAGGGTCATTCTAATTAAAGACTATCAGTACACTGTCTGTTATACCATAACATCTTACCATGATTAAAGCCCTTTGATTAAATGCCTGAGACATCTCGGCAGCTGAGAGCTAGATTGCAAGAAAACATTTACATGACAAGAATAAAAATAGCACTTTCCAAAGCACTGTGTTTTTAATGCAAAAGAGGCAAATTAAAACAATAAAGACATTTCTAAAGATGCTACTAGATCGGTTTCACTTCAATAAAATGAGGAGCAGATGTGATTTGTGTGTAATATCATCTGTTTGATGTTTTCAAGTCTTTTGCACTTAATTAAAGTGTTTACTTATATTGAACTTATGTGATTTTTTTAAATCATTTTTTTTCAGTTGTTTGTCTGTCTCCTGATATCTCATGACATTTTTAATGTGAACCACCAATCATCTAGTCATATGCTAAAGGACCAGTATATATTGTATATTATATCTACTAAAGGATAAAGTTCTGGTAAACTATTGGAGACCCTTTCCATTCCTATGTACTATTAAATGAACATATATGTTTGGAAAGTCTGATTAAAAGCATAATTAGACAGGAAAACTATCATAAAGCTTATTTTTATTAGAAAAAATTGCTGATTCCTGCAGGTATACTTTGCTGAAGGTCTTATAGGTGAGGGGGCATTTACATTTCTGCATCAGGAGAACCTGCACTTATTTTTGCAAGCCGTCTGCTTCTGAGCATGTGCAAGGGAAGCGGAAAGGTGTCAAATGCCAAAATCTCAAATGATTTACCAATTCACCTCCCCATCTCCCTCCTCCGTGCCATTCGCCACCCTCTACAATGTTCAGCAGCTGAGAACATCAAGTTATCAGGAAGTGCTCAAGTCAGACAAAATGGAAACTTTCTATAAGCAAACAGAATCTTCGCTAATTTTCTCCCCCAAAAAATAGTTTTATGTTCATGGCTTCCAATGCTTCCAATGTTGTTAGCATGTTACATACTTCACAAACAAGTGCATTTTTTTTCTAGAACTACTGATCTCCTTTAAAGAAACTTTTGGCTTCATGGATACTGCCCTCCATCCTTATGTCGAGCAGCCAAAATGAAATGGAAAAGCTGTACAGATATTTTCTTTTAATTATTTTCCTTGCCGCAGTATTAGTTTTTGCAGAACTGATGGGGGTTATCTCCAGATAGGTTGCACTAGCTTATATATTTGGTTTTGATCAACATTTAGTTTTATATCATGTCTAGTAAGTTGCTTATTAAAACATATGTAGTCACCGACCACTAATGTTATTTAGGGAGAGTCATGGAAAATGTGCCATTACACCCAGAGTGCCAGGCTCTGCTCATTAACAAATCCGATCCCTGACTATACCCATATTTTGAAGGGTTGATATATAGGTCATTGTAGGTGTTCCTCCTCTATCCAGGATACTCTTATGTCAATTATTTCAATATTCAATACCTACATTAATAAGTTTGGGCTCATTACATTGCTCATGTAGGTACACCTTTAAGGCTTGGACTACCCTACAAAAGCTTTTACAAGAAAGTTTTGGGGACTTATTACATGGCTCCAGCCAAAGCTTTCCAGTAAAATTTACTGACTCGTATCCACAAGCTTTTGCCCATACGCACGTTGAATAACCGAGAGTTAGAAGTGGTACATGGCTCCCATATTTCTTGATGTCCTACAGCATGAGACATTTTTTACATCTAGAAATATTTGATATATCTTGTTTTGTAATTGTGTCATGGTGGGTGATACTGGTTTAAGCCAACGTGCTGCTATCACTGTTCTAGCCACTGTTAAAATTTGGATGGTTAGTTTGCATTTGGTTGTTGGCAGACACACTAGTGGACTGCCGTAGTTTGCATGGCTTTCCAAAATACCTGGATTTGGGACAGTTCCACCATATTTATATTGGGAGGTGTCTTTTCTTCTGCATGCACAGAGGCAAGTTGGTGGTACTGAGGATTAATATTTACTTACTATATTTGGTTTTCTGTACCAAGAGTACAGTATTTTATAATAAGTTTCTTGGGATACAGTACATAATACAGTTCTGGAGACATTCTCATTTTGGTGACAAATGGAATGAAATACTTCCACTTTAAAGCCAAATATTGAATTCCATTTAGAAATATTTTTTGTGTGATGTTCCTTAAAAACAATTAAACAAATGGCTGATGTAAAATAAAATGTACAGAGCACAAGTCACTCTACCATTGGCTGGTCAGTGAGACCTTCATAATGTGAGTGATGACATATTGTTTGACATTGTAGCTTCATAAAAAGCTGTATTTTTAACAGGACGCCCTTCACATTACAGATTAAATCTTATTTTTACTTCAAGGCCAATAGAAGCAATAACTAAAAGTGACACTACAAGTAAATTCTTGATTAAGAAAATGAAACAACTTTTACATAAGTCTCTAGCTGATGATGTACTGCAGTTTAGTGACTTCCAGGTCCTTATAAATATAAACACAAATCTTTAAATTCAATGCCATTACAATTTGAAGTTAAAGGCGAGATTGATTAAAATGGATTCCTGTTAATATTCAAACTATTTTATGGATACCATCTGGATTAAAATAATTCAACCTGATCAATGGTGGGAGCTGTAAAGCCCTTGTGTATATTATGATGTCTGTGTCAAGGAGATTATTTTCTATAAAATACCTGTATATTAGTGTCACATAAACCTGCTATAAGTTGAGGTCTTAAAAAACATAAAGATGTCCTTAACCTTAGTCATAAAGTGTAATATTAACCCTGCATATTAAATAAACAAATAATAATGACAAGATAATACTAGAGATATAATCCAGGGAGGCTGAGACTGCAGATGATGGACCAAATCACCTTGGGATAAATGTCCAGGTGTAGCCTGGAGTTTGTCGGTGGGGCCCGGTCCTGACATTCATAAAACTTCCGGCCACACCTCTTCTTGGCATGCCTCAGTTCACTTTTGAGTCTGTGTTTGGCGGTTGCTCCTCAGCCATCCCCTGTCCTTTAGCTTTTTCCAAGCCCTTCATTTGCGGATTTTAGGGCCATATCCTCTAACCAGTGCCCTTCTCTGGATCTCCCTAGCCGTCAAACAGGCTAACAATGGGTCAAGTAGCACCACCCAATGGTCAGCTACTGATCCAGACAGGGATCCTCCTAACATATTCGGCTTTGATTTCAGCCCATTCCTAATGTCCATAAGGGCATTCACATTGCTGGAGAGCCATGACTGGGAATCACATTCATACCATGTAAAGCTTTTTAACTTTCACCTATATTGTACTTTTTGTCTGATATCTACTAAATATGTAACACGTTTTAGCTCCCTATATTGTAATTTTTGTTCCATATCTACAAAAAATAAAAACAGCTTCCCAAAAGTCCTCCATACATATTCTGGCTTATATCTACTAAAACATACAGCTTTCCTTAAGCCTTTTGTGTTTATTTGGCCCATAGCCACTACAGCAACAAACCCTCCATTACAGATTGTGATCCATAGCCACTGAACAGCATTTTTGCCCATGTCCAAGATCAAGCCTTGAACCTTAAAATGTAGCTTTCCATAAGTCCACCTGTCAGCTACCACTTGAGGGGGACTCAATCACTAATGGTATTGACAGTCAGGTAGAACCAAATAGGAGCAGAACTACAGGTGTAGATATCCAATGGGCCTCAAGAAAAATAGGGGTGCAACAAGGGTTCATAGCTCAAGTATAAGCCATTATTCCTGGTTTGTAGTTGACCTTCTGAAGAGAGGCAGGTCCTTTGTCACAAGTTCCCAATAAAGAGAGTATATTTTGAAATATTGCTTGTGTGACTAAAATTGCGTGAAGGTAAGGTTGGCTTAGGGGTGTTTGGGTTAGACTTAGTGGTCTAAGGGTTATGATTAGGCTTAGAGGTTAAATAGTTAGGATTAGGCGTAGGGGTCTTAGTGTTAGGGTTAGGCTTATGTGTCTTATGGTTAGAAGGGTTCAGGGTGATTTTTGTAACAACCTGCTAATGTCGGCGCCTGTTGTTTGCGTGCCATTCTCCTGCGCTGCAAAGGTCCGGGGGCCGTAAGGTTGACTTAGATCTTATGAGACAAAAAGAGCCACGAGACGGTCAATAATATCCATTGGAAACCAATAGACCATAATGAAACACAATTTATTTTTAATATACCACAAACCAAGCAGTGTCCTGCATATGGCAATGGGTCAGTGAGACTCGATGTATGATAACAAATAACCGCACTAATGTCCACACATAACAATTATTAGACAGAACAATTTGTAAAACAGAACACACTTACAATTAACAAAAAGGAAGACAAACAGTTTAGGAGCATGGAATTCAGAAAAATATATTTAATTTGAGTTTATTGATACATGAACCATCCACCAAAACACCTGGATCAGTTAAAATCAGCTAATTATAAGGTTAACACTAATAATATATCTGTGGATCTTTTGTTTCTGGAAGAGAATGTGTAATGAGGCTGGATGTATTATAGAATTGAATGTTTGTGCTTCGTTGCTCTAAGAAATTAATATTTTAATATGAGAAAATCATTAGATAGTGTTGCAGCTATTAGTGGGGTCATCTGGAAATCTGCTGGGTTGTTCATTTAGCATAAATCTCAGTAAAATAATCTACTGAATGGATGAGTGTAAAAACAAGAAAGAGAATCCAGATTTATTTTTTTCAGTTCACTTAATAGAAGGCAAAAAATGCAACAACACAGCAGGAAAACACAGTAGGATGTTTGGTTATAAGAGAAGAAGAGAGAGGTACAAATACAATGCTATAGATCAGGAGATGGCGAAAACTGAAGGGATTCTGAGTGGCCCTTGGTTTAGTACCAGTGAGACATTTGCTATTGTTTTTACAAGATAAGTCCCCAGGGGTAGATTTAAGAGTTTTGACGCTTTGGGCTACATTGATTTGCCGCCATGTGGAAATCGAAGGGTTCATTATAATAATAATCATTATCATAGGATGATGGCATCTTTATTCTGTAATTATTAAATTTTTGACATTAAATCAGTTTCCACCGTAAATTAAATGAATATCACATTTATATATGTATATATATATATATATATATATATATATATATATATATATATATATATATATATAAATTGGTACAACCTAATTGATTTTTTTTTTGTAAAACTCAGCTATTTGCGTTTTTTTTTATTTATGGGTCCTCTCCTACCCCTTGTTCCCAGCCCATGACCCCTAGGCCCCCCTGGAGCCTCTCACCAGGACTCCCTCTCTTACCCTGATCAGCGGGAGTAAATCTCTGTGTGTCTTCTGCTGCCTCTGCAGATAGACGCGCCGACAGGGAAGGCGCAGAAGACACACACAGTTTACTGCTACCGATCAGGGTAAGTGAGGGTCTCCAGGGGGTCCTATGGGACATGGGCAAGGTGCAGTGGCGGAGCTTATGAATAAAGGACCTTGGTGCAAAAACAGATATTTGCCCCCCCCCCTAGGAAGGTGGGGCAAACCTTTTTTTAACCCCCCCGGGGCCACCCTCCAGTGCCATATATGTACACACACATACATAAATTAATATATAAATATGCATTTGAAAACTGTTTACTAGCAAAGTTGGCACCCCCTGAAATTCCCAGGGAATATTAGCATAAGTAATACATTGTATCGTTTTTGCCTGGGGATTGTGCAGACATGCTCAGTTATCACCTGAAGTCGGCCCTACTGTGGGAAGTCACGTGATGTCAGACACTTTCCTTTCCATTAGATTTCTGTAATAACTATAACTAGGTCTGTGTCCCATCATTCACCGATTGTTTTATCTACAGGTGATACTCCCCGAGCCCCAGTGACTTGCCCCATCACCTGTCCTAGCCCCAGTGAATTGCCCCGTGACCTCCCCCAGGCCCAGTGAATTGCCCCATCACATGCCCCAGCCCCAATAAATTGCCCTGGGGACCTCCCCCAGCCCCAGTGAATTGCCACGTGACCTCCCCCATCACCTGTCCTAGCCCCAGTGAATTGCCCTGTGACCTCCCTCAGCCCCAGTGAATTGCCGTCCAGCCCCAGTGAATTGCCCTGTGACCTCCCACGACCCCAGTGAATTGCCCCATCACCTGCCCCAGTCCCAGTGAATTGTCCTCCAACCCCAGTGAATTGCCCTGTGAGCTCCCCGAGCCCCAGTGAATTGCTCCATCACCTGCCCCAGCCCCAGTAAATTGACCTCCAGACCCAATGAACTGCACCATCACCTGCCCCAGCCCCAGTCACACACACTCATTCACACAAACACAGACACTCCCACAGACACTCACACGACTTACACACAGACACTTGCACAGATACTCACACAGACATACACCCTCATTCACACAGAAACACTCACTAAGACTCACTCTCACTCAGACACACTCTCACTCACAGAGACATATAAACTCACACAGACATACACACTGACATACACTCACAAAAAACAGACACTCACACAGACACACAAACTCACTTACACTCAGACACCCACACTCAGACACTCAGAAACTCACACAAACACACTCACTCACACAGACACACACACTAATTCACACAGACACACTCACTCACACAGACACGCTCACTCACACACACAGACACACACACACACACTCAGACACACACACTCACACAGACAGACACACACTCAGACACACAGACAGACACTCACACACTCACTCGCACTCACACAGACATACACACTCACTCACTCATAGAAACACACTCGTACAGACACACACTCACACAGACACACACACATTCAGACACACAGACACTCAAACAGACACACACACTCGCTGTCACTCACACAGACAAACACACACAGACACTCACATGCTCACTCACACACACACATACACGCTCACTCACACACTCACACACACATACACACTCAGACACACACTCAGACACACACTCAGACAGACGCACACACAAACATTCACTCACACACACATTCACACACACTCAGACACACAGATGCACTCACACAGACGCACTCACACAGACACGCACTCACACAGACACACACTCACACACTCAGACACACAGACACACTCACTCACACACTCAGACACACACTCAGATACACAGACGCACTCACACAGATGCACACACACACACGCAGACACACAGATACACTCACACACTCAGACACACACTCACATGCTCACTCGCACTCACACAGACATGCACACTCAGACACACAGACACACACTCACACAGACACCTGCAGACACTCAGACCCACACACTCACTGACACTAACTCACACGCTCACTCACACACTCACACACACATACACACTTACTCACACACTCACAAACACATACAAACTCACTTGCACAGACACGCACTTGCACAGACACGCACTCGCACAGACACGCACTCGCACAGACACTCACTCGCACAGACACTCACTCACACAGACACTCACACAGACATTCACTCACACAGACACACAGACATGCACTCACACAGACACGCACTCACACAGACATTCACTCACACAGACACACACACAGAAACACACTCACACACACACTCACACACTCAGACACACACACAGTCACACACACTCACACAGACACTCACATACATGTGCACACACAGACACTCACTCACACACTCACAGACAAACACTTACACACACAGACACGCACTCACACACACACTCACACTCATAAACTCACTCACAGACACACATTCACTCCCACAGACATGCACTCACACTCATACATGCACTCACACACAGACACTCACTCACACAGACATGCACTCACACACAGACACTCACTCACACATGCACTCACACAGATACTCACACACACACTCACACACTCACACAGACACTCACATACATGTGCACTCACACAGACACTCACTCACACACTCACAGACACACACTCGCACACACAGACACGCACACACACTCACACTCATACACTCACTCACACAGACATTCACTCACACAGACATTCACTCACTCACACAGACATGCACTCACACCAATACTCACTCAGACATGCACTCACACAGACATGCACTCACACAGACATGCACTCACACTCATACACTCTCACACAGACATGCACTCACACATAAACACTCACTCACACACAGACCTGCACTCACACATAGACACACACACACACACACACACACACACACACACAGACATGCACTCACACACAGACACTCACTCACACAGACACTCACTCTCACAGACATGCACTCACACAGACATGCACTCACTCATACACTCACTCACACTCATACCCTCACTCACACAAACATGCACTCACACAAACATGCACTGCACACAAACAGCACGCTGCATCCTCCGCCGATCGCCCCCTTCTCCCTTCTCACTCCTTCCTTCCGAAAGCTTGGAGCTCCGCTTGGGGGTATTTGGATCCAGCGGTAAAGTCATGGCTGACTTCACCACTGTTTGCTGATTGGCTGAAAAGCCAATCAGCTTGTGCATGGGTACGAAATGGTCTACAGCACACCCAGCACTTTTTTTTCTATTGCAAAAATGGCATGCATGTTTACATGCAAACATTTTTGCATGGTGGGTTATAATTGCATTCTAAAAGATGGAATCATAACCCACCTCACTTGAGTATGCCTTTAAGTTGTAAATTAACTGCTGCAGTTTCAATCAGTTCAATCTTTACATACTGTAACCATATTGTAGTTTTCTCCAAAAAAACATATCACTTGAAGGGAATATTCCCTTCTATACAAGTCTGTTATGTTATTTGCAGGTTCATTGTAAATGTGTTTAGGCCTAGGGCTGTACATTTTTAGGGGGCACTCTGTAATGAAAAATACATCTACATGTGTTGCTACATTAGCTCAATTGTCAGATAATAAAGCTTCCTGTAAACAAGATTGAAATATAAAAATGCTCCTCGCTGCTGAGCGCACATGGAGAACGTCCCGTACTCAGACTTCTTGCACTATAAATGTATGCAATGCCCTTACACCCCATCCGTTAATTTATCCAAGCAAACCGATCTTTCACCGCTCCATTGCAACATTGTCATCTAATCCTAAATGCCTATTTTCATTATAACATTCAACTCCTTTCTCAACTCCTCATCTTCCCCTCCAGTGCCCAGCTTCATTGCACGAGACTTTGCTAACCACTTCAGAAATAAAACAGACACAATTAGACATGACATCTCTACACAACACAATACACACAAACCCACAGACACATAACCCTCATTACTCTATGCTCAGATAGACACAGTAAGCTTTTTCAGCTCCACTGATCCCATGCCTTCACATTTTATCCCTTCCATTTCTAATACCCTTACCCCGATCCTCACTCATCTTTTCAACTGATCTCTCTCTCTCCCCAATGTCACATTTCCATCCTCCTTCAAATAGTCCCTTATCACACCCATTCTAAAGAATCCTGAAATCTTCATCCCTTCCTATCAGCTACTCCCCTTGCCTCCAAACTAACTCCTGCCTCCACTATAAGATGGTTTCTGTCCCCAACATTCAACTGAAGGTGTTCTCACCAAGGTAAAAAATGACTTGGTGACTGCTATGTCCATTGGAAACTTCTCCTTACTAATACTCCTTGATTTGTCTGCCTTTGATACAGTTGCCCACCCACTCCTGCAAATGCTCCAATCATCAGGCTTCCGTAGCACAAACATCTCATTGTTTATATCCTTTTTCTCTAACCATTCATTCAACATTTCCTTCCTGGCAACTCTTCCCTTCAATACCCCTGTTTTTTGGGGTACCCTAAGGATCAATGCTAGGTTTATTGATCTCTCTACACCTCGTCTCTTTGCAAATTAGCTCCTTTGGGTTTCAGTTCATCTTATTTTCCTTTACATCTTCATGTCTATACCTGAAATGTGTCTTACTGTGGACAACACAGAAAGACCCCATAACTCAAGTTAGATATCTTGGTGTCACACTTGACTCAGACTTCTTCATCCACCACATGTCATCAGTCACCAAATATTGCCATCTTCTGGACATCTCAAAAATGTCCCTTTCTCTTCCAAGACAATTCTAAAACACTATTCCACACTCTCTTAATGTCACAGCTTGACTATTACAATTCCATCCTTATTGGCCATCTACTAAACCCCCTAAAATATCTAACATTTAAGAGCCAGACGGGTTGTTTCTATGATCCTGGAAGGAAGCAATTCATGTAAGGGTGGAGCTACCAATGGTGCAGGTGGTATAAAGTACCTCTGGCCCCCACTAAAGCCAACCAGCCACTGCTCCCCAAGGCCTCCATAGCCGTACGCCCCCAACTGGAAATTTATCTGTGCCTGATTAAAAAAGAGCATTTCTACTGAAGCTCCAAGAGGTGGTGGTGTGGAGCAGTTCAGCATGCCGAGGATGTGTATCAAGGAAGAGGGAGCAAGGGTTTAATGACACATGGGGAATGAGCTCTGTGAGCAAAGTAAATAGGGACAAGGGCTATGTGAAGTGGGTGCTGAGAGAGGTTGGGAGCTGTTTTCGGATGGATGCTGAGACTACGACTACGTGCTATGTAGGGGTGGATGCTAAGAGGAGTGGGTACTGTGTGCGGGTGGTTGCTAAGAGGGGTGGGTACTATGTGAAGTTAGTATATGTATATGTATTTACAACCCCCATGACTAATACAGGTGTTAATGTTGGTTTGTTACATACATGTAAAGTAAAGTAGAACTTTAAAGATGGAAATAATTGCCAGCCTAAACTCTGTTGCCATTACTTTCCATATATTGTCATTGCTCTGCCCAGAGGTCATTTCTATAACTTGCTATAAAACACAGAGCTATTATTTCCTAAATTGTTCTGAGAGTTCCAAAGCTTCACGCTGTGTCTCCTATTGTACAGTGTGATCCATGCTCTGTGCTTGGTGTAATTACCTGCAATTACACTGAAAGGATACTGATAATTAGTGGTCATTCTCGGTCATCGCTGCCCTAGAATTAACATAAAATACCGACAGGTAAATGTGAAGCCCAGTTAATGCCAACCTTGGGATCAGGATAATTCTTGACAGTGATTAATTTTCTAATTTTTTGAACCTTCTATGTTATTTTACACCCAATAAATTGTGAACCGCAGGGGCGCCCATCACTGCACTGTACAATTCTCTTTGTAAGCCAGAATAACGTTTAATATTTTACAGCCTTTCTCGGAAACAGAATCAGTCTTTCTGAACAGAGAAGTCTTCATGTTCTCTTGTATCTGTCAGAAGTCTCCGAGCAGCATTAAAATTTTACTTGTTCTGAAATTAAGCTTTTTGTGTCTTGGTAATAAACTGGGATGGCTATTAACTTTTTCTGTTCCAATAAGAAACGCACTGAACTCACTGCCAAATAATGCTATCAGGATGTAATATGCTGTGCTTTTTAAAGGAACGCTGCATGATAAAATAAATAAATATATTGAAAAACCATAAGACTCTTTAAAGGCAGGAAAATGCCATAATGCAAATTTTTGACTAAAAATGGTTTCATTTGCTGAACCCATGAGGCATCCATGATACTTTGATGAAAGCTATTTGTATAAGAGGGCATTTACATCTTTGGAGAATATGGCTTGCATTCATGGATACAAATGTGCAGCTTCTTGAGTGGAAAGGAGTTGGTGTCAAATGCAATGAGATCCAATTATTTAACAAATCTGCCTTCTTTTTCCCTCTTTCATCATTAATAGAGAAAACACACACCCCTCATGATACAGCTCTCAGAAATAATAGGATGGATTATTCTATGGATATGCAGTGTGTTCAAAAACACATATATTCTTTAAAAATGTGTTATATTCATGGCTTTCACAGCTGCTAATGTTGTTAGTTTTTTATATACTTCTCAAACAAGTATTTTTTTAAATCTTGAATTACAGTAGTCCTTTAATAATAACAATTATATATAATTTTGTATGAAAGAGTAGTCCATGCATGGAGCAGTATCACAGCAAGGAAACTTAGGTATTGATTTCATGGTTGAGCATAATTTATCACTATATATATTGTAAACATGTTTTTATGTTCTTCCCTCTTATGTTGCATATGGCCAGTTACGATCACAGTCCTTGAAGGCAATGTGTTAACTGGTCCATATACAGACCAGTGGGTTGCTTCGGGCTGGAGTTCCTCTTGGTTCTTTCCATATTCTTTGCTGATTCCTTTCTCCTTACCCAACTTTCTGGATATTTTGCGCTATAATAAAGTTATAGTATCGATACGTTTTTTTAAATGTAAGATTAATCTAACATTTTGTTAATAATTTGAAAGTTTGATGCCCTTTAAAGGAAGATGAAGACAGCTGACTTTTATCATTACAACATGTGTCCTTTATATATATAAAATATGATTTGAAAGTCCAACTTAGTTATTTGCTCCGCTTTTTGTGGCTTTCAGGGGTTCTGTACAGAAAGAGTTAATAAGATAAGACTTTTTACAAGTCAGGGGAATATTGTACAGAGTCCAATTCATTCAATGTTTGCCCTTTAATAAGGCCAGATTTTGGTAACAATAGAGCAATTCTCCAGTGTGTCACAGACTCGCATTTGGTGGTTTTCTGTGCAAAGAGCCTGAACAGGGAAGATAAGCTCTTACGTTTGAATAAATGGAAGAAAAGATGCGTTTATTTACTCAGCTCAGTAGTTTTCACGACCTGGTGCTGACATTGAACTTGGAAAGTTTTATGATTAAAGTTTAGGAAATAAAAGAGAAAGTTTGAGAGTGGAATCGGAGACTGGCGTAAGGTGAACAATGGAAGCTCCAAAACCCATTGTTTGAGGCCTCGGCACCTGCTATTTATAGGACACCAATGCTTTCCCAGTGGGTACAGTTTATTAGGTTATTAAGTCATGTAAAGAGTTAAAGATACTCTGATATCATCTTTCAACAGTAAACCAACATTAAAGTTGGAAAATTTTACCTGCCAGCTTCCTTTCTGGTCCACCCACCGAGGACAGTCTGATATCTCTTGATAATAGAGAGACCATGACCAAGAAATGCCAATGCCAGGGCTGTGAAACTATTGTCATCAAGGAAAAGCTACATGAAAAAATTACTCCAGGGATTATCAAAATGGATTAAATAAATTACACGCCCTGTTTTATTTTGCATGATTTACAACTGAAGACAGTAGATTCTGTGAAATGAGCAAGTCTGTCCTTAGTGGGTAGATCAGAAAAGCATTGGAGGATCCTCTTTGTCAATCACTTCACTAGCTTCCCTTAGCCTCCAGAATAAAGTTTAAAATCTTGACCCTAACTTATAAAGCCCTCAACAACAGCGCACCCCCATACATCTCTGCTCTCATCTCCAAATACTCCCCCACACGCCCTCTTCGTTCTGCTAGCGACCTTCTTCTTTCTACCACTCTTGTCACCTCCTCTCACTCCCGCCTCCAGGACTTTTCTCGCGCTGCCCCTATTCTCTGGAACTCCTTGCCTCGCTTCACCAGACTATCCTCTTGCCTTAAATCCTTCAAAACATCAATAAAAACGCATCTCTTTAAAGAAGCCTATAACCTTCCTCCCTAACATGCTCAGCACTACTCTCTCCCTACTGTACTACATACAAACTTTAACCTTTAGATTGTAAGTCTGCGAGTTGCTTTAGGGAAAGCGCTATGGACACTGGATTCCAAGCTCAAAGACAGGGCCATCCACTCTTTGCAATGTGTGAATCTTTAACTTGTCATTGCCTGTAACTTAACTTATGTATAGCGCTACGGAATATGTTGGCACGTTACAAATAAATGATAATAATAATAAAATAATAATTGACATTAAAAAAATTATAAACTTGAGGCAGGGAGTCCATTAATGAGGTTGAAAGCTAATTTGCTATTCAATTGGCGTCTTTTAAAAACGTAACTTTTTTTCAAGGCCATAACTTGGAAGAACTTTGCAGGCTTTGGGAAAGGGCAGGAAGAGGGGGGGCAAAGAGACACAGAGGAGGCGGGGGGGGGGAAGAGACACAGGGGAGGGAGAGCAGGGCAAAGAGACACCGGGGAGGGAGAGAGGGGGAAGAGACAAAGGGGAGGGAAAGAGGGAAAGAGACACAGGGGAGGGAGATAAGGGGGAATATGACAGGGAGGGGGGCAAAGAGACACAGGAGGGAGATGGGGGAAGAGACACAAGGGAGGGAGAGGTGGGCAAAGAGACATCGGGCGGGAGAGAGGGGAAAAAGACACAGGGGTGAAAGCATTTGTCTGTAAAGCTTGCAAAGTTATGGGCTTGTGCATGCGGCAGTACATGCCACGGCCTGCAATGAGTGGGGAAGCCGCTCATCACATGGCCGTTAAGGGACTTTAAGCAGTTTTCGCCAACACCACAATTCAAAGGCGTCAATTCTATAGCGCTCAGCCTTCTTTATGGTCCAACTCTCACATCCGTATGTTACTACTGGGAATACCATAGTTCTAATTATGTGGACCTTTGTCTATAGTGTAATTCCTACTTACTTTTCACTAGCTTGTCCAAACTTGCCATAACTTTCTTCCCCAAAAGTAAACATCTTTTCATTTCATGGCTACAGTCACCATCTGCAGAAATCTTGGATCCCAGGAAAATAAAATCTGTCACTGCCTCCACTTCTTACCCATCTATTTGCCAGGGACTGAGATAGCTGTTGTGTTCCAAGTACTTCCAAACTGTTCTCCCTACTCTGCCTATGATTTACACCTTTCTTCAATCATTACCCATCCCATTCCCATTTATAGAAATCCTCCTGCATTTCCCCTATCATATGGAATATTCTACCTTGCTCCACTCTCATTTTCAAACACTCTCTGAGAATTCCTCTTTTACGACAAGCTTACAACACCCTCTCTAGTCCACCAAAAAGCAACTCCTCCCTTTTTATCTTCAACATCCCTTATACTCACTTAGAGTATTGCCCTATATATTCACTGTTGCTCCTGGACTCATCACAAAATGTTCTAGTGCTCTAAAAAGACATATTATTATTATTATTATTATTATTAATAATAATAATAATAATAATAATAATACACATTAGAGAGAACAGTTAGGGGAGTATTTGGAAATCAAATGTGAAATATAGGACAATGCAGTATAGTTGAGGGCTTTGTAAGTTTAAGTTAAAGGTATATATAAGTTTCCTGGGTTTCAAATATTTTGTAAGAAACAGGACTGTGATTATCAGAAAAATATGTTTTATATAAATACATTTAGTGTACTTACAAAGTTAAAGGCAGGCAAGTAAAATCCAGCTTTTCACACCTACAGGAAGCTTACATAACCAAGTAAACTGAAGAGAGCAACCAGATACAGAGTTTGACCTTTCTTGTAGAGACCACAGGAAGTACTTGCTACAGGATAGAATCACATGGTTGGGTGGAGTTGAAGCTGAAAGCGGAATCAGAGCACAATAAGAGAGAGACTAGATATCCCAGGCTGCTTTGCAACACAGGAACACCTCTCCTTTCTCCTGATTGGCCAAAACAATTTATGAATTTAATGCTAATCTTAGCAGAGATTTTCAGGGGTGTCAACTAACAAAAGCTGGAGCTTGCAACCTGAAAACAATTAGCAAATATCAAGATGAGTTTGTAAATGTTTATTTTGGTATTTGTTTTCATACACTGCTGATTCTCCTCTATCAGACACATTCACAATCCAGGAAATTTAGATATGCCTTTAATATGGATGGATATGGAAAGCCAGGGAGGTGCTTGGCAGAGAGAAGATGAACAACTCTTGAGATAATAAGCCTAGCATTCAAGATGGATTGATGATGAATCTTAGCAGAGAAAAGCTATTTAGAATAGAGTTTCTCATGGCAATGGATAGTAAAATGTTTAAATTACATCTATTGGCATTGATAATATATGTGTTTAATCAATATGTGCCACATTTCCAAGACTATTGATGTCCATGCCCTAAATACCCCATACCAAACACAATACATTGTGAAACCTTGGCGACTGCTCTTTATTAAAAATTAAATAGTTCACCATTTCATTTTATATAGCATTTTCCTGCACTGTGCCTGGGACAAATGGTGCAGACAGAAGAACATTCAGCTGTAAGCTAAATTTAAAAAGAAACGCAAGGGACATCATTTTAGAGAACCTCTGTCATTTTTCATTAGTCGGCTGCAGATAGAGTAACTCTCCCCTTGCATGCAATTCTCCCACATACCTTCGTGTATATGTTTGATGCTTTTTAAAGATCCCTGTGTGGAAATGAAATATCATTGACACTTTATTAGGACCTGAAAGTAACCAAGCATGAAATGAATTAGAAGACATTTTCAGACAGGGTGCTAAAATCCTTAATAGGAAGACTTCATAAAAGTAGGTTTTATCGGCACAAATAGCTGAGCATGTTTTTTTATTTTTAATTTCCCAGGTACTTTCCATAGAAGGAATTGATGCAATATGCATATATTTTTTTTTGGAAGGGAACCAGAGTTATCAATATTCTGCCATATATTTATTTTACGACATAACATCACTGCGCGTCAGCATTTTAGTGCACGTCCCTGCCAGTTAATTCTGGCGTCTTCAAAGGACAAATATAAGATTGAATTTTATGATTTATGCTTTGTTTGCCATCCAAGCAAGAATAATAGGTTAAATATTTTATAGGTATTTTAATGTGGTATATATTTTACATGTCTAAAATTGGGAAGCAATGTAAGAAATGCATTGTTTTTTTAATTTTATAATAAATATTGTCCTATTTCTCATCAATTAATGGTCTTATACCCAGAATGATTTTAAATATTGGGAATTTTATACTTTTACTTTCTATACATTATTAAAGGTGCACTGCCTACTACACCAATGATTAAAGGAAAGCTGTAGCAAGTTAATTCAAAGGTACATAAACAGATACATCATTTTATTTGTTCTCTCAAGCCTCCTATACGGATGAAATATAATGAAGCTATTCCATTACGGTTAATAGAAAAATGTCATGATAGCCTCTCCCCTTTCTGACATCCCCTTTAATGTATACACAGAGGAGGATTATGTTTTTCACATTTTCCAGCCATCATTGTCTTTAGCCATGGCAAGCTGATTTGCCATATGGCTCTGTTTATGCATTCCATTCACCATCAGGACTGAGCAGTCAATTCTGCAGGGGCTCAATAAGTGACAGTGTGTCTTATACCATCCACCTAAGCAGAACCATTCACCAACTGACATCTTTCACATTTCCATTCACCATCAAGACTAAGCACCTATGTAGGGGCTAAACCAGTGACACTGGGCCACATGCCATTCACCTGAGCTGAAGCATGGACCAACTGACATCTTTCCAGTTTATTTTACCTCCAGACGTAAACCCTCCACTCTACTGCTTCTGAACTCATCTAATATGCCCTCCTAGCTATGATTTGTGTTTCTGCACTATCACCTCCGTGATAGCTGATACACCCACAGACTTATTCACTAATTAACTGTCTACTCTCTTTTCAACTACTTGCCAAACCCTTGTTTCTCCCTTACTTCACCTTTTTGTTTCATTAATCCTTTAGACTGTCAGCTTGTGAACGCTCAGTCTTGCAAAGCACTTTGTATAAAATTGTCATGTCTATGATTGTTAGCTCAAGGACAAGGTCATAAACTCCTTTTGTATCAGACTTACATATTATCATACGCATGTAAATGAGAGATGATAATGATATAAAGTGATAGATAAAATGTTATGTTTCTTTCACTCCATCTTAACATAGTTTAGTTACAGTTTGTATCTTTATAGAAAACTAGAATTGATTAAGTGCAAATAAGTAAAAGAAGGAGTTTAAGAAGCCAGTGGTAGCTTGTAGAAAATACTATCTACATTTTTTTTGATAATGTTTAAAAGGGTGTATTGAATTTTATTTATTTTCAAAAACATTTTACCTGTTATCTACATTCTTTTACCTCAAAACCTTAATGGAAATATAGGTTATTTGGACGTCGCAATCTAGGAACCAGTCCCGCACTGATGAGAGGCAGTAACCTCGAAACAGCTGTGCTTGTGTATAATCCATCCTGGGCTTTGCTTAAAGCTGAGTAATATAGCAGGCATACACTTAAAGGAAGCCATGTTTAAAATGGTATTGGATTACAAGAGTGAAGCCTTTGTGGGCACATTTGCATGTCCCTGCCCAGGCTCCCAGAATCTAATGGAATGACTGCTAGATGCTGGAGTGGGTTGCCATTTCCTTCTCCAGTGGGCCACAGCATACAGCTTCTGGTATTCCTAGGTGATCCCCCATCCAATACTGCTTGGCTTTAGGATGGTGTGACCTATTGGTTCCCTAATGGAATCAAACCCAGGATGCAGCGGTGAAAGCACAGAATCCTAACCACTGGACCACCAGGGAACCCAGCTATATATTGTTCATCATGTTTAAATGTGAAATCAATAGACAGATGAGATTGTGTTATTAGGGTGATAGATATTTGTTTGAATAGCAACTGGAAAAAGTAGATCTGATGTCACTTAAGTATGTACATCACTATTCTAGAGGGTGTCAAGAGAGATTAAGGAGCTGAATGTCTGAAGAATAGAGAGTGTCATGGAATATAATGGAAGCCGAGGGATGGATTCTGGGAGGGATTGAGAGGAGCAATATTGGAGGAAGCACCAGGCAGAATTAATAAGACATGGAGTTGGTAACCAAGATGGGATTAAACAGATAAATTCAACACCGCAGTGCAATATGAGAGATTTAGATTGGTAAAGCAGTTGATTATATTTATACTAGCGACTTGCCTGTCAAAAATGACGGGGCAATAAAAAAGTTTTGAAATGCTGTTTGTCACACAATGTGAGTGTACTGTGTGCCTCAACTATATAGACCCCTATAACACACTAATGACTATAATAACACTATAGGTGCCATGAGGGTCATCCAGGACCCTCATGACACAAAGTGTAAGCACTACACCATTTTAACCCGGTCTCTTATAGGGGTCTATACTGACCCTCATAAGCCTCTATTTAACCCCATTAGTCCAATAAAGGTATGGGACAGTTAGAAGCCTAACATTAAGTAAGTGCTAGAGGGTTCTCCAGTACCCTCATGACACTAAGTACAAACACTACACTGCACTAAACCCACACCAATAAACCATTCAATCTAAACTAACAACCCTATACACTAACCTATTAATACCTACACTACCTACCTACCCCTTAATCAACCCCCCCATCCCTCTAATTACAGAAAAAAAAACTAAGTCACAAAAACTAAAAAATCTACATTACAGAAAAAAAAAAAAACTAACGCACCAAACAAATTCTACATTACAGAAAATAAAAAAAACTAATTCACACAAAATAAAAAAAGGAACATTACAGGAAATAAAAAAATAATTACAACCCCCCCCCCCCCCCACTACAGAAAAAAAATACACACCTGAAAAGGAAATATATATAGAATACATACAATACAATACAAATAAAATAAAATATAATAAAATATAATAGCCCCTATCTATCTAACATACAATCAATCCTATCTATCTAAAATACATTCCCCAATATCTCTAATATACAATAAATCCTATCCATGTAAAATACATACCCCTATGTAACATACAAAAAAAAAACACATTTACATAAAATAAGGTGGGGGGGTTATTAGGTAAGTACAATGTATATTATGTTTCTTTTATTTTGTTTTATGTTTATGTATGTTGTAGTAATGTAATGTTTTTTTTTAACAGGGGCCGCGCCGGAGAAGAAAAGAAGAAGGACGGGGACATGCTGGAAAGGTGAGTAGAATATTTAGAATGTTTATAATGTTTATTTATTGTATGTAAATGGTGTTGTAATATTTTTTTCCCCCTAGGTTGGTGATCTGAAGGGACATCTGCAAAGGTAAGTGGTCTTAATCATTTGATTTTAGGTTAGAATTAGGGTTTATGTATGTAGATAGCATTTATTGTATCTTATATAGATAGGGGTATGTATTTTAGATAGTTAGGATTTATTGTATATTAGATAGGTAGGGGTATGTATTTTAGATAGTTAGGATTTATTGTATATTAGATAGATAGGGGGATGTGTTTTAGATAGTTAGGATTTATTGTATATTAGATAGTTAGGGGTATGCGTTTTAGATCGTTAGGATTTATTGTATATTAGATAGATAGGGGTATGTGTTTTAGATAGTTAGGATTTATTGTATATTATATAGATTGGGGGATGTATTTTGGATAGATAGGATTGATTGTATGTTAGATAAATAGGGGTATATATTTGTATTGTATTTTATTTTATTTGTATTGTATTGTATTGTTTTTTTTTCTGTAGTGGGGGGTTAATGTATTTTTTTATTTTCTGTAATGTTCCTTTTTTATTTTTGTGACTTAGGTTTTTTTATTTTCTGTCATGTAGATTTTTTATTTTTTGTGACGTAGTTTTTTTTATTTTCTGTAATTAGACAGGTGGGGGGGTTATTAGGGGGTAG
The DNA here is from genome assembly GCA_027410445.1 of Discoglossus pictus. Lineage (NCBI taxonomy): Eukaryota > Metazoa > Chordata > Amphibia > Anura > Alytidae > Discoglossus > Discoglossus pictus. Next base: position 41,761,780 of record CM050176.1, on the reverse strand, counting down.
GTAGGTAGTGTAGGTTGGTAGTATAGGTGTTAATAGGTTAGTGTAGAGGGGGGTTAGTTTAGATTAAATGGCTTATTGGGGGGTATAGTGCAGTGTAGTGTTTATACTTAGTGTCATGATGGTCCTTGAGGACCGTCATGGCATTATGTGGTTAATGTTAGGGTTGTAACAGCCCCATAAGGGTCATAATATACCCTTATGGGACTGATGAGGTTAAATAGAGTCTTATGAGGGTCTGTATTGACCCCCATGAGTGACAGGGTTATTTATTGGCTTATGGAGGTCTGTATTGACCCCCATGAGTGACAGGGTTAATTATGGGTTTATGGGGGTCTGTATTGACCCTCATGTGTGACATGGTTAATTAAGTGCTTATGTGGGTCTGTATTGAACCCCATGAGTGACAGGGTTAATTCATGTATTATGGGGGTCTGTATTGACCCTCATGAGTGACGGGGTTAATTAAGTGTTTTTTAGGTTGGCCTGTATTGACCCCCATGATTGACAGGGTTAATTAAGGGGTTTCAACAAGCCCACAAGCGTTAGCAACAACCCACATGCTCACTACTATATATGTGATATAAGAAGCAACGTGCACATTCTCTCTCATTGTCTTGTCTTGTTTAGTTACTATTTTTAAACATATTGCACCAATTTTGCAGTAAAAGAAACCTAATAAATTTAAACGTTTATATTTCCCTCCATCTGAAACCTGGATGTAAAAGCATTCTCCACCATATGTGATGAGAAGACTGTCCGGAACCTCTCACCCACTTGGTAATCTGCATTCGCTTATTGTTTGAATGGCGAATAACACTGATTTTGTACCCTCATGGTTCAAAATCAAGAGCTAACCTTGTGTTGAAATGATAGATGCAAGCGCCAGGGCTGTCTTAACAACATTTGCCCCAGGGCAATGCCGCGCACTGGGGCCCTACCAACCCAACTACTCACAGCAATAAAGATGTAAATTGTCGATAAAATTAAGCTTATATTTATTTGTACTTCCCAGAATGACAACATTTGTTATACTTTATATTTGTATGTGCATGGGCTGTGCAAATCGATTTTTTTATTGGAAACCAAACAACTAAGATTCCCAGTAATTTCGAAGACTCGTGGAAATTGTGACAATGCTACTAGCATGCGTGTGGGGTGGGGGAGAAAATGGAAGGAAGGAGGAACAGCAGATTTATACCCAAGATGCAGAAAACCTGTTGCGTCATAGCCTTCGAACTTCATTGAGCTCCATTCCATTTCGTTCATTATTTACATGTTTATTTGCATGAAAAATGAGTGATCTGGAGACTACTAAATTAAAATTTTCATTGTGCAGCTACGGCAGATCATTATCTCATCCTCTGTTATTTTGACAAATTGTTTACAAAATGTTGTGCCAATCAGGATATACTGAGTGCTTTGCTGGCAATGCTGATCAAGCACCTATCTAAACAGACTGTTACACTGCATAAGGGAATAGCAGTGTCTGCAAATACCTGAAGCCACATTCAATTCCAAGCCCGCAACTCGATCGCAGACAGCTGTTTGTCTGCGGGTGTGTTTTGCGAGCTCCCGTTGGTCTCCGATTGCGATGCTATTCAATTGCATAAGGCAGCAAGTTACTGTCCCAAGCCAAAACCATAAACCATGCACTGGTTCGTAACAGCAGGAACATGATCAATTCAGCAAGCCCGTAAGCTCCTATTTCGAATCAGCCAAAAGGGAAATTATAATGGCAGTAAAACATGGAGGTTGCATGTCAATCAATTAGGTTCGTGGATCAAAAATTATGAAACTGAATGCCAATACTGTTCTAGTCCATGTGGGTGGACTGATATGTATTAACTCATTGTTACCCGAGATCGATTTAACCCAGAAATGAAACCTAAAAATAAATGTTATATACTGCTGATTTGCAAACTTGAGACTGTTGTGCAATTAAATACCTACCTGATACCCATAGGATTTTCTTCTACATTTACGGGTGTGAAAACATTTGCGGGCTTGGGGAAATTGAGCAATTGAATAGTGATTTGCAATTTTACCCATCGTAACGCAATCAAAGGTTTCAGGAGGTTGTAAGTTACGGGTGTAACCATCACAATTTTTTCTAGGCCATAACTCGTAACCTGTTTGGACCCTGTAAAAAGACTCCAATTGAATAGTAAATTAACTTGCAACCTCACTTACGGGCTACCGAATCACCCGAAACCTCAATTGAATATGGCCCCTGGTCTGCAGGATATAATGTAAGTTAACTAGTTTTCAGATCACTCATTTTCATGACTGTTCCACTCAATCTGATGTAGTGTTTATAACATGCTCGTTTATGTGCAGTTAAATGTAAAACATCTGTGCCCCTTTTAATTGGATGGTCAGGTGATTTTTTTTATATATTTCAAATAATAAACTAAAACAGTGAGTGAGAATAATCATTAAATGTAATTAAGATGTTTTTTTGTGTATAAAATCTCATTCAGTCAGTGTGTGCATTAGACCATTTTATCCAGTATGCAGTTTATGTCAAACCATAGTTGGGTGCTAAAGTTTAGATTATTTTTAGTTTTTTTTTTGTTTGAATGGCTAAATAGTTGTGATGATCTACTGTGGAAAAATTAACTTAGTGACTGGGTAATGTATGTTAGTTTGGTGGTATATATGTAGCATAGCCTTCAGACGGGTTCCCTGGTGGTCCAGTGGTTATGATTCGGTGCTTACAACACTATGACCTGGGTTCGATCCCAAGTCAGGGAACCAAGGTCACACCACCCTGAAGCCGAGCAGGGTTGGGCATGGTCAGTAACACCTAGGAATACCAACAGCTCTATGATGTGACCCACTGGCGAAGGAACTGGCAACACACTCCAGTACTTCTGCCATGAATACCAAAGTGGATCAGCATGACCATGACATAAAAATGTCCTGGTGTGTTACAGTCCATGAGAGTTGGAAACAATGCATAAAAAAAACCTTCAGGAAGAAGAAGCAGGGCAAATGCTGTAAGGAAATTTAATAATGGCTTTGAAATGCAGAGACGGAATTAAATTATTCTTATTTTCAGTCGATCTATGTTTCTAGGTGTATTTTCTTAGCTGTGCCTACTTCATCCATCTTCATGTGTTTCAGACATCTTTTTAAAGTCTTCCTGTCTCTCTATAAACTGACAAACATCATTCGGACAGATATAGTTTAAGAGCTGGCACATTTTTCTCTCCGCCATCTCACAGCACAACAAGTGGAGATGCAATAAATCTATTCCTTCAATCTCTCCAGACTGGAGGGCGATCTCTTGCAACTTTTATTAGTTCAGTTCCTTTGGATTCACAGCTCTGCAACTTCAATAAACCCAACAGGGAATTAAGGTGTTTTTAGGACTTTCTCTTGCATTTGTTTGTCAGTTCTTACGAGAAGGGAAAGAAAGAACTGGATTATACTGGCTTGGGTCACCGCCACATTCTTGCATTTTTATGAACACATTTTTCTTAAAATAGTCTCCATTCCTCAATAACTGGTTATAAGCCCATCACATAGCCTAAAATTTCATATTATAAGATCCCAGCAGTGTCATATTTACAGTCATTAAGGGTAATATGTTTTAAGAAAGTAAATAAATACCCAAAAAGTGTAGATCTTGACAGTATTTCGACTACATCATAACAGCTCTTTATAAACCAGTGGAATGTGTGACTTAATTCAGCATCTCCAAAGCCAAGAAAAAAATCCTCACAAGGTGTAGCTTGATAGAAGGGTCTGTAGAAAATCCTTATTTTTTGTATCAGTTGAGGCTGTATGGCTTTTTCCTGCTTAAAAGCATATTCAAGTTTCCTGGGTAATAAGATTTTTGCACTTGTTATGCAAAAAGCAGCCTTTATGTATATAGCACATTTTATAAAACATTTTATTTTTATTAATATCAAAAAATCCCTTTAATGATAATGTTGACACCCCCTGATCCCCACCCAATCAGCATGAAGCATTAGGGAAGCAATTTTTATTCATTACACACCTTCGGTGCCTTCCTCAGCAAATAGGAGAGCACTGATGTCAGCCCCCAAGTCACTGCTGGGATATGACTCCCTGCTGCGTCCTGTCTTTGCTGTGCGGCTGCCATAGCACCTAACAAAGTGCCACACTACATTGGAGCACAAACAGGAACCCCAGAGATTAAATCAAATGTATCAGCTAACCTGATTGGCCAAAACAAATTATGAAATTAATGCTAATTTAGCCTGGGTTTGGAGGGGGTGTTAACCCTAATTTTCAAAAATTACAAGACATTTTGCTAACTTCAAGGTAAGTATTTAAATGTTTATTTTGGATTTTTTTCATGCAAAAAAACATGTTTTCATACACTATTAATTCTCCTCTATCAGATGCACTCATAATCCAGCAAACTTAGACATGCCTTTAATTATGCTCTTAGTCAGACTCAATGTATTCAAACATATATTTGTTTTTTCATTGGGCAGTGGTCCTTTAATAAAGTTTCCCACAACTATCAGTTTCATATCCTCTGTCAAGTTCAATCTTACTGATGAGAAATTAGCTGCCATTGTTTGATTAGCAAATATAATATGGATTTCATAAAATTAAAATAATGACTTTCACTCTTTGGAAATCTCAGAGGTGCTTAGATATCATTAATCAGCATTACACATCATGCTCCATTGGTTCAAAATATAATTATCAGGGAGAGAAATTGCGAATAACCCCAATCTAGCAGCTCGGCAGCAAAATGTGACCTGGCCAATTTGGAACATTTATTTTCTGGGATATTTGATCACATTATAATAACTAAAGGTGATAGTGAGAAACAAAGTGCTTTTTTTCCAAGGTGCAGGAAATTACATTTTGACAAGTAAAGTGTTTGTTAGAGTTCATAACTAAAATGTTATTGGTCATAAGCCAGCAGCCAGAAATAAAGTCAACTTGTATCTTAGTGGTCTGAAATTCAGTGATGATGTTTCACCAATTAAGAAGTGGAGATCCACTGAATGTCCTAATTGGCTGTAAAGTGGATCATAATTTTGATAAGAACATTGGTTATTTGAGTTTCAAGTTTGTCTATTTTTGCCAATCACTCAATAAAGACCTTGAAATTCCTTAACTCTCCTGGCGGTATGATTATATCAGTATTTAGAATATTAGAGCGGTGCATTAAAAAATAATGACATAATTATACCGCCTTGTTCCGCCCCTGCAGAGCACCATTACCTCTTCCCCACTCTCCTCCTCCCTTTCCTCCCTTTCCCCTTATCTTCCTCCTCCTCCCTCCATCCCCCTTATCCTACTCCCTTTCCCCTTATCCTCCTATGCATATGGTAATGATGTGGCGCGCATGTGGGATAGGGAGGTGATTGGAGAGGGGGAAAGGGAGGAGGAGGATAAGGGGGGAAGGTGGGAGGAGGAGGGGAAGAAGGGAGGAGGATAAGGAGGAGGATAAGGAGGAGGAGGAGTGGTGTGCTAAGGGGGCCCAGGCAAATTAGGCAGCCCTGGGTCCCTTCCAGATCCGCCTCTGCACTCCCTGCAGTAATCCCGAGCGTGACTCAGCGTGACCGCTTTAGGAATAAAAAATTAACCCAGAGCCAAGAGAGAGAGAGAATGTTGGTATGAGAAACTGCAAGTACTACATAGTCTGTATCTTCAAGAGCTGCAGAGGGCAGATCCATATAGGGACATTTTTTATGTAATTTTAGGCAGTAAAACCGAGCATATAAGCACTTCCTAAAAAAGGACATAATAGTAAATAGATATATAGGGATATTATATACTTAGTAACATCCAGGGACTGCCATGTGCCTTTAATGGTAACGGATATATCAATATTTATAAAGTTTATTGCAGTGATTTCTAATAGATTAGCACTCGAGAAAGCCCGAAGTATAATAAAAATGTAAATCATTAGCAGAAAAAAGTGCTTTTTTATCACTTGTATTTCATTTTAGCAGAAACTTAGTTTAGAAGAATTGGTTTTGGAGCTTACAATCCATGGGGGGTGGGGTTACCCTGGTAATAGCAGACGAGGCCAATTAATAACTGGCACTACACCCTTTAATATTACTTTTTAAAATAAATGAGAATTATTAACAAAACTGTCCAGACAATAATATTTCTCAGTTATATCTATAGCCGGCCATCTAATATGATTGTACGGGGCAGGTCTTATTACAGACATATATGGATTTGGCCTCCACATGTTAACCCTGCACCTGCTGCCCTCCTATAATGACCACCAGGAGGGGGTCGGGGGGCACGGGATGTAATTAGATTGGTTTCATAGATAGATTTTATATAAACAAGCAAAGTAACAGAAGTCATGGCATAAAAAGTGATACAATATAATAATAGGTCTTAGGATCTAGAGCAAAGTCATACATATATCATTGTGTTTATTATCAGACTGTTGTGCACTAACATGAGAGCTCCTGTACTGTCTGACAGACAGATCCATCGTACAGCAGACAGCACACTGTATGAAACAGAAAGAGGGGGTGGGAGAGGGGGTGGGAGAGGGGAAGGGGTGGGAGGGGGGAGGGAGAGGGGAAGGTGAGAGAGAGGGGAAGGTGAGAGAGAAGGGAAGGTGAGAGAGAGGGGAAGGTGAGAGAGAGAGAGAGAGAGAGGGGAAGATGAGAGAGAGAGAGAGAGAGAGAAAGAGAGGGTGCTTTGTGTCAATTTTCTGATTTTCTGATAGTTGCCATATGTGTACCATGTGTTTCAGGGTATGTATATTGCTTTTAGCCAAGAAAATATTTTTGGAGGTAGTATCACTTTAAGGGTGACCAGTAGCTTCTTCCAGCAGCCAACCGCTATACCCAGTTCGCTACCAGTCCCAGGGCCAAGCTAGGTTTCTGAGTGAACTCAAACTCACGGTAGCAGTAAAAAGGAGTTCCATAGACTTCTATGGGGAGATCCACAGATCTGATGAAAATAATCCATTGCTATATTTGGTAAAGATTGTATAAAAATGTGAGCCAAAAAAAAAACGATTATGATCTTTTGGGACACATACACATGGTGTGTTGTTATTTTAGAGGGAAAGCTTTCAATATTTTTTTTAATTCAAAAGAAAAGTTTTGCAACGTGTCCTGTTACTCATACCTTGGACTGAGGATCTGCAACTTGTGCTCGACTCCTAATAGCCGTCCTGTTTCAGGGGATACCAAACTGATTCAAACTGCGGGTAGGATCAGTCTAATGACCCTTTAAAGCCCAACAAAGAGCAGGTTGTGATACAAACCAACTAATGGAAATAGCACCTGTGTCTTTTAAAGAAAAGCATAGGCAGATGTTGGTGCCAGTATTTCTGGCAATTCTTGGTACAGCATAAAATAAACTGCACTTTACCATTCAGGGAATGTCATAAATGCCATGGGAAGTAGGTTAAGTGGGGAAACTTGAGATTAAGTATTTGGTGTTCCAATGTCATTGATACCCCCTTTTATGTATTGCTGTGATTAATCGCATACTTGTCTGGCTTCCAGGCCAATTTGGGCGGTCTGGCTCACCCAGCAAACTGAGTACACTGCAACATTGGTCACACTGATGGTCCTTTCAGCCTGGTTTCTCCAGTTATAAGCTGTCATAAGATGGTTGCAGCCACTGCTGACTGTGCGTTCCTTAAAGAGACTGTACTGTAATTTGAAATAAATAGTATTTCAGGCCCCCAAGGAAAATAGCTGAATTTTGGCCTCATCTGATTGATTTGGTTGCAGCTCTTTTAGGGAAGAGATAACTCACAAATAGGACACTCCTTCACAATGCCTCACACCCCCTCACTCTTTCAATCGTCTTTTTCCCCACAAGCATCATGGATTCAGATTGAACTTCCCAACGAAAGTCTTGTCAAAGACACTAGGAGGATTATTTCTTCAAAACTGCCACTTTATGAGTTTACTGAAACCTACATTTTGCCCCAAAAAACTTTAACAAGTCAGCTTTTTGGTTCATAATGATTATTTAAAAAAAGATAATGTGCTGCTCCACAACCTTTTTTAAATCTTGACAGTGTTTAATATTCTAGTTTTCATTTCTCCATCATGATTCTCAGTTAGTTATGACAGCTGTATGTAGATTGAATTAATTTTGTGCCTAATTAAAGCATCATAATTAAAAAGCCTGCTGTAGCAACAAACTATTTGTGGTGCTTTAGATTAACCAATTTGTTCTAACACTGTCCTCAAACGTAATTATCATAATCTGATTTATAGCTCAACTCTCCTGGTCTGACATCGGCATAATGCATTACAGCCGCCTCAACAGCCTGTTTTTCTTCAATTTTGGCAAACTCATTTTTGCTTTCATTAACTCATTGTTGAAGATATTCTCTGAACCGTTATACCCTTTCTCATATTTTCTTTTCAAAAGATCATGTTCTTAGCACAGCAATGCTATATAATGTCATCAATCCCTTCCATAGTACTATAACCAATGAAGGTGCTACCGCCCGTGCAGGCACCAAGGCCCTGGGGGGTCTGACCCTGGGTCCCCCCTTCCAACCTGGCCCACATGATCAGGGTCCACCCCCCCCCAGTCTGGCCCACATGACCAGGGTCCACCCGGGGGAGTTCTGACCCTGGGCCCCCCCCAACCTGGCCTACATGACCGGGGTCCACCCTAGCCCCCTCTGGACCCCCTCTGCTGCAAACAGACTTCCCCTCTCCCCAGAGTGTTATATATATATATATATATATATATATATATATATATATATATATACTGTGCCTTGCAAACGTATTCACCCCATTTGGCATTTTTCGTGTTTTGTTGCCTCACAATTATATTAACATGGATTGTTTGAGGATTTGCATCATTTAATTTACAGAACATGCCCACAACTTTGAAGATGTTTTTTTTTTTTATTCTGAAGCAAACAACAAATAGGACAAAATAACAGAAAAAGTCAATGTGCATAACTATTCACCCCCCTAAAGTCAATACTTTGTAGAGCCACCTTTTGTGAAAGAAAAGCTCCAAGTCGCTTTGGATAAGTCTCGATGAGCTTGCCATATCTTACCACTGGGATTTTTGCCCATTCCTCCTTGCAAAACTGCTCCAGCTCCTTCAAGTTGGATGGTTTGCACTTGTGAACAGCAATCTTTAAGTCTGACCACAGATTTTCTATTGGATTGAGGTCTGGGCTGTGACTAGGCCATTCCAACACATTTACATGTTTCCCCTTAACCTCCCAAGTGTTGCTTTAGCAGTGTGTTTGGGGTCATTGTCCTGCTGGAAGGTGAACCTCCGTCCTAGCCTCAAATCACGCACAGAGTGGTACAGGTTTTGCTCAAGATTATCCCTGTATTTAGCACCATCCATCTTTCCCTCAATTCTGACCAGTTTCCCTGTCCCTGCTGCTGAAAAACATCCCCACAGCATGATGCTGCCACCACCATGTTTTACTATGGGGATGGTGTTCTGTGGGTGATGTGATGTATTAGGTTTGCGCCAGACATAGCATTTTGTTTGACGGCCGAAAAGTTAACTTTTAGTCTCATCAGACAAGAGCACCTTCCTCCATACATTTTGGGAGTCTCCCACATGTTTTTTCGCAAACTCAAAATGTTCCATTTTGTTTTTTGCTGAAAGTAATGGCTTTCTTCTGGCCACTCTGCCATAAAGCCCAACTCTATGGAGCGTACGGCTTATTGTCGTCCTATGTACAGATACTCCAGTCTCTGCTGTTGAACTCTGCAGCTCCTCCAGGGTTACCTTAGGTCTCTCTGCTGCCTCTCTGATTAATGCCCTCCTTGCCCGGTCCGTGAGTTTTGGTGGCGGCCGTCTCTTGGCAGGTTTGCTGTTGTGCCATGTGTGCTTCCATTTGGTTATGATAGATTTGATGGTGCTCCTGGAGATCATCAAAGATTTGGATATTTTTTATAACCTAACCCTGACTTGTACTTCTCAACAACATTGTCCCTTACATGTTTGGAGAGTTCCTTGGTTTTCATGGCAGTGTTTGGTTAGTGGTGCCTCTTGCTTAGCTGATGCAGCCTCTGGGGCCTTTCAAAAAAGGTGTGTATATGTAATGAGAGATCATTAGATTGCACACAGGTGGACATCATTTCACTAATTATGTGACTTCTGAAGGTAATTGGTTGGACCAGAGCTTTTTATGGGCTTCATAACAAAGGGGGGGAATACATATGCACATGCCAATTTTCTGTTTTCTGTTTCTAAAAAAAAATTTAGGTATATATTTTTCTCATTTCACTTCACCAACTTAGACTATTGTGCTCTGATCCATCACATAAAATTCAGATTAACGAAACATTGAACTTAAGGCTGTAATGTAACAAAATAGGTAAAAAGTCAAGGGGGTGAATACTTTTGCAAGGCACTGTATATGATCATTGAGGAATTCCAGGATCTATTTTAAGGAACAGCTGAGTGATCAGGAATGTAGGCTTGACCATATAAATGTAGACTTAAATGCAGATGAGAACCTAATATGCTTATTCTATCTACCTAAATGTTTGGCTTATCTATTATTACCCTACCACTTCCACTGCAGTCTGTTAAACTAACCATTTTTGTTACATTTTTTTATTAAATACATAAATAGTAGTATATAATGGAGCCAAAGAAAATATGTGAAGGAAACCCCATATAGTATAAAAATACAACACAACAGCTTCTCTACACACAATTAAAAATCTTGGGGGCATTTGTCCCCCTCATCGCCCCAGTTCCTAAATCCATGGTATATATACATACTTCACAAAGGTAATAAAAATATATCATTATATTCCATTATAATAGTTACTGCTGCTCCATATCATATCAGCAATGCAACGAGCAAAGGTTTCTCAACATTATCAATTGCATTAAACACCATCACAAAAAAAAAGAAAAAGATTAAGACAAAAAGAAAGAACTCAAGGGTTTTCCTTGAAGACCAAACCAACCTTCGTTACTATACATATACCATTATCTCAAATAATCTCCATACTTTGCTGTTCAACCAGATGTTTTGTTAGAAAATTGCTTAAGTTTCTGATCTCTATTTTCCATCAAAAACCAGTTGCTCAAGTATTACAAATATATACAATTATTGTTTCAAGCAGTAAATGGAGGGTGCATTAAATTCTTTAATATTAGTTTTTCTGCCAAAAGAACACAAAAAGATATAAATACTCCAAGTTTCTTGTCAGTCTTGATTCAGCACCAGTTTCACATAAAGCCACTTGGATTTTGGACTTTATTCCAAAATCTCTGGATCTTAGGCTATTTGCAAAAACAATGTAAAATTACTGATTATAAAATGTGTACTCTCTCAAAGGGTGCAAACTGTACTTCAAGATGTTATATACAGTAATAAAACTTGTTAGGTAAATCAGTAGTAAGTAATTGTAGGAAGGCTCTAATTGCAATATAGGAATTCTATGAACATAAGAGGAATGGCAGAAGTGTGAGGAATCATTATCTCTGGCATTTTTGTTAAGTATAGTTGCAGATAAAGCATTGGATATTGTTGGGTGGGATCATTTATTCACCTTAATGGAACATTAGGATATAGTGGTAAATTTTGTGAACTCAGTTCTACAAATATACTCTGCTCCTAGTGTAACTTTATTAAGCAGTGGATTTAAATCAGAATGTTTAATATTATGAAATGGGGCTTGACACGGTTGCCCTAAATCTCCACTGTTGTTTAATTTGGCCTTGGAACTCTTGGCATCTACAATAAGATCTATCTGAGTTATATAACCATAATTATACACCCCTTATAGTGAAAATTACAAGAGACCTGAAAATACGGAACAAATTGTATTTCATGCATACATTATTTCCATTGGGCTAGGCATTATTTTCCCCCGCTCACAGCTTTATTTACAAAATCTAAAGAACCTGCTCTAAAATAAATGTATCTGGACAATTTATAATTATCATAGTCACGTTTTGCTTTTTCATAAGCCCTTTTATTTATCTTTCACAGCCTTTAGTTAGTAGAATATTCCTAATTATTGATTTTATGTTTTTTTATTCATAAAATATATTATTTCTCTTTATATGACAGCTTTGGAAGTTTGCCAAAATAATTTCAGTGATTTTTTTTTCCGGTTGCTCATTAAACTGTGAAACATCATCCTATTTATCAATTCAATTTTCAATAAATTTTATATGTTTATTTTGTGGAACTGGAAAACTCCAGTTATTATAATTGTTTGGTTTTGTGAATTTAAAATTATACCAAAAGGTGCATGATCTGATACTGAAATATTCGCTAGTGTTGTGTAACCCTATGTGTAAACCTATTAAAACATCTAGCGTACCATTGATATCACAGTGTCCATGTGATTGTAGAAGTTGTAGTGAACTAGACCTCTTAAAACTGTATTAATATTAAAGGTATATTTATAAGTGGAATTCATTTAACAATTATTTTATAAAAATAAATATTTGTCTTTTGATTGGAACATAGACATTATCTATTTAATCCTACTCTATTGCAATTTTGGTGATATTGTAAACTTGCCCTTTTCTAAACAGTATTACAACCCCTCTTTTTATAGTGAATGAATATTACCTTTTGTACCCATGTTGTATGCCCTTTTTGATGTTCAATATTGCTAAGATGGGTCTCATGGAAGAGAGAAATCATGTTTTCATTTTAATTTAAGATCGCAATATGTTTCAGTGGTGAGTTAATTGCCCCCAATATTCCAAGTAGCTAACCTGTCATTAATCTCTGTGAAGATATATCATACATAACTGTCAGGATCCCTTTTCGATTGTGGCAAATCTTTGGCTTAGCATAAGTGAGACATGTACAATGTTCTTGTGCAACAGATGGATCAAACACAAGGCTTTCAGGGGTCCTGTTTGTCTTGTCTTGGTCATCAGCTAGACACCCATGACAACCACTTGATAAGATCGAAGACAGGAGGCATTGGTTGATCTGGTATATCGAGAGGCAGGAAAGGTGTTTCCAGAATGGCAGAAGTCCAAGACAGGCCAAACTATCAGGCTTTCAAAATATGCAAAAGTTGTCAAATGGTAAACAAGAAATTCAGAGAGCAAAAAAATAATAACGTAGTCAATTAAAACAGATCGTGATTTGGTGATGGAACTTAAGAAAGCCAAACTGTTTGAATCTTGTGCCTTTTGTAGTTTTAGTTGGGTCATTTTGTAGCCTTTTGTAGTTTTAGTTGGGTCGTTTTGTAGCCTTTTGTAGTTTTAGTTGGGTCATGCTCTGCTGCTTTGCTGTTATGTCTGTTGGTGTGGACTTAGTGAGATGCCCCTTCAACACAATATTTTGTCATTTCTACAGTAAGGTTATGATTTAGTTTATGTATTTAATTCAATGTCTTACACCTACATGTTCCACCTCCACATCACTGTGTTTAAGCTGCTAGAATTGTATATCGGTATATTTTTGTAAATTTTGTATATTTTTGTAGCAAATTCTTTGTAGGGTTGTATATTTTTACTTCAGGTGATATCAGACCACCCACTTGGTCAAAGGCCCTTGGGTAGGGCTGCAAAATATGGGTGTAATGTTTGAGCTGGTTAATGGTTGATGATGCGCTTGGACATTTTAACATAAAAGACCACTGAAATCACTTATCTGAAATATGCTCTTTTTGAAAGACTAACCTGTTAATAGAAAAAAGCCAGTTTTGCCAATAACACGTGAGTTTCGCCTCTTATATCAGTAGTACTGACATGTTTTTTAAATATGGCATCATAATTGTTATGCTACATTCCAAGTTATACATTGCATACATACAATTCACCTCCATGTAAAGTACCGTCGTTTTTGTTTGTGTTTTGCCTAAACTGGTTTCACAGAAAACCTCTTCTTCTTCTTGTACTATTCATATAATCCTCAAATCTTGTATATCTTTGTGTATGCTATATGTAAATGACTATCCTCTCTCTCTTATGTCTTGAAATATGGACATAAATGTATGTTTTTACTGACAATTTGTATCTGTGTAAATATATTGATCCGTTTGGCACAATAAAAAAATCACTAACATTCAAAAGTAGTCTATTAAACTGAAACGTAGTCTATTAAATAAAGATCAACATGTGATGTTTATTCATTTCCAACCTTTTAATTAATAAATTGCCATATTAATCATTTGAAAATGTATTAATTTTATCCCGTGCAGAATCCCAACAAATTAACTGACTCCAATTGTTAGATAAAACTGTGCGATCCATTCCTCATAGACATCAGAAAATGACAATACACCAGGCTAGTTTGCCATAAAATAACCCCCATATTGATACAGTTTACAAACAATAGCAAATGGTAGAAAAAAAAAAAAATAATACCAATATTTAGTGAAAAAAAGCAGCAAATGTGACTTTGTCCACTAATGTTCTTGATAAATTATGTCCTCAGTGTACCCATCAAACCAGTGATCCAGAGACTCTGGCATATGGTGGGTCTGATAGTGTTGTTTGCTTGAAATACCTAAAACTACTCAATTGTTTGTCAGCTGACTGGTTAATGGTTCATTAGTGAGGCTAATAAGACCAGCTGTTCCATGGTGCAGAGTATCAGAACGTGTGTCTCTATGCATCTATTAATGTGATATCTCCATTACTCAGGCATGTCCTGACTTCGGGACAGTGTGTCTTCGTGAGGTCATTTATTGTGTCTGTACTTGAAATCCTAAACATTAGATGTTGTATCTCAATGATATGAACACTCAACACGTGCGCACTCCTCACATATATTGAATGAGCCAGAATTCATATAAAAGCTATGGTCAAATAGGAACATCTCAGAAATCAAGGGGAATACTGCCAGAAATCAGTCTTAGTTGGTATTTATAGTAAAACTTATTTTCTCCTTATCAAAAAATAACTATTCTTTTGCTTTAGTAGGGTTCTAGAAGGCACTGAATCAGTTGACCATACTATCCTCTTGATATAATTAGTTAGCTCGTTAGTTGATGTATTCAGCTTTAAACATGTGTACTTCTAAAGGGAAAAAGTGTAGATTAGTATAGTTACATAGTATTTAAGGTTGAAAAAAGACTTTCAGTCCATCAAGTTCAACCTCTTAAGATCTCCTCTGATCTGCAATATGCGTATTAACAATTCATTAATTAGTTGTATTAAAAAAAAAAATCCCTTCTGATCTTAGACACCGACGACCGGACTTCTCCCTGGATCAATACTGTCTCTCTAATTATCCATGATAACCCTGAATTCCCTCTTTAATTAGAAATAAATCCAGTCCCCTTTTAAAGTTATCTATCGAATCTGCTGTCACCGCCTCCTCTGGTAGAGAATTCCACAGATTAACCACCCTTACTGTGAAGAACCCTTTTCTTTCTTTAAGGAGGAATATTTTTACTTCTAACCTCAAGGGATGTCCTCTTGTCAGTTGATAACCTCTTGGCACAAAAAGCTCCCTTGACAAATCTTTATACTGACCCTGGATGTATTTATATAAGGTAAACAGCTTCCCCAAATATGTGGAAAAGGGCTCCTAATACTCCACATCTCTTCCAGGACAAAAAGAGTCATTGATGTGAACATGCACCGGTGGCGGACATATTATTGATATCAGCGTCTAATTCAATGCATTATCATAATACATGTTAAGGAAATCTGCTACTCATAATGTAGAAGACTCACTCAACTTTGGGTTTCATCTTTACAATTACCAGTCTATTTAATCCAAATTTATTTTTTTCCCTAGACAAGTAGCTCTCAATATTATTGATCAGGGGATTGGCTGGTTATCTACCAGTGATCAATCATGGGGGCTGCCTTTGAGATGAAGAACATTTTGAACAGGGTGATACTATATGAATTTTTGCACTGATTTAAATTATGTATATTTTCAACGAAGATACATTCCACGATAATCTGTCTCTCTATAACGAATGGTAGTGGTATGTGTAAAGTGTTATTGCATTTACTAGGGTAGGATGACCCCAGTGTGTGGCTAAAGAGTGATGTATCTCTCACTGATCTTAGTCTCTATGTGGGATAATCTGATGGTCACTCAGGAGGATATGATAAGAGCTCCTGTTGAATCCATATTTCTGGGTTCCTATGTAAGAGGTGTCTGTTTGATGATGTTATTTTTGTGTGGAGAGGTGCTGCTTCTCTGGATACAATGTGCACCTGATGGTATTCTGAACATGTACAAATAGAAGAGGGGAGGGGAGGGAAAGCAAAACCAATCTCCTAGTGCAGATCATTCTAATCTGAATATAGACTTTTAACAGCTATATGAATTGGACCCTCACCTGCGTTGACCTCAAAGGGAATGAGGTATCAAAAACGTCATACAGTAATTTGATATTCCCTTGTACTGGAATCCTCCAACTCTTTTCAAGATCGGTTTCAGGTTGATCTTGCCCAATGATCAATAGTTCAGGGGAGTATGGTGTATATATGTGTTGGGATGGGCCCTAAATAATATATATCAATGGTTTTCTTGGCCTTTTAGTCTCCAACCATATATTTGCTAGTAGGTTTTATATAAGTACTGTGCCGGTTGTTATAAATAGCCTCCATAGAATCTCAAAATGTCATTGAATATATACTTATTATTTTATTAATCAAATTGTTCAGATGAAATAATTTAAAACAATCAATAATCATGATACAAACCCAACTCTTGGTTGGTACAATTTAAAGTGACTAAAATTAATTGTATAATGTATCTATATATAATAAAAAGATGATCAAACTCGTTTCATCATCTTCTCCTGCGGCTTCCTCAGTGATAAATCACCCTTATTAATACTGTTGCAGTGGACCAGCAT
Organism: Discoglossus pictus; assembly: GCA_027410445.1. Lineage (NCBI taxonomy): Eukaryota > Metazoa > Chordata > Amphibia > Anura > Alytidae > Discoglossus > Discoglossus pictus. Next base: position 41,745,038 of record CM050176.1, on the reverse strand, counting down.
TAGTAGTGATATGTGTAAAGTATTAGGCTCAACTTGGGGACCGGCACCAGTTCCAGGACTGCCTGTTGAGAACCACTGTCCAAGAAGATTTTCACCCCTCCTAAAATTTATGGGAAAGTTCTATACATATGTGAATAATTTCCAAATACTCCTTAATTCAATTATTCATCTCAAAGCCATAGAAAGCTCTGGTATCTGGAAAGCTACAAAAAAAACCATTGATTGCATTTTCTCACACTTAAAGCAACAATTTACTTTCAGAATTAGTAGATCACCCAGAGACCTCATGGTCTCTCTCTATAGTGCTTCAAAAAAAAACTCTGAGTTAGAAAATGTTCTATTTTTCTTTATTGCTAGATTTACCGCCATTTCTATCTTTTTTTCAGTTAACACCTGTTCGTGACATCTGGTCTGCAATGAACAAATTATAACCCACAGTCTGTTATTAACTGTAATTTGTTAACAGAGATTATGCACAATGTGTATGTGCAATGGTTTGGAAATGGACACACTAATAACTAACTATATTTCTTTTGTCCACAAGGTTGTCAGACTAGACCTAGCTGTATTGTGGTGGGTAGGGAAATAACACATAATTTACATTATTATCTCTTCAAACTATATGACTAAAAACAACAGGGTTCACATTTTACCTTCCCTATCAAGTTCTTTAATCATTTTAAAAAACAATTTAAATGAAAGTAGCTTTTACAACATGCGGCAATAAAATGTATTTATAGAAGCATTATCTAGCAATACTATAAGTGTATGATAACCGTATACTAGTGAGAAAACCAGTGAACGTTCCTTATTCTCTACACCACTGGTCGGCAACGGGCAGCCCACTGGTGGCATGTGGCCCTTAGGCACTTTCTATGTGGCCCCCAGCCTTTTCTCTAGAGTGAGAGAACATGCATCTCTTCAACAATACAAAGTCTATTATACCTCTCTAAAACTAGCAAATAATATCCAGTTGTACCCTAAATACTTTACTTATATAACCATTTCCCTTCCTACAGCAATTTTGCTTTGGGTTAGTAAAGTTGTATAAAGCACAGTTAAGCCATATTATCGACTCATATGAGGCTCTTCAAGTGAAATAGATTGTCCACTACTGCAATACACATTAAACATTTCAAAACACTATACCAGGAGTGGGCAATTAATTTGCCAAAGGGGCCACATGAGAAAGAGGGACTGTTGTGAAAGGCCGAACCATAGGCTGAACTTAATTCTGCTAAACATTAATTTTATGGCTTTATAAAAAGCAGTAAATGATATACTTTTGATAAGCTGCTACTGATAAGAATACACTAAAGTGTATATTCTATAAAAAGCTCCAACTAAGTGAAACTTGTGAACAAACCCTCTCTCAGACACCCATGCGGTTCCCACGAGTCCTGCCTCACTAGGGCCTGGCAGTTAACCGCCAAGCGGAAACATTCTGTGCAGAGCTTCGTCGCTGCAGAGACAAATTCCGGCTGCACTACTTTATTTCCAGGCTGGGAAGATGGCGGCCACGTCGTGAGAGTGGCAGAAGGGAGGCACCGGCAGGAGCTAGCGGGGCAGTACACGGGAAAGTGGAAGCAGCAGGAACGTCATAGCCGGGGCACGGAGTGACGGAGGTTGGGGAGCTCCGCTCGGTCACCTCCTCCCAGGCTGTGCATCGGGTGCCGGGGTGACATGCTGCCCTGGTGGGCGGGCCGGAAAGGAAGAGCCAAAGGGCCTGATGTGGACCGCGGGCCGTACAATGCCAAGGTCTGCATTACACTATTCCTATTGTATGTTATGCCATTTAAAGGGCTACTAAAGTACTCAAATTGCCAATGCCTGCTGGATAATACAGAAAGCAAGAGAGTTTCAGAAAAGCATTTACTTCTGCTTCATAGACTATTCTAAAGCCTCTGACTGTGTGGATCACAAAAAAATGTGGCATGTCCTTATAGACATGGGAATACTGGATCATCTCATGCTCCTCCTAAAGAATCTGTATGTCGACCAATAGGCCATGGTCAGAACAGAACATGGAACGACAGAATGGTTCAATATCGGAAAAGGAGTGTGACAAGGTTGTATATTGTCACCTCATTTATTCAACTTATATGCAGAGTACATCATGCATATGGCTGGACTGGATGAATCTAAAGCCGGAATCAATATCAACAACCTCAGATACACGGATGATACTACTCTGATGGCTGAAAGTGAGGAGGAACTAAAGGACGTATTGATGAGGGTAAAAGAAGAGAGTGCAAAAGCTGGGCTGCTGCTCAACGTTAAAAAGATGAAGATCATGGCAAATGGCAATCTCACTTCCTGGCAAATAGACAGGGAAGAAGTGGAGGCAGTGACAGATTTTATTTTCCTGGGATCCAACATCTCTGCAGATGGTGACTGTAGACATGAAATTAAAAGATGTTAGCTTCTGGGGAGGAAAGTTATGAACTGTCAACAAAGGTCCACATAGTTAGAATAATGATATTCCTAGTAATAAAATATAGATGTGAGAGCTAGACCATAAAGAAGGCTGAGCGCTAGAAGGTATGATCATGTGGCTGAAGCTCAAATATATTGGCCATATCATGAGAAGACATGACTACCTAGAGAAGACTCTAATGCTGGGAAAGACGAAAGAACTTGATGGAGCTCAGAGGGGCAGTGACTCACAGATGTACCTTGCGTGCTGCAGCCCATATGGTCACGGAGAGTCGGACGTGACTGAACAACTAATAGGTCCTACCCTATGCTGCAGTCTGTGGTAAGATAAACAACTTTGTAGTATAGTTATTCAGGATGCTTTTGTGTGTATTCTTAGCCTGGGGGTATAGTCTATGAGCTGTATGAAATTGTGTTGAACCCTGGAAAATGGCCTTCTATAACCAGCTCTGAACCAGATAAGGAATGGAAACGCATATTGGGAAAGTGTTTTAGTTAGAAAGGTTTTAATTAGAAAGAGGTGTGCAGGTAGTGGAATGAACTGTTATATTTCCATTATCACTAGAATGAATGTAGAGAGTTAAATTAGTTGTAAAATACAAGTAGTTATGGAGGTGAAGCCCTTTCTCTTTGCCATTATTTATTATTATTTTTTAAATGTAAATGGTAATTTTATTTTTGTAATTATACCATAATGTAGCTTCATTTTATATCAGCCATTGAACACTTGTTTTGTCCATGTGATGCTTTGTTCACACAAAAAAGCTACAAGAAAATAATAATTTTAGTTGTGTTAAATACATATATACAGTCGTTTCCGATGCTCTGTGACCTCATGGACCATAACACACCAGGACATCTTTATGTCCATGGTCATGCTGATTCCACTTGGTATTCATGGCAGAGATACTGGAGTGGGTTGCAAGTTCCTTCTCCAGTGGACCACAGCATACAGCTCCTGGTATTTCTAGGTGGTCTCCCATCCAAGTACTGACCAGGCCCAGCCCTGCTCGGCCTCAGGGGGATGTGACTGTTTGGTTGCCTGACTTAGAATTGAACCCAGGTCACAGTGGTGAAAGCACAGAGTCTTAACCACTGGCCCACCAGTTACCTTTTAAAAGAAGTACGAGAGGTTTTCAGAACTATGGACAGCAGCAAACCTCTACTCCAATTAAAGAAAGCTCTTTATGTCAAGGGGGTGGAGACCAAAGAGCAGATGCCCAATTGTGCAAGATCAAGAATAAATGGAAGCTCCTCATCAAAAAGTCTAGATAGCACAGCAACATAATATTTTGAAAAATCTGGAACTGATAAGCCCCTTTTGTTGTTTAGTCGTTCAGTCGTGTCCGACTATCCATGACCCTATGGACTGCAGCATGCCTATCACAGTTAGCAGTATGTCTCTGGTCTTGCTAATCCATAAGGTTATCTTGGCAAAGATAATGGAGTGGGTTGCCAGTTCCTTTTTGACTCTGCTATGACCTGCCAATCTTGGGTGACCCTACATGGTGTAGCTCACAGCTTCATTGAAGTACAAAAGCCCCTTCACCACGACAAGGTAGTGATCCAGAAGGGGAAGCCCCTTTAGATTTGTGCATTTAGCAATCTTCGCCCTATTCTTAGCAGCCTTCGCCCTTCTGTTATTCCAATTAAATTTTAACAGGTAAGGCCCTCATCAGGTAAAATATTTTAGGGTCCAGAGCCATGTTTAATAGCGTTTATTCTCCCAGTGCACATTCATTTAACATGGGTCGTTTATCTATATACAATCTAGCTTTCCAATTGGAAAATGTGCTGAATAGGGTTGAGAGGGAGATGCAGAGATATAAACTCCAAGATACTTGATATATCTCTTGGCCTATTTGAATTTAAAGTGGAACCTAAGAGAGTCAACTAAATGAGGAAGCATAATAACATCAAGGAATTCAGTCTTTTCCAGCTTAACCTTATCCTCCAGAGGCCTGGCCAAAATGATCAAGGATGTGCTCCAGATTGGGTAGAGAGATTATAGGTCTTCATAGGTCATCTGCAAAATAAAATGAAAAAAAAATGACTCAGCTCTGGGCCCCCTAAGAGAAAGGCCCTTGCGCATTTCACCACGGGTAGCTCCGCCCCTGAGCTCTTTACACAGGAAATTAAAGTATATTTTTAAGCATACCTTCTTTTTATTGCAAACAACTCTTTTCAATGTGTGAGCCCCAAATCCCCGGATCCTACACTTTGCTTACAGATATAGACGGACGCTCCCTGCAAATCCAACACGTAAAGCCTTAGTCCATGTCAGCTGTTTGTGGTAATGGAGATATAACACACAAGAGGAATATTTGCCACAATTTCAAGTGTCTTTATACTCCTAGAATTCATCCTCTAAAGATGACTTTTCATTGCCTCTGTGAGCTTTATGAAGCACTTTTCAACACTAAACAATTATAGCGTATTTCAGTCTCTGTGTTAGCTGAAGCCGAGTGTTGCCAAGGTAAAAGAGGTCATAAAATGCTAGGGAGCTGTAAAACTACTAAAAAAAAAATAACCACTCGTGGACTAGGACATTTTTACTTCCATCAGGAGATAGAAACCAGCTTGTGATTGCAATTATTTGATTTTAATTATGTAAATTCTACTATAGAGCCAGAATTCTGAAGATTACATGGTTTTCAAGGAGGAAATTCTAAGAGTGCTTTTTTTTTTATTTAATATATCTTCAAGTTGTGCTCACTGATTGAAAGCTCCTCTGCTTGGCTGAAGTGTTTGCCATCTTATTGCTAGCTGTGAAAGGATAGAGACAAAGGAAATGCAAGGACTGAGCACTTAAAGGAACAAGAAGCTACCACTGGTTCTATTAAGTTAATACAGAATATTTTTTTAAACATTACAAAAAATTATATAGAAATTAAAATAAATAAAACAGGTGTCATAAAAGTTAAAAATACTCCTATATATTTAAAATATTCTCCTTTTAATTGCTACACTTAAAAATAGACAACATATAATGTAAAAACAAAGCAAATAGAGCCTTTAATTTATTATTTTTCATATGGAATCCACCATTATGGGGTCTGTTGAGGCCCATTAAGTAGAGGGGGGGACGCAAAGCCCACATGTTAGGGGGGGGAGCTCACAATGAGCGCCAAATGCGCGTGAGCGTATCAAATGTTGCTCATTGCCAGGCTCCAGTTGGGAAGCTGCCGAAAGACGCCAATTGAATAGAAAATTAGCTACCAACCTTACCTATGAGCTCCCTGTCTCCTCCTGAGGCAGGGAGTCCATATGTGAGATTGAAAGCTAATTTGCTTTACAATTGGCGCCTTTTGGCGCCCTCCCAGCGGCTGCCGAGTTACGGACTTGAAAAAAATGGCGCTGTTAAACCGGGGAGAGGGGGCCAAAGAGAGAGGGAGGGAAAGAGACACAGGGGAGGGAAAGAGGGGGAAGAGAGACAGGGGAGGGAGAGGGGGAAGAGACACAGGGGAGGGAGATAAGGAAAAAAACACCCGGCAGGGAGAGGGGGGCAAAGAGACATGGGAGGGAGAGGGGGGAAAGAGACATAGGTGAGTTATGGGCTTGCACATGAGTGCAGTACATGCCGCGGCCAGCAATGAGCTGAAGGCACACATCGCAAGGCATGTATTTTAAAGGGGGGAGGCTCGCGATGAGCGCCAAAGGTGTTCATTGTGATAGCCGCAAGTTGTGGGTGCCAAGACCTGCAATGAGAAAGAAGCCGCTCATTACGGGTGCTCATCACGGTGCCCGTAAAGTAAAGTAGAGGGGGAGAGGCTCGCTGAAGGTGCACATTGCGAGGCCCGCAAGCTAGAGGGGGGGACAGCATCGCATTGTGTGGCAAACAGCTTCAAATGTTACTGCCGTCAACATTGACGGGCAAGTCGCTAGTATATATATAATGAGTTGGCACAGGAGGAGGGCCAAAAACATATCCTGCACTGGAATTGCATCCTAGACTGGAAGAGAGATGGAGGGACGAAGAAGAAATGAGCGGGGTTAGGGTCAGGAGTCACAACTCTACTCGGAATAAATAATGTCTTCACGATGCTTAATGACTCATCTGGTGCAGATGCCGATCACATGAGTTTGTCCGTAGAAGGCCTAACATTTGCAACAGGTGCACATTCATTAAAAAAAGCCTAAAGCTGCACTTGCTTTTCATTCAAAAAATCCAGCAAACTTTTGTAATAGTTAAAATGTTCTCTTCTAAAGGCATAAAAGACCATTTGGAAGATCAGTTAAATTTACGAATATACCACCGGGTTATTTTCAGAAGGCGTTTAAATCCCCTTACAGATTGACATAGTACCAGAGCTAAGATTTAACAATTGTGGCATTTCTTCTCCTGTAAAATGTTACTTTCCAACGTTGACCTTCAGTTAATAAGTCACTGCCTAATTAATCAAGGAGCTCGAAAGAATACCACCTGTGCCATAACCTTCTGTCTGCTAACCTTGGACCATATCCTGTCTTATACTTATAAGGCCTTAAAATGTCCATTGCCATTGTCTGATTATCTTATTATTACCACAATTTACAGTATATATGAACAAATTGCTGTATTTGACCTGGGATTCAAGAGGAACTGCAACTCTCCAGCAAAGGGAACATCTCAGTCCTAACCATTCTTATGAATAACTTTTATATTCACTGCAATTAACATATGTTATGGCTTTTAAAGGTAAAATGCAGACAACTGCCCATTTTGGATTATGAAGCATCTGATAGAGGAGAATCAGTAGTGTATAAAAACATTTTTGCATGAAAAAATACCAATTAAAAAAAAAAAAAACTTACCTTATTTTTTGTTCTAGTTGAATTCCAGAGTAAACACCCCATCCAAACCAAGCTAAATTAGCCCAACATTCACAATTCATTTTGGCCAATCAGGAACAATCATGAACAAGCAAAGTCTGGAGATCTGTGCTGCAAAGTAGTGAGGCACATATCCATGTTAAAGGGTGCTATATATTTTCATATAAGAATCTCTCTTTGCAGCACATCCACATTTGATTACCACCCCTGCTGGAAGCCCATTATGTGTGTCAAGTGCTGCTGTTTTTTTACCCTCTCTCTCCCGCCCAACCATGTAATTGAATCCTGCAGGCACTGGTGTTTGCTCAGTAACAAACAGGTTAACATCCATACTTGAATGCTGAGCTCCTAAGTACGTTTTGGTGTAAGCACTTTGGGGGTGTGCAAATCAGGATTTCAGTTTGCTGCACATAAATCTGTAAGTACACAGAACTTTTCAATAAAATACATATTTTTCTGCTAATCAGTGGCTGTTTGTTAGTAAACATTTAAAACCCCCTTCTATTTAGCTTTAATAGAAATACAGCTATAATGTAATAGGACAACAAACCATTTCCTGCAACAGAGTTGAGGTCCCTACTTCAAAGAGCTTGCAATCTAGAAGGTAAGGGTAGTGTGTGAGAAAGGAGTGTGACCGATGCAAAATGGCAGCGATCAAGGCAGTAGAGTGATGTGGCTTTATATTATACTTAGTTTGTGGGAGTAATTTTGTAGAGTGTGCATATTAAGGGGGAAGGTGATGAGCTTCTTTAAATAGACAAGTTTTATTGGGTTTTTAGAGGTTTTGACGCAGGAGGATAGTCCAGTGGAGCGAGGCAAGGAGTTCCACAGAGTAGAGGCAGAACGAGAAAAGTCCAGATGAGAGGAGGTGTTAAGAGAGGAAGAAGAAGGTCATTAGCAGAGTAAAGAGGGCAGTAGGAGGAGTACTTTGAAACAAGGCCAGAGATATAAGAGGGTGCACTTCAAAGAGCTTCCTATATTAGGGCCAGGATTATAAATCTTATTCTGGAGGCTGTAAGAAGCCCGTGGAGTGACTGATAGAGAGGAGCTACAGACACTGATCTTTGAGTGAGGTAGATGAGTCTAGTTGAGGTGTAAATTATGGATTTGATTGCAGATGGATGACTGATGGGGGAAGGGGGTCAACCAGGAGCAAGTTGGAATAGTCAAAAAGAGATATGATGAGAGAATGGTTAGATTGTGTAAAATAGTGATGTGATGATCCTGAATTATTTTTCCAGCAGTATGTGTGTATATATGTATCCTCAGTTGATACCAAGCTGGTGGTCCAGTGGTTAGGATTCAGTGCTTTCACTGCGGAAACCTGGTTTTTGATTCCAGTCAAGGAACCAAGAGGACATACCAACCGGAAGCCAAGCAGGGTTGGGCCTGGTCAGTACTTTGATGGGAGGCTACCTTGGAATACCAGGAGCTGTGTGCTGTGGCCCACTGGAGAATTAACTGGCAGCCCACTCCAGTATCTCTGCCATGAAAACCAAGTGGATCAGCATGGTGTGTTACGGACCATGAGGTCACGGAGAGTGGAAAACAAATGCACACTGCAAAAAAATATATAAATAAATAACACACAAATCCTTTATAAAATGTTATAAAATAAAAGCTATGCTTCTTTTGCATTTTTAGACCCAACAATCGCAATTAAGTGTTTGAGAAACAAAAGATATTATCAGTGGATTTGAAAGCTGTGTAATTGATGAAGTCGTTCTCTATGGGATTTTGCACAATTAAATAAGGGTAGGGGTATGAAAAAGATACAAATGGAATGGAAAAAGAACTAACAATAAGTACCAGAACTACCTACAGGTGAGTGATGTGATTGTATGGTGTTGTATAATAATTTTTAAAAAGTCTATATCTTCTAATGACGTTACGCCTTCAATTGCATTTGGTGCTAGAGAATGATCTAGCATCCACAAGCAATGGATCTGCTGTTTATAGACAGTTTGAGCTAATTTATGACTGCGTGAGCAATATTGTAGATGGCTTCAGCCATAGCTCTAATTAAACTCAATGGGAGATATACAGGTAAAAGCCCAAAAGGACCCAACAGAACATCTCCAATGAGTAACAGCCTGAATACTCTGCATTCCAAGAAGGCTCCCTTGTCTATTAATCATCTCACAACCTGATCTATGGTGACACTGAGAGTTATTTTATCCGCTATCATGGTCTATATCATAATAATTCCATACAAGAGAAAGCGCAAAGAGCAGAAAATAAATCATCCTGACATCTTGCAAATACAGAGAGAGAAACTCCAAGCTCAATCTGATTATTCGAAATCCTTCAGAGAGATAACTTCACTTCTTCAGTTGGTGACAGGAAGATATGTTACAAGTAGTCCATGAAGTGACAAGTCTGTGTCCATATGAGCAGTAACATATTTGTCCTCCTTTACTAAATTGAGTTGTCCTGCATAATTATTTCTAATATACCTCCACATTTAATAGGATTGACTTTTGGTAGTCTAATTGGTACCACTCAACTCCTCATAACACCACGCAGTCCTTGTATATATTTTCTATGATTTTAATCACTGGTTTTAATGATAATGCTGTTTTTTTATTAACATATTAATACAAAGTTATGTTTTAATAATTTATTTGTCTGGTCATGACATTAAAACATTCCTTTTTGCTACTACATTGTATGATGTCAGAAGGGTCATATTGTTAGTTTTAAAAAAATGTTTCTTCTTCTCTAAACTATTTATAGGAAAATAAGCATACCACTAGTTATTAAATCGAAAAACAACACTATGACGTCTCTGCTGGTCCTTGGAGACATCCATGAAACCTCTGTGAAGGTTGTGTGTGAGAGAGGGGAGTATACATATTTGGAAGAGCAGTGTGTATGAGTAACATTGCAGCAAATGCAGGGGAAGGGGGAAGGTGCCAAATTCTAAAATGTCCAATTATTTAACATGGCCACCCCCTCTTTCTCCATCTTTCCTCTTCCTCCACCGTCCCTGCCCTTATAGCATAAGCAAAGCCCACAGACTTTAAACTTTCATTTACAAATCATTAAAAACCAACCAGATGGAAACTTTAACATAAATTATTAAATTATGATTTCTGTAAAAATGTTTATTACGTTCATAGCTTGCACAGCTTCTAATGTTGTCAGTCTGGCAATTAATTGAATACTTGGATTGTGTGGCTAGTGGCTGCTATGAAACCACCTTCCATTTGAAACCATTAGCCCTATTAAATTAGGGCTACGTGTTAAAACATAGCTTGCAACGTATCTGTTAGGACGCAGGCCGCAGACAACTTGAGGGTTAAGACGCAGCAAGGCCGAAAAAAGCCTACGGGATGAGCAACATTGAATTTTGCGGCCGTAAATCCTTTGGTCCGTCAAGCCAGTAACCGCTACGTTTCCAACTTAGCTATTAAATTGCAACAAAGTCACCCGTGAGCAAGCCCGTAACACGCAAATATAGCCCAAAGGCCAACGTGTGCTGGAGAGGACTCGCAAGGGAGGTAAACTCCAATACGTAGCACTTGAAATACAAATAAAAACACTCTACTGTATTAATATTAAAAGGGAAAGTGATGGTCGGTCTTAAAATTAGTTGCACAACATTCTCAAGCCCGCAAATCGGCCCAGAAAATTACTTTATTTCATGTTTAATTTCCGTTTTATATCGATCCTGGCAATCAATGTGTTAATACATATAATGGAGCTCGCATATGATAGAATATCATATTTACGGCTTTATGAATATTGCACTATAACTGGAATGTGGGTCCGATCGTAAATCGTAATTGAACCCCGTAAGACTTTGAAATCCAACCTCCCTTTTTCTGTGACGCAATTATGACAATCTCTGTTTCTATTGGCTCCATCTAAACCCGTGACTATCCGACGACCGATAAATGTTTTACGGGTTTGAGTCTCCAGCTCGTATCTCGCAGTCTGTTCTAATTTAATAGCGCTGTGACTCTGCCAAATGTCAAGCCCGCAGCTGTTGTGAGATTCACGTTGGAGTAACTGGCTTTGAATTTAATAGGGCTGCAAATATTCTGGATTATTATTCTCTATTTATTATCTGCCAATAAGGTGCTTGTGAAATCTTAGAATATGTTATAACCCTCCAAGATGCAACTGACTTGTTATGTGGAATGTATGGCTGCCCGGGGCTTAAAACAAATAGGATTCTAAATTACTAAGTTGTTTTGAAAATCTTAATTATAGGTATTTTGGAAACAATATATAAGTACCGTAATTCTAGAAATGTTGGTACACAGTTTATATAAAATGATGCTTCTTTTATGATGATGAGCTCTTCTCCTGGACTGTATATACTGTATATATCAGGGAGTAGTGTACATAGGTGTTAAAACTGGGGGGGGGGGGGGATACACGAGGGGGACAATCCCCCCACCCCAGATTTTTCAATGTGTGTTTATGTGTAGAGAAGCAGTTGAGTGATATTTTTATACTATAGGTGGTATCTCCCCAGATTTTCTTTGGCTCCTAAACCCATAGTAGTGTAACTGATGATAGGAGATTGCTGGGGGTCCCCAAAACAATAGGCCCATCTAACCTACACAATTGTATCTATACATTCATATGCTACATTATCTTCTTATATGTACAAGGAAAATTTGAAACATGGATCTGAAAGCAGATAAGGCCCATCCAGTTGTTTTGTTCTGTCTACTTTAAGTTTGGTTTAATTAAACCTCAGGATGGTCCTTTTATTATCTCATTGGTGCTTACACTAATACTTTCTCATCAGTGCTTCACTAACACTTTGGTGAAGTATTTAGGAAATTAATACCATTAGAAGCTGTGTAAGACATGGACCCCCTTCTGGATCACTACCTTGTCCTGGTGCTGGCCTTGTGTACCTCAGTGAAGCTGTAAGCTAGATCATGTAAAGTCACCGAAGATGGACAGGAAATAGCAGAGGGGTCAGACATATCATGGTTCACTGGAAAAGGAACTAGCAACCCACTCCAGTATATTTACCAAAAAAAACCTTATGCATAAGCATGACCAGAGACAATTGTGCCTGGTGTGCTGTGGTCCATAGGGACATGGAGAGTCAGACACAACTAAACAACAGGAAGACATAAACAGAAAAGAAAATTTTGAAGACTCTGTTTATGAATAGAGTATTCCAACTTTTCTTTGTTGCATCACAACCCTGAGAGGTGAAGTATGAGGATGTGATATGCTATCAATCAATGGAGTAATGAGGAAGGTGGGAAGAGGTCATAAGAATTTTTAAGATAATTGGGTCTAAGATTCATTGATGCCACACCCCTTTCCCCTAACAGACACAGAAGCAGGAAACTTGCATTAATATAGGCAAACACAGCTCCAGAAATGCAAATACCCCTCTCACACACACATTTTCCACCAATGTACCATGGATACTTCCAGTGTCCAGATAAATGCACTAGGGCTCGTAGGTCTTAGTCACAAGGCTACAGTGCTTAGGGGGGATATGTATAATTAATTTCTTCTGTGTTCTTATTAATCCACCACTTTGTATGTAAATTGAGTTCAATGTGGAGTAATAAATAATCCGACTGGTTGTAGTTCTTGGTATTGTTGACCCCTTGTGAAATGGTTGGTTCAGTAGTGTAAATTGTGTAAGCCGTGGGAGCGTGCAGCTTTTTGTAGGCATCATTTGCAATAGAGTCCTAAAAAATATATATATGAAACCAACAGCAGCATCAACGTTTTTTTATTAATACCAACTTTTTCTCTGCCTAAGTAGACTCTTAGTCAACTGTTCAAACATAGGAGGAGATCTGTATCCCATGAAGGCATTATGGATTATGAATGCACCTGATATAGGAGAATCAGTAGTGTATGCAAACTTTTTGTTTTTAAAAAATACTAAAATAAACATCAACAAACTCAGTTTGCAGTTTGCAAGCTATAGCTTTTGTTAGTTGACACACCTGAAAATCCCTGCTAAGATTATGATAAAATTCATAATTAGTTTTGGCCAATCAGGAGAAAGCAGAGGTTATCTGACACATTTGTATCAAAATCTGGGGTTCCTGTGTTACAAAGCAGCCTGGTGATATGTAGTCTCTCTCTATCCTTGTGCTCTGATTCAGCTGTGAGCTCAGACCTCACCCAACCATGTGATTCCATCCTCCAGCAATTACTTCCTTTGATCTCTACCAGAAAGCTCTACCAGAAACTCTGTACCTGGCAGCCTCTCCTCTGTGTACTTGGTTATGTAAGATCCCTGTGGGTGTGCAAAGCTGGATTTTACTTACCTGCCTATAACTTTGTAAGTACACTGAACTTATTTATATAACATATATTTTCCTGGTAATCACTGCCTGTTTCTTACAAAATATTTGAAACCCAGGAAACTTATATATACCTTTAACCAGATTTACAAAAAACAAAAACGATACATTTTTTTTAACAAATGCCATTTGATAATTACAAGTTCGTTATACAGATCTGCACTTTTTAAAGCTAAATCTATGATCCTTTAATGCATTCTTGCCTTTGTAATAAAGAGCTCAAAATGCAGACTCTCTGTATTCTGTATCCCATTTTTTTCTGCCAGAACACATTAAATCGCAGTGTTACAATTAAACCACTGCCCAAACAGGAACATTAAAAATCATTTTACTGAGCTTTAACTAAATAGGTGTAATATAATTCGGTCCTATCCAAGTTTATCTACTATTTAAAATGGAATTCTAAAATATAATAATTTGTTTTTATGCCGCAGTACTTAAAAAGTCACAAAGAAATTATTAAGGAAATAACAATGCCTCTACAGTAAGTAATGAAATTAATGTACAATTGAGTTTTTAAATAATACATGTAGTGGTGTGTCGGAAAGTGCTGCATATAATTTACAGTATAAAACTCCACTTTGGCTCCCTGTATCTGTAAAACAACACCAGCAACAATGTGGTTCTGGATCTCTAGAAGGTCTTGTTGATCGAAGCCTGAAAGACGGGACAGAGAAAAGCAGCCATTTCCCACAAAAGTAGACAAATCTCCCTAATAAAGAATAATAACTCTGACATGTGTTTTCTACAAATGGGTAGATATATCTTTTTTTGCCTGACCTACAGTCTTTTATTTCCCACAAAACATCTGTACATAGCCAAATATTAATGTAAACAATCACATTGCACAACTTTTACATTCTCTCCCCTCAGGTTCTGTCCTTTGATTGGAGGAATTATGATGGTACTTAGGTGATGGATGGCTGCATCCAGGCTAGTAACCACTGGGAAAGTTGTCGGTAGACCCAAGAACTTCACGCCAACCAATAAGGTGGTGGCCATGGTGATGCCCTCATGTGTGGCCACTCCTAGATAAGTATATGGATACGTGACTCCTATGTCACTAAGGTTGACCCAACATATGGGAAAAGGCTCCAGAGAGTCTGGGGAGCTGAACAGCTGATTAGATCGGACTAAATGACATGGTAATAACTCAAAAAGCATGTAGTTCCCATAAGGAGGGGAGCATTGAAGGGGTTACTTTATGTGCTTCATCTTTAATGAATATCAGTAGTGACCAGAAGCCGTTCTCTGTACAACCCCTTTTTTTTTTTTTTTTATTCATCATATAAGTTAATACAAAAAATTACATGCTAAAGTATCTTTAACAAATCTATCAACAAAACATTACATTAAATAAATCACAATTCTTCCTCATTCATTCCTCATTCAACCCTTAAAGAATTTGAAAATTAATTAATTATTCCCTGTTTTTGGTCCCATGATTTCCATTTTAGTGGATCAACAGTAATTAGGCCTCTTTGTTGATAATTTTTCTCCAGTTCCCGGATGTGTTTTACTTTCCAAACTATGTCGGCAAAGAGTGGAGCAGTCTTCTTTTTCCAGTTAGTAATTAATATATTTTTTGCTATTGAAAAAATCAAAATAGCAAAAGCTTTTTTCTCAGTGATGACATCGCTCGGGAAGATATGTAACAAGCTACATTCTTCCGTAAACGGAAATTGATTTTCCACAATTTTAGACAAAAATTCATAACAACTTTTCCAAAAGGAATTTAATTTAGGGCATTCCCATAAAATATGCAGTAAATGGGCAGATTTACCACATTCCCTCCAGCACATTCTGTCCGAAGGTGAGTGGGAAATCTGTGCGATTTTTACAGGTGTAATATACCAATTGTTAATTATTTTAAAAAACGTTTCTCTATATGATATTTGTTTAATAAATCTATTTGTCAATTTTAAAGCTGTGTCCCGGTCTTTTGCTTCTATTTCTGAATTTAGGTTCTGCTCCCATTGTTTCATACCCTTAGTTTTAGGCTGCTCTCCAAAGGATTTTGTGATATTAAAACATTTGGATATCAAATGTTTTTTTTCCAATTTCAGGAGAATTTTTTTCCATAGGGTTTAAATCTTTACTAATTTGTGAGCATATATTGAGTTCGCCACAGGCGGCTCTATAAGCTTCATACGTTAGCCATCCTTCTGCTGCGATGTTAAACTTATTTTTAATTTGGTCAAAGGATGCTATTGACCCATCAATCAGAGTATCTCTAACGCATACTAGCCCCTTACTATTCCATAACTGCCCTGTTTGAATTTAGTCTGTACTACCCCTTTTACTGAGTCTCCCATCCCATACTTTGTGACATAATACAAACCTAAACGTAATACAAACATAACTGTGGTCGGCCATATTGATATTTGAAAAATCTCTGCCTTGATGACCTTGGGAACTAGGTTAACCACAATCCCTTTGGAGTATTGTTGTGGTTAACCGCAAAGTCAATTGAGGTTAAGTATCAATTCACATCCCTTTCATCTACTGTCACATACTGTATTCACATAATTGACAGTTCCACTGTTGATCCATATACTAGTAGGGGATGATCGTGGTCACTCCAGACTGTCCGGTGCTTAAAGGAACTGTACCAATATATAAAAAGATTTTGAATGGCCTCATGTATGGACAATCCAAGCTAAGTACAGGGATAGGTTACTTCTATGCCACATTTTTCTACATTATGCGAAGATACCTATTTTCACTTGAATGGAAGGGACATATAGCCTATTTTAAAGGACCAATGCAGTCCTATAATGAAAATTTACTCTTTTGATGAACTACACATTAAAATATGGAAATGTCTTTAGAATGTAAAAAAAAAGTCTCTATTTTATTATTTTGTGTGTGCAATTATGCAGCAAAGGAAACTACTAGTTTTGTTTTTTGATCATCAACTTATTCAGGTGGTATCAGACTTTAAATGGAAATAAATCTTCTATTTATATTGGAACTGGCAGCTAGAAGTGCTAATGCTTTCCATGATATAGGGCATACCATTCTAAGAAAGTAGTAGACAGGATCAGCAAAACATTTTTTAGTCCTGCAGTAATAAAAATGGCATTTTTTACTTTATTGAATTTGAAAGAGTATATTTGATAATGTACTACTGTGTATGATTTTTTTCAAATGAAGCTCTCAAATGATTAGCTCATATGCACAAAGGCTGCAGGCTTGAAATTCAGCTGCGTTACAGAGCTATTCAACCATAAGTTCAACCATGCTGCGAGTTACGGGCCGTAGACACAAGCCCTTAAACCATTCTTGCACAGGGTAGATGTGCGGTCGTAAATTTGATCAATTAGTCAAACCCGTAGTTAGATAGAGCCAATGGCAAATTAGATCGTCATCATTACGTCACTGAAAAATGGAGGTTAGATTTTCGCCCCCATAACCCGCAAGTCGTTAGCAGGTTGCTTTACAAGGCTTATTTAATAGCCGTAATTCTTGCAGGCTAGGTTATGGGCTGCGGTTTTATACGTTGAGGGAATTTAATAGGGCTGATGGTGGTTTAATATAATTAATATAGTAACATAGCTGTACGGGGGGGGGGGGAGAAGAAGCGCAACACCTAGTGCAGATAAAACTCAACTTTAAAAAACAGGAATAAAATAAAAAGACGATACACCTACATTTCAAGACCTCAATATATGAGGTGTAGATCTCGCCTCACAAGAAGTCCCTCTCTCATGGTCAAAGCTCTGGAGATTCGCCGATCATAAATCTTGGGATCTTTAACTGGACCTTCCCGTCTGTAGGTGGTGATAAGGGTATGTGTTGATCTTGGAGTCCATTCCTTTGAGGCAGAATACTGGATCCTTCTCGGAGTAGCTGCTAGTGGGCCAATCGCCTCACTGGGGTGCAGTTCTCTTGTGCAATCTTATAACACCTAGGCAAGGTGTGGAGGTGCATAAACAGTCTGTGGTACCTTATATTAAATATGTAATTATTTAAGCCAACATAATTATACAGTATAAATATATTAAAACATCAAACAGAAATAAAACAAATATATAAGCAAACACTATATTAGACGTGTTTCACCTGATCTCACAGGCTTTCTCAATAATATTAAAAAGGCAAACACTGAATCTACAGACTGATGCTCTGTGCTCTTCCTGATAGCTTCAATAAAGATTAAGCAGATTTTACTTAATTTTTTCCATGTAAAACACAATTTTGGTAATACTTAAAGCTGCGGAAAAAGTTAATTATTCTATTTATATGTTCCCTGAGGGGATAATGTAATAAGTGAATATAGATACAATTGGGTAGGCCTTTTGTTCATAAAAAAGCGGATCACCCTGCTCCTTAAACCAAGCAAGAAAAATCCAAGAATTCCTTGCAAAACAGTCTAAAACCATCAAATATGCAATTAAAAATATTAATTTTTTAATGTTATTTCTGAGTAATATTGATCCTGGGACTCAAGGGGTTAAAACATTTCTTAAAAACCCACATGGACAAGAACAGATGCTCTAATGCATTTTATAGATTGCTTGATTGCAAGCCAGATCGACAAATATTACTTATTGGCTATCATTAATTGCAGATTGCATGTAACTTCCATGTTTTAGTGACATCATGATGAAGGTCTCATTTACTATTGTCTTAAAAGTAAATTATGGGCTTGCTTAAATATTGTCAGATCATATGATTACGCCCCCTGAAATCAGACCTAAAAAGTCAGGGTTTAAGTATTCAGGCTTAAGGAGGTAAATTGTGGGTTGGAGTCAAAAGAAAACATCTAAACATTTAGAGGAAAAAAAATTGCAGCCAAAATTATGAGGTTGAAGCATTTGCGGGCTTCTAATAGAATAGGGCTCACAGACAGTAAGTTAAAAATAAGTTGTATTTAGGGCATGTCCCAGAAGCAAGCCATTGGGCTCAAGGGGTTACATTCAGCAGGGGAAGTGTATTCGTGGAGGCATTAGAGTTTATTGTCCTACATTTCCTAAATATCCAGCTGAATTGTTCAGTATCTTCTTGCCCTTACATATGTATAAGGCAGCCGTACGATGCATTACAATACATTACTGTCACTAATCCCCTGTTATTCCTTAAATGGATTCGCAGAAGCACAGTGCGGTCCCAGGGCTTAGAATCAATATGAGACCTCTGTGAGACTTTATTAATGCATGCATCCCGACTATACGTCTTAATCTCCAAGCCAGCACAAGTATCCTTAATGCTGCAGGGACCAGGGACTAAAGTTGTTAAATAAACATGTTATGTGAGCTCCATTTTCCCATTAATTACTTTAGTCGTTAGTGAGCCATAAATTGTGTCTTTCTCTTTACGTTGAATTGTTCTTTTATGTGCAATAGACAGGTCCAGCAGATGAGACTTAGTCCACATAACCCATTATAGATATACTGACTTTAACACTTTACACGGAAAACTATAATTTAAGTACAACTGTGTTTTATAGGCACTTCTAAATGGTAAAGAGTAAATAATGTTTAATTAAATATGGTGATATACAGTTCTGCTTAAAAGATTGCATACCCTGGCAGAAATTGTGACATTTTGGCATTTATTTTGAAAATATGACTGATCATGAAAAAAAAAAAAAGTATTTTATTGCAGGAAAGTGATCATATGAAGCCATTTATTATCAAACTAGCCACTTGCCCGTCAAAAATGACGTCATAATATTTGCAAGCCTTGCAATGCGAGCCTCGCTAGGCACAGCTTCTCTCTCGCCTTCCCTCCTTCTGTGTCCCCTCCCTCCCTCTTCTCTCCTCTCTCCTTTCTGCAAGCCCCTGAATGAGCGCCTTCGACACCTATTGCAGGCCTCGCAATGATCGCCCTTGGCGCCCATTGCGGGCCTCCTGTCACAAATTATGGAATAATACTTGACTTTACCCCCCCCCCCGTATCTCTTCCCTCCCTCTCCTTTCCCTGTGTCTTTTCCTTCCCCTGTGTCTCTTTCCCCCTGTCCCCTGGGTTTCTTCTCTTCCTCACCCTCCCTTGTGGTTCTTCCCCCTCTCTCCCCTGTGTTTCTTTCCCCCCTCTCCCTCCCCTGTGTCTCTCCCCCTCTCCCTCCTCTGTGTCTCTTTGCCCCCCCCCCTCCCTCCCATGGGCCTCTCCCCTCTTTGGCGCTTATTGCGGGTCTCTCCCCCCCTCTACTTTGTGGGCCTATTGCGGGCCTCGTAATGAGCGCCTTTGGCGCTCATCGCTGGCCTCCCATTGAGCAGCTTCACTGCTCATTGCGGGCCTCAACATGCACTATGCGCATGCGCAATCCCGCAACTTTGCGAGACTCTCCCTCCTTCCCCCTCTCCCTTCTGCAGCCATTACAGGCCACGCAATGAGCGCCTTTGGTGCACTAAGGCTGCGGATGGGACGCTCTTGGACTTTCCAGCATGACAATTACCCTGAGCACAAGGCCAAGTTGACCCTCCAGTGCATGACCTGGAGGCATTTTGCCAAGACGAATGGGCATCTATACCACCTGCAAGAATTAGGGGCCTCATAGAGAACTATTACAGAAGACTGCACGCTGTCATTGGTGCTATAGGGGGCAATACACAGAATTAGAGAATAAGGGTATGCAAACTTTTGATGAGGGCCATTTGGGTGATTTCTGTTATCCTTATGATTTAAAAAGAAGCCAAACAACTATGTGATAATAAATGGTTTCATATGATCACTATCCTTCAATAAAATATATATATTTTTTTTGCATGATCAGTCATATTTTCAAAATAAATGCCAGAATTTCACAATTTCTGCCAGGGTTTGCAAACTTTTGAGCACAACTGTAAATTGTAAAAGACAAATGGGGACATATAATAAGTTAGTGACAGAAACGCTCTAGTTGTCCCCTTGTGTATAAAATATTTATTTAAAGATCCACTAAAATGCCTATGTGTAGGGGGACCCCAATGTGACCCTTATTTTTTCTGTTGTGTAGGGCTCCCAGGCCAGGCCTCCATGCCCCAGCTTGCCCCTTACATTAACCGGAGCTGTTCAATTCTCCTCTGCCATGCCTCCCCTGCAGGCACATTTTTCTGCAGCGGCAGAGAATTCCTGAATGAGGTCACTTATTTTCAACCGGTTAATGTAAGGGGCAAGACTGAGCTGATTGGGCTCTGGCCTGGGGGGCCACAGAGGCCTGGCCTGGGGGGCCATGCAAAAAATAACTTTGCACTGGGGTCATTATATATTTTATATATATAATTATATATATATAATGCATTAATAATCTATATATATATATATATATATATATATATATATGTATATATATATATATGTATGTGTGTGTGTGTGTTCTGGTCCCGGTATGTCACAGTACATGTTGGCATTCATGGTTCCCTCAATGAACTGTAGCTCCCCGGTGCTGGCAGCACTCATGCAGGCCCAGACCATGACACTCCCACCACCAAAGGTATACATCTATACTGAGGAAAGGTAGTTAACATAATCCCTAAATGACAGATAAATGGATAAGAGAGAGTGGAGGCAGCATCTGACATCAGCAGGTAAATGTATATAGGGGGAATCAACACAATATATTATAGAAAACATATATAAAAATATAGGCATATGTGCATATATGTTTGGTCTGGGCCTGCATGAGTGCTGCCCGCACTGGGGAGCTACATTTCATCTAGGGGACCATGAATACGAACATATACTGTGACATATTGAAGCAGAGCATGACCCCCTCCCTTCAGATAACGACCCCAAACACACCTCCAAGACGACCACTGCCTTGCTAAAGAATCTGAAGATAAAGGTGATGGACTGGCCAAGCATGTCTCCAGACCTAAACCCTATTGAGCATCTGTGGGGCATCCTCAAATGGAAGGTGGGGGAGTGCAAGGTCTCTAACATCCACATGTCATCACGGAGGAGTGGAAGAGGACTCCAGTGGCAACCTGTGAAGCTCTGGTGATCTCCATGCCCATGAGGGTTAAGGCAGTGCTGGAAAATAATGGCGGCCACACAAAATATTGACACTTTGGGCCCAATTTGGACATTTCCACTTTTTACTCACTGGTTTACTCACTTTTGTAGCCAGCAGTTTAGACATTAATGGCTGTGTGTTGAGTTATTTTGAGGGGACAGCAGATTACACTGTTATACAGGCTGTACACTTACTACTTTACATTGTAGCAGAGGGGCATTACAAAAATGTGAGGGGTGTACTTACTTTTGTGAGATACTGTATGTGTGTGTGTATATCATATTTAATATATTTATAATCAATGTAATGTATATATATACATGGCTTTTTCCCAAACTACAGTGGTCGTTTAAAGGAATATTGACTCAATCTATCAATACAAAGAGCACAAGACAACACCATATATAAAATATGTAATGCATTTATAATCGAATCATATATATATATATATGGGGAATGCGATATGGACACCGGATTCTAAGGTCAAAGACAGGGCACTGCATTCTTTGCAATGTGTTATTAGTGAATTTGTCTTTGCCTGGAACTTAACTTATGTATTATAAAGAAACAATAATAATAATAATAATAATATTTTAATCACACACATATATACAGTATGTATATATATATATATATATATATATATATATATATATATATATATATATATATATATGAAGAGTGAGGTAGCCGTGAATGTACAGTAATCCAGTTGAATAATCAGAGTATTGCAGTGAATAGTGATACCTTTTTTTATTGGACAAACGTATTCATAATAAAGCAACGAGCTTTCGAGAGATAATGCCTCTCTTTATCAAGTCAAAAAGCGATACTGATACAAGTGTGAACTAAAAACAGCAAACAGAAAGAGAAGGGGAAAAAAAATTGGAAAAACAAGAAAGACTAAATTAATTGGCCAGAGTTAAGTGAGAAACAGACCAGCACTGTGAATAATGTCCTGATAGGTCAGTAAGTCTATAGATCAGGTTGTAAGTGAAATAAAGAGCAATAAATTTGAGCATAGCATGTAGCTTACAAAAACAGCAATAGGAGGGGGGGGGGAGGTAAATGGAATGTGTTAGCTTTAAGACATTAAGATAGTGGGCCAGAAAACCTAAATCGATGTTAATACCAAAATCCTTGGTATTAAAAAACTTAATCATTTTTAATTCAAAAGTTTTCCGCTGTTGGATAGTTCTGAAATTCCCTTATACAATCTCTCTCCATCAGAAAGAGCTGCAATAAAAAGCTTAAAATCAAACCCTAACATCACCATTAAACCAGCAGACAAAGGAGGCACAGTTGTAATCATAAACACAGAGGACTACATACAAGAAGGAAACAGACAACTGACAGACAATACCTACTACAAAAAATTGAACAAGGACCCTACCGAGGAATACACCATCCAACTAAGAAAACTCATTCAAACGTTCCCTAAGAACGTGAAGCACGAATTGGAGCAGCTTATACCCACCCATCCTACAACTGGGACTTTCTACATGCTGCCAAAGATCCACAAGCCAGGCAATCCAGGGAGACCTATTGTTACAGGTATGGACACACTGACTGAACAGTTATCTGGTCTTGTTGAAAACATCCTGAAGCCACTAGTTAAAAACACTGACAGCTATATACAAGACACCACTGACTTCCTTAACAAACTCCGTCAGATTGAGGGCCTACCTGCCAACACATTACTTGTAACCATGGATGTTGAATCCCTGTACAGCAACATCCCACATAAAGATGGCACTGAGGCATGCATGAAGTTTCTTTCTACACACAATCAGAATCACAAATATAACCCTGATACCATTGTCAAACTACTAGAATACATCCTGACCCACAGCTACTTCATTTTCAACCAGCATGTTTACCTACAAATAATGGGGACCGCAATGGGCATGAAAATGGCACCACAATATGCCAACCTATTTATGGCCGACCTGGAAAAGAGATTCCTGTCCACATATGTCCACAAACCTTACAGATACTACCGTCACATAGATGACCTGTTCATCATATGGACAGAAGGGGAAGGAAAACTCAAAGACTTCCATAATTCGTTCAATACCTTTCACCCATCCATTCAATTTAAAATGGATTATTCCACAGAACAGGTTAACTTTCTGGATACCACCATTTCCATTACAAATGGCAAACTGAATTCATCTATCTATAGGAAACCTACAGACAGATGTAGTTACCTCCACAACTCTAGCTTCCACCCCTCCCACACTAAACAAGGGATAATTCATAGTCAAGTCATCAGATACCACCGCATATGTTCAAACACAGAGGACTGTGATGAACACTTAAAAACACTGTCTGCCTCCTTCAGACAGAAGGGTTACAAACCCTGTATTGTCACTCAGAAAGTAACCTCTGCCATCAGAACACCCCAGGAACACCCTGCAATACAAAACCAAAGAAACAGCTTCACGTACACCTCTGGTAACCACATACCATCCAGTTCTAGAAGGAATACGCAAAATATTTAAGGACTTACAACCACAACTCACAGAGAACACAGAATTGAAACATATATTCCCTAAACCCCCCATTCTTGCATTTAGGCAGCCACCAAATTTAAGACAAACATTGGTGAACAGAAGATTGCCAAATGAACAGCCTAACAGAGAAAATGGCACCAAACCCTGCAATAAAAGTCGCTGCAAACTATGCCAACACATCTGCAAAGAGGACACAGCCACGCACAACAACAAGACCCACAACATCAGAGGCTCATATTCATGTACATCATCAAATGTAGTGTACATGATACAATGTACTGTATGTGAAAGGGGTGCTACATTGGGAAAACCAGCCAGAAACTACACATGCGAATGAACCTCCACCGAAGCTCCATCAAAAAACACCAGGAAGACAGCTATTGTACTCCAGTGGGACACCATTTCACCCAGGAGAACCACTCCATCCAGAACCTCAAAATAAAAGTATTTAGAGGGAATTTCAGAACTATCCAACAGCGGAAAACTTTTGAATTAAAAATGATTACATTTTTTAATACCAAGGATTTTGGTATTAACATCGATTTAGGCTTTCTGGCCCACTATCTTAATGTCTTATAGATAACACATTCCACTTACCTCCCCCTTCTATTGCTTGTTTTTGTAAGCTACATGCTATGCTTACATTTATTGCTCTTTATTTCACTCTGCTGTGTTCTTATCTACAACCTGATCTATAGACTTACTGACCTATCAGGACATTATTCACAGTGCTGGTCTGTTTCTCACTTAACTCTGGCCAATTAATTTAGTCTTTCTTGTTTTTCCCCCCCAAATTTTTTTTTCCCACCTCTTTCTGTTTGCTGTTTTTAGTTCATACTTGTATCAGTATCGCTTTTTGACTTGATAAAGAGAGGCATTATCTCTCGAAAGCTCGTTGCTTTATTATGAATACGTTTATCCAATAAAAAAGGTATCACTATTCACTGCAATACTCTGATTATTCAACTATATATATATATATATATATATATATATATATATATTAGCGACTTGCCCATCAAAAATGACTGGGCAATAACATTTGAAGTCATGGTAATGCTGTTTGACACACAATGTAAAGCTTTTTGTACTGTGAGGACCTTCGGCGCTCATGGCGAGCCTCTTGTCTCGTCTATTTTTGCTCCTCTGAGCACCTTCGTCACTCATTATAAAGAGAGATATATCTCTATCTATGTTTACTTAATCGATAATTAATTAATTATTTCTTGAATAAGTTAATATACTTTACCTATTTGCAATCAACAGCCTGAAAAGCTTGCAGCAGCATACAATGTACAGTTTGAGTGTTGGTGCCCTGATGATAAAGTGTAATGAATGTCCAAACTGTGCATTAGAAATATGCTACGTGCGCGAGGTAATTCCGTTGGTTTAGTTGTGTAAAGCGCCGTTGTAGATTCATAATGTTATTAACGTGTTACGCAGCTTTCAAGCATTTTCTGTCATTTGTAATAGTGTATTTTGTAGTTCTTTCTTTCCTGTGTGAAAGTGCTACGCGTTTGGCAGTGTTTTGCGCAGTCTGGAGTCATGTAGCCTTGTTTTCATTTTTTTGGGCGCCATGTTTTTTGTCGCTTAGACAATTTTCGTGTGGAGAAAGTCACCGAAATTGCCTTAAATTTGCATTCCACCTCAATCCCAGACGTCCTGGCTGTTCCCCCGTGCTGTGGGTGATGTTTTTGTTGCATTTATTTTTATTTTCTTTGTGTTTTTGGGATTTTCATGGGTCGGCCATTAACCTCGTATTTATGCTATTTCGTATTTTTCTTTCACAGTCCCGTGTCTCGTAAGTTTTTTTTTTTTCTATGTCACCCGTTTGTCAAGTGTTTGGAGGCAGTTTGTCAAGTGTTTGCCTTCACTGCTTTGCGAGGCTCTCAAGCGATGAGCATAACTCGTACGCACCGCGCAAAGTGTGACGACGTCTCGCAGTTTGACAACTATAAAATGTGATATATATATAATATGTTTAAAAACGATATAATATATATATATATATATTTATGTGTATATAAAATATATAATGCATTTCTAATCTATATATATATATATATATATATATATATATTATTAATATATTATATATTTTATACATATATATCTACATATATATATATATATATATAATGTGTTTATATAATATATACTATATTTATGACCAATATAATGTGTACGTATATATATGTGTATATATAAATATATATGTATATATATATATATATATATATATATATATATATATATATATACACACACACACAGCTTTTTCCCAAACTACAGTAGTCGTTTAAAGGAATATTGACTCAATCTACCAATACAAAGAACACAAGACAACCCCACTTAACAAATTCCCCTCCACAAGGGCTGTACACCACTATATGTCCCTCTGCTCAGCTATCCCCATATTGCCACCAACATTCAGAATCTTCGAAAGTCACCTTCAACATCTTAAAGCATCGGAGAACAAGCAAGCCACGATTCCTCAGGCTCAAACATGACCTTTCTATATTGCTAAATAATAAATAGAGCCTGTGAAATTAATAGCATGTTGTTTTATATATTACAAGTAACATTTACACCCGACCATGCTTAATGTTGCAGAAATATTTCAATAGGACGAGTAAAGAAATAAAATACATCATTCTTGTCCTCAGCAGCAGCTCTGAGATTAAACTGGAAATTGTAAGGAAACGTTCAAAGAAAAACTGTGCACAAATACGTGAGGCGTCCACCTGTTTTTGTAAGATATCACATGAGCTCTTTTTTCTTTTCTTCTTTCTGTCCAGTGATGAAAGAAATTACATCCACTTGAGCCAAAGATAGCAATGTTCTGAAATGACAGCCGTTATTCATCAGTTGATGGCATTTCCTCAGAGTGGTCAAGCAGCAAAATGATGTTCTTTTATAGGAGTGTAAACAAGCCCATCAAGCGAGGAACGTCATGTTTAAAGGGATATGGAGGGGTCCTGGCTTTTACAAGGTATGTAATATACCTGTCTATCTATTTATTTACTTTTATATACTTTGTTTTACTCAGAGCATATAAGGTCTTTTTTATTTTTTATTTTTGAAGATTCTGTTACCATATAGAAAACCTACTTCTTGTCTGACTTCGGTACGTCCGTTGAGTATGAAAGGAATTTTTATCTACTGAAGAGTGGACGAAAGAGGATTTGATAAATCATTGGAAAATGTTATATTTGATACCTGCTGCCTCATTTGGCACATGCTTACATGAAGATCGCTTTTTTCCCTTTGAGAAGTTTGGCTGGGTTTCACTTTTTTTTTTTTTTTTCTGTTTGCCTTCCTTTGGCTCAATTCATTTTTAATTAAAAAAATAAAAAATATAAGTAGTTGATTAATAATTAATTAATTAATTAATTAACAACAAATTAATTAATAACTAATCTGCATATTGCAGATCACAGGAGATTTTAAAAGGTTGCACCTGATGGACTGAAAGTCTTTTTTCAACCTTAATTCCTATGTAACTATCTATAAATGCAATCTGTGCTCTCCAGAAACGTAAATGTCAGTTGAACAAAAAAATAGGATTACTTAAACCTGAACTTTGAATGTATAACAAATTGGTAAGATTACATGGACCTATTAGATCTTCTCTTCTGGCACAAAACACTGACTCAAACCATTGGCCATGGTATGAGAAATATTATTTTAAAATATATCCAGTGATATTATTACAACTTGTTGCAAACTTTATTCATATTTGTATTCTTTACAGCTCACTTCTTAGACAAGTAAACAGCGAGAGGAGCACAGTGTTTGAATGTGCTACCTCCTCAGACTTTATCCAAACAAATAACTACAGTGCCATCTTTAGTCCATGTCACACAAGATCACAAGGCCCTACCTATGTTATTATTATTATCATGGCCAGATTACCCATTAGGCTAACTAGGCAGCCGCCTAAGGGCACTTCCCTGTGGAGAACACACATTTTTTAGCTTAAACAAATATAAATAATATGGCCCACCATCAAATGCATTTAATAAACAACTAATAGCTCGGCGTGTGTATGAGTAGCTATATAGTAAAAATATCTGTTATGGGGAAATATCTGTAATTTGCTCACGCAACAAGAGAGTGATATACACGCACAGAAAAGGGAAAAATTGCACACTCGCGGGGGCTCCTCCACTTCACTGCCCAGGGGCTCCAAAAAGGTAAATCAGGCACTGATTATTAGTATTATTATTATTATCCTTTATTTGTAATGCTGCTTATAATTGACACCTGTCTCACATCAAAAGCCTAAACAATCCCTATAAAAGGTGGAGGAGAGGCCATTAAAAGCATATAAAAGGTGGCGGAGAGGCCAAAATGCTAAATTCATTAGGGGACATGGGGGTCAACCCTTTCCCTCCATGGAATGTTGTTTATAGGGGAGAAAGTATGGAATTTGGTGGGAGGCTGTATAGTGTATAGCATGTTTACATCAGTAGAGTTGCTGATAGACAATTTGTTTCAGACTCATTATCTTGTATGTGTACGTTAGGCAGGTTGCATGTGCACATTAGGAGACATACCCATGGATGAGTCCATAAAAATTCTCTCAAAGCAAAAGCAGCCTCCTTGGTGTTTTGAGGAAGTCATGTAATTGAAGTCTTAGTACCTGGTCTGTGTGAAATTAAGCTCTCCTAAAAGGCCCCTTCCAATGAGAAGAAAAGCGGCCTTGTATGCGTCGTTATGTCTAATGTATACCCACCCACAAACCATAGTATATGATGAAAATATACATATACAGGGGCGAACAAGAGTATCTAAAATTTGGGAGCCAGGAAATTTTTCTAGGAGCCTGACAGAGGTTGTCTAGGGACATGGAAAAAAGTCCTTCATAGAGATGTGGATTCAGCAGTACAAAGTTCAGGTGTCTAGGCTCTCTGTCTCCCAGGAAGCTTCCACCCCTATATATATGTATATTGTGGGGGTAGGTGTCAAATTCCACAGTATCCAATAATTTCACAAATCACCCCTCTCCATCATTGTTCAGTAGATAAAAACAGCCCCAGGCTACCAGCTATCAGAAATTGCTCAATTAAGACAAGATGGATACCTGGTATACATACACAGTCTTCAAAAATGAAGATATGTTTTAACGAATGTTTTTATGTGTGTGGTGTACATACCTGGTAGTGTAGTTGGTTTATTAAATACTTTACAAACATCTGAGTAATTTTCTAAAATTAAGCTTGTCCTATAAAGTGACACTGCAGACGTTCAAAATGTGGTATACCTATAGATAATAAGCAGAAAGCCCCTGGAGATAGTCAGTAATTATTGGTAATGATCCATAATTAACAAGAGATATGAATCTTTGTGTGTGTGGGATCCAAATGGCTGGTTGAGATCAAAAAGTAACCCGCAGTTATTTACAGTTGGAGAATATACCTTTGTAAATTACATTCAACTAATAAAGTACTTGTAATTACATATAGTTTTAAATGATACAGGAATACCTTGTTTAGAGCAGTATAAGTGTTCCTTAAACGCTATTGTAAGATTTAGCACTTTAAAGGGACTGGGACCGGAAAGAGCGCTATAGAAAATCAGCAATCTGCTGGGTTGCGCGGTATTACAGTACCATATTTCTGCTGGGTCACTTTAAGCCTAAAACTATCTTTATTTGATCACAATTTTTATTCTGTGGCACTTTGTCTGATCTATCAATGAATTTCCCAGTATTTATTCTCCATTTGTAGCCGGCTGTGTTGTGTATTCCTTGACCTGGTATATACACTTCCTCCGTGACTGAATTCTGGCATCGATTTGAAGCGGATAATTCACTACTAATTCGTTCTCTGCTTTGGGGGATTTTACCTACTGACCTTTCTGTCCATGAAACCATAAAGTGCTATAAAATGCCACAATGAACAGTTAATCTTTTGATAAAGCAAATTAAGGCAGTTTTCCCATCTTTATTTATGTTACTCTGACTCTATATTGATTCCCCAACTGAACAAAGCAAAGTGACAATAAAACACTTACATGTCTTAAATTGGCCTGAAAACCAGCTTATTGTATCAATTCTCAAACGTAAAGAGAACAGACATATTAGTATCCCATTGTACCTCTAGGAAATTATATCATCTTCAGTCTTGGCCTGACATTATACAACATATTTGGTGATTAATCTAATTAGATCTCTCATTATATAGAGATATTGGTCTATGCTTAGTATGTGGATCAGAAAGACTGATTGACAGGCAATAATTGCAAACTTCATTGCAGATTTACTGTAAGAAAATTATATTATTAAATTGTTACTACCTATAGATTTAAATGATAGACTATCTGAACCTTCTCTATGCCCTATAGATATTTACTTTTGATTTTACATTTCCAGAGAATGTGAGCAGATTTGCCCAGGAGTTTGATTGAAAACTTCCTGCTGACTGGTCCACTTCAAGGTAGGAAGCAGATAAAGATTAGGACAGCCTCCTGGGCAGATCTTCTCTGTGTTTTTTCCCATGTACTTTCACACAAGACACAACTCAATCCATCTACAGACACATTAACCTGACACAGTATCGCCAGACTTTTTTCTCCACTCCCTACACTAGCTCACCATCCTCTGGAATTATATTTAATAGAGCTGCTGAGATAACCCTACAATAATACATTTTAATTACCTGCTTTGCCCATGCTGAGTCCCTCTGTCGTCTGCCAATACATACACTTCTTTACCACTCCCATTATCTGCCTGTTCTGTCTCCTTCTTCTTGTTCAGTTGTTCATTCATGTCCGGCTCAGTGACCCTATGGACAGCAGCACGCCAGGTACTTTCTTATGTCTCTGGTTGTGCTTATCCATAAGGTTATCCTGGCAAAGATACTGGAGTGGGTTGCCAGCTCCTTCTCCAGTCAACTGCGATTTTTCTAGCCTCTCTGATATGACCTGCCCATCTTAGGTGACCCTACATGGTATAGCTCACAGTTTCATTAAGGTACACAAGCCCCTTCACCATGACAAGGTAGTGATTCAGAATGGGATATCCTTCTTACTGCTGATCAAATTTAAAAAATAATATTTGCATGCTAATTCTCACTAGGAAAATGTGCATTTTATATACAAAGTATATTGCAAAGTTGCTCCGTCCAACTTTTTTATGTCAGGACGGATTTTTATTGGTCAGCGAACTAATGGATTTAAAATAGTAATTAAAATAAGTATATATACAGTATATATACAGTTGTGTTCAAAAGTATGCATACCCTGGCAAAAATTGTGACATTTTGGCATTTATTTTGAAAATACGACTGATCATGCAAAAAATGTTCTTTTATTAACGGATAGGGATTATATGAAACCATTTATTACCACATAATTGTTTGGCTCCTTTTAAAATCATAATGATACCAGAAATCCCCCAAATGGCCCTGATCAAAAGTTTGCATACCCCTAGTTCTTAATACTGTGTATTTCCCCTTTAGCATCAATGACAGCGTGCAGTCTTCTGTAATAGTTCTCTATGAGGCCCCTAATTCTTGTAGGTGGTATAGCTGCCCATTCATGAGGCAAAATGCCTCCAGGTCATGCAAAGTCTTTGGTCATCTTGCATGAACCGCATGTTTGAGATCTCCCCAGAGTGGCTCGATAATATTAAGGTCAAGAGATGATGTGATGGCCACTCCACAACCTTCCCCTTTTTCTGCTGTAACCACTGGGGGGTCAACTTGACCGTGTGCTTACGGTCATTGTCATACTGGAAAGTCCAAGAGCGTCCCATGCGCAGCCTTCATGCAGAAGAATGCCTTTAGAGCTCAACCCCCCCCCCCCCCCCCCCCAAAAAAAAAAACATCAGTGAGCCACCACCATGCGTCATAGTGAGGATGGTATTCTTTTGACTATCGGCCTTGTAGACCCCGCTCCAAACCTAGCGATTATGGTTGTGACTATAAAGCTCTATATTGGTCTCGTCACTCCAAATTACAGTGTGCCAGAAGTTGTGAGTTGTGTCAAGGTGTTGTTGGGCATATTGTAACCAGGCATTTTTGTGGCATTGGCGCAGTTAATGCTTCTTTCTGGCATTTTGACCATGAAGCTCATTTTTGTTCAATTACCATCATACTGTGCTCCTCAAAACTACCACACCGTCTTTTTTCAGAGCAGCCTGTATTTCTCCTGAAGTTACCTGTGGGGTTTTCTTTCTATTCCGAACAATTCTTCTGGCAGTTGTGGGTGAAATCTTTCTTGGTCTACCTGACCTTGGCTTGATATCAAGAGATCCCCAAATTTCCCACTTCTTAATAAGTGATTGAACAGTACTGACTTGCCTTTTCAAGGCTTTTGATATCTTTTTATATCCTTTTCCTTCTTTATGAAGTTCCATTACTATGTTACGCGGTTCTTTTGACAGTTCTTTTCTGATCCTCATGGCTCAGTATCTAGCCTGCTCAGTGCATCCACATTAGAGCTAACAAACTCATAGACTTTTTATACACATATTCATTGCAATTTAAAAAGCCACAGGTATGGGAAATTAATTTTTAATTGCCATTTTTGTGTGCCTGTAATAAGGGAAAACATTCAAGGGTATGCAAACTTTTGATCAGGGCCATTTGGGTAATTTCTGTTATCATTATGATTGAAAAAGGAGCCAAACAACTATGTGATAATAAATGGCTTCATATGATCACTATCCTTGTAAAAACTTGAGAGTTTATAAAGATTTGAGAGTTTAAATGTTTAAAATATCCAAAGTTTTTAGGTTTGTGAAGAGAATCTACCCAGACCACCAGATGGAAAGCACCAGACTACAGTACAAAAAAGTTTGTTGGACCACTGCGGTGTGATGTATCCTACTGTGACCAAATGGGCCTGTCCATAAGTGGGCTAATAGTGTAATTAGGAACCAGTGAGCATTATTTTAGAAAAAGCAGATAATCTTATTAACAATAGATGCAATTAAGATAGTTTTGTAAACATATTGGATTCCTACAGATCTGAACACTCAGTGAATTAACATCTCCAGAGAAAGCCACAGGTGATCAGGAGCTAGGAGGGTCCTCACTACAGCACATGTGGGAGTACTCAGATATATAACATCTGATTCATTTTTCTATTGTCAATGATAAAGTACCAGTATAAATCATTATGACCCTTTGAGTTACATTGTGATACAAAGATTTTTTTTTAATATTAATGTACCAGTATTTATCATCATAGCCCTTTGAGACACTGTAGATAATACAACTTTCTGGCACAACCTGTTCTTCGTTGGAAAGGTTGCTAGTCCGATCCTACCTGCAGGTTGACTCAGTTCAATATCCCCTCACACCAGATGGTTACCAGGATCCAAGGATAAGTTGGGGAGTCTCAGGACAAGTTGCAAAAATTATTTGCAAAATAATAATAAAGAACTAATAAAAGCCTTTCCTCTAAATGATGCAAAGCATGTATATGTGTCCCAAACAGAGCATAATATTTATTCTTTGGTTCACTTTTTTATACAGTATTTACCCAAGACAACAATGGGTTATTTGCAATAAACAAACAAAACTTAACATCTTTTGGTACTTTTATTTGCCCCACGTGGGCTTACGAACTTCCCTCAATGGGGCACAGTGTCAGCCTGATGATCTCCCTATCTAGGTGCCGATGAGTCTATGGCCCCAAATGTCAGATACCTTTGCTCAGTGTCTGGGCACAGCAGGTCTAACCTGAATAGGGAACCATGGATCTGGCGTAGACAGGCTTAGGTCCTGGGGAAATAGTTTCCCTCTTATCAGAGAACCTGTGTGTGTGCTAGTTAGCAGGACCATGGTGCCCTGTAAGCGGGGAGGGCATATTCCTTGGACCTGGTGTTCGTAGGGAGGATAGAGTTGGTCTGTACCCGTTCCCTAGCCAACCTCCTCTCTGGTAGAGATACATTTATTGAGTCAGAGAGGATTCAGCTAGGAAAGTTGAGGTAGCTCTGGGGTGTCAATTTCAGGAACAGACCAGGATTTCCATAATATTTCTAACAATTTGTGCTTCCTTTTGGAGACACTTGACCAGTGTTTTGATTGTTGTCTGACAAGCTAGTTAAATATACTTCATGGCTTAATCATATCTGTGGGTCTCCCCATAGAAGTATATGGAGCCCCTTTTATTGCTACCATGAGTTTGAATCCACCCAGGAACCTAGCCTGGCCCTGGGACTGGCAACGAACAGACTATGGCTAATGGAAGTGACTACTGGTTGCCCTTAAAGTGATGCTACCCTCAAAATATATGTTAAGTTGCACTATGCAATGTATACACCCTGACACACATGATACACATAAAACAACTATTGTAAAATTGACCTAGAGCACTCTGGTCTGGTGGAAATAGCTCTTGGGGGTTCAAGGCATATAACCTGGGGCTCAGGGCAACACTAGATAATATAAACATTTTCCTTTTGGTCCTATACCCTTAATAAAGTGATATAGTCCTTTATTAGGAATATATTTGTGGCCATAACAATAGCCTTAGTCCATCTGATCAATGTGGCTAGAGCACATAGAGATCCAGTCACAAGATCCAGATGTCCAGGGTTTGTGACACTTTCAAATGGAAAAAATGGAAAAAGAGAGAAAGGAATTATTCCCTCAAAAAAGCTTACAATCTTGAGAAGAGTCTAATGTAGTGAGGTATGGAATTCCAAAAACTAATTGTCATTGTTGGCAAATCAACTACACACATTTGCTTTTATTAAAATGGGAAAAGGACACCAAGACTACACTGTGGGTGGAAGGGTAATGTAAGAATATAGGAAACAAATATACATCTGTCAAAATGTATCAAAGGAATAGAGATTAAGCAACCCCAAATATATTTTCCTTTCAGTCATAATATGACCGTCCCATTAAATATAATGTGTGTTGGATATATTTGATGGTGTTATCCAATAAATTATACTTCAATTGAACAGTTTGTCCAAATTAGCTACGAAATTAGTAAATGCAGAAAAATGCTTCTTTTACTTACTACCGATTGCGTTCTGATACATTTTGCATTGTGCCAAATTTGTCTTAATAACAAGCCACAGTAATTGGTACTGGTCATTTTGTGGCTTCAGATTCATGTTATGATGGCAGATCTGCCTGGATTACTCATAGGTTATATTGGCTGCTTCTTTGCAGTAAAACTAAAAGATTATACACCCTGCATTCATAGACCTCAGTGGAAATTATTATTGTACGGACAGTCTGAGGCTCCTCCAATTCCCTTTTTATCTACCTTTTTGGTTGAAAGTATAATTAGCAAGAATAAGATTAGACAACAATTCAAAACCACCAGTGTCCCTTTGGATCTGGTGTACCAACTTCCTGGGCATGATGGATAAAAAAAATACTATATGATAAGATATTGTTACTACCAAGGAACTGTCCGGATAATAGCTGGAGATAGGTGAAGACAGATATCTGTTTCTGTGTTTGTTCTCATTGTATCCCAAAGGAAGTATTATAACTATATATGCACTTCTCAAGCCCAGCCTTATTCCAGTGACAAATTCAAAGAGGTTTTGCCCAATAACATTCTTGTGCCGATTATCAATTCCAAAAGAAGTTCCAATACTTCCAAAATAAGTTAGTGGTGATCAGGATTCGAGTTTTCCTTGATCATTCCAAGTGGCTACATCTTTTATGGGCTTACCTGGGCGTACCTGGCTTGGTGTAGAAATTCCCTTGATGGCAATCGGAGTCTAATCTTAAGCCCTTTCCAATGGACCCTGTCCCATCACACATTGTGTTTCCTGAGATGAAGCCAGATAATTGCATGCATGTATACACATAGATTTATTATTTCTGTACCATTGTTCCAAGCCTTTTTTACTCCATTTACCATCAACATCCACAGAAGTAAAATCTGATTGTTTTTTCCAATTCTTTCCTCATTCATTAACCGTACTGATGACATAACAGTGTAATTACAATTTCATGTTCTCGTTAATACATTAGATAAACTGTGTCACACTGTGTTCAGCTCTGCAGGGTTCTACCATAGAGTTTGGCTCGGTGCTTATTTTCTGATTAATTGCCTGTTCTTTGTGACAGTATTGACCTAACTAAATATAAAAATCCAGTCATGATATTTTCAGACAGTGATAAATGATTAGCTTTCTGTAGAACTGATGACAAGACAGGATTCAATGGGACAGAGAAATCTGAGAATATATCTCAGTTTTTTATATTGACAAAGCTACAAAGTGACAATTTTCATATCTATAAAATCATTATTACAACGTGGTTTATTAAAAAATGTGTTGTTTTTCTTAAAACGTGTTTTTGTACAAACAGTAAAGCCAATGACTTGATTCCTCTGCAGATATAAACTGGTATTTTGCCAGTGTGCAGAGCATTTAGTCGCTGCAGTTTGGTAAAAACTTCATTTTATGTGATGTATGTAACCAACTAACTGTAAGCCATTTTTTAGGAGGTTCTGCTTGTATCTGATGTCTTCGAAGCCTGAATCATCTACACTAGCTGCTGGCTCAGAGGTGTTCTGCTATGTTTTATTATCTACTAGTCAATTGCCTGTCATAAATGATGATATAATATTTTATGTGCCTCTTCCCACCCCTCCCCTGTGTCTCTCCCCTCTCCCTCCCCTGTGTCTCTTTCCCCCTCTCCCTCCCCTGTGTGTCTCTTCTCCCCCCTCTCCCTCCCCTGTGTCTCTTTCCTCCCCTCTCCCTCCCCTGTGTCTCTCCTCCCTTCCCTCTCCTGTGTCTCTCCCCCTCCCCTATGTCTCTTACCTCCCCTTCAACCTCCCCTGTGTCTCTCCACCCTCCCTCCCCTGTGTCTCTTACCCCTTCCCCTGTGTTTCTTTTCTCCCTCTCCCTCCCCTGTGTCTCTTTCCTCCCCTCTCCCTCCCCTGTCTCTCTCCTCCCTCCCCGGTGTCTCTTACCTCTGCATCTCCATCCCCTGTGTCTCTCCTCCACTACCTCCCCTGTTTCTCTTCCCCCTCTTCCTCCCCTGTGTCACTCCCCCTCTCTATCCCCTTTGTCACTTCCCTTCTCTCTCTTATGTGTCTCTCCCCTATGTCTCTTTCCCCTCTCTCCCTCCCCTGTGTCTCTCCCCCCACCCCGGTGTCTCTTACCTCTGCATCTCCATCCCCTGTGTCTCTCCTCCACTATCTCCCCTGTGTCTCTTCCCCCTCTTCCTCCCCTGTGCCACTCCCCATCTCTATCCCCTGTGTCTCTCCTCCACTACCTCCCCTGTGTCTCTTCCCCCTCTTCCTCCCCTGTGTCACTCCCCCCTCTCCCTCCCCTGTGTCTCTCCCCCTCTCCTTCCCCTGTGTCTCTTTCCCCCTCCAGTGTGTCTTTTTTTCCCCTCTCCCTCCCCTGTGTCTCTTTCCCTCTTCTCCCTCCCCCATGTCTCTTCCCCCCTCCCTCGCCTGTGTCTCTCCCCCCTCTTGTTCCAATTTGTCTCTTTCCCCCTCTCCCTCTCCTGTGTCTCTCCCCCTCTCCTTCCCCTGTGTCTCTTTCCCCCTCTTCCTCCCCTGTGTCTTTTTCTTCCCTCTCCCTCCCCTGTGTCTCTTTCCCTCTTCTCCCTCCCCCGTGTCTCTTCCCCCCTCCCTCCACTGTTTCTCTCCCCCTCTCCTTCCCCTTTGTCTGTTTCCCCCTCTCCCTACCCTGTGTCTCTTTCTTCCCTCTCCCTCCCCTGTGTCTCTTTCCCCCTTCTCCCTCCCCCATTTCTCTTCCCCCCTCTCCCTCCCCTGTGTCTCTCCCCCCTCTCCTTGCCCTGTGTCTCTTTCCCCCTCTCCCTCCCCAGTGTCTCTTTCCCCCTCTCCCTCCTCTGTGTCTCTTTGCCCGTTCTCCCTCCCCTGTGTCTCTTTCCCCCTTCTCTCTCCCCTATGTCTCTTTCCCCTCTCTCCCTCCCCTGTGTCTCTCCCCCTCCCTGGTGTCTCTTACCTCTGCATCTCCATCCCCTGTGTCTCTCCTCCACTTCCTCCACTGTGTCTCTTCCCCCTCTTCCTCCCCTGTGTCACTCCCCCCTCTCCCTCTCCTGTGTCTCTTCCCCTCTCCTTCCCCTGTGTCTCTTTCCCCCTCTACCTCCCCTGTGTCTCTTTCTTCCCTCTCCCTCCCCTGTGTCTCTTTCCCTCTTCTCCCTCCCCTGTGTCTCTTCCCCCTCCCTCCCCTGTTTCTCTACCCCTCTCCTTCCCCTTTGTCTCTTCCCCCCTCTCCCTCCCCTGTGTCTCTTTCTTCCCTCTCCCTCCCCTGTGTCTCTTTCCCCCTTCTCCCTCCCCGTTTCTCTTCCCCCCTCTCCCTCCCCTGTGTCTCTCCCCCCTCTCCTTGCCCTGTGTCTCTTCCCCCCTCTCCCTCCCCAGTGTCTCTTTCCC
Source organism: Discoglossus pictus (assembly GCA_027410445.1). Classification (NCBI taxonomy): domain Eukaryota; kingdom Metazoa; phylum Chordata; class Amphibia; order Anura; family Alytidae; genus Discoglossus; species Discoglossus pictus. The sequence continues at coordinate 41,706,693 of CM050176.1, read as the reverse complement.
CCTCTCCCTCCTCTGTGTCTCTTTGCCCCTTCTCCCTCCCCTGTGTCTCTTCCCCCCTTTTCTCTCCCCTGTGTCTCTTTCCCCCTCTCCATCCCCTGTGTCTTTCCCCCCTCTTCCTCCCCAGTGTATCTTTCCCCCTCTCCCTCCCATGTGTCTATTTCCCCCTCTCCCTCCCCTGTGTCTCTTTCTTCCCTCTCCCTCCCCTGTTTTTCTTTCTTCCCTCTCCCTCCCCCGTTTCTCTTCCCCCCTCTCCCTCCCCTGTGTCTCTCCCCCCTCTCCTTGCCCTGTGTCTCTTTCCCCCTCTCCCTCCCCAGTGTCTCTTTCCCCCTCTCCCTCCTCTGTGTCTCTTTGCCCCTTCTCCCTCCCCTGTGTCTCTTTCCCCCTTCTCTCTCCCCTGTGTCTCTTTCCCCCTCTCCATCCCCTGTGTCTTTCCCCCCTCTTCCTCCCCAGTGTATCTTTCCCCCTCTCCCTCCCATGTGTCCATTTCCCCCTCTCCCTCCCCTGTGTCTCTTTCTTCCCTCTCCCTCCCCTGTTTCTCTTTCTTCCCTCTCCCTCCCCTGTGTCTCTTTCCCTCTTCTCCCTCACCTGTGTTTCTTCCCCCCTCCCTCCCCTGTGTCTCTCCCCCCTCTCCTTGCCCTGTGTCTCTTCCCCCCTCTCCCTCCCCAGTGTCTCTTTCCCCCTCTCCCTCCTCTGTGTCTCTTTGCCCCTTCTCCCTCCCCTGTGTCTCTTCCCCCCTTTTCTCTCCCCTGTGTCTCTTTCCCCCTCTCCATCCCCTGTGTCTTTCCCCCCTCTTCCTCCCCAGTGTATCTTTCCCCCTCTCCCTCCCATGTGTCTATTTCCCCCTCTCCCTCCCCTGTGTCTCTTTCTTCCCTCTCCCTCCCCTGTTTTTCTTTCTTCCCTCTCCCTCCCCCGTTTCTCTTCCCCCCTCTCCCTCCCCTGTGTTTCTCCCCCCCTCTCCTTGCCCTGTGTCTCTTTCCCCCTCTCCCTCCCCAGTGTCTCTTTCCCCCTCTCCCTCCTCTGTGTCTCTTTGCCCCTTCTCCCTCCCCTGTGTCTCTTTCCCCCTTCTCTCTCCCCTGTGTCTCTTTCCCCCTCTCCATCCCCTGTGTCTTTCCCCCCTCTTCCTCCCCAGTGTATCTTTCCCCCTCTCCCTCCCATGTGTCCATTTCCCCCTCTCCCTCCCCTGTGTCTCTTTCTTCCCTCTCCCTCCCCTGTTTCTCTTTCTTCCCTCTCCCTCCCCTGTGTCTCTTTCCCTCTTCTCCCTCACCTGTGTTTCTTCCCCCCTCCCTCCCCTGTGTCTCTCCCCCTCTCCTTCCCCTTTGTCTCTTTCCCCCTCTTCCTCCCCTGTGTCTCTTTCCTCCCTCCCTCTGCCCTGTGTCTCTCCCCCTCCACTGTGTCACTTCCCCTCTCTCTCTTATGTGTCTCTCCCCTTCCCCTATGTCTCTTTCCCCTCTCTCCCTCCCCTATGTCTCTCCCCCCTCCCTGGTGTCTCTTACCTCTGCATCGCCATCCCCTGTGTCTCTCCTCCACTACCTCCCCTGTGTCACTGCCCCCTCTCCCTCCCCTTTGTCTCTTACCCCTCTCCCTCCCCTGTGTCTTTTTCTTCCCTCCCTCCCCTGTGTCTCTTTCCCCCTTCCCCCGTGTCTCTTCCCCCTCTCCCTCCCCTGTGTCTCCCCCCTCTCCTCCCCTGTGTCTTTTTCTTCCCTCTCCCTCCCCTGTGTCTCTTTCTTCCCTCTCCCTCCCGTGTCTCTTTCCCCTTCTCCATCCTCTGTGTCTTCCCTCCCTCTTCCTCCCCAGTGTCTCTTTCCCCCTCTCCCTCCCCTGTGTCTATTTCCCCCTCTTCCTCCCCTTTGCCTCTCCCCCTCCCTTGTGTCTCTTTCCCCCTCTTCCTCTGTGTCTCTCCCCCATCCCCTGTGTCTCTTTCCTCCCTCCCCCTGCCCTGTGTCTCTCCCCCTCCCCTGTGTCACTTCACCTCTATCTCTTATGTGTCTCTCCCCCTCCCCTATGTCTCTTTCCCCTCTCTCCCTCCCCTGTGTATCTCCCCCCTCCCTGGTGTTTCTTACCTCTGCATCTCCATCCCCTGTGTCTCTCCTCCACTACCTCCACTGTGTCTCTTACCCCTCATCCTCCCCTGTGTCACTCCCCCCTCTCCCTTGCCTGTGTCTCTCCCCCTCTCCTTCCACTGTGTCTCTTTCCCCCTCTCCCTCCCCTGTGTCTCTGTCTTCCCTCTCCCTCCCCTGTGTCTCTTTCCCTCTTCTCCCTCCCCCATGTCTCTTCCCCCTCCCTCCCCTGTGTCTCTCCCCCTCTCCTTCCCCTTTGTCTCTTTCCCCCTCTCCCTCCCCTGTGTCTCTTTCCTCCCTCCCCCTGCCCTGTGTCTCTCCCCCTCCTCTGTGTCACTTCCCCTCTCTCTGTTATGTGTCTCTCTCCCTCCCCTATGTCTCTTCCCCCTCCCAGGTGTCTCTTACCTCTGCATCTCCATCCCCTGTGTCTCTCCTCCACTACCTCCCCTGTGTCTCTTCCCCCTCTTCCTCCCCTGTGTCACTCCCCCCTCTCCCTCCCCTGTGTCTCTTCCCCCTCTCCCTCCCCTGTGTCTCTTTCTTCTCTCCCTCCCCTGTGTCTCTCCCCCTCTCCTTCCCCTTTGTCTCTTTCCCCTCTCCCTCCCCTGTGTCTCTTTCTTCCCTCTCCCTCCCCTGTGTCTCTCCCCCCCTCTCTCCCCTGTGTATCTCCCCCCTCTCCTTGCCCTGTGTCTCTTTCCCCCTCCCTCCCCTGTTTCTCTTTCTTCCCTCTCCCTCCCCTGTGTCTCTTCCCCCTTCTCTGTCCCCTGTGTCTCTTTCCCCCTCTCCATCCCCTGTGTGTTTCCCTCCTCTCCCTCCCCTGTGTCTCTTTCCCCATCTCCCTCCCCTGTGTCTCTTTCCCCATATCCCTCCCCTGTGTCTATTTCCCCCTCTTCCTCCCCTGTGTCTCTCCCCTCCCTTGTGTCTCTTTCCCCCTCTCCTTCCTCTATGTCTCTCCCCCATCCCCTGTGCCTCTTTCCTCCCTCCCCCTGCCCTGTGTCTCTCCCCCTCCCCTGTGTCAATTCCCCTCTCTCTCTTATGTGTCTCTCCCCCATCCCCTGTGTGTCATTCCTCCCTCCCCCTCCCCTGTGTCTTTCCCCCCTCCCCGGTGTCTCTTACCTCTACATCTCCATCCCCTGTGTCTCTCCTGCACTACCTCCCCTGCGTCTCTTCCCCCTCTTCCTCCCCTGTGTCCCTCCCCCTTTTCCTTCCTCTACATCTCTCCCCCATCCCCTGTGCCTCTTTCCTCCCTCCCCCTGCCCTGTTTCTCTCCCCCTTCCCTGTGTCACTTCCCCTCTCTCTCTTATGTGTCTCTCCCCCATCCCCTGTGTGTCATTCCTCCCTCCCCCTCCCCTGTGTCTTTCCCCCCTCCCCGGTGTCTCTTACCTCTGCATCTCCATCCCCTGTGTCTCTCCTGCACTACCTCCCCTGTGACTCTTCCCCCTCTCCCTCCCCTGTGTCTCTTTCTTCTCTCCCTCCCCTGTGTCTCTCCCCCTCTCCTTCCCCTTTGTCTCTTTCCCCTCTCCCTCCCCTGTGTCTCTTTCTTCCCTCTCCCTCCCCTGTGTCTCTTTCCCCCTTCTCCCTCCTCCATTTCTCTCCCCCCCCCTCTCTCCCCTGTGTCTCTCCCCCCTCTCCTTGCCCTGTGTCTCTTTCCCCCTCCCTCCCCTGTGTCTCTTTCTTCCCTCTCCCTCCCCTGTGTCTCTTTCCCCCTTCTCCCTCCCCTGTGTCTCTTCCCCCTTCTCTGTCCCCTGTGTCTCTTTCCCCCTCTCCATCCCCTGTGTGTTTCCCTCCTCTCCCTCCCCTGTGTCTCTTTCCCCATCTCCCTCCCCTGTGTCTCTTTCCCCATATCCCTCCCCTGTGTCTATTTCCCCCTCTTCCTCCCCTTTGTCTCTCCCCTCCCTTGTGTCTCTTTCCCCCTCTCCTTCCTCTATGTCTCTCCCCCATCCCCTGTGCCTCTTTCCTCTCCCCCTGCCCTGTGTCTCTCCCCCTCCCCTGTGTCACTTCCCCTCTCTCTCTTATGTGTCTCTCCCCCATCCCCTGTGTGTCATTCCTCCCTCCCCCTCCCCTGTGTCTTTCCCCCCTCCCCGGTGTCTCTTACCTCTGCATCTCCATCCCCTGTGTCTCTCCTGCACTACCTCCCCTGCGTCTCTTATCCCTCTTCCTCCCCTGTGTCACTCTCTCTTTTCCTTTCCCTGTGTCTCTCCCCCTCTCCTTCCCCTGTGTCTCTTTCCCCCTCTCCCTCCCGTGTCTCTTTCTTCCCTCTCCCTCCCCTGTGTCTCTTTCCCCCTTCTCCCTCCCCCGTGTCTCTTCTTCCCTCTCCCTCCTCTGTGTCTCTTTCCCCATCTCCCTCCCCTGTGTCTCTTTCCCCCTTCTCTCTCCCCTGTGTCTCTTTCCCCCTCTCCATCCCCTGTGTCTTTCCCCCCTCTTCCTCCCCAGTGTCTCTTTCCCCCTCTCCCTCCCCAGTGTCTCTTTCCCCCTCTCCCTCCCCTGTGTCTATTTCCCCTTCTCCCTCGCCTGTGTCTCTTTCTTTCCTCTCCCTCCCCTGTGTCTCTTTTCCCCTTCTCCCTCCCCTGTGTTTCCTGTCCCCTTCTCTCTCCCCTGTGTCTCTTTCCCCTCTCCATCCCCTGTGTCTTTCCCCCCTCTTCCTCCCCAGTGTCTCTTCCCTCTCTCCCTTCCTGTGTCTCTTTCCTCCTCTGTGTGTCTTTCTTCCTTCTCCCTCCTCTGCATCTCTTTCCCCCTTCTCTCTCCCCTGTGTCTCTTTCTCCCTTTTTCCCTCCCCTGTGTCTCTTTTTCCCCCTCTCACTCCCCTGTGTCTCTTCCCCCCTCTCCTGTGTCTCTTTCCCCCTCTACTTCCCCTGTGTCTCTTCCTCCCATGTCTCTCCCACCCCTGTGTCTCTCCCACCCCTCCCCCGTGCCCCACCCCAGCATGCAGTCTCTCTCTCTCCTTCCCTCCTGTGTCCTCTCCCTCCCTCCTCCACTCGCCTCTGTCCTTCCTTCTCCTCTGCAAGCCTTCGGTGCCCATTGCGGGCATCACCATGTGCTATGCGCACTCGCAAATCTCGGCGCCCATTGCGGCCCTTGCAATAAGCAACTTTGCTGCCTATTATAATCCTCGGCATGAGCTACGCGCATATGTTGCAAGCGGTACACACAAACTCTCTGTACGCCAACTAATTTAGTGATTCTGAAGAAGAAGGAGGGGCTTTGTTAACTCATTTGTTGATTCAAATAAAGTTTTAGCATTTGACATCTTCTCGCTCCGGACACATGCTCAGCAGAAGGCATTCACAGTACATTTTTAAGCATTGCTTGCCCTGCCTCATATCTTGAAAATGTAGTATTACTGTCATGCCAGCATCCAAGCACTAGCAGACTGCTAAACATAATGTTTTTGCTTAAAATGGCTGCTATTGTTAGATTGACAAACATTTAAAGATTTCCTTAATCTGAAGTAGTCATTGTTAATAAATCTTAAATTAAAAAATCACACTGTAATTATACTTAGCAAGCCTGTAAATCCATGGTGCCAAATACCCCAACATATCCCATTTATCCCATTGGTCCATGGGGCCTCCATTTTCCTTAGTGATTTCCTAGGATGGTTGAAGTAAAAACTAAATTATGTATTAAAAGGAAGGGCTACATTATTGTTATATTTGTCAAGTTTTTACCTAACTGGATTTGTATTGCTATAGGCCGAAAGCCTACAGTAGAGTATCCCAATAGCATCTACTCCAGCACTTTGTATATATCTCTTTTAACCTATAAAATATAGTTATCTTTGGTGCTATAAGTTATCCTCAGTGTTCATTTAGAATTCAGATGTGTAGGTTAGAAACATTAGCAAATCATTTTAATCTTATTGGGATAAATAACAAACTTGTGATTAAAATCACAGAACTAAAGAGAAAATCGTTATTGTACCACAACTGTACAAGACAGTGCATCTAAGACACGTGTTTCGGTAGTATCCATCATATCAATATAAGAAAGGGCATTTATAGTTTTAAAAATATTATTCTTGCACAAAGAAATGTTTTTTGTTAAGTCTTCTTGGAAGTCTGGATGTTGAAGACTAATTACTAGGTTCAAATTCTTTAGATCAGTTGCCTTTAAACTGAAAACAATGCATGCAGACTGCCAGGGAGAAATTAACAATAGTTAAAAATTATTACACAGAACGGTAAGTGGATTAGAAAGATATACACAAATTACTTCAATGCAAGTTTTTTGTAGAAATTAAATTTGTTTTGTAACAGTGACATGATAAGGAACCTGTTATTTAGTTTGAATTATACCATATTTAATATGTATAACTTAATATCCCCTTTCCAGTCAAGTTAAAGGCAAATCTAAGTTTCCTGAATTCTTAGTGCATCTAATAGAGTACAATTAGTAGTGTATGCAAACATTTTCTGCATGAAAAAATACCAAAATAAACATTTAAACACTTTCCTTGAAGTTAGACAGTTGAAAACTAGAGTTAACACACTCTTGAAACCCAGGCTAAATTAGCATAAAATTCATAATCTGTTTTGGCCAATCAGAAGGAGGCTCAGGCAGCATATACATTTGTATCAAGCTCTGAGGTTCCTGGCTGTGCTGTAAAGCCTCTCTACCAGAAAGTTCAAATTTACCTGGCTGCTTTTCCTCAGTGTACTTGGTTATGTAAGCTCCCTGTGGGTGTGCAAAGCTGGATTTTAGTTTCCTACAAATAACTTTTGTAAGTACACTGAACTTTTCTATATAACACATATTTTTCTAATAAACACTGCCTGTTTCTTACCAAACTTTTGAAACCCAGGAAACTTATATATACCTTTAAGTGAGACTAGTCTGCTTGGGCTTGAGCTTTTTGCCTTGACACCTAATCTTCCTTTATCCTGAAGGGGAAAGATGTTCTACTGGAAGTTGCTCTGCTATTTAGTAGTATTTTTAAGTCACTATTCATCATGTCAGTTTTCCAACAGAACTGACAAGAAATGTTACCTGCATCCAAGTTTCCTCACATTTCTCTCAGGTTATTACCCTGTTAGGAGAAAGGTATAATACCTGCTTCCATTAAAACAAAATTTAATACAATAATTCAAAACTAAAAGGCAGCATGAATTTGTTTTAAACTTTAATAAAATATATTGTATATTATCAAGAGCGTACTAAAACTAGACACTTCAGTATGAAATAATATATACTAGAAATCAAAACAAAAGTATGGCTTGAGGAGAGATGGTGCATTAATAAGTGTTACATTCATTTTTTTTAATTTGTTTTAATGATATAAACTGTTGTATGAATATATACAACACAAAAGTGAAAAAAACAATCAACACATTAAAGAAATCCGTTCAGATAAAAAGAAACATAAAAATATGTTAATAAATAAACAAGCGCATTATCTAACAGATATTGAGTTATACTTAATGAAAACAATACATTTCTTTTCCTGCAGAGCTAAATTCTAATTAACCTTTCCTGCAGAATAATGGCTTTTATGTAGAAATAAATATTAATAGGCGATGTTGTTCCACACTAAAATCTATCTGTACAAATAGATCTAATCTAAAATGACAAAACAAACTGGATTGGAATTGGTATAAAGGGAAAAAAGCTTAATAAGAATTATTTGCTTTATGGTTGAATTACCTGTTTAATAGTGGAGTATGACTGGCTGGCAAACCTTTCAAGACCAAATAGCCCACCCATGTCAAACTGAAATTACACTGACAATTTTCAACCTGCATTATCTAACAGTTCATATGTTTAATAACAACCAGTTGCAATTATATTAGTGATAAATGATTAACTTTCTGTAGAACTGATGACAAGGCTGGATTCAATGGGGCAGAAAATTCAGGGAATATTTCTCCGTTTTTATGTTTTGACAAATCTACAAAGTGACCGTTTTCATATCTATGACATCATTATTACGGTGTGGCTTATTATAAATGTGTATTTCTTAAAATGTGTTTTTGTACAAACAGTAAGACTAATGGCTGGATTCCTCCACAGACCAAAAATGGTATTTAGCCAGTGTCTGGTAAAAGCTTCTTGTTTGTGACGTACATAACCAACTAACAGCATTATCTGCTATGTACGCCATGAGCAAAAACGCATTTTTAAATGTAAAAAAATATATTTGTCCAGGTTCTGCTTGTGTCGGAAGGCCTACATGTCTGAGTCTTCAACACTATCTGCAGGCTCAGAGGTGTTCTGCTATTCTTTCTTATCTATTCAGTTGACTTATTGATTTCAGATAAGCTTTTAACATTTGTCCTCTTTCTCATCCCGTGCACATACCCAGCAGACGGCAGTCACAGTTCATTTACAAGTCTTTATTGCCCTGACTCATACTTTGAAAAATAAGTATTACTGTCATGTCAGCAAACGTTTTTCCCTTTATACTTTCATTTTTCCAAGCCATCTACATGTACTTATCACTTTGGCTATAAATGGTTTCTTTGTCATGTCACTTTAAGGTAGAATCCATTCTCTCTACACTACCCCATCTCAAGCCCTAGCTCTCTATCCCACCACAAGCATTCAGTCAACATTCCACATGTCAATCTCACAAGTGTACATTGTTGTGGTACTGACTCCAAGGAATAAGGAAGATCAGGTGGGTGATGGAGGAATTAAATAAGAGGGAGACTTAAATGTATAGTTATTTGGGTGGTAGGATGCAGAAACAGCTGAGGAACATAAAATAGTTAAGTGGAGGAGAGAAGATCATTTTTTTCTTTTGGAGATTGTGCAGCTAAAAATTAGGCTTGGTAAAAAATAGCTTTAATTCTAAGCAATGCTCAGTTTATACCAGGTGCTTAGAGGTAAAGGATTATAGTGACCTCCACCACACGTTTCACTTCTTAAGAGACGTATGAGAAATGCTTACTGGTTATCCGACCTGAGGTGTGTATGCCAATACTAATAAATGTTTGCCAATACTAACTTGAATGCCCGGAAACCTCACTTGCTAAGGTCTACACAATTACTCAATAGTTGGCTACTTATCAAGATGCACAATATATGTACTAAATGGCTTTTATAAAATACTAGCGACTTGCCCGTCAAAAATGACGGGGCAATAAAGTTTGAAGTTATGGGAATGCTGTTTGCCACACGATGTAAAGCTTTTTCTATTCTGAGGACCTTTGGCGCTCATTTTGAGCCTCTCCTCTCATGTACTTTTGCTCCTCTGAGCACCTTCGGCGCTCATCACAAAGACAGATATATATTTAGTTGCAAGTTAGGATTGTAAAGTGGCATAGTTTGTCTATGTGTTATGCCGCTTGCGAGCATTTTCCGTCATTTGTAATAGTGTATTTTGTAAATTGTACGTTGTGTGTGAAAGTGCTACGTGGTTGGCAGTGCTTTGCGCGGTCCGGGGTTGTGTAGCCTCGTTTTTTGGCAGACTTTTTTTTTCTCGCTTAGGCGATTTTTGAGTGGCGAAACTCTGCCAAATTGTCTTAAATTTGCATTCCACCTCAACCCAGACGTCCTTGCTGTTTCCGCGTGCTGTGTGTGATGTTTTTGTTGGATTACATTTAAAGAAAACCTATTTAAGATGCAACAAAAAATAAAAACAATAACTTCTACCTTCTTGTACAATTCTGGTATCACAAGAGTTAAATGACAGATTGTTCCACTTCAACAATCACATTAATTGGATATAAGCGTTATTTTACTTATTTTAATAATTCATTGTTTTCTTTCACTTAAAAGCTAAAAACAGTATAATTGTCCCATACGCTGCATTAATCTTTATGCTAATTTCCCTAACATCTTGTCTCAAAAGACAAAGGAAAGAAAACAAGGTATCTCACACTCTGCTCCTCCTTCATAAAATATCTTGTTGGTACCAGATGGTTCCTTGATTATAACTAAAATATGTGAAAATATGTTTGGTAGATTAATCACATTGACTTCAGAAAAATTCTTATATTACATGTGTAAGTGTTATTTAAATAATGATATTTTCTATTAACCATTAACTGCCTTTAAAGGAAGAAGATTCTGAGGAACATACAGGACTCTGACCAGCATGGAGCTTTTTAAATGGATGTGTGTTTTTTTTAAATTGATGTATTGTTTTAGAAACTGAGTTAATCTTTCAGCTATCCTACCATTTTACTGCTGCGGGAGGAGGCTAGGATGTCAGGATGATAAGTGAAGTGGTTTTGTCTGTGCTTGAAGGAACAGAGTTACCCCTCAGTGAGAGTGGAAATAGTTGGATCCGGCCAGTCTAGAGGTAAGTGGTGAAAGGTGGATGGAAGGCATGGCATAGAGCTTGTTCTATCCCTGGAATTAACAGAACAGTTTCCAGAAGTGTGAAGTGAATTGTAAACCTCAATCTGACAGAATACAATCTGGATTACCATGACATTTAATTTATCTAATAAAAGCTTTGGCCATCTATTAGACTGTCATCAGTATTTTCAGTGGTATGAAGAGGGTCATCTTGGTGAGAAAGTCCACAAACACCATAATATTTGTATTTTGTTATGATGGTGGGAATTCCAAAATAAAGCCAAGGCAAAATAAGCAATGGACGGGTTGAGATAGGCATAGATGCTCTGACAAAAGATATCTTGAGTCTGGTATAGGTTTCACAGGGGGAGGCACAGGATGCAACAGATTGCCACATGACAGGCCACCAAAACTGCTTCCTGAAGTAGAGAATTTGTTTTGTGGATTCCATGATGCCCTGCTTAGAGGTACTTCTGTAATACACCAAGAGCATAGATATATATATAAATTGTCTGTCCATAGTGGACCATTCTTAGACAGAAGAGTATATCCTTTAGGTAAGAAAAAGTGTGTCTTAATATTTTCAAGAAGAAGTGAGCTGGTGGCCACCAATAAGACATGACAGGAATAGTATTTTCTTCAGTAATCACATCATACGTGAAAGACAGGGCATCTGCTATGTTGATCCTTGTATCTAGTAGGTGATGTGGAGTGAATCATGTAATAAACAGAACCCATTTTGCTTGACAGAACTGAAGCAATTTAGCTGCTTGTAAGTATTCAAGATACCAATAATTAGTTTACACAGGTCCAAGTCCAAGTAAGGCCAGCACTGATGGATGGACCACATGGAGTCCTGCAGAGCAAAGGTGATCAGGGAGAAAAGGAGCCTGATCAGCAGTATGCTGGAGTGGCAAAGGCAATGTATTGCCACAGAAGAGGATATGTGGACAGCTCTTCTAAATCAGCGGATGGCTTCCATTGGGCTCCAGCCAGCTGAGACTCTAGCAGAACGGCTTCATAACTTGGTGTGGTTGGAGCCCAATTTGGAACATCAGTATGTGGACTCTTGCATAACAATGGCCCTCCTTCTACATGCTTGGGCTGATGGAAGGGTTTCCTGATGTGCTGCAGTGTAATGCAAAGAGTGGCCTTGGAACTACAGAGCTCTGGGAAATCCTATTGGCACAAAGCCAAAAGGACATGGAAATAGAGCCAGGGACAGAAGAAGAAAGGTTGCTCAAACTGTTGGTCCATAAAGATTTCGAGTTGGAAAAAGAATATGAGTAATTGCTTGAGGAGATGGGCCATGATGGGACCTGGCTCAAGTACTTGGAGTAACCCTATGCTTCCCCAGCTGAGTTAGCAGAGTATACACTGCCAGAGGAAATGGACTGTTGGCTACACCCCTATAGGTGGAGGAAGGAAACCAGAAGGTACCTGGAGATCTGACCGCTACAGAACAGGCAAGATCAGAGGGACTGCTGAAAACTCACCAGGATAGGGAGGCCGGGAGAACAGTACAGACCCTGGTAGATGGAAGACCGGAGAGCAGTGTTAGGCAGCACCAGCGACTGGGAGATGGCCAACAACCAGAGAAGTTCCAGCCTCTAACCAAGTGCAAGGAGCTGGAGACTGAACAGTTGGCAGAGGAGGGTGCAAGCACTGACAGTCTGCTCAACTACCCATGGGCTGTTACTTGTCTTGAACCACAGACCACTGATGTCCAGACGGTCAGGAAACAGGTGGAGATGCGAAGGCTGACAGCCATGGAGAGTTGATGCCAGATCGGGGCATGAGGCTACTAGGACAGGGGGCTTCCCCTGAGACCCTGAAGCTCTTCCACAGCATGGATCAAGTGGATCCAGATAAGTGTGGGAATTCAGGTGAGGGCACTGGCCCTGAGACCCTAAGGAAGGCGCAAGTTGAGGCTCCACTCCTAAGCAGAGTTGGCAGCAGGGCTGACAGGGATTGCTTCAGTCCAGGCAGAGGGCCCGACACAGCGTACCGTAGCTACAGAAGTGATCCCAACCTTACCAGCCTTTGTGGATACCCACCCAGAGGAGCTACCGAGGCCCAAACCCTGGATCGTCACAGTATCAGTTCTTAATGGTTACATTGTTCCGTTCCCTATAATTGATAGGCACCTGGGTCAGCCCCAGTTGATGAGTTAGAGGTCTGTATGACACCTTGTTTTAGGTTTTCTTACAGATACTGCTTCAGGGCCTGGAATTCGGACTTGGACAAAAGTTGTATAGTCACAAATGGAATCTAGGCATCAGGGAGGAGATCAATTTAACAATCATCGATCCGATGTGGTGAGAGGACATCTACTCTAACTATACTGAAGAAGTTTGTGAAGGATTTGCTGTAAGGGTAAAACAATACTAGATTTAAATTTAGATTTTTAGTTTTATCCCCTTCAGTTACTAGTGCAGTACCCTAAACTGAATAAGTCAAAAAGAGGTTGGGAGATTAATAGCATTTAAACCCTTGCAATAGTCATTTTTGTAATGTTTTAAGCCTACCCTTTTAAATGCAAATGTGTGACTTTAGTGTTCTTTAAAGGACCATTTACCTCACTGTAAGTGCTCTTAATGGTGTGAAAGCACAAGATTATATGTTAAAATTATCTATCTATTTTTTTTATTATTTACACTAATAACATCTAAAATAATCTACAGTTTTATGTCTGTTTACATACAAAGTGTATCCCGCCTACTGGCTGTTGCATGAGTAATAACTGCACGGTTATTGATAGCAGTTTTTTCCTTAGGACTACACTGACTATTTAACCCATAACTGACCTGTTTAAGTGATTCCAGCATTCCGTGCTCTGCACAGATCGATTTAAGGGTTCACTTTTTTCTTTTGGCCCCTACACGGAGCAGTAGCTGCAGGTCTGGCAGTGGACAATCAGTGACACATGTAAGCACACATTTTATTTTTTGTTTGATTTCTCAGTGAAAAATGCACGTACTGTATTTCAAAATTCGAAAAGTATTTAATTTCATGCTTTTACGAGATTGAGTAGTAATATATTATACGGCTGAATCTACATAACATTCAGCCATATAATATAATACTGCTGAATTAAGTGGCCCTTTAATCTTTAATAATATATGCAAGTGTAAAGGCATATACGTGTATGACTGCTGCTGGTTCCATTTAAAGACATTTCCTTTTTCGGTCTGTGTGTTTCTGTGTATCTGTAACACATATAGGACAAGTATTAATATAGCCAGTCTGCACAGCCAGGGAGGGTACGAAGGTGATACATTTTATGGCTCATTGCTCCTGGCTTTCAGGTCCATTAAAAAACCTTTCCAGGGGCCATTCAGCTATGGAAGAACATTCTGTTTCCACATCCAGGCACTAAAACACCAATGTGCTCTGCTCTCCAAGAGAAATAAATATATTTTTTATAATATTTGGAAACCTTTGCGGCTGTTTTAATTTTGCTTCGTAAAATTGTGCAGAATTCCATCAAGTTACAGAATGCACAGCGAGAATACATTCTAAAACATGGAGGGTATTTTAAATTTATGACCACAGAGGTCCATTAAAATGGGATCCCATCATTACTTTATGCATTAAACTTAACCTTAATATAAAATGCCACCATGAATGAGAACGCACTACCTAATTGATGCATTGTGTATGTACAATAGTATATCTTGTATTTGCAAGTAATCTAATTTCACTCTATTATTTAGGCACATCAGAATAAATCTGTGTTTGTTATGTAGATTCAGCCGTATAATATATTACTACTCCATAGATTTCTAATAAATACAATGGTAGGTTTATAGCTCAGCAGCATCAATGCAATTACTTTACTGTGCGGAAAAATCTGAGACTAAATATAAAGCAGCAATATTTTATATCTGTTTACTTCAAAAGGCAATTAATTTACATACGGTCGTAGAATTGTGGCTGCCAGGGATGTGTATAACGTGCAGGAGCTCTTGTGTCTGTAGTAAATTAGCCTTCTGGCATCTGCTAGAGGAGGCTCAGAGCTCCAAGGGACCTGCAGCAAGTCACTCCCCCCGCGCACCCGGGACACGACTCATTAATGTGGCAACAGGAGTCACGTTAACAAAACTCATTTTCGCGTACATGAAAAATGACGTTTGTATTAAAATATTAAGCTTGATTGTGATGCAGTGTGTGGAGTCGTGGGGTGTAAAAAACGCTTTGGTTTGTAACTTTGCAAACTGTTTTTGGGTGGATTATTCTGGTATTTATATTCTTAGTAGATATGCATCCATGTCTACTAAACAAACAGCAATGTTTGAGTCTGAAGCCTTAAAGGACCACAGCAGTGTCATAACAACAGGAGTTTGGTTATTTATTTAGATACTGATCATTAAAAGTACCTGGAAGTTTCCTGGACTATGAATGCATCTGATAGAGGAGAATTTATTTGCATGAAAAAATCCCCAAATAAACTTTAATAAACTTACCCTAATATCTCAGTTGATTTTGAGAATGAAAAACCCTGAAAATCCAAGCTAAATTAGCATAAAATTAATAATTTGTTGCGGCCAACCAGTGGCAGCTACAACATTGTAGCAGTATGGGGCATTCAGTCTGTAGCAAAGCATTATGGGATTAGTAGTCTTTTCTTTCCACCAAACACCTCTCTCTCCTCCCTTGAATGAGGCAGCTCATGAAATCATTCCTTGAATCTTTGCACTGGGCTTCTACTTGCTGGAAGGTTAGTACAGAATTAAATACTTGAATGCAGTTTTTCTATTGGTTAGTACCAGGTCCCTATATAGGCAGCTTTAGGGGTGTGGAAACCAATTTTTTAAAATAAAATAATTATGTATGTGTTTAGAATGAATCAATGTAATGTGTGTTTCTGTGTTAGATTATAGAAAGGGAAAGACAGGGAAATTTAGCTATATCTTTAATAAAATTAATATTCAGTGATTTTAAAAAACAATATTAAGAATTAAACTTACTAGCAAAAAATCAGACTCAACCACTGCTGTCCTCTTCACACTATAAGGTCAATGGAGAGAGGTGGGTTTGCTTAGTAGCCAGTGCTAAATTTTCAGGCACACATTATATCAATTTATGCTGTCTATACCCTGGATGCTTGCTGTGTTAAAGTGGTTTGCCTTGGCAACAATGTTTTGCTGTGGGTGCATCCTGTTACAACAACTAATGGTGTTGGTTCGAGAAATAAGGCCATTTAACAGAAACTTACAGCCAACAGTGCAAATAGAAATCAATATGCACCATTAGTTCATTATGCACCATTTACATTGTGCTAGAACAAAAGGAGACATGACCACCCCAAAAAATAAACACTGCAGCAGACTATGAGCCATATTCAGGTTGAGACAAATAAACTACTAGCAAACATAATTTAGTCTGCGGGAGTAATTTCAGTAATGTTACTCGCGTGTTCCATACAGTTCAGTCGTAATATTACCATAAATCCTGTCTTGTCAATAACATATTAGATATAGAATTACATGTTTGATATTACACCAAACCCAGCATTTTACTTAAACTACTGATGAGACACAGCTCTAGGAACCAATAGAAAATGAGAACGTCATGATATCACATATTATAATTGTCGAACTACGAGACGTTGTCTTGCTTTGCGTGTTGCGTACGACTTAGGCGAAGAGAGGCAAGCCGTTAACTCGGAGCACTTAGGCGATAAGCGCCAAAGGTGATCATCGCCTGCGAGCCTCATAAAGGCACTAAAACTCGCAGCACAGCATTTAGGCGATGAGCGCCTAAGGTGCTCATCGTCTGTGAGCCTCGCATAGCGAGGCGAGCAGTGGATGCAATGAAACACTCAATACTTACCCCAAAAAACACTTAGGAAACACATGATCGCCTTACAGACCTATTAAATTGCCATTCGTCCAATTGAATAGGGCTCTATATAAGCACAGAGCATATTTTTTTTAAAATAAGTTTTTAGTTACTGAAGACCTTGCTTTTGCATAGAAGTTCAATAACTAAGCACTTCTGTAAAAAAAAAATGCTATGTGCTTATATAGAGCCCTATTCAATTGCCTGATTCGCAATTTAATAAGGTTGTTAGGCTGCAAGCAGTTGACAAACGCGCAATGGTTGTTAGGCTGCAAGCAGTTGCCGAACGCGCGACTTAGAAAAAAACCCAGACGCGGGACATAAACATACGACGCAGGACACAAACATACAAGGTAGGAAAAATATGAAGTTAACGCCCGAACCGCGAAAAACAAAAAACACAACAAAAACAACAAAAACATCACATACAGCACGGGGGAACAGCAAGGACGTCTGGGAGTGAGGTGAATCGTGAATTTAAGTCAATTTTCAAGAGCTTCGGCACTCGAAAATTGGCTAAGGCGAGAAAAAAAATGGCAGCCCCAAAAAATGAAAACGAGGCTACATGACCCTAGACAGCGCAACACACCGCCAACCGCATACCACGTTCACACAGGAACGTACGAGTTACAAAATACACTACTACAAAGAGAGCCAAATATTTGCGAACCGTGTAGCACATACACAAACGACGCTACTTTACACTCCTAACTTGCCACTAACAACATTACGCATCTACAGTAGCGCTTTACACAAATACACCAACGGTTTGCCCTCGCACACGCAGCCTACTTCTAATGCACAGTTGGGACATTCATAAAAATATCTCCACAGGCCAGCAACAGTCCAACTGCACATTATATGCTGCTGGAAAATTAAAAAAAGATTGTTAACTCTTCAGCCTATTGATTGATGGATATATTAATTACAAATAGGTAAATTATATTAATTCATTAAGTAACTAATTAACTGATTGATTATTAATTACAAAAATATAGACATATGTATCTGTCTTTGTGATGAGCGCAGAGGCTGCTCAGAGGAGCAAAAGTACACAAGAGGAGAGGCTCGAAATGAGCGCCGAAGGTCCTCACAGTACAAAAACCTTCACATTGTGTGGCAAACAGCATGGCCATGGCTTCAAATTTTATTGACTAGAATAGAATATTTAGGGAAAGTTACTGAGCACTTTTTGCCTGTGTAACTTTATGAAATAGGGAACTGAATGAGCTCTATGACACACTAGGAGTGACGAGAATAAAACAAGCAGAGACACTGAAAACGGGTTACACCTACAGGTAAAAAAATGATAAAAATGAGTGAAAATGTGTAAAATGTTTTTGTTAGTAATTACTCTAAATGACATTCAGACTGAACAGAACTTTTGTTACAGTTTTCTTATTCAAATGAGATCTGCAATTCATTATTTTGCTTTATGATTTTGTATACATCAGATACACTGTAAAACGCTATTGTCTATATAATTGGGAGGTTTGTGACCTTGAATTTTCTTTGCATCCTATGATTTATAATGTTCACCAAAAAACAATAAAATGTTAATTGAAGCATAATTGAAACATGATGATATATTGTAAACGTTACGGTGATGTTAGGGAGCACTCTTTGTCTTGGGATGTGTATTTCCGTTGTGTTCTATTCTTTCATTTTATTTCTGAAATGGAACATTAAGCCTTTCTCTCTACAATGTCATTAATGACCTCATAATAATAGACTTGTTGATCCTAAGCAGCAAATAAGTAGATAGAATAAACAATGGAACATAATAATGAGCATTAGATTACAGGAAGGGGGTATATCTCAGACTAGAAAATGTGACTGATAAGACCCAGCAACATGTACCTTGTTTTTCATTACACACAAATGTACACATAGACGTACAAAGTATTCAATGTCATTGCTAGACATATAATGTAATATTCACATCTGTATGTCTCAAACAAACATACAGAGAAGACTGCAACTGTAATTTCCTCCTGCAAGTAAACTTTGTTATTTGCTGGCTGCACTAATTGTGTCCAGGTGAGTAGTCCTAAACTACATTTAAACAGGGGAAGGAGCAAACTTGTGAGCTTGTGAACAGTTCTAGTGTCAAGTGCACTTCTAATATAAGTGAAGGAGTTTAAATAAAAGGAGGGAGTGAAAAGATAAGAGGGGCAGACGTTTACATATTTTTTTATAAAGCTTTACACAAATATATTGTTTATTTTTCCCACTGAATTTTCGTAGACAATAATTATGAGTCAGTCCAGTGGCAGCCTCACAGAGTGTACATCCTGTCATATGTATGCACTGCTGGAACAGATGATCCAGGGTCCATTCCTCTGTGACATGTGTGAGCATGTTGCCTCTGGAAGCTCAAATTGGACAACTGGAGAGGAGAATTGCAGCATTTGTGATATTGCTTCACTGGAAAGGGAGTTGGTGCTAACTGAGCACAGTTTAGCTGGGCCTAGCATGGAGGGTGGAGATGCGACTAGTGAGGATAACCAGGGAGGTAGCTGGGTTACAATAACAAGGGGAAGCAGTGGGAACAGTAGGAGGAGGCAGGCCAGTACTGAGTTGGCCAGCACCAACATATTTGCCAGATTGAGTGAAACTGTTGGGGATGTCCATTCAGGAGAAGCGGGAGGGCAGATTATGCAGAGCAACAGACAGGTTTTGGTGGTAGGGGACTCTATTATTAGGAAGGTGGGAAGGGTGATTAGATCCCAGCAAGAGAACAGTTTGCTGTCTCCCGGGTCCTCAGGTGCTTCAAGTTGTGGATTGGGTGGATAAATTATTGGGAGTAGCTGGAAATGAACCGGCGATCTTGGTACATATTGGTACCAATGACAAAGTTAGTGGAAGATGGAGTGTCCTAAATAATTATTTTAGAAAACGAGGGAATAAGCTTAAGTGAAGGACCTCCAAGGTAGTATTTTCTGAGATACTACGTGTGCCACGTACTAGCCTGGGGAGGTTAGTGCATGGCTAGAAAAGTGGTGCATTAAGGAGGGCGTTTTGGTTTTTAGAGCACTGGGCTGACTTCTCACTTGGGTACAATCTCTATAGCAGAGATGGATTGCACTTTAATGATAAGGGAGCTGCTGTGCTAGGGGAATGGATGGTAGAAAGGCTGGAGGAGTTTTTAAATTAGTAGGAGGGGGGGGACTAGAGAGAAGTAATGGAGTAGAAAGTTTAGAGGGTATAAAAAACAAATTAACTAGTCAATGGGGGGAGGAGATGGGGGAGGGTTAGTATACTCAATAGGGAGGTATTACTAAGTAATACAAGTATAGTGGCAAGCACCACCAAACTACAAACTCATAACATAAGGTGTATGCTTGCTAATGCCAGAAGCTTGCCAGGAAAAATGGGTTAGTTAGAATTATTAGCAGTTAATGAAAAATGGGATTTAATAGGCATTACCAAAACATGGTGGGATAAATCACATGACTTGACTGTTACTCTGGATGGTTATAAATTATTTTGGAAAGATAGTGGAAATGGTAAATGAGGAGGAGGGATATGTCTGTATGTTAAGCCTGAATTTAAGCCTATAGTCAGAGAAGGTATTTATGCTGGAACTAGCGATAATGTTGAATGTTTGTGGGTAGAGTTAAATAGCGGAGGAGCAAATTCTTAAAGAATATTAGTAGGAGTATGCTATAAACCCCCAAATATAGCTGAAAGTGAGGAAATACAATTATTGTTACAGATTGGAAATGCAGCTAAGCACTGTCAAGTTTTATAATGGGAGACTTTAACTACCCTAATAAACTGAGTGAGACCAGCAGTTCTGCCAAGGGGAGAAGGTTCTTGTGTACACTCAGGGATCATTATCTGGTCCAGATTATAGAAGAGTCTACTAGAAATGAGGCTAACTTGAATTTAGTTTTCACAAATAATATTGATATGGTATCAACTGTTGATATAGGGCCACGATTTTGAAACAGTGATCACAACACAGTGTCATGTAAAAAAAAAACTGTAAGGGGCCAACAAAAACTCTTAATTTTAAAAAGCAAGCAGAAACGTACGTTGGGTCTTAGATGCAGGACATCGTCACGGGTCAATGTCGTCATATCTAAGCGTCTTGATCACGGCGTGCATTTAGCTTGAGGAAGTGCTGCCTACAGAGCCCCAATAGGCCCCTAGATAAAGCCCCTTCACAATGCAAATTAACAAGGGGATTTTTTTAAGGCACTCGGGAGAGAGCAGCTTGCATATAAAATATTGGCGTTTATCCGACATCGTGCACACAAGAAATTTAGTCTATAGTTCTGGAACCTCATGCACGTTGACCTACTATAAATATCTGCCATAATTTTATCTAAGCCTATCTAAAAGAAAAGGAGATCATTCAATAAATTACTGCACATTTTGCACAGGGGATTTCTCCACAAACAATTGCATGACTTTGCACTTAAGAACAGTCATTTTAAGACTGCTATGAGTTGACAACTAGTATTTATATCAATCTTAGACAAGATTGTCTTTACTTTGGTACAATTAGAAGCACTTTTGGACATTTTAGCACTTAGCACTTTTTTGCACTAAATATACCGGCACTTAGCACTTTATTCAGGTGATATCGTATTGAAAAGGCATTTATATGGGAATATTGAATACTATTTTGGTCATCTAAACAGCCCTAATTCTTTTTCACTGGTTACCTGCGCTAAAACTGATTTTTAAACATGTTTTTATAAAATTAAATAAAAGTTATGTTTTATAAAGCTTTATTTTCAGTTGAGATTAGATGATACTGGTGTGCCCTAAACAAGGATCTGTGTTTCTCTATTCTTGTGGTATATGAATTATCCTGAGGAGCACCCAGTACAATATAACCGATTTCAAACTATACTTGAGACATCAATTTCTTTCATTAATTTTAAGAAGGGCAGATTTTAACGGTCTTAGGGCAGCAAAACAAAGTATAGACTGAGAAATAGAACTGGCGGGTACAAATACTGAACATAAATGGACAACGTTCAAATCCTTACTAAATATACATACCTATCACCATATACCATGTGGGAATAAAAGTAAAAAGGGTTAATCACATCCAATGTGGCTTAATGATTTAAAGATCAAGATCTGGAGTAGAAAACAGGCAAACAGAAGATTTAATATGAATAAATGTAAAGTTATGCATTTGGGAAGGAAGATAGCCATGCAATTTATAATCTTAATGGAGCAAAGCTAGGGGTATCAGATATTGAAAGGGATTTGGGAGTGCTTGTGGACAACCGTCTAGGTAACAGTGCTCAATGTCAAGCAGCAGCTGCAAAGGCAAATGCAATATTAGCATGTATTAAGAAGGGTATAGAAGCAAGGGAAGCAAATATAATTCTGCCACTATACAAATCTCTAGTACGCCCTCATTTGGAATATGGAGGACAGTTTTGGGTACCACTTCATAAAAAGGACATTTTAGAGCTGGAAAAAGTACAGAGAAGGGCAACAAAACTAATAAGGAGATGAAGAAAGACTAACCAAATTAAACTTATTTTCTCTAGAAAAAAAGATATCTAAGAGGAGATATGATTACTATATATAAATATATCCAGGGTCAGTATAAAGATTTGTCAAGGGAGCTTTTTGTGCCAAGAGGTTTTCAACTGACAAGAGGACACCCTTTAAAGTTAGAAGTAAAAAGATTCCACCTTAAAGAAAGAAAAGGATTCATCACAGTAAGGGTGGTTAATCTGTGGAATTCTCGTCTAAATGAGGTGGGGACAGTAGGTTCAATAGATAACTTTAAAAGGGTACTGGATATATTTTTAATAAAAAAAGGACATTCAGGGTTATCCTGGTTAGTTAGAGAGGGATTATTGACACAGGGAGGAATCCAATCGCCAGTATCTGGGTCAGGAAGGATTTTTTTTCCCTTTTGAGACAATTGGTAGAGTTTCACAGGGGGTGTTTTTTCTGTTTGTTTCCTCTGGATCAATTAACAACTAATCCGCATATTGCATATCAGAGGAGATCTTAAAATATTGAACTTGATGGACAAAGTCTTTTTTCAATCTCAAATACTCTGTAAATTCTTTTAATTTCAAAAATAAAAATTACATATATAAATACTTATTGAATAAATAAAGCGCCAAAGATTTTATAGTGCAGACTATAACACCATAGCTATATGTAGGTGACCCTCACCTGGCTTGACCTCAAAGGAGATGAAGTATCAGAGAGAACATCTGACGTTTAGTGTGATGGGACCCTTGTTCGCTCCTCGACTTAGATCGCTGGTGTGGCCTTATCTTATCAGGGACCTTTAGTCATCCTTGAGACGTGGCGGACTGACAGATTACTTCAGAACCACAAGGAGACTGATAACATGATAAGACCACACCTGAGATCAAAATCGAGGAGCGAATGCGGGTCCCTTATGGGTGTATCTTGTCCTGGCTTCTGTACTTCAATAAAGCTGTGAGCTGAACCATGTAGGTCACCCAAGAGGAGCAGATCATAGCAGGGAGGTTAAAAGCATCACAGTCCACTGGAGAAAGAACTGGCAACCTACTCCAGTATCTTTGCCAAGAAAACTGAATGTATTTGCACAACCAGAGACCTAACAATATGTCAAGATGTGCCTGGCATGCTACACCAGGGTCCATAGGGGCACGGCTGACCATAGGGTCACGAGGAGTCAGAAACAAATGAATGACTAAATAAGAACAAATGTAAATTATAATAGTATTTGTGTGTAGTTTTTGATAATATATTTACATTTATACTGATACATGTTTTTGAAAGCATGAAGGGAAGTAAAGCTAGGGAAATATGTCCCATTGGAAAGCAATATATGTTCAACTAAATCCCGAATCTGCTACCTCCAGTATTTAATATTCCTTGTCCTGTAATTTATTGAATGGTTTATATTATGTGTATCCCTTCTCCATTCACTTTATAAGCAGATATGACCTAAGCTGATATATCCTGTGTCTGTAATCCAGAGTTTCACATCGATTTCATATAACCAGCAAAGATGGATCTGAAAATAAGAGCTGTCAGGTAGATGGAGAGATGGCGTCGTAGGCAGAGCTGCGCGTTTATTGTGTTATTTATAGTCTGTAAAAATTAAACTAATATTTGGCAGCAGATTTCTAAATTGCTTTCCTGATGTGTCTCGGGAGAGTATAAAAAGACACCATCTTTATAGTGGCAATTCACTGCTAGAATAAAAAGGGAGCACTATAATATCTTGTGAAAATAGTATTAAATGGGATTGAACAGCGAGCAGGACAACTGCGCACTCATGGTCAGCAGTAAAAGACAATGATGGATCTGAGAGATAAAAATATTACGGTGGTCCCAGCTCTGCGGTCTGGCGTCTTCTTGCTACAGAGGATTCAGCATGGAAAAAGAGTGATCTCAAGGTATTAATTAAGACCACCTCTAACAGCCATATAGCAATGTTCTGCTTGTTCAGCTAATAACATCAGTGGCGCAGTTAGAGAATGTAGGACTCTGGTGCAAAAAAAAAAAATTACTGCCTCCCCCCAGTCAGGACTGTAAAAAATGTGTGCGCTTTCCCCCCAGGTATCAACTTACTCAGTTCCCCTCCCCAAAACCCCTTCTCATAATATCCCTTCCCTAAGACCCTTTCCTATAAAAGTACCCCTTCCCAAGAACCTTTCCCTTAGCTGCTCTCCCCAAGACCAATTTCCATAGCTCCCCTTCTCTTACCTGCAGCCTGTGTGAACATATATACATATATTATCTCTATATAGCACCCAGTCCCTCACTACATCCACCTCCAGAAAGCATCTGCCCCTCTTAGTATCCATCCCTAAATAGCACCCAGTCCATTGAAGCAGCAACCCCCTCTCAGCATCCATCCCCACACAGCACTCAACCCCTCTCCGCACCAACCTCTTGAAACCCACCCCCTGAATTTCTCTCTCACCTGTTCCCTGATACACATCACCAGCATGCTGAACTGCTCCACACTGCTCACATGAGCTTCAGTGGAAATACTCTCAGAAAATAGATTAAAATAAAACAAAAATTACACAACCCTCCCAATCTGCTTCCTCTAGATGATTTTTTAACTCAATACATGGGCTGTGCCTTTTGGGATTGACTGTACGTTCCCACCATTGTATAACATTCCATGAGATTGTTAGATTATATTTTATTGATAGATAGGATAAGGATCAATATCTTCTACAGGGCTGCAGCAGTGAGGGGGTCTGATCAGAGAGACGTGTCTTATACTTGTCGTGATAGGCTGGCAAATATTGTATCTGTATACTCAAACATGATTACAGCTCCTTCCCTGCTAAGGGGATGAGCATGTTGTAACAGGAGAGACTGCTGATGAGGAAATAAGAGACTGCTCATGGGAGAATAAGAGATAATGCTAGTGGAGAGAAAGGAGAGACTACTTGAAGAGAGAGACTGCTTGGGGAGATGGGAGAGACTGCTTGGGGAGATGGGAGAGACTGCTAGTGGAGAGATGACAGATACTGCTAGTGGGGAGATGGGAGAGACTGCTTGGGGGGGAGACTTCTAGTGGGGAGATGGAAGAGACTATTTGGGGCGAGTCTGCTAGTGGAGAATTATAAGAGACTGATTGTGAGAGGTATATAATTGAGGAATAGGAGGGGCTGCTTGGTGAGAGATGGGAGACAGGGGTGTAGGAAGCAGAATACTTCTGGGGGGGGATACAGCTCGCATGATTTCATCTCCTTTCCTGCTAATGGGATGAGTATGTTGTAACAGGAGAGACTGCTGATGGGAGAATAAGAGAAACTGCTAGTGGAGAAAAAGGAGAGACTACTTGAAGAGAGAGAGGCTGCTTGGGGGGGCGGAGATGGGAGAGACTGCTCGTGGGGAGATGGGAGAGACTGCTAATGGGGAGATGCGAGAGACTGCTTGGGGAGATGCGAGAGACTGCTTGGGGAGATGCGAGAGACTTCTTGTGGGAGATACGAGAGACTGCCTGGGGGAGACGGGAAAGACTGCTTGGGGGAGATGCAAGAGACTGTGTGGGGATTGTCTACTAGTGGAGAATTATAAGAGACTGCTCGTGAGAGGTATATAATGAAGGAATAGGAGGGACTGCTTGGTGAGAGATGGAAGACTGGTTGGGGGAGGGTATGAACAGGGGTGCAGGAAGCAGAATACTTCTGGGGGGAGAGATACAGCTCACATGATTGCATCTCCTTTCCTGCTAATGGGATGAGCATGTTGTAACAGGAGAGACTGCTGATGGGAGAATAAGAGAAACTGCTAGTGGAGAAAAAGGAGAGACTACTTGAAGAGAGAGAGGCTGCTTGGGGGGGCCGAGATGGGAGAGACTGCTCGTGGGGAGATGGGAGAGACTGCTAATGGGGAGATGGGAGAGACTGCTAATGGGGAGATGCGAGAGACTGCTTGGGGAGATGCGAGAGACTGCTTGTGGGAGATACGAGAGACTGCTTGGGGGAGATGCAAGAGACTGCTAGAGGGGGAGATGCGAGAGACTGTGTGGGGATTGTCTACTAGTGGAGAATTATAAGAGACTGCTTGTGAGAGGTATATAATGAAGGAATAGGAGGGACTGCTTGGTGAGAGATGGGAGAGACTGCTTGGGGGAGACCGAGTGTGATTGATTTGGGAATTCTTAGGATATAACATACAGCTTTTAGGGAAGAGAGAGAGAGTGAGGCCTTAGTGTGAGAAGTGGCCAAATAAATATATGTCGCACTGGGATATGAGAGGGAGACTACTTGGGGCAAGACTATAAGAGACTGCTTGTGGATATAAGAGGAGACCTATAGAGTCATGGACATAATATCCATCTTTATTATCAGTTTACCATTTCTCTGCCCCTCTATGATATATATATATTATAACGAGAGGTATAATTGCACTAAATACACCAGTGTTACGATATTCTGGGTCATGCTGCTAAACTCTACATCAGTAGTTTGCGCGCTCCAGTTTGGTTTTGGTTGCATACTGATTAAACGTTCTCCTTTATCCTGTTTGGAGGCCGCCGCTGCCTCTGTTGCTTTGGTCAGAAGCACTGAATACATTAATATTAAAAGCTGTGCTGGACATAGAACATAGTCACACATTTAGTACAAGTGCAAAGAGATTAATTGTGTCAGCTGTGGGCAAATCGGTCCCACATGGGCGGGCTCCAGTCCAGGATTTCTGCCTCTCTCTGCCTGCGCACATTCATTCTGATTAACTCACCTGTGTTGAGTTGGAGAGATACTGAAATCCTGGACAGTTGCACGCCCTGGTGAGTTTCCCAACACCTTTCATACAAAGTTTTTCAACCTGAGTTTTGATTGCTGTGTGACAGTAACATCTTTGGCCATATTACCTTTGTTTAATATTTTAAGTAAAGTGTTTGTCATTATGCTGATGAGATATAAATTCTGCTTTTTGTGTCACCAGTTTCCTTCTAAGCTGCACTATTATTTTTCCCATGATCCTCTGTTTCTGAATACTCACTACTATGGAGGCTCCGCAGCAGGGGTCCGCGCGTATTTTACGTGATTCCACCTATGGCAGCTTCACAGTAAGTTTAAAAGTGTTGCTATTTTATAAAACAGATTCTTTTATTTTTTTACACTTTGATTGCAAAATTCTGCTTGAATAGCAGCTACACCGAGAATATATCTCTTCCGCGATTCGTTTCTGTAAAGCGGAAAATTACATTTTATGATTTCACATCTTTTATGCTTTTCTTTTGAAGAATTACATCTTAATTTGGAAATAAATGCCTCTTATTTCAATACTAGACCTGATTAGATGGTAAACTTGCTTCTGTTTCCACCTCTCAAGGCAAAATAACTGCATATAATAGTAGCCTGAGAGCTCTGGGAGTAGAGGATAAGGCAGAGCGGGGATAAAGGTGATGTACCAATTATTATAGGATGATTAAGCACCAGAAAATGTAAATATTTGCAATTGGAAGTTATAAAAATAAAAAAAAATACATATGTATCGGTCCTTTCCCTCTGCACCATTGCAAAACCTGACCGCTGCAGTTCCACCTCCGGCCGACAGATGGCTCTGAGTATTTTAGCATATAAGGCGCGCCGACAGAAGAGGCCTTGAGCAATGAGAGGCCCAGGGGGGCAGTGTGCCTGCGCCGAACACCGCAATGGTCTCGCTGTTGATTCAGCGCCGTAGAGTTGCGCCACGATGGAAGGAAAAAAAGTTATTTGCCTTCCCTGGAACTTGATGTTGCCTGAGAACTCACAGCGCCCTCTGGCGGATGGCACCTGTAACTGCAGCTGTCAGTTCTGCAGAAGAAATGCGCTGGCAAAGCGATATATATATATATATATATATATATTGCTATTTAAAGGAATATGGGAGGCTTCTGGGTTTTACTTGCTATATACCTTTGTAATTATTTATGTTCCCTGGTGGCCCAGTGGTTAGGATGCAGGTGCCTTCACCACAGCATCCTGGGTTTGAATCCAGCCAGGGAACCTAGAGGTCACACTGGCAACCCACTGCCACGAAAACCAAGTGGATCGGCATTGGTGTGTTGTCCATGAGGTCACGGACACGACTGAGTGAAGCCATTTACATTTTATTTTTACAGGGACTGTTTTTTTATTTATTTTTTATTTTTTTTATTTTAAGGCAGTAAAAACTGACCTTCTTAGCACATAAAAGTAAATCAATGCACAGGTATAATATATAAAATCTAGAAACCTTCCATGTCTCTTTAATAATCCTACCATAACTGGGATCTCTGCTGTGGCCCTTTATGACTGCATATCTGATACATTGTTAAACTATCAATGACGGATTAAAAAAAAAAAAAAAGTATGTACAATTACTGTGCTAATTATAATGAACACATGATCGATATGATAGTTATGCCAAATTAGATACATTTATAATTTATTTATTTATTTTGCACAATAGTTTGTTTCTACTCTGGTATCTAGTCTATTTGGAAGCCGCTTCCCGTCAGTACACTGGGGTGTGCGGCTGCGCCACAGCACCGCCTGGTGGTGCAAACATTTGCTACAGGCAAATAACTATTCCATCCTTCGGCGTGGCGCAACTCGAACGGCACTGAGTCAAAAGCGATGCCATCACTATGTTCGGCGTGGGTGCTCGGCTCCCCAGGGCCTCAGGTGCGCCTCTCATGTCCTCTTATATCGGGCGCCTTACGAGCCAGATTGGAGGATGGAATAGTTTGTTGGCCGCAGTAAATTTTTTACACCACCAGGTGGTGCTGTGGGATGCGGCTTCCAAATAGACTAGGACCCTACTCTGCCCTGGCCCAATTAATATTTTAAAGAAACAAGTGTAGCTTGTATTATAAACAGTCAAATACAGCTAAAAACTTGGATCTATCCTGTTATAGTTACGGCACAGGACTGCCACTGCATTGCAGTGACCAACCGCTAGATGGCGCTGACAATATTTTGCAGCGCTGCTGTTATGTTAAGTTCTAAGCTAAGAATGGTAGCCTAACCCGTAAACTAACCCTAACAGTTTACCTAAGCCTTGACTCTAGCGGTTGGCCACCACACTGCCACGGCGGGTGCCATAACAGGAAAGGACTAAAAAAATGTTTTCAACAATTAATAGATGGAATTGATTAAAAGATGAAATTAAGTTTAATCTTAAGCCCACCAAAGAGAGATCCAGTATAAATCACCATCACATATATCTAAACAAACTTATTTAAATTCAGCAAGTTTAACAAATCTTAATCTTTCTGTTATTTTCTTGTTCTGGTATATGTTTTGAATCTATATCCAAGCCTCCTTCCTTTTTGATATATTGATAGCCTTTAGAAGCAGCCAATTGGAGACTGCACCAGCTGAGTTACTAACTGTACTGTAGCATTGCACATCACATTGTGTTACAGCCTATAATTCTAACCATTATTAGTCTGATGGTCATCTTGTAACTTCTGGTGATCGTGCAACTTTTGGCCACTTATAAAATAACAGCAGTGACAGCGGATTCGATAGATAAATTTAAAAGGGGACTGGATTTATTTCTAATTAAAAAGGGAATTCAGGGTTATCATGGATAATTAGAGGCAGTATTGATCCAGGGAGAAGTCAGGCCGCCTTTGTCTGGGATCAGGAGGGAATTGATATATATATATATATATATATATATATATATATATATATATATATATATATATTATTATTATTATTATTATTATTATTATTATTATTATTATTATTATTATTATTATTATTATTATTATTATTATATTTTTTTTTTTTTTTTTTTTTTTTTTTTTTTTTATATACAACTAATTAATTAATAACTAATCCGCATATTGCAGATCAGAGGAGATCTTAAAAGGTTGAACGTGATGGACTGAAAGTCTTTTTTCAACCTTAAATACTATGGGCCTCATTCTATTAACGGCCGTAGGAGATGCGTGACCGCAAGGACCGGCCGCAGGCTATTTGCCTATTCTATTCCCTTGCGGCCGAGGGCTCCGGCAAGCTTGCGGCTGGCGCCCTGTTATCCCTTGCGGCCGCACGGGCAGCAGGAAAGCCTTTGATCTTACACTGCCGCAAGAAAGCCCCGGTTGCTATTCAATTGCATTCAATTTACGGAGCTTTACAGTGCCATTTTGAATTTATATTTGCATTTACAGTTTTCTGACTTTGCGGCCGGAAAACAAGATTTACGGGCGCAGGAAAAACGATTGCGGCCGTTTGCATGATGTGCGGCCGCCGTAAGGGGTATATCCTTGCGGCGCCGTCCATTTGAATAGCAAGGTAGCAGTAGCTCTACAGGGGGCCGGAAGATGGCCGCAAGGAATCGCAGCTTTGCGGCCATTTTACGGCCGTTAATAGAATGAGGCCCTATGTAACTATGCAACATGTTACAACCAGATTCTTGGGGGCAAGGAGGAAATCTTTTGGAGCCCACTTTCACCAGCCAGACCCGGTCCAAAGCCCTTTTAGACGGGGCTAAATTCAATTGGGACTGTATAATTTTATATGGGATTAACACAATGGATCTTGGACATGCCCAGGGGGACCACTGGACTTTGGAACGGCTGGCATTGGATAACACTATTGTAATAAATATTTGTATCTTGTTATATATTTCTGTTCTTAATACATTTAGTTGCTTATGTTGTAACTAGAAAAATAAGGTTAAAAAAATAATAATTGAACACTTCTGATGATGGCTGTAACCAAAACCACTTCCCCCATTAAGTTAGCAGCTGGATATTTAAATATTGGTGATTGTTTGTTTTTCTTTTCAAGCAGTATTGGAGGGAAAAACAAATACAATAATTTTCTGCAAATTACCGGTATAAACCCATCATACTAATATTTCAAGTACCATTGTAGTTTAGTAAAAACTTTGCATATTTGTAACATAATACACTCGAGTGTATGTATATGTAAGGCAGGAATATAAAAGTTTTTCTAGAGAAAATCTTATATATATGTAAGTCTGCTTATATCTTGGGTGGATTCAACCTTAACATGCTAGTCTGTCTTTAGCGTGAGAAGAAGAGGACTTGCTCTTCATGAGTTCTATTGTCAATGGGCTATATGAAGTGCAGTCTCTCAACAAAGCTGAATGGAGATCTTTTCATTTTCTTTAAATCCACTGTTCTTCTCACTTTTCTAACGTTTCTATTCCTCTTAGAAACAAAGGCCTAATGTTTGTCCTCAATAAACCAAAATTTTGTACACTAGTTAAAAACAGTGACTATAGTTATTTATTTTAAAATGTGTAACAATGTTTGTACATTATCAAGCCAAGAATGTAAAAGCGAGAATGTGTGTTTTTTTTATATAATATATATATATATATATATATATATATATATATATAATGTGTGTGTTATCTGGTATGTACTGTGTATTGGAGAGAACATCTATATGTGTATGTTATCCAATATGTACTATGTATTGGGGAAGAACATTATATGTGCATACATTCAGATTCCGTGTAATACATTTTCAGAGATATCCAGCACACGAGGGGTTAAACTGACAGTTGTAAAAGTTACTGTCTTGTGAGACTGGAGCAGTTTGTATTTGTGTCTTATCTCTTTCCTGTGGTATAGCTTCCAGGTGATTATTGTCCTGATACTGGTCCATATCCAGCTAGCAGGGATACAATGGACCTCACAATTCTACTGGGTAGGACTGATCCCAGGATCTTTCCAAGCCCAATGAAGCAGTAGACCATGACAGTCTTTCATGAGTCCGAAGTCACTGCCCATTACAAATCTTCAGGTAGATGGCTGGTAGTAGATAATTGGCCATCACAAATTATGAGATTGATGGCTACTACAAACCATAAGAAAGGTGTTTCATGTAATATTTATTATTATTTTTCTTTTATTTGTAATGCACCAACATATTCTGTAGGGCTATATAGGGATAAGCTCAAGTCAAAAATAATATAAATTCTAACACAATGCAAAACAATGGATGGCCTTGTCTTTGAGCTTATAATCAAATGTACTGAAAACTTAGTTACATAGTAATTAAGGTTGAAAAAAGACTTTCAGTCCATCAAGTTCAACCTGTTAAGATCTCCTCTGATCTGCAATATGCAAATTAGTTATTAATTAAATTATTGATTAAATAATTATTAATAGTATAGTATTGGAGGATGAATAAAGAGTTAGTCCATCAAGTTCAACCTTTTTAGATCTCTATTGATCTTTTTAATTTGGACTATTTATTATTATTGTTAATTGATCCAGAGGAAGGCAAACATAAAAAAAAAAAAACATTGAAACTTTGCCAATTGTCTCATAAGGGGGAAAAAAAGCAAAATTCCTTCCTGACCCCAGAAACTGGCGATCTAATTTCTCCCTGGATCCATATTCCTTGCTAGTTATCTAGGATAGCCTTGAATGCCCTCTTTATTCAGAAATATATCTAACCCCTTTTTGAAGTTGTCTATCGAATTCGCTGTCACCACCTCCTTTGGTAGAGAATTCCACAGTTTAACCACCCTAACTGTGAAGAACCCTTTTCTTTGTTTAAGGTGAAATCTTTTTTCCTCTAACCTCAAAGGATGTCCTCTTGTCAGTTGAAAATCTCTTGCTACAAAAAGTTCACTTGACAAAGCCTTATATTGACCCTGGATGTATTTATATAACGTAATCATATCTCCTCTTAGACGCCTTTTTTCTAGCGAAAATAAGTTTAATTTTGCTAGTCTTTCTTCATAACTTAGCCCCTCCATTCCCCTTATTAGTTTTGTAGCCCTTCTCTGTACTTTTTCCAGCTCTAAAATGTCTTTTTTATGAGGTGGTGCCCAAAATTGTACTCCATATTCCAAATGAGGGTGTACTAGAGATTTATATAGTGGCAGAATTATATCTTCTTCCCTGGCTTCTATACCCTTCCTAATACATGCTAATATTTTATTTGCCTTTGCAGCCGCTGCTTGGCTTTGAGCGCTGTTACCTAGGTGGTTGTCCACTAGTACTCCCAAATCACTTTCAATATCTGATAACCCCAGGATTTGCTCCATTAAGATTATAGATTGCTTGGCTATTGTTCCTTCCCAAATGCATAACCTTACATTTATTTGTATTAAATCTCATCTGCCATTTAGCCGCCCATTTCTCTAATTTATGCAAATACTTTTGTAGGGAAAGTACATCATTATCTGATTTTATTACCTTGCACAACTTAGTGTCATCAGCAAAAATGGAGACACTACATTCGAGTCCTATTTCAATGTCATTAATAAATATGTTAAAAAGGAGAGGACCCAATACTGAGCCCTGAGGAACCCCACTTATCACATTAGACCAATCGGAGTATGTTCCATTTACAACAACCCTTTGCTTCCTGTCTTTTAGCCAGCTCTCGATCCATGAGCAGATATTTACTGCAATTCCTGTATCCCTTAGTTTGCTCACTAGTCTTCCATGTGGCACTGTATCAAATGCCTTTGAAAAATCTAAAAAGACTACATCCACTGAGTTGCCCTGAACCAAGTTCCTACTAACCTCCTCATAAAAACTAATTAGATTGGTCTGACACGACCTTTCCTTCATAAATCCATGTTGACTGCTACCTATGATCCTGTTCAAATAGACATATTCTTGTATTCTGTCCCTTATTAACCCTTCTAAAAGCTTCCCAACTACAGAAGTGAGGCTCACTGGTCTATAATTCCCCGGATTTGCTCTAGATCCCTTCTTAAATATAGGTATCACCTCTGCTTTTCTCCAGTCATCTGGTAGAGACCCTGTAGTGAGTGAGTCTTTAAAGATTAGATATAATGGTTTGGCTATTACAGAACCCAGCTCCCTCAGTACCCTTGGATGTATTCCATCAGGACCTGGGGCTTTATTAACATTTATTTTCTCCAACCTCTTTTGTATTTCTTCCTGCGTTAACCAATTATTTAGTAAAGTTAGTTTAACCCACCTTTATGTTGCAGTGTCCCAACCACTGGTACCTCCCTTGTGTAAACCGACGAAAAGAACCTATTTAGCTCATCTGCCTTTTCCTGGTCACTAATTATCAGATGGCCTGTGTCACATTGTAATGGTCCTATTGATTCCTTCCTGGCCTTCTTCCCATTAATATATTTATAAAATATTTTAGGGTTAGTCTTACTTTCCATTGCAACTGACTTCTCATTTTCTATTTTAGCCAGTCTAATAGCCCTTTTGCAAGCCTTGGTGATTTCCTTATAGTCACATAAAGCTGCCTCTGTTCCCTCCTTCTTGTATAATTTAAATGCATATTTCTTTTTCCTCATCATGATCTTTAAGTCATTGTTAAGCCACATGGGATGTGATTTACTCCTATTCATTTTATTTCCACATGGTACATGCTGATGAGTATGTTTATTTAGTAAGGATTTGAATGTTGTCCATTTATTTTCAGTATTCTTCCCTGTAAGTTCTTTGTCCCAGTCTATATGTTGTATTGCTGCCCGTAGCCCATTAAAGTTAGCCCTTTTAAAATTTAGAGTTTTTGTTGGCCCCTTACAACTCTGTTTTTTGTATTCAATCTCAAATGAGACTGTGTTGTGATCACTGTTCCCCAAGGGTTCCCCTATTTTTACATTTGATATTATATCAATATTATTTGTGACGACTAAATCCAAGATGGCCCCATTTCTAGTAGGTTCTTGTATTACCTGGGCTAGATAATGATCCCTGAGTGTACTCAAGAACCTGCTCCCCTTAGCTGAGCTGCTGGTCTCGTTTATCCAGTTTATATCAGGGTAATTAAAGTCTCCCATTATTATAACTTGCCCATGCTTAGCTGCATTTCCAATCTGTAACAATAATTGTATTTCCTCACTTTCAGCTATATTTGGGGGTTTATAGCATACTCCCACCAATATGCATTTAGAATTAGCTCCTCCACTATTTAGCTCAACCCACAAGGATTCAATGATGCCGTTAGTGCCAGCATAAATATCTTCTCTAACTATAGGCTTAAATTCAGGCTTAACATAAAGACAGATCCCTCCTCCTCTTTTACCATTTCCCCTATCTTTCCTAAATAGGTTATAACCATCCAGATAACAGTCCAGTCATGAGATTCATCCCACCATGTTTCCGTAATGCCTATTAAGCCCCATTTTTCTTGTACTGCTAATATTTCTAGCTCATCCATTTTCCCAGGCAAACTTCTTGCGTTTGCAATCATACACTTTATGTTGCTATGGCTCTGCTGATGTGAAGTGCCTGCCACTGTATTTGAGGCCCCTATTAATATCTCCCTACTTTCAATTGTAACCCTCCCCCATTCTCCTCCCCCATGGGTAAATAATTCATCCCTTTCCCTCTCTACCCTATTTACCCCAATACTTCTATATAGTCCCTCCCCCCCACCTACAAGTTTAAAAACTCCACCAGCCGTTCTACCATCCTATTCCCTAGCACAAAAGCGCCCTCATCATTAAGGTGCAATCCATCCCTGCTATAGAGATTGTACCCAAGTGAGAAGTCAGCCCAGTGCTCTAAAAACCCAAAACCCTCTGCACTGCACCACTTTTTTAGCCATGCATTAACCTCCCTAAGCTCCTTCTGCCTCCCTGGGCTAGCACGTGGCACTGGTAGTATCTCAGAAAATACTACCTTGGAGGTCCTTGCTTTAAGCTTATTCCCTAATTCTCTAAAATCATTCTTTAGGACGCTCCATCTTCCACTAACTTTGTCATTGGTACCAATGTGTACCAAGACCACCGGTTCATTACCAGCCCCTCCCAATAATTTATCCACCCGATCCACAACATGCCGAACCCGAGCACCCGGGAGACAGCAAACTGTTCAATTGCTGGGATCTGGGTGACAAATTACCCTGTCTACCTTCCTAATAATAGAGTCCCCTACCACCAAAACATGTCTGTTGCTCTGCCTATTCTGCCCTCTCTCTCCTCCAGTAGAACTGTTCTCCCGGCTGTTAGAGGGAACAGCTCTATCTGGCATTGCCATTCCTGAATGGACATCCCCAACAGTTTCACTCAATCTGGCAAATCTGTTGGTGTTTGCCAACTCAGAACTGGCCTGCCTCCTCCTGTACCCCCTGATTCCCCTTCTAACTGTAACCCAGCTACCTCCCTGGCCATCCTCACTAGCCCCAGCTCCTCCCTCCATACTAGGCCCAGCTAAACTGTGCTCCGTGAGCACCAACTCCCTTTCCAGTGGAGCAATATCACGAAGTGCTGCAATTCTCCTCTCCAGATCTTCAATTTGAGCTTCCAAAGAGGCAACATGCTCACACCTGTCACAGAGGTATGGACCCTGGATCATCTGTTCCAGTAGTGCATACATTTGGCAGGATGTACACTGAGTGAGGTTTCCACTGGACTGACTCATGATTATCAGTTACAAAAATACAGTGAGAAAACAAATCAATGTATTTGTATAAAGATTTATTTTCCACACCTTAAACCAAACAAAACAGAAACAATATGTACGTTTTGTTTTCTGTTTTTTCTTATAATACCCCTTATTTGGATTTCCTCCTTTTATTTAATCTCCTACACACCAACTACACTTACACTAGAAATGATTGCAAGCTCCCAGCTCTCCCTTCCCTTGTTAAAATAGACCCCGCCTACTTGCCTGTACAATGATAAAAGAGCACAGGATAGAAAACACGGTCCTGCCCCACAGAACCGATTCAACAGAAAACAACAAAATACACACAGATATAACTTACACAGCCCAAGCCACACCCACACTCACCTGTACTCTGATTAATGCAACAGACAGAAAACTCTGCACTGACTTAGAGCAGATTCAAACAGAACTCACACAATTTCACCCAGATATAACTTACACAGCCCAAGCCACACCCACTCTCACCTGTACTCTGAATAATGCAACAGACAGAAACTGTGCACTGACTTAGAGCAGATTCAAACCTGACCTCACACAAATGCACCCAGATATAACTACACAGGCCAAGCCATACCCACTCTCACCTGTACACTGATTAATGCAGACAGAAACTGTGCACTGACTTAGAGCAGATTCTTGCTAACTTACAAACTAAAAGATGATAAACCGACCACCCCAAAGCATGAGATAACTGGCCAACACAAGATACCTTACCATCACATATTTATATGGAATTGTGAAGTTCTGATTATGTCTTGTAGTGACCTGCAATGTCACAGAGTCACCCAAGATGGCCAGGTCATAGCTGAGAGTTCAGACAATGACCAATATATTTTCTGAGAACTTTATGGATAAACACTCTGATGCTGGGAAAGATTGAAGGCACACAAACAAAGAAGAAGTAAACAGAAGAGTCAGAGATGTATTCATTGAAGCAATGAACATGAACTTTAGGTGGTGCCTGACAGATGCGCCTGGCCATCTATATGATAATGTAGAGTCTAACACGACTGAATGACTAAACAATATCACTGGGGACCATGGGATTGATGTATTTGACTCCCATCAGGTGAGGTTTTATAAAAGTGCAGAGAGATTGGAGAGCAAAGCCAAGACTGAAATCATCTGGGCTGGGAGAACTTCAATCTAATCTTTGGTTCCTGATTTCCCCAAGGAACAAAACACTACTAAGTGGACACAATATTGTCACAGACTGAGGTTCTACATCTTGGGAGATGACATTAAGAATTCCTGTGACTGTGAATTGCAGCTTGATTGAAAACCAGTATACTCACACCTAATGGGACAACATGGCCGGATCTTCTTTATATACATTAAATAACTGGAACAATGGTGCAAACTGTTGGAACATTAAGCCATCGATCTGGTCAGTTTTTTTCTTATCTTTTGAACAGCTAAACCTGAAAGGCTGAATATTTTTAGAAAGTAAAAAAATAAAAACACATTTATATTACCTTTTTTTTTTTAAATACCTTTTTTCTTTCTTTTAGTAGATGATTCTGCCACTACCTTGTCATGAGGTTGGGTTCTTGTAAACTAATGTGATTTCCATTAGTCCCGATAAGAGCACAATCTCATTAGTAATCTGATCAGCAGAAACCATTGATAGATTTCAATATATCATAATGGCAGATGCAAGGTAATTATTTGCAGGCTATATTAATATTTTTTTATATTCTGCCTATTTTCAGGTGTTGTCATTTTCAATATAGAATAATCGTGTTCTGTATCATTACTTTGTTTACTAATCGCAGCCATTGACCTCTCTCATTTAGTGAGTTTATCCAGCATCTATCTGCATCAGTGACTTCAAATGAGACCATTTAGTTAAGTGCAATGGTCATTAGGTGCACTGGTCATTAATAGAATGGCCATTCAATCTAACCTGATGCACTAATGGAGTCAAAATAACCGGACTTGAACCAGGCTATTGTGCATTATGGACCTGTTTGAAGGCTACAAATCTTCCCGCACTCTTGAAGATTGTTGAATCTTAATCTGTGTGTACTATGAATTGCCTCATAACATATAACAAGAGGAATAAAAATTTGGTGTAATCAATAAACATTAGGTCAGTGGATGCGTATAGAGCAGATGCAGTGAGTTAAGGATCATACATATGAAGTGTAATGGATCTGTAGATCATGAATATCTCCTACTAGGCATAGAGCTACTTAATAATCATACATATAGTTGGCTTAATTAATAAAACATGCCAAAGCTTTTATTCTCTTGGCATGTAAACTTGAAGAGTGTATTTTATACATAGTTCTTACAAAGAGCACACAAACCTATCCATTACATAGTAGTTGAGTCATTGTATCACTTGTTAAGAATGCGGTAATATTAGACATATTAGAGTTCACAGCTTGATTCTAACTGCCTATTCGCCTAAGTTACTGTAATGTTATAGTTGACTAATGATGCAACGTGACATCACACATCTTGTGAAATTTTAATTTTAGTTCAAAGTCTCCTTTTATCAAGATATTGAACATTAGAATCGGCTCCTGATAGGTAATGTGACTTTCAGCAACTGATCCTTGGAACATGGCCATTTGTTTAAAGGGACACTGAAATCACAAATAAGCAAAGTAACAAGAACAGTTTTAATGTTGCTAAATGTTTTATATGGCAAATATGTGTTCTGAGGATTAAAAATGCATTTTAATTTCTGTAAAAACTGCTTTTAGAAAAAGTCTGGACCACCTCCTAATTGTATTTTAGCTATGTCACCTTTAGCCACTAGAAGGACTCTAGCTGTTTTTTCCCAAAGGGCTTCAAAGCTCGAGTGGTGTAGTGTTTTTTTTTTTTTCTCATTAAGCTTTTTTTATTAGACCGCAAGATCAGATGAAATATGAGACATACATGGCAGAATCATTACCGCAATTACATCCAATTACTATTTGTCAATAACCTCTTCAGGAAAAACATTTCCAAGGGATAATGAATATACAGTATCAGGTTAAGACAGATTCCTACTTGATAATTCTACCATTTGTAATCCGGTATCTAAGATAAATGGTTCTTACCGACATAGTTTTGGGGGATTGTACCTAAATTTTATAGATGGCTTTGAGGTTTATACCTCAATAGGTTATGTTGTGAAGGAAGGAATCCGGGCGTGGGGATGGAAAAGGAACCTAAGTAAGGGGGGGCGCGGGGTGGAGAATGAGTGTCAACCATGTGCTTCCTTCAGGGAACTCACCAAAACTGTACTAAGTTAATCTATCATGTTACCATCCTACGGAGTCCTCCTCACCCAGTTGCCCGGGGTCCTGCCTCCCCCACGGTCCTCCTTCTCCACTGGACATCTCCAGGACAAGTATTTTAACGCTGAGAGGTGACATTAACAGTAAGTTCCAGGTGTCTAAAAATTGTGGTATGCTGTCTGTCAGTATGTGTGTGTGAGCCATTCGTTAATTGCGATATAGTTACATTTATTCATCACCGCTTGTGCTCTTTTAGTCTTGCTCTTCCATTGCCTAGCTAGGTGGCTTTTTGTCGCAAGCATAAAGTACTGCAGCAATTTGTTTTGCGAGGCAGACAATGAATGACAACGGGCTCCTAATAGTGCAACTTTAGCCTCTGGTTTAACAGGTAAGTGGAAAATTGTTGAAGCTAGTATGAAGACCTCGGTCCTTAGCTGTTGCACAATTGGGCACAACCACTATGTATTGTAAAACATACCTGTCACTGGGCAACCCCCGAAAGCATGTTGGGTTGGCCCCAGGGTCCCACTTCTGGAGCCTCTCGGGTGTAATATATGTCCTGTGCAGCACTTTAAGTGCCGTTTCAAGAATGCTATAATTATAAGAACCTTTTGAAAGGTGCTTCCAAGAATAAGACCAGGAGTTCTCCTCCCTGGCTTTACCAAGATCCTGTTCCCATGCGACTATCTAGTTTTGTTTTCGGTCCGAGGTCTCCACATTGAATGTGTTATATTGGAGTCTCCCCATTCTCCTTGCTACAGGGAACGACTCACAGTATGCTACAAACCGGTTCACCCCAGAGGCGCCAGAGTCCCTTCACAGCATGCAAACCAGATGATAAAGTCTGTTAACGTTAAATTGTTCTTTGGGAGGCAAATGGAGCCTACCCTGTAGCTCAATAGCCCCTATTGGGATGCCCCCCCTACACCATGCACCTAGCCTCAGTAGACCCTGTGACTTCCACCAAAGTGCTGACGAAAAGAAAGCTGTGGGGACAACTTCAGATGAGGGAACAACGCGGTCATAGCAGATAGGACAGCTGCCAGCTTATGGGTACACAACGCCCAATTCCCCCCATCAATCTGAGTTTACACATTTCCCGTCTGGCTATTCTAGGGCATTTGTTACCCCAAATAAATGTGAGAATCTGCTTTGGACAGAACTACAAATCCTGTAAATGTACTGGTATAGGCAGGGTACAAAACAGGTAGGGCAGGTGTGGCAGGGCATTCATTTTGACCGCATTGATACGACCCAACTGGGAAATCTTACCCTTTGACCATTGGTTTAGATCTGTGTAAATGTCTTGGTATAATGGGGGGGGTAATTTGCTTTATATATCTGGGGGATTGATCTAGAGAGGTTATCCCCCTGATAGCATATATACGATTTCGGCCATGAAAACCCAAACCTTTGCCTGAGGTACTCCCTTTCCTGCAAAGGTATGACTATGCCAAAAGCCTCCGACTTATCTACATTCAAGTTCAGCCCTGACACCAAAGCCAAAGCCTTCCAGAGTGCTTAAGTGGGCTGGTATTGAGGGGGACAGATTTGTTAGTGAACACAGAATATTGTCTGCAAAGTAACTGCACTTCAAATGATGGTGTCCTACCCTCACCCCTGTGATGTGCAGATTGGACCTAATTGCTTGTGCCACAGGCTCTATGGCTAAGGCAAATAATATATGGGGAGAGGGGGCAGCCCTGCCTAATTCCCTTTTCAATGTTTATGGATGGTATGCTATTCCCTGGGAGGCTTACCCAGGCATTGGGAGCTTTGTAATAAGAGGAGTGGATTCAGGAACTGGTCTGGGAAACCAAATTTATTAAGCACCGTCCATAAATATTTAAATCATGCTTTCTCTATATCAAGTGATAAAAGGCAAGTTTTGCACACCAAGTGGCTTGGATCTATAATTAATTATAATGATTATATTGCATGATGCCCTTGTATGACTGAGTACCTTGGCTAGTGCACAAGAACACGATCTTTGAAGAAAGGGTTAAGGTAGAGAAAATGAGATCAATGGTTAGCTCCACATAGCAACACATCTTTGAAGTACCCAGACACAGTGACAGGCTCTACTCACGTGTACCAGTTCTGATTCATGTTGCCTTGCCCCAAAATCTAACCAGCTTCTTCCAGAGTGCTAGTTCAATTGTCAAGATTATTTCAGTCTGTTTTTGCAGAGAGTGGGTTTAGCTGTAGGCCCTACAATGTCTTTAGACAGTGCTATCAGGTGTCTCAAGGCTTTTTTCTAAATTTAATGTCAAACACGGCTCCAAAACAGACATAAGGTGTTGTGTTCTTCGTCTCTTCCAGGTCACTTAATAATAATGAAGCATTCTTCCATTATTTTCAATATGTTTGTATGTTCAGCTCCAGAGCAATAAATCAGAACCAGTCCAGAAGTCACTGCAGTTAAAATATTAGAAAGTGACAAGGCAGGTGAAGAAATAAATCAATAGAAAGCCCCACAATAATTGGATGTACTAATGCATAAATTAAAAATTAGATTTTTTTTTTTTTTTAAATGTTACTATTAGATCTAGTTCTTTGAAAGCGAAAAGTTGTAAATATGGATTAGAGTTTTCTGTTAATTCTTTATAAATTATAATAACAGTCATTTTGCTCTACATAGCTGGTGCTTTCTAATAATTCCCTTATGGCTTTGATCTAACATATACCAAGATAGCTTTTGTGATAATATACAATGAATCTGCTTAACTGCGAGTAAATCACATTCAGTAATCTCTCTCTGTCAGATAATCAGCACTTCGTTTATCTTCTTAGAACATGATTAATATTAATACACAGAGTTATTTTATTTTCCTCAATATAATATGCACTATTACAGCTGTAATACTCTCCGATGGTTTAATGATGATCTACTTAAATGTTCTCCTTAATCTCCGATTTTAAAATCTGATCTCTTCTGGTACTGAAAGTTATCTGCTAAATATAAATAAAATGGATAAAGTGTAATTTGCATGTTACTTTCCAGAATCCTTAGCTGTATTGCAAGCACTCTGTTTTGGCAAGTTGTTTGGGAAACCGGGAGCCCTGAATCTATATCTCTGGTGCCCTCCGGTAAAAGATCTTCAATGTTACTGGACCCTCCATAGCTTTGTTCATTGATATAGACCTCTGCCTACCAACAATACTTGACATAAGAAGTTTAATTTTCCTTTTTGTGGGCTCTGATTGGCTGATCCAGGTATTCATGTTTATAGCATGTATGACAAACTGCATCTCATTATCAGCCTGGTAGGCGCCCGTCAGAACATTTATTACCATGCAATCAAAGGCACTCTGTTGCCCCAAATCAAGATTATTTTTTTTAGAATATTCTTAAAGAGCATAAAAAAACTGTCTATATGTTGTGTTATCCATTTTTTTCTAAAGTGAATAAATCCTGGGAAATTCTATGTTGGTGCATTTTTATGAAAATGAGTGGCTTATTTATATTAGATGACTTGATGTGCTGATTAGGATTTTTTTTTTTTCCGTGTCTCTGTTATGGCTAAAATAAAGACCCTCCGTGTTATCTGGCATTTATATCCTTCTCCCACCCTCAGCTGCATATTAGCATTCAGGATTCGCACAAGCAATTCTAAATATTTCAGAAATGATACACTGTACTGAAAAATTGCAAAGTACCATGTATGTAAGATTTTTATTGCACTTTAGTATTAAATCAACTTCCTATTAGGTTGAGAGAGTCCCTCTAAACTGTGTTTACCGTATATACTAGAGTATAAGCCGACCCGAGTATAAGCCAAGCCACCTATTTTACCACAAAATACTGGGTAAAATGAGTGACTCAAGTATAAGCCGAAGGTGGGAAATGTGCTGCCCCCTGTGTCCCTCTTGTGCCCTCTGTGTCCCCCTCTTGTGTCGCCCCCTCTCTCTCCCGTGTCTCTTCTCCCCTCTCCCTTCCCTGTGTCTCTTCCCCCCCTCCTCATTCTCAACCCCACTCATCCTCATCATCCCTCCTCATCCTCGACCCCCTCCTCCTCCTCAACCTCAACCCCCCTCCTCCCTCCTCAACCTCCCTCCTCAACCTCCCTCCTCAACCTCAACCCCCTCCTCAACCCTGTCCTGATCCTCAACCCCCTTCTCATCCTAAACCCCCATTCTCATCCTCCCTCCTCATCCTCCCTCCTCATCCTTCCTCCTCATCCTCCCTCCTCATCCTCCCTCCTCATCCTCCCTCCTCATCCTCCCTCCTCATCCTCCCTCCTCATCCTCCCTCCTCATCCTCCCTCCTCCCTCCTCATCCTCCCTCCTCCCTCCTCATCCTCCCTCCTCATCCTCCCTCCGCCCTCCTCATCCTCCCTCCGCCCTCCTCATCCTCCCTCCGCCCTCCTCATCCTCCCTCCGCCCTCCTCATCCTCCCTCCGCCCTCCTCATCCTCCCTCATCCTCATCCTCATCCTCCCTCTTCATCCTCAACCTCCCTCCTCATCCTCAACCTCCCTCCTCATCCTCAACCTCCCTCCTCATCCTCAACCTCCCTCCTTATCCTCAACCTCCCTCCTTATCCTCAACCTCCCTCCTTATCCTCAACCTCCCTCCTTATCCTCAACCTCCCTCCTTATCCTCAACCTTCCTCCTTATCCTCAACCTCCCTGCTCATCCTCAACCTCCGTCCTCAACCTCCCTCTCCTCATCCTCAGCCCCCCTCCTCATCCTCAACCTCCCTCCTCAACCTCCCTCCTCAACCTCCCTCCTCAACCTCCCTCCTCAACCCCCCTCCTCAACCCCCCTCCTCAACCTCCCTCCTCAACCCCCCTCCTCAACCCCC
Organism: Discoglossus pictus; assembly: GCA_027410445.1. NCBI lineage: Eukaryota > Metazoa > Chordata > Amphibia > Anura > Alytidae > Discoglossus > Discoglossus pictus. The sequence goes on along the minus strand of CM050176.1, from coordinate 41,662,696 downwards.
CTCCTCAACCCCCCTCCTCAACCCCCCTCCAAAACCTCCGTCCTCAACCTCCCTCTCCTCATCCTCAACCTCCCTCCTCAACCCCCCTCCCCATCCTCAGCTCCCCTCCTCATCCTCAACCCCCATCCTCAACCTCCATCCTCCACAACCTCCATCCTCCACAACCTCCATCCTCCACAACCTCCATCCTCCACAACCTCCATCCTCCACAACCTCCATCCTCCACAACCTCCATCCTCCACAACCTCCATCCTCCACAACCTCCCTCCTCCATCCTCCACAACCTCCCTCCTCCATCCTCCACAACCTCCCTCCTCCATCCTCCACAACCTCCCTCCTCCATCCTCCACAACCTCCCTCCTCCATCCTCCACAACCTCCCTCCTCCATCCTCCACAACCTCCCTCCTCCATCCTCCACAACCTCCCTCCTCCATCCTCCACAACCTCCCTCCTCCATCCTCCACAACCTCCCTCCTCCATCCTCCACAACCTCCCTCCTCCATCCTCCACAACCTCCCTCCTCCATCCTCCACAACCTCCCTCCTCCATCCTCCACAACCTCCCTCCTCCATCCTCCACAACCTCCCTCCTCCATCCTCCACAACCTCCCTCCTCCATCCTCCACAACCTCCCTCCTCAACCCCTTCCTCAGCCCCCCTCCTCATCCTCAACTCCCTCCTCATCCTCAACCTCCCGCCTCAATCTCCCTCCTCAACCTCCCTCCTCAACCCCCTTCCTCCATATGTAAGATTTTTATTGCACTTTAGTATTAAATCAACTTCCTATTAGGTTGAGAGAGTCCCTCTAAACTGTGTTTACCGTATATACTAGAGTATAAGCCGACCCGAGTATAAGCCAAGCCACCTATTTTACCACAAAATACTGGGTAAAATGAGTTACTCAAGTATAAGCCGAGGGTGGGAAATGTGCTGCCCCCTGTGTCCCTCTTGTGCCCTCTTGTGTCCCCCTCTCTCTCCCGTGTCTCTTCTCTTCTCTCCCTTCCCTGTGTCTCTTCCCCCCCCTCCTCATTCTCAACCCCACTCATCCTCATCATCCCTCCTCATCCTCGACCCCCTCCTCCCTCCTCAACCTCAACCCCCTCCTCAACCTCAACCCTCTCCTGATCCTCAACCCCCTTCTCATCCTCCCTCCTCATCCTCCCTCCTCATCCTCCCTCCTCATCCTCCCTCCTCATCCTCCCTCCTCATCCTCCCTCCTCATCCTCCCTCCTCACCCTCCCTCCTCACCCTCCCTCCTCCCTCCTCCTCATCCTCAACCTCCCTCTTCATCCTCAACCTCCTTCCTCGTCCTCAACCTCCCTCCTCGTCCTCAACCTCCCTCCTCATCCTCAACCTCCCTCCTTATCCTCAACCTCCCTCCTTATCCTCAACCTCCCTCCTTATCCTCAACCTCCCTCCTTATCCTCAACCTCCCTCCTTATCCTCAACCTCCCTCCTTATCCTCAACCTCCCTCCTTATCCTCAACCTCCCTCCTTATCCTCAACCTCCCTCCTCATCCTCATTCTCCCTCCTCATCCTCAACCTCCCTCTCCTCATCCTCAGCCCCCCTCCTCATCCTCAGCCCCCCTCCTCATCCTCCCTCCTCATCCTCCCTCCTCATCCTCCCTCCTCATTCTCCCTCCTCGTCCTCAACCTCCCTCTCCTCATCCTCAGCCCCCCTCCTCATCCTCAACCTCCCTCCTCAACCTCCCTCCTCAACCTCCCTCCTCAACCTCCCTCCTCAACCTCCCTCCTCAACCCCCCTCCTCAACCCCCCTCCACAACCTCCGTCCTCAACCTCCCTCTCCTCATCCTCAGCCCCCCTCCTCATCCTCAACCCCCTCCTCAACCTCCCTCCTCAACCTCCCTCCTCAACCTCCCTCCTCAACCTCCCTCCTCAACCTCCCTCTCCCTCCTCAACCTCCCTCTCCCTCCTCAACCTCCCTCTCCCTCCTCAACCTCCCTCTCCCTCCTCAACCTCCCTCTCCCTCCTCAACCTCCCTCTCCATCCTCAACCTCCCTCTCCATCCTCAACCTCCCTCTCCATCCTCAACCTCCCTCTCCATCCTCAACCTCCCTCTCCATCCTCAACCTCCCTCTCCATCCTCAACCTCCCTCTCCATCCTCAACCTCCCTCTCCATCCTTAACCCCCCTCCTCATCCTCACTCCTCCATCCTCCCTCATCCATCCTCCACAACCTCCCTCCTCAGCCCCCCTCCTCAGCTCCCCTCCTCATCCTCAACCCCCATCCTCAACCCCCATCCTCCATCCTCCACAACCTCCCTCCTCCACAACCTCCATCCTCCATCCTCCACAACCTCCATCCTCCATCCTCCACAACCTCCATCCTCCCTCCTCCACAACCTCCCTCCTCCACAACCTCCCTCCTCCATCCTCCACAACCTCCCTCCTCCATCCTCCACAACCTCCATCCTCCATCCTCCAAAACCTCCCTCCTCCATCCTCCACAACCTGCCTCCTCCATCCTCCACAACCTGCCTCCTCCATCCTCCACAACCTCCCTCCTCCATCCTCCACAACCTCCCTCCTCCATCCTCCACAACCTTCCTCCTCCATCCTCCACAACCTCCCTCCTCCATCCTCCACAACCTGCCTCCTCCATCCTCCACAACCTCCCTCCTCCACAACCTCCCTCCTCAACCCCTTCCTCAGCCCCCCTCCTCATCCTCAACCTCCCGCCTCAACCTCCCTCCTCAAACTCAGCCCCCCTCCTCAACCTCCCTCCTCAGCCCCCCTCCTAAGCCCCCTCCTCAACCTCCCTCCTCAACCTCCACCTTTAACCTTCCTCCTCAACCCCCCTCCTCAACCTCCCTCCTCAACCTCCCTCCTCAACCTCCCTCCTCAACCCCCTTCCTCAACCTCCCTCCTCAACCCCCTTCCTCAACCTCCCTCCTCAACCTCCCTCCTCAACCTCCCTCCTCAACCTCCCTCCCCAACCTCCCTCCCCAACCTCCCTCCCCAACCTCCCTCCCCAACCTCCCTCCCCAACCTCCCTCCCCAACCTCCCTCCTCAACCTCCCTCCCCAACCTCCCTCCTCAACCTCCCTCCTCAACCCCCTTCCTCCATTCTCCACCCCCATCCTCAACCTCCCTCCTCAAACTCAGCCCCCCTCCTCATCCTTAACCTCCCTCCTTAACCTCCCTCCTCAACCTCCCTCTTCATCCTCAACCTCCTCCTTATCCTCAACCTCCCTCCTTATCCTCAACCTCCCTCCTTATCCTCAACCTCCCTCCTTATCCTCAACCTCCCTCCTTATAATCAACCTCCCTCCTCATCCTCAACCTCCCTCCTCATCCTCCCTCCTCATCCTCATCCTCCCTCCTCATCCTCCCTCCTCATCCTCCCTCCTCATCCTCCCTCCTCATCCTCCCTCCTCATCCTCCCTCCTCATCCTCCCTCCTCATCCTCCCTCCTCATCCTCCCTCTCCTCAACCTCCCTCCTCAACCTCCCTCCTCAACCTCCCTCCTCAACCCCCTTCCTCCATTCTCCACCTCCCCATCCTCAACCTCCCCATCCTCAACCTCCCCATCCTCAACCTCCCCATCCTCAACCTCCCTCCTCCATCCTCCACAACCTCCCTCCTCCATCCTCCACAACCTCCCTCCTCCATCCTCCACAACCTCCCTCCTCCATCCTCCACAACCTCCCTCCTCCATCCTCCACAACCTCCCTCCTCCATCCTCCACAACCTCCCTCCTCCATCCTCCACAACCTCCCTCCTCCATCCTCCACAACCTCCCTCCTCCATCCTCCACAACCTCCCTCCTCCATCCTCCATCCTCCACAACCTCCCTCCTCCATCCTCCACAATCTCCCTCCTCAACCCCTTCCTCAGCCCCCCTCCTCATCCTCAGCCCCCCTCCTCATCCTCAGCCCCCCTCCTAAGCCCCCTCCTCAACCTTCCTCCTCAAACTCCCTCCTCAACCTCCCTCCTCAACCTCCCTCCTCAACCTCCCTCCTCAACCTCCCTCCTCAACCTCCCTCCTCAACCTCCCTCCTCAACCTCCCTCCTCAACCTCCCTCCTCAACCTCCCTCCTCAACCCCCTTCCTCCATTCTCAACCTCCCCATCCTCAACCTCCCCATCCTCAACCTCAACCTCCCTCCTCATCCTCAACCTCCCTCCTCATCCTCAACCTCCCTCCTCATCCTCAACCTCCCTCCTCATCCTCAACCTCCCTCCTCATCCTCAACCTCCCTCCTCATCCTCAACCTCCCTCCTCATCCTCAACCTCCCTCCTCATCCTCCCTCCTCATCCTCCCTCCTCAACCTCCCTCCTCAACCTCCCTCCTCAACCTCCCTCCTCAACCTCCTTCCTCCATTCTCAACCTCCCCATCCTCAACCTCCCCATCCTCAACCTCCCTCCTCATCCTCAACCTCCCTCCTCATCCTCAACCTCCCTCCTCATCCTCAACCTCCCTCCTCATCCTCAACCTCCCTCCTCATCCTCAACCTCCCTCCTCATCCTCAACCTCCCTCCTCATCCTCAACCTCCCTCCTCATCCTCAACCTCCCTCCTCATCCTCAACCTCCCTCCTCATCCTCAACCTCCCTCCTCATCCTCAACCTCCCTCCTCATCCTCAACCTCCCTCCTCATCCTCAACCTCCCTCCTCATCCTCAACCTCCCTCCTCATCCTCAACCTCCCTCCTCATCCTCAACCTCCATCCTCATCCTCAACCTCCATCCTCCACCTCCATCCTCCACCTCCATCCTCCACCTCCTCATCCTCCACCTCCTCATCCTCAACCCCCCCTCTACCCCTCAATTAGGTCGAGAGAGACCCTCTAAACTGTATTTACTGTATATACTAGAGTATAAGCCGAGGCACCGATTTTACCACAAAATACTGGGTAAAATGAGTGACTTGAGTATAAGCCAAGGGTGGGAAATGTGCTGCCCTCTGTGTCCCCCTCCCTCCTCAGCCTCCCTCCTCAACCCCCCTCCTCAACCTCAACCCTATCCTCAACCTCAGTGGTGCACATGTGACGTCACAGCATTAGCATATACCTGCACCCGGTATATGCTAATGCTGTGACGTCACATGTGCGCCACGTCAAGACCCAGGAGAAGCGGAGGCCGGAGCAGGAGCTTCAGATGCAGGTAAGTGAGGGGAAAGGGAGGGGGGGAGGTATTTAGAGGGGTAGAATGAGAGGGGGGGTTGAGGATGAGGAGGGGGGAGGGAAAGAGACACGGGGGGGTTAGAGAGACACGGGGGGCTTAGAGAGACACGGGGGGAGAGTGACTCGAGTATAAGCCGAGGGGGCCCTTTTTAGCCTTAAAAAAAGGGCTGAAAAACTCTGCTTCTACTCGAGTATATACGGTAGTTTTTCTTCCCTATTTTATGCTTTTTACACAGCAAATTTGAATGGTTATTCACTGTCAGTACCTGAAATATATTCTTCCTATATGTAATTATTCATATCCAGCTTCTCATAATGAAACCCAAGCTGTATTTTATGTCTTGCAAAAAAATGACGGCAATAGAATTGTAAGTCAAGGAATGCTGTTTGGCACACAAAGTAAGTGTTTTGGTTGTGTGAGTACCTTCAGCGCTGATTGCGAGCCTCGCGGTTAGTGCCTTTGGCGCTCATCACGTGGCTGGCAATGAGCGCCTTTGGCGCTCTTGCGAGGCTCTGGGTTGGTGTTTTTTTGGGTGATTTCACAGCCCGTTTGGTGCTGATTTCAAGGTCCATGCTGATGGCCTTTTGGCACTCATTGTGAGTCTCTCACCTGGTGTAGTTTGGTGCTCCATGTGAGGCGTGCAGTGAACGCCCTTGGCGTTTATTGCGAACGTCTGGTGTGGTGTTTTTTACGTTTTCTGTATATGTATTTTTTAATGATAATTAATTAATGAAATCATAAATGAATATACTTTATCTATTTGTAATGAATATATGCAGCAACCAATATGCTGAAGAGCTAACAATCTGTAGTGTAAATATGCTGCGTGCGCGAGGGGAAGCCGTTAGGGTAGCTGTGTACTTCCGCCTTTTGTAATGGGAATGTTAGTATGGGCAAGGTAGTGGTGTAAAATGGCGGCGATTGTGTATGTGTTAGGCGGGTTTGGATAATTTTTTGTCCTTCGTAATAGTGTATTTTAGCGCTCGTATGGTCCTGTGTAAAAGTCGTATGTGTGTGGTGGAGTTTTGCGTGTTTAGGGGTTGTGTAGCCTCATTTTCATTTTTTCCGTTGGCCAGGGGATTTTCGAGTGGTTATTTGATTTCAATTGATGTGTAAGATGACTTGCAGACGTCCTGGGTGTCCCCCTTGCTGTGTGTGATTTATTTTTTATTTTTTTTTGTATTTAGTGTGGTTTTCTTGTTTTTCACTGTGCACGGTTCGGGTTGTTAGATTCGTATTTTTTGCGGCTCGTATTTCTTTTTATGTAAGTCCCGGTTTCCTTTTATAAGTGTTACGGGCCGTATTTATTTGTCATGCAATTTTTTGAA
>CM050176.1:41633718-41653718 GCA_027410445.1 Discoglossus pictus | reverse complement strand
TTAGAGTCCTTTTGATTGCAAGAAGATTGAGTAAATAAATACTGCAGGAAATGAAGGCAAACTATTCACTGGAAGGTTTGACCATGAGGCTGAAACTCAAATATTTTGGCCATATCATTAGAACAGAATTCCCTAGAGAAAACTCTGATGCTGGGAAAGATTGAAGGCACACAAGGAGGCGGCAGAGATGAATATATGAGGATATTGAAGCAATCAGATTGAGGGAGCTCAAAGGGGCCACATGTGCCTGGCATGCTGCGGTCCATATGGTTACAGAGCATCAGACATGTTTAAACTACTAAACCACAATTGCGGAGTACTGAGCGAGAAGGCTGACTGAGATTGGTGGGTTGGATTATAATCACTCAATATCTGCTTGTTTTCTTGTTTAAAGCTGATGTTATAATCAAAGTGGGGGCAGTCTCTATTAAAAGGAAACTGAAAAGGTGAATAGTGAAACATTCTAATTTACCAATGGATATTGATTATAATGCTCGGCCTCCTAGACAAGGAACGAGTTGAGAATTCTTGTAGGTTAAGAGAGGCTGATTTATAGTTTTCTTTCCTCATATCTTCTAATTGCCAAGTCTAAAGATAATAATTTAAACTCTAGGTGCTACCACTGCAACACTTACCGAGATCCTTGATTGTCTACTTGTGTGATTACTGCAAACAACCGAGTGAGAATATGATTGGGGCAGAATTTGATGTTATTAAAAATCAGTGTACAATAATAATATATATGTCTGAAAATATGGAGTCTAAGAGCATAAACAGCCAGCGGAGAAGTCGTACTGAGGGATGGACGAATACAAAATATAGATATTCATGACCATTTATTTGATTTTTCGTGATGAATATTGAATTTTTCCGGACGCATATCACATTTTTGGATAAATATTGTAGCATTTTTTTGCTGAAAAATTAAATGAATATAGAATTTGATGGAGCTAGGGGCTGATGAATATAGAGGTTCCATTGTAAAAAAAAAACTACCTTTTGATGCCCATGAAAGGCACTGAATACACCTATGATACTTTGGTGGACATTGTGTTTGTGTGAGAGGAGCATTTACATTTCTGCAGGAGCAGAGGTTGCATTTATTGTTGCAAGCTGCCTGATTCTGAGCATTTGCAGCAGGAAAGGTGTAAAATTCTTAAAGATCCAATTATTTATCAAATACATCTTCTCCCATTCCCTCTACACTAATATATAAAGATCAGCACACCCTTTAGGCTTGAAGCAGATTAGAATTGATGAGACCAGTCATGATGGAACATTCTTTTTATAAACCAAGACTTCAAAAACTCATATTTTTCTCTAAAATGTTTATGTTTATTGGTTTACCTGCTTCTACTCTTCCTATTTTGTTATATATTTCACAAATGTTGATTTCATATCATCGAATCGTATGTACATTATGAATTTTTTGTTTGACAGCCAAACCTTGAAATGTTTCCTTTGTCAATTGTTACTGTATATCTTGTGTTTCCATTTCAATTGTCTCATATCTCCGTCTGTAACATATGCTGACACATTAATGGCTTTTTGTAACAATATTATTAGTCACAATATTTCCCAGGTTGTCGATCTTCATAAGTGCGTCTGGACAGATGTGTAATTATGTCTTCAAAATCCCAGAGCCTCCATTCTGGCTCTTAATGGCCAATCAGTTTAGTGGTGCTCTTGAGTGGGCTCTGGAGTGTCTTTTACTTTAAAACCTCTAAATGTATTTTCTTCATTTCTTTTAGCTCTGTCTATAAAACCACTCTGCGAAGTAACTCTGTACATTTCTTTCCAGAGATTGCAGCCAAATGATGGATTTGCCAACAGGTCTAATTTAAACTAATGTAATTGGAATGGGAAGAGGACATAACTTGCACTAAACCCACGTGACTTGCATCCCAGTGATAGTTCCTTGTTAACTGGAACAGATTATGTTAAGAGTCGTTGAAACTGCAAAGTTCTTGCCAGAATCGGAATTGCTTGAAACTTATTGCTTATTTGCCAAATGCAGTTTTCAGTATAGATTCCTGTAATAATGCTTCAGAAGGACGGGCACCCTGCGGTCTGATGCATTGGCAGCTCCATTGGTTTGTCTCATTGGCCACAAACGCTGTTATCATGCAGACAGAGAGAGCGTTCTCTGGTGCCAAAACCAAGAATAATATACAGTAAATGAAACATGGCTTTATTGTTGGCTTCAGATTGTTAATTTGGATAGCTTCTCTTTTACTGCAATTGATTAACAAAACACAGAAAAGCTGATGTATGTAATGGTCAAAATGATTACTAAAAGATTTTTTTATACTTTTATATACTTGTCTTTCTCCTAATCAAGATTTTATTTTTAGCAATGTTTCCAATTTAGATGTTTTTCTTTGACTACCCAGGCATCGGGTTCCTTGCACAGCATAACTAATAAGCTCATTTGGACAGTGCCATGGTACTCCGTTACATCTGAATTGGATATTTTAAGAAAACTGCTAGACGGGAGCTTCAGATACAACATATCTCCAGTTCCAGGTATCACTAGCCAGGGGTGGTATATATGGAACCAGTGGCCCAGCTAGTATATGGAGGGCCCCGGTGCAAAAAAATGTTGGGCCCACCCATAATATATATATATATATATATATATATATATATATATATATATATATATTTTACATCTGTGTTCACATTTATTTGAATGTCTAAAACAAGTTTATAAAAAAAACCTGTTTCCAGCTCAGAATTCTGAGAAAAAAAGTTAATGTATGTTGAATGGTGTATAATAAGACCCTATTGCCCAAACCTCTCCCCACAGGTGTGCCCAGTTCGTTTTACTTCTGTACAGCAGGAAGAATTTTTCTAAGTTCTGAAACTAACTTACTCCAGCAATCAGGATTCCAGCATCAATTAATCCACACATTAATTATGTGAACCAGTTATAGCACATTTATTACTGAAACAATAGACATATTTATACCGCACTCTTAGCAACAAAAATTAAATTCAAATTTGCATCCATGGTTACCCCAATCACCTTCTAGCTCTAGCTTCTCTAAGAGAATGACCCATTGTTTTCCCTTTCCACCACTGTATTTTTGGTAGGGGGTAATTACACACAATAGGCAGAGAGAGACACCAGGCTAAGGGCTTGTGATAATAGAGAGAGAAACATTTGTTGTGACTCCTAGGGGTCAGTTATCTCCCTAATCTGGTTAATAAGGAGTTAGTCCAGTACAAAGAAATATTGGACATATACAAGCACAATATAGACATACATTCCATTACTCCTATCATGTTCTTACACACACCCCAACTATAAACATGGGTACCATAGTATGGGCCTAGTGGTACCCAGGAAATTTCCACTATCTTATACTTCTAACAGGCATAACAAGGAAAAACACACAAATCATAATGTCCCCAATGTTAACCCATATCTCAGTGGTGCTCTTTCCACGGCAGAATACGCCTATCCTATAAGGCTGAGGTTTTCAGTCTGTAAGGTATTGCCCAGCTTGTACCTTGGCATGCAACAGGCATGTCAACTCCACCCTCTATTTTTTTTCCAGTGTAGTTTGGGGAGTCCTTTGGATCAGAGGACTTCTCAACTACACTGATGTTTAGTGATCCTCCTGTCTTGACAACCCATCTGCATTCTGATGCTGCTTGCCCCTTCGATGTTGCACAGTAAAGTTAAATGTCCGCAATACCAAACTCCATCTTAGGAGGCGCCCATTTTCCTCAGCCACCCTGGACAGCCAGCAAAGTGGATTGAGGTCAGTAACTACAGTGAAGATAGTATTGTTCCATCATCAGCTTTGTATATCATTTTATTTTATCACCCTTGGGATAATTACCCTTGAGAGAATGGGTTGCCTAGGCAACCAAGATCTTCAAAAAGCTTCTTCCAATGAGCACTCCCCATTTGCACTTTGACAAAGACGTCCATTGTGACGTTTAAATGCGTCCGGTTATGTGCGACGCTGTGTACGCCCTCGAACGAGGCGTGCATCTAGCGTGCTAGCTACCCTGCAAGTGTTCTGCACAAGATATAGCCCTTAATCATAGTTTTTTCATGTGACCTAGTGAATTATATACTCCTTTACCCCAGTTAGCACATTTAGTCAGAGGAAGGATAAAAGTGGACTTTTCCTTTTGTGAATGTGGGTAGTTTGAGACTCCTTATGGGAAAGTGGTTAACACTCTATATTATCTAAGAGAAGAAGTTTTGCCCCTTAGATTTTAGAGTACCCCTGATGTATTGTAGGTGACTGTTATAGGCCACTGAAAACCTCTGAAACATATCACTACTTCAGTTTGTAAGAATCATTTGACATTCTTTGTAGTCCCATGAGTAATACAGCATCCAGTCTTGATGCAGGAATCACTAAACAGGACTATGTTTAATCCAATCTATTTGTAGCAGGAACTTAGCCCAGGGTGGATTCCCAACGTTTACCTATTGAGGGATTTATGATTTTAAATTTCTTTCTGAAGAATCTTAGATTTGTGGGAATCCCTACAATCAGCATTTTTAAATTCTTCACTTTAATCCAGGATTTAAAAAATATATATATATAGTTTTTATTCTCCATTGTGAATTGATACCAATACAATTTAATAATATTTGTAATGTTCCCTTCTGTATATATCCCACACCACAGCCAAACGTTTCTTTTCAATAGTGGCATAGGCTATCTCTCTGTTCACTACTATGGAGGTAGGCAATAGGATGTTCTGTTCCTTGGTCATCCGTTTGGCTCAGAACGGGTTCTATGCCATAGGTAGACACATCAGTCTGTACCACAAATAGTTTGCTGTAATCCATAGAGGCGAGCAGGTTAAGGCGTCCTTCAGGTCTTGAAAGGCGAGTTCACAGGCAGGGGTCCATGTCACTTCCCTGGGCAATTTCTTCTTGGTCAGGTCAAGGGCTTGGCTGTACCTACATTTACGGTAACCTCGAGTAGTACCCAAGAAAGCCATTACCTGCTTCTTAGTTTTGGGAGAGGGCCAGGCAGCTATACCCTTTATTCTTGCTGGCTCGGGTCTCAACTTCCCATTTCCTACCCAATGGCCCCAATACTGCACCTCTGCCCTGGCCTACTGACACTTGTCAGATCTAACGGTACGCCTAGCCTGACTGATGGTCTGCATAATACTCATGATGCGCCTTAGATGGTCCTCTCCAGGTCTGACTAAAAATGGCTATGTCATCCAGATAGGCCTTTGCATATCCCTGGTGCCCCTGCAATAATCTACCAATCTCTGGAAGGTGGACAAGGCCTTTTTCATCCCAAAAGGCATAACCTTAAATTGGTACAGGCCAAATGGGGTGATAAATGCAGACTTCTCCCTAGAGGTGTCCTCCAAGGCAATCTGCCAATATCCCTTGGAGTGATCCAGAGTGGTTAAATACTTGGTAGTACCTAGACGGTCCAACAAATCATCCATGCGTGGGATAGGGTTAGATAGGGTCCCCAATGTTAACCCATATCTCAGTGGGCCCCTTTTCCCTGGCACAATACGCCTAGCCTATAAGACTGAGGGCATCAGTCGGTAAGGTATTACCTAGCTTGCACCTTGGCATGCTACAGGCATGACAATTTTATATATTTATTTATATATATATATATATATATATATATATATGTGTGTATGTAATGAAGAGTGGAGTAGCAGTGAGTGTCCAGTAATCTAGATGAATAATCTGAATATTGCAGTTATGCAGTATAGCGATACCTTTTTTATTTATTTATTTTGTCTATTTATTTTAATTTCTATACAAGTTACAATACAATAATTACAAAATTAAATTTACAAACTTTCATTCATATACATATAAAAAACAATAGGATACAATTTTTTCAAACCCTTTTTACTCTTCTACCCAGTTTACTCCAGGGAAGTGGAATACTTAGAATAAGATAATCAAGAAGTAGGAAGGATAAATCATTGCTTTTTTGTTTGATAGGTGTCACAAAAGTAAATTTTTCCAGTTATTTTCAAGACCCTTTTTCTTTGGTTCAACAGTTTTCTCTTTATTTAAAAATTGTCAGTTTCTACAGATACTATTTTCTATTTCTAACCAGGTGGGAAGCTGGTTTAATTTCTAAAATGTTATCAACTGTGATTTTTATTACCATTAATATGTGTGATAATATGTATATTCATGAAGAAAAAGCTGGTGAATATCCCAATGCAATATCAACAATTGTGGACTGCACGGAACCTCCTTGGGTTCTACTGCATTCCCACCATACGTGTACGGTATACTACTTTGTTTATTCGGACCATATTTATTTATAACTAGTGACTTTCCCATCAAAAATGATGGCAATAAAATTTGAAGCCTCGCAATGCTGTTTGACGCACAATATTCTCCCCTCCTCTACTTTACGGGCCTTGCGATGAGTGGCTACACTGTTCATTGCAGGCCTTGGCAAACCCGCAACTTGTGTGCCTCTGAATAAGCGCCTTTTGGCACTCATCACAAGCTCCCCCCCCCCTTTACTTCGCTGCTCACCGTGAGCCTCCCTCCCCTCTGTCTCTTTGCCCCCACTCCCTCCCAAGAGTCTCTCCCCCCCCCCCCCTCCCTTCCCTCTCTCATTTGCAGGCTTGGTTAAACCTGTAACTTTTTTTCAAGCACACAAGTCTTGAAGCTTAAATCGGTATTGCTTCCAAGCTTGAAAAAAAGTTATGAGTTTAACGCCGCCAGTTTTTTCAAGGCCGTAACTTGGCAGCCGTTGGGAGGACGCCAAAAGACGCCAATTGAACGATTGTCTGGAATAAGGCATTGTATCGCTAGACAGCAGTTTTTTGTTGGCTCAGAGTGATTTTCACTCACGTGTTTGTTTGTTTTCCTTTAATGAAAGATAAATATATTGAGCCAACGTATATTCATTACAAGGGGATTATATTGTGTTGCACTGAACTAGGTAAAATTATTGCATTATGCATATACCTATGTCCTTTTGAATGCTCATTATAAATGAAATTATGCGATATATATGTCTGCGATCAGATGGAGGTAGTAATTTATCTAAAGTATAGCTATAGATATCTCAGATGTCTTCTAAGCTATTTGTGCAGATAACCAAAGGAATCTGTATTAGCTTAATAATAGTGATTTATTATTTTTTGCTCCATATTTTTTTTTGTCAAGTTTGTCAGTTTTTTTTAATTGTTTTTAGATAATTTTTCCCACCAGTATATATTTATATGGGAGAATCCCATGGTTGTAAATAGGCCGAGGCCTCAATATATATATACCAAGGTAATTGGGATAAGTTGCAACTTACTTTTATCCTATTGAGCATGAGGGCTCTACCTAATGTAGGAAGACCCTCTTTCTGACTAGAGTCCCTGAGGTAGGAGGCATCCACCAAGATAATATTTTTCCTTCTTTTCTAACCCAGGTGTGGGGGTCTTGTACCACATTTATTTTGCCCTTATCCCACCCATTGGTTTAAATTTCTAGATATAATATCTATTGGATATGTTATGTATACTGGTGGGTAATATGTTTAGAATCCTTTTTTTATTCACCGTTGTTCGCCTAGTGATCATTTAAGTTACTATCTCATTTTATGATTATGTATTGAAAGAAATAATGGCTACTGATTTTTTCCAAATTTCTATTCTCTATCATTATCTTATAACATTTGGATATTATCAGCCTTATTAAATTCCAGCTTCGTAGATACGAGGTTTCTACTTAAACCCTACGTGCTGCAAATTTTGAAAAGTTACAACGCTATTAAATTAGCCCTGCTGCGAGCAACGTGTGAGCTACGCATCAGGGCCGTCCGTGTCAACACAGAGAAAATGTACATGAGGCGTAACAGCCTGCGCGATGAGGGGTCCTGAACGGGACATCCGCAGCAGTCCTACATATAAGCCCTGCCGTGGGGGCTACTCCAACTACCCCCCTGGCACCTAAAATTACCCCCCCCTCTCTATGATGGGGTTCCCCATCGGGACCCCCGAAATGACCCGCATTAACCACTTGCTGCAGGGGTCCATTGGGACCCCTGCAGCTCCCCCCCACATAAACCCCTTGCAGCGGGGGGTCCTCAATCGGCATAGATCCGGCCCCCGCTGCATTTACAAATTTTAAATTACCCGCTGCGGCTCCTTAAAGGGCCTGCAGCACACTATTAGCCAATCCTGGCCGTGGCACCTAAAATTAACCCCCTCTTTGCTGGGGGTCCCCATCAGGACCCCCAAAGTGTCCCCACATTAACCCCTTGCTTCAGGGGTCCATATGGAACCCTGCAGCCCACCCACATTACCCCTTTGCAGTGGGGTCCCCAATTGGAAATGCAGCGGGGTCACAATTTTTTAAAGGACCCGCGCTAAAAAATCTTAATCTCTGCCACGGGGGTACTATAAGAACCCCTCCAGTCAGCTAAATTAACCCTATCACTCATGGGGCTCTATACAGAGCCCCGTGAGACTATAATTACCCCCTCAGTCCAATAGGGAACTATATAGTCAGGGGCATGCTGGAAAGGTGAGTTTAAAACTGTATTTGTGATATTTATTTATTCTATGTGATGTTTCTTTTTTTCCTAGGGGGTGCAATCAGAAGGGACATCTGCAAAGGTTAAGTGGTCTTATTTATTCTATTTTAGCTTAGATTTAGGGGGTATTGTATAGATAGGGGGTGATGTTTAGGTTGGAAGGGAAATGTATTGCAGTAAGGTGTATATTTATAATGTATTTATGACTGTAATGTTATGTGTATTTGTTTATGCCTTTTCCTTTGCAGATGTGTAATTTTTTTTTAATTTTATGTAGTGGAGGGGGGGGAGGGGTTGTGATGTTTTTTTATTTTTTGTAGTGAGGGGGGGTTGTAATGTCCTTTTTTGTTTTGTGTAATTCAGGTTTTATTATTTTTATCTAATTAGTAGGGTGGGGGTTTAATAGGGGGTTAGGTAGGTAGTGGTTAATAGGTTAGGGGAGGGGGGTTAGTTTAGATTTAGTGGTTTATTGGGGGGGCATAGTGTAGTGTTTGTACTTTGTGCCATGAGGGTCCTAGAGGACCCTCATGGCACTTATGGGGTTAATATTAGGCTTCTAATTGTTCTATGAGGTTCTTCATAGACCCTTATGGGACTGATTGGGTTAACTAGAGACTTACGGGGGTCTGTAAATACCCCCATAAGGTATAGGTTACATGGAGGCTTATGGGGGTCTGTATAGAACCCCATAAGAGATGGGGTTAGATGGAGGCTTATGGGGGTCTGTATAAACCCTCATAAGTGATGGGATTAAATAGGGCTAGATGGGGTTAAATAGTCTCAGTTAGGGTTATTAGGTCCAGATAGGTTTAAAAAGGCCCAACTGGGGTTAGATTGGCCAAGTTAGGGTTAGATAAGGTTTAGCATAGGTTAAAGGGGTATAGTTAGGGTTAATAGTGTAGTGCTTAGACTTTGTCATGAAGGTCCTAGAGGACCCTCCTGGCACTTGTAGGGTTAATCTAGGGGTTACTAGTGTTCTATAGGGGTCTATATAGACCCCTATCGGACTGACGGGGTAATTATAGTCTCATGGGGCTCTGTATAGAGCCTCATGGGTTATAGGGTTAATTAAGGGATTATGGGGGTCTGTATTGACCCCCATGAGTGACCGGGTTAATTAAGGACTTATGGGGGTTAATATTTTTGGCGCAGGTCCTTTCAGGACCTTTTACGGTCCTATAAGGACCTGCCTGGTGGGAAAATTTTAATTTGGAAATGCAGCGGGGTCACGAAAGTGCTGATCAGGGACCCCCGCTGCAAGGAGTTAATGTGGGGGTCCTTATGGACCCCTGCAGTAAGGAGTTAATGTGGGGACACATTAGGGGTCCCGAAGGGGACCCCCAGCATAGAGGAGGGTTAATTTTAGGTGCTGCAGCTCGGATAGGTTAATAGTGCGGCAGGTAATTTAAACATTTTTAAATGCAGCAGGGCCTGATCTATGCCGATCGGGGGAAGCTGCTGCAAGGGGTTAATGTGGAAAGGCTGCAGGGGTCTCTGGCTGCGTGTTTCCATGTAGCTCTCTCGAAGCCTATTCTCGGCCATTTTTTGCTGTCATCTCGCAAAGCAGGCTGCAAGGGACATATTGAGGAATCGGTCCTTGCAAACAGCGAGAACCGAGGGAACTACGAGGACTATTTTAATAAAGCTCTAAATGTATATCTTCCTTGGATAGACACTGACTTTCAAAGGGCGTTATTTCTGGCATATTGTTTAATGCAAAGTCTTTTTTTCCTTTTAAGGATCTCTTTCGAGTTATATAGTTTAGTCATGATATATTAGTTAAGTTATATTAACTGCAAATTTCTTTTAAAACATGCATTAAATGTTTATGGGTAATATTTTGGGAGCCATAAAATGAGTTGTACTACTAGTTCCTCTTTTATAGATTTCCATATAGGGGTCTTAAATGGAGAACTCCAATTTATTATGTGGGATAATGGTATAGAATCATGGATATCTCTTAATGATGGAGAAGACAGATCTGCATGTTCTATTTTCATTCTGGTAATATTTTTTTGTATTTTGGGTCTTTTATCATTGTTGATATATTTGTCGATTATTCTCTGTATGTTATTTAATATCACCTTTGGAACAATCTCGGGAATGCATCTAAAAATATATGATATCTTGGGAATTATGAACATTTCTATGGCAGAAATTATTGCTTACCTCCAATCATACAGAATCATTCTTGTTTGGTTAGATAATTTATTCAGGTTGATTTTTAGCAGATTGTTTAGGTGGAAATTAAATCTAATACCCAAATGTGTGAGGTATTCAAATCCCCAGTTATATGGATAGAAATTTTTTTATTTCAATTTTAATTCCAAATTACATACTTTAAAAATTATGTCTGTCTTAGAATAATTCACCTTTAAAATAAGACATTTTACCAAATGTTGTTAATATTTTATGTAGATGTTATAATGATTTTTCAGGTTTGGTTATAGTTATTTTTTCCTTTGTGTACTCCCTTAATGTCTTTTAGGTTTTCTAATAGCTTCCGCTAATGGTTATATAAATAGAACAAATAATATAGGTTATAGCGGGCGACCTTATCTAATACCATTTCGGATAGTAAATTTTGCTGTTTCTATGTTGGGGCTGGTAATATATGCGTTCGGGTTAGTATGTAAGGCTTTTATTGATTTGGAGGCAAATTCTGCCATTCCATTTCTCCTCTCGCACATGACAAGGTATCAACTAATCATCTGATATTATCAAAACACTCTCTTTTTTTTTATATAAATCCTGATTGATCTTTATGGATCAATTTTGGGATTATAATATTAAAATGGTCTGCTAGTACTTTCCCAGTTTTCGCATCTTTAATATCTTAGCTTCTGTCATTTCTGGTAGTATAGTTCCTTTAATTTCATTAAACATATTTGCCGTATGTTTAGTTAATTTAAGTGCAAAAGATTGGTAGTAGATTTTGTAAAAACAATCTACTCCTGGGGTCTTACTGTTTTGACTTTTGTTTATCGCTTCTTTCTATTTCTTTGCTTGTGATCTTATCATTTAAAAAAAAAAAAAAATCCTCCTCTGATTTTCCTCCTCTTTTTCCAGAAAGTTATCTATTTCTGTTTTATCTAATTTTTCAATGTTGTAGTGTTGTTCTAAGTTATATAGTTTGCTATAATATTTTAAGAAGATATTACCAATTTCCAAAGGGATTTGTCGTAGTTTATCTAATCCTTTCAGCCCCAAAAATACTATTTTGTATCTTTTTTTTTTTTTTTTTTTTTTATTTAAAAAAAAAATTGCCTGGTTTTTATTTCCAAATATAATTTGTGATTTTTGGAATTTCCAGATTAATCTGTTGGCTTGATGTTGTTGTAAAAATTGTTTTATTTGCATATTTAAGTTATTTATCTGTTTTTAGATTTTCATTGTTAGGATTTGTGTTATTCAAGTTTAAAACTTTATCTAATTCTATATAAATGGATTTTAAAGATTTTCTTCTCTGTTTTTTAAGATTTGCCATACAGGATATCATAATACCTCTTATATATGCTTTGTGTGTACACCACAAGACTGAAGGTGAGGAAACTGAGTCTTTATTAAGCTCAAAGACATTTTGTATTTCTTTTTCTAAGAAACCTTTATGTATTTTATCTTTCCAAATTTGTGAGTCTATTCTCCAGTTTTTCTTTCCAGGAGTTTCTATTGGTTTTTTTAGTGTTAGGCTAATAATTGAATGGTCTGACCATGGCGTTTGTTTCTATTCCTACCTCAGTGGAGTTTTTTAATGTTTGTATGTCTACCAAAAGTAGTCTAATCTTGAATAGGAGCAGTATCTATTTGAGAAATATGTAAAGTCCTTTTCACATGGATGTATTATTCTCCAATAGTCATATAATTCCATATCCATCATTTCCTTTCTGAGTCTTTCTGCCGTTTTTTTATTGGGTTATTTTCTGATTTATTATTTAATTTTGAATTTTTATATTTTAAAGCATTTAATGTCATATTATAATCTCCACAAATGATTAAATGTCCTTTGCTTCTTTTTCTAATAATTTTTAGTATTTTGTTTTAATTATTTTTACCGTGTTTTTATTAGGCACATATAAATTAAAGTGGTTTCTTGATTATTTATTTTTCCAATCCAAATTATAAAAATAGACGATCAAGGCAGATTTATATGTTCTTCTTGTATTTTTAATTCTCTGTTAAAAAGTATTGCTACTCCTTTCGACTTGTTAGTAAAAGGTGAATCTATTCTAATCACATATATAGTTGTGAGCATGCGGGTTGTTGCTAACGCTGCGGCCCTCGCAAAGCGAGGGCCGCAGTTGCTGGCAACGCTCCCCAGTGGCCCACATCACCCGAGGCGCCTGCACGGCACCCCCTGCCCCACTGATGCTCCCCAGCGGCCCACATCACCCCAGGCTGCAGGGAAGCTCAGACACCCAGCCAGCACTGCCAGGACCCTGCCACTGATGCTCCCCAGCGGCCCACATCACCCCAGGCGCCTGCACGGGAAGCTCAGACACCCAGCCAGCACTTCCAGGTATCAGTGCTGCAGGATGCAGCTCCAGGGAGGCAGGACAGTTGGGGGTACAAGGAGGAGCCTCCGATCCCGGCCTGTGCTGTCTGGCCTGAAGCTGGGTTCTTCCCCAGCTACTTCCTTGCGCTGGGCTCCGAGGACAGGCCGCAGGGGGCGGGGATCTGATAAATGAGCCACAGGCCTAAGGCCGCAATAAAATTACCCCCGTTGGGTGTACAAGGAGGAGCCTTTCCTGGAGATGGAGCCGCGGTGCTCAGATCTGGGCCTGTGCTGGTTGGCCTGCGGCTGGCTTCTCCCCCAGGGCTCCCTCCTCGGCAGCTCCACGCAGCTGCTTCACATCTCTGCCTCAACAAGCAGACAGGACAGAGATGAGGATTGAGCCCACCGCTGCTCCCCACACAGACAGCCATCTGCAGAGATCCAGTGGGAGAAGAACCCAGGAGGTAATGAAGTGGGGGTCACAAGCAGGGAGAAGGGAGACAGGATGGGGGAAGGGAGACAGGAGAGGTAGGTGAGACACAGGGAAGGGAGAAGGGGCAAAGAGACACAGAGGAGGGAGGGGGGTACAGGGGAGGGAGTGGGGAAAGAGACACAGGGGAGGTAGAGGGGGAATAGACACAGGGGAGGGCGATGGGGAGAATGGGAGACAGGGGAGGGAGAGTGGAGGCAAAGAGAGACAGGGGAGGGATAGTAGGGGCAAATAGAGACAGGGGAGGGATAGTAGGGGCAAATAGAGACAGGGGAGGGATAGATTGGGCAAAGAGAGACAGGGGAGGGATAGATTGGGCAAAGCGAGACAAGGGATGGATATAGGGGGCAAAGAGAGACAGGGGAGGGATAGATTGGGCAAAGAGAGACAGGGGAGGGAGAGAGGGGACAAAGAGAGACAGGGGAGGGAGAGAGGGGACAAAGAGAGACAGGGGAGGGATAGAGGGGGCAAAGAGAGACAGGGGAGGGAAAGAGGGGGCAAAGAGAGACAGGGGAGGGAGAGAGGGGGCAAAGAGAGACAGGGGAGGGAGAGAGGGGGCAAAGAGAGACAGGGGAGGGAGAGAGGGGGCAAAGAGAGACAGGGGAGGGAGAGAGGGGGCAAAGAGAGACAGGGGAGGGATAGTAGGGGCAAATAGAGACAGGGGAGGGATAGATTGGGCAAAGAGAGACAGGGGAGGGATAGATTGGGCAAAGCGAGACAAGGGATGGATATAGGGGGCAAAGAGAGACAGGGGAGGGATAGATTGGGCAAAGAGAGACAGGGGAGGGAGAGAGGGGACAAAGAGAGACAGGGGAGGGAGAGAGGGGACAAAGAGAGACAGGGGAGGGATAGAGGGGGCAAAGAGAGACAGGGGAGGGAAAGAGGGGGCAAAGAGAGACAGGGGAGGGAGAGAGGGGGCAAAGAGAGACAGGGG
The DNA here is from genome assembly GCA_027410445.1 of Discoglossus pictus. Classification (NCBI taxonomy): domain Eukaryota; kingdom Metazoa; phylum Chordata; class Amphibia; order Anura; family Alytidae; genus Discoglossus; species Discoglossus pictus. The sequence goes on along the minus strand of CM050176.1, from coordinate 41,639,286 downwards.
AGGGAGAAAGGGGGCAAAGAGAGACAGGGGAGGGAGAGAGGGGGCAAAGAGAGACAGGGGAGGGAGAGAGGGGGCAAAGAGAGACAGGGGAGGGAGAGAGGGGGCAAAGAGAGACAGGGGAGGGAGAGAGGGGGCAAAGAGAGACAGGGGAGGGAGAGAGGGGGCAAAGAGAGACAGGGGAGGGAGAGAGGGGGCAAAGAGAGACAGGGGAGGGAGAGAGGGGGCAACGAGAGACAGGGGAGGGAGAGAGGGGGCAAAGAGAGACAGGGGATGGATAGAGGGGGCAAAGAGAGACAGGGGATGGATAGAGGGGGCAAAGAGAGACAGGGGAGGGAAAGAGGGGGCAAAGAGAGACAGGGGAGGGAGAGAGGGGGCAAAGAGAGACAGGGGAGGGAGAGAGGGGGCAAAGAGAGACAGGGGAGGGAGAGAGGGGGCAAAGAGAGACAGGGGAGGGAGAGAGGGGGCAAAGAGAGACAAGGGAGGGAGAGAGGGGGCAAAGAGAGACAAGGGAGGGAGAGAGGGGGCAAAGAGAGACAAGGGAGGGAGAGAGGGGGCAAAGAGAGACATGGAAGGGAGAGAAGGGGGCAAAGAGAGACAAGGGAGGGAGAGAGGGGGCAAAGAGAGACAAGGGAGGGAGAGAGGGGGCAAAGAGTGACAAGGGAGGGAGAGAGAGGGCAAAGAGAAACAGGAGGGGGGAGGGAAAGAGACATGGGAGGGAGAAATGTTTTGGAAAAAACTTGATCTTGCCGTCATTTTTTGACGGGCAAGTCGCTAGTATTATATATTTTATTGTTCAAATAATGAGTAAACTCTTTTTTTTTTTTTTTTACTATGAATAAACATATTTATAGTTTTCATGACTAGCTTTCGAGAACGCACCTCACGCTCTTTTTTGTAATGTACTTTTTTTCTTTTATGTAATGTTCCTTTTTTTGGTGGGAGTTAGTTTTTTTTTCTGTAATGTAGATTTTTTTATTTTTTGTGACTTTTTTTTTTTCTTTCTGTAATTAGAGTGGTGGGGGGGTTTATTAGGGGGTAGGTATGTAGTTTAGGTAGGTAGTGTAGGAGTTTAGAAGGTTAGTGTAGATGGGGGTTAGTTTAGATTTAATGGTTTATTGAGGGGGTTTAGTGCAGTGTAGTGTTTGTACTTAGTGTCATGAGGGTACTGGAGAAACCTCATAGTACTTACAGGGTAATGTTAGGCTTCTAACTGTCCCATGAGGGTCTTTAAATACCCTTATGGGACTAATGGGGTTCAATAGAGGCTTATGAGGGTCCTGGATGACCCTTGTGGCACTTATAATGTTATTCCATGCGTTCATTAGTGTGTTAAAGGGGTCTATATAGTTGAGGCCCATGGTACACTCACATTGTGTGACAAACAGCATTTTTGACGGGCAAGTCGCTAGTATATATATAATACTAGCGACTTGCCTGTCAAATTACGTCAATAAGATTGTAAGGGCGGTAAATTTTGTTGGTGTTCCAAGCTGCTTCGGCACTCATTGCGAGCCTCACGCTGAGCACCTTTGGCGCTCATTGCAAGGTTGTTGGTTGTTTGGGTGCTATGAGCATTGTTTAATTTTGCTAATGCTAATAAAATAATGAATAAAATAATACTTCAATATACTTTACCTATTTTGAAGTAATATCTGCAGGAAGCTTTGTGCAGAAGAGCTGGCAATCTGTTTTGATGTTGCTGCAGCATACAATGTGTGTTTTCAGTGTTGTGGAGCGGCTGTGTAAGTGACAGTAATGTGTGTAGTGTAAATAGTGTGCGTGCACAAGCCAAATCCGTTAGGGTAGCTGTGTACTTACGCATTGTCTAAGTTAGTGTTTTAAAATGGCGCCTAATGTATGTTGCACGTCTGTGGCTCATTTGGCGTCCTTGTTCTTGGACCGCGTCCATCTTTTTCGGAAAATCTGTATGTGTTTGGTGGTGTTTTGAGTCCTGGAGCCTTGTTTTCTTTTTTTTCGGCTGCCGTTTTTTCTCTTGCTTAGGGGATTTTCGAGGTGTAACTTCACTTTTCGAGATCCTCAGTGACCCCCCTTTGCTGTGGGTAAGCTTTTTATGTGTTTCTTGTGTGTATTTATGATGGTTTTTGCTGTTTTCATGTGCGCGGATTTCTGGCGGTAAGGTCGTATATTTGCGAGGTTGTAATTTTTTTTTCTAAGTTCCGGGTCTCGTATTTTTTTCACGTAAGTCCGTAAATTTTGCGAGGTCCGCAGTTGCTGGCAAGGAGCGCGTCACTAGGCGAGCCCGCAGCATTGGCAACAACCCGCCTGCTCACAACTATATATGTAATTCTCCCTATCTCCATACCACCTGATCTCCTTTCCCAGCATGACACCACCTGATCTCCTCCTCATGTGCCTGACACTACCTGATTTCCCCCCCCCCCAGCTCAGTTTCTCTTGTTCCTCCCCAGCCTGGCCCCCTTATCTTTACCAGGTTCCTCTATGCTGCTGTAAATTGTTCTCTGCAAATTCTCCGGATCGCATGTGAAATGGAGGGGCTATTTAAGTTTGTCATGCCACTGGATGTCTATGTCCTTCCAAGAGGTTTGCACATAAATACATTCCCATAAACCGTTATAAAGATCTGCCTCATTGAAATGGGTATTCCAAGCTAGGTGATATTAGGGCATCCCTTTGGGCACAACTTTTGTGTACTTGTGAATAATGGAGGATGTTGAAGATTATCTCTTGCCATAAGAGCCCAAAAAGCTGTAGCTTAAAGGGACAGCAAATCAAGACAGTGTGTGAAACCTGACTGAGCTTCTCATTAAATGTGGATTTTAGCTAATAAATGGCAATAAAGTATATTTTAAACCACAATTAAGCTTGTTTAAAGTAAAACCACTTTAAAATCTTTGGGATTCTTCCATTAAGAGGATGAATCAAGCAAGCTTGGAAATACATTGACCACTACGGAAGTGATTCAATTTATCATTCTAAATCATCACAACACTATCGAGCACACTCAGTTCTGTTATCAGCAGAAATACATTACAACTGATCCTATCAGTTTAATTCCAAAGAGAATCATGGCTGCAGGACCAGTATAGAGTGACCCTTCCAACTATACATTCATGACCATATTTCCATGTAAATATATTATTTAAAGCCTTGGGCCAGATGCCTTTGTGTGTACATTTTGAGATGGACATTTATATTCCTTGGCTCAGATACTATTTTCTTCCTGACTGTCAGACAAGATTTGCAGCACAGCAGGATCCCCTGAAGCAAGTGTAGACAGTGGAGTAACTCAAGAAATCTTCCAGGAGAATGGGCACCTTTCACAATATAATATTAAAAGACATCTGACTGCATCTCAAGGGGAATTTGTCAAGAACTTAATAGCACAAATGGACATGAGAACTCCCATCCATTCAGGCACTGCCTGACTGAGGATACATCAGCCCAGTCTATGAAGCTCTTGTGGGGATATGTCTCCTATATTGGTTAGAGAGACGTGCACGTACATTGGAAGATGTGACATGAGATATGGGATGAGCAAGAGGTCACAACACATTAAATTACTTTGTACATAGCTATATTTTTGTCAAAGAAAGTGATAATATTGTAAGGACATCACAAGGTCACACTAAGCCTTGGAATAAATAAGTGTGAACTGAATAGCAGGCCATGCATTAAAAAAAAGTACAAGCGGAATCTTCTGAGGGTTGTATGAATACTGAATCGGATGAATATAGATTTGCATGACAAATATTGGACAAATATCTAATTTTTGGAGGAATATCAGAGTATTTTTTTGCTGAAAAAATTAGATGAATATAGAATTGACAAATATAGGGGCTGATGAAAATAGAGGTTCCACAATAGTTTAATTTAAAAGAAATGTGTGTGTATATATAACCAATGAAGGTTTGTTTTCCGATTGAGTGACTCTGACCATGTATCTGTATGTGTGTGTGTGGATATGTATGTATGTATATATATGTATATATATATATATATATATATATATATATATATATATATATATATATATATATATATTACACCGAGAAAGAAATGGTTGTTTATAGAGGAATATTATTCTGATAAGATTGATTGAACCTCTATAGTTACTAAATAATGTATGAAAGAATGAAAAAGAAAAAGGACAGGCAACTAAAAATTAGGGGTTCAAATACCATATGGGGAGAGAGGAGGAATGTGGGTAGAAATAGAGCTAAGTTCAAGATTAAAGATTACGATTTAAGAGCAAAACGAAAGGGAGTATGTATACCAGAAAAAGATCAGCTCATAAGATGACCTAGATATGTGCAAATGATCACATCCATGGTCAATGTCATCAAAATCATCACTGACCTAGGCCCAAGAAGATGACATTGTGAGCTTAAATCCAAAAGGATAATTTTAAAAAATAACTTTTAATTAAACAAACTAAAAAAACAAAAAAAAATACATAAAATTGTTTATATAATCTAAAATCATAGACATTGGCTGGTGAGGGAGTGAGACAGTGACAGAAATTGGAGGGCTTAATAATTATATTTCAACTGGCCACACAGAAGCAAATATAAATACTAAGTATGGATCATGTTATTATATTTAGGTACATTATTGTTCTAATTTTCAACTTAATATAGACTATCACCATAGTCAGTATTCTGTATGGTCCTTGTAATAGCAATTTTGTTCTAAAATAGTGCATCTCTGTCACTGACCCTCTGAGCTCCATCAAGTTCATGTTCATTGCTTCAGTGACCTCATCTATCCATCTCCGCCTCTGCCGTCCCCTTCTTCATGTGCCTTGAATCTTTCCCAGCCTCAGAGTCTTTTCTAAGGAATCCTGCCGTCTCATAATCTAGCCAAAATAATTGTGCTTCAGCCTCATGATCATATCTTCTAGTGAACAGTTTGTCTTGATTTCCTGAAGTATTGATTTATTGGATCTTCTTGCAGTCCAAGGAACTCCAAGCAGTTTTCTCTAACAACACAAAACTAAAGGCATTAGATTTCTTTATGCTCCAGCTCTCGCATCCATATGTCGCTACTGGGAATACCATAGTTCGTACTATGCGGACCTCTTGTTGATAAGTTAATATCTTTACGTTTTACTAGCTTATCCAAGCTTGTCATAGCTTTCCTCCCCAGACGCAAATATATTTTAATTTCATTACTATAGTCACCATCTGCAGAGATCTTGGATCCAAGGAAAATAAAATCTGTCACTGCCTCCACTTCTTTCCTGTCTATTTGCCAGGAAGTGAGATTGCCGTTTGCCATGATCTTTGTCTTTTTAACGTTGAGCAGCAGGCCAACATCTGCACTGTCTCTTCTTTTACCCTCATCAATAGGTCCTTTAGTTCCTCCTCACTTTCAGCCATCCCAGTAGTATTATTGGTGTATCTGAGGTTGTTGATATTCCTTCTAGCAATATTGATTTCTGGCTTTGGACTCATCCAGCCCGGCCTTACGCACAATGTACTCTGTGTATATGGTTAAGAAATAAGATGGCAATATACAACCTTGTCGCATTCCTTTTCCCAATCTTGAAATATTTTGTTGTCCCATGTGAGGTTCTGACCGTGGCTT
>CM050176.1:41513718-41628718 GCA_027410445.1 Discoglossus pictus | reverse complement strand
AGCCTGTGACTTTCATTTGGTCATATGTTGTATACCAGCTCAGGATCCTCAATGTATAGTGTAAACCATACTTCAAAGCAGTGCAATATTATTATTAACCTATGAAATTAGCTGGGGTGAGTAAATAAGTAAGACTATTATATGGCAGGCATGGCCTGAGTACCCATTAGGCCAACTGCTTAGGGGTGCCTCCCAGTGGGGTGCCCTTTTTTTGGCTTAAAATACCCTCAAAATTAGTTTCTGGCTTAAAAAAATAAATCTTGCAGTTTTTCTGTGTAATGCAACTGATGATGATATGTATTTGTGTAACTTATGCTTACTGTCCTCCCATCGAAAAATATAAATAATACGGCCCACCATCAAATGCATTTAAAAAACAAGTAATAGCTTAGAGCGTGAATGAGTAGGTATGTTGTTAAAATGGCTGTGATTTGCCCACACAGCAAGATTATATATATAATTAATCAAGGTTTCCCTTTTCTGTGATTATATATATATATATATATATATATATATATATATATATATATATATATATATATATATATATATATATACATATATTATATAATCACAGAAAAGGGAAACCTTGATTAATGCATACTTTACGCACATACTCCAGCAGGGCTCCTCCACTTCACTGCCTAAGGGCTCCAAAATGCTAGATCCGGCACTGATGGTGGGGGTGAAACTACCAGTATCATTTTTCCAGATACCTTTAAATAAATGTTTGAAATAAATGCACTTGTAAATTCACTTTCAGTAAGAGATTATTCTTCCAAAGGTGGTAGTTTTTATCAGTCTTTTAAAGAACCTCTGTAATTCAAGAAATTATGCATTTGTGAAGTATATAACGTATAACAGTATTATCAGTAATATGACCAATGTAGTAACCTATCAGGAGAAATTTAGTAATTTGAATTATGGATTAATCATTCATAAAATTCCTATTTAATAACTTTATATTTGAAAATCAATATAATAGTGAATATAGCTAAAAGTCAAGGGCAGTGGAAAAGAGTAAGAGCTACTTACCAAGCCCTTGAGCACATTTTTCTCAATACTAATAGAGCGCGCACAGAATGTATTCAGTCTCTAAAAATGTCTACTCTATATTGTGAGGTACAATTTGTTTTTGTGTTTGCATTGTTCATTCGTGTCTGACCCTCCATGACCTCATGGAACACAACATGATGATCTACTTTATTTTTACTGAAGTGGATTGCCAGTTCATTCTCCAGTGGGTCAGCATATAGATCCTGGTCTTCCTAGGTGGTCTCCCATTAAAGTACTGACCAGGCCCAACCCTGCTCAGCTTCAGGATGGTGTGACCTCTTGGTTCCCTGACTGGAATCGAACCCAGGTCACAGCGGTGAAAGCACTGAATCCTAACCATTGGACCAACTGGCACCCGAGATATAATTAGCCTCTCCTAATTTCATTGCAACGTTAGTAACTTTATCTGCGGATGTTAATTTCACTGTAGGGATACAACAACTGGGGCATCAGTCTTAATGAGTGCAATTACAAAAAGCTCCTAAGTAGTCTCCCATTTTCTCTAGAATGTTTAAGACTTAAGATTGGATTTAATAGAAATTGTTTTCATATTACTATATTGCAATTACTTATATCACTTCTTAAGTTTCTTATCTGAATATTATATATAAGCAGAATTAAATGCTGTCTCCTGATATGTGGCATCAATAGCTCTAAAACATTCATTCTTGTCATTACTTACAAATGTATGTAGTAACTAGCCTATATGATTAATTAAGTCTTCAAACAAGATAGTAATGATATCATAGAGAAAATTATCTATAATCAGTGTACCAGTTGATCTGTGTGGTTATCATAAACATTTTTGTAATGAAAAATACTGATGTATAAACTTACCTGTTGATACTTTCTTAGAAAGTGGTGGACAATCTTCTTTCTGTGGTAACTCAATAAATAACGTGGTCACTAATATCTTTTTTAAGACTGATTCTGACAAATGTATTTGAAAAATGCTAGATACCTACAAGTTATCTGGTATCTTACCATACCCTTTTAGCTCAGATATATTACGATAAGGGTTTGTTTCATTAACAATCCCTGTGGTGTTTTAGTAAACTCATAATATCTCAAGACTCATGAAAGGATTCTCCATCGCCAAATGAACCTCAGTGTGTGGCTCAAGAAGAAGCACATTAAGGTCCTGGAGTGGCCTAGCCAGTCTCCAGACCTTAATGCCATGTGGAGTGAGCTGAAGGGTCGAGTTGCCAAACATCAGCCTTGAAACCTTAATGACTTGGAGAGGATCTGCAAAGAGGAGTGGGACAAAACCCCTCCTGAGATGTGTGCAAACCTGGTAGCCAACTACAAGAAACGTCTGACCTCTGTGATTGCCAACAGGGGTTTTGCCACCAAGTGCTAAGTTGAAGGGGTCAAATACTTATTTCCCTCAGTGACCTGCAAATCCATTTATGACTTTTTTGACATGTGTTTTTCTTTTTTTATTATTCTCTCTCACTGTTAAAATACACCCACCATTAAAATTATAGACTGATCATTTCTTTGTCAGTGGACAAACGTTAAAAATCATTCCCATCTCGGATAAATATGTCTATGCTTCTATGCCAAAATTGTTGACCCTTACGAGTAATGGCTGATTAAATTGCAGAGTGCACTAATTGTGCCCAGGTGAGAAGGCAGAAGTTAATAATAAACAGGAGAAGGGGTGAACTTGGGAGCTTGCGAACATTTTTAGTATCAAGTGCAATTCTAGTAAAAGCGTAGGAGTTTAAATAAAAGGAGGGACTTCAAAGAAAAGGGAGGACAGATTTATAGTGCAAAGGAGGAAAACTTTTTACAAATATGTTATTTTATATTCTTTAATGGGAGATTTGAATTACCCTGAAATAAACTGGATAAATGAGACCAGCCGTTCAGCTAAGGGGAGCAGGTTCTTGAGTACACTCAGGGATCATTATCTGGCCCAGGTTATACAGGAGCCTACTAGAAATGGGGCCATCTTGGATTAAGTCATTACAAATAATAGTGATATAATATGAAATGTTGGAATAGAGCAACCTTTGGGAAACAGTGATCACAACAGAGTCTCATTTGAGATGGAATAAAAAAAAAAACATTTTAAGGGGCCAACGAAAACTCTTACTTTTAAAAGGGCAGATTTTAATGGTCTAAGGGCAGCAATACAAAGTATAGACTGGGACAGAGAACTGGTGGGTAAAAACACTGAACATAAATGGACAACATTTAAATCCTTACTTAATATACATACACATCGGCATATACCATGTGGGAATAAAAGTAAAAGGAGTAAATCCCATCCAGTGTGGCTTAACAATGATTTAAAGATCAAGATAAGGAGTAAAAAACAGGCATTTAAATTATACAAACAAGAGGGGACAGAGACTGCTTTACGTGAATACAAGGAAATCGCCAAGGCAGCAAAAGCGCTATTAGACTGGCTAAAATAGAAAATGAAAAATTAATTGCAAAAGAGAGTAAGATTAACCCTAAAATATTTTAACTATATTAACGGGGAAGAAGGCCAGGAAGGAAGCTATAGGAACATTACAATGTGACACAGGCCATCTGAAAATTAGTGACTAGGAAAAGGCAGATGAGCTAAATAGGTTATTTTCTTCTGTATACACAAGGGAGGTACCAGTGGTTGGGGCACTGCAACAACATTTGGCTACACTACCTTTGCCAAATAATTGGTTAACACAGGTAACACAAGTAATCCAAAAGAGGTTGGAAAAAATAAATGTTAATAAAGCCCCGGGTTCTGATGGAATACATCCACGGGTACTGAGTTCTGTAATAGCCAAATCATTATATTTAATTTTTCAAGATTCACTCAACACAGGGTCTCTACCAGATGACGGAAGAAAAGATGTAATACCAATATTTAAAAAGGGAACAAGAGCAAATCCGGGGAATTATAGACCAGTGAGCCTCACTTCTGTAGTGGGGAAGCTTTTAGAAGGGTTAATAAGGGATAATATACAAGAATATATCTATTTGAACAGGATTATAAGTAGGAGTCAACATGGATTTATGAGGGATATGTCATGTCAAACAATTCTAATTCATGTCTATAAGGAGGTTAGTAGGAAGCTGAATCAAGGCAACTCAGTGGATGTAGTCTTTTTGGATTTTGCAAAGGCTTTTGATACAGTGCCACATGGGAGACTATTGTGCAAACTAAGAGATACAGGAATTGCAGTAAATATCTGCTCATGGAGTGAGAGCTGGCTAAAAGACAGCAAGCAAAGGGTTGTTGTAAATGGAACCTATTCCGATTGGACTAATGTGGTAAGTGAGGTTCCTCAGGGTTCAATATTAGGTCCTCTCCTTTTTAACATATTTATTAATGACTTAGAGGTAGGATTAAAGTGTGGTGTCTCCATTGACACAAAGTTGTGCAAGGTAATTAAATCGGATAATGATGTGCTTTCCCTCCAAAGGGATTTACATAAAATTGAGGAATGGGCATCTAAATGGCAGATGAGATTTATTATGAATAAATGTGAAGTTATGCATCTGGGAAGGAAAAATAGCCATGCAATTTATAATCTTAATGGAGCAAATCTAGGTGTATCGGATATTGAAAGGGATTTGGGAGTGCTTGTGGACAACCATCTAGGTAACAGAGCTCGAAGCCAAGCAGCAGCTGCAAAGGCAAATAAAATATTAGCATGTATTAAGAAGGGTATAGAAGCAAGGGAAGCAAATATAATTCTGCCACTATACAAATCTCTAGTATGCCCTCATTTGGAATATGGAGTACAATTTTGGGCACCACTTCATAAAAAGGACATTTTAGAGCTGGAAAAGGTACAGAGGAGGGCAACAAAACTAATAAGGGGAATGCAGGGGCTAAAGGCGTCTAAGAGGAGATATGATTTCCTTATATAAATACATCCAGGGTCAGTATATTTGTCAAGGGAGCTTGTTGTGCCAAGTGGTTTTAAACTGACAAGAGGACATCCCTTGAGGTTAGAAGTAAAAAGATTCCACCTCAAAGAAACAAAAGGGTTCTTCACAGTAAGGGTGGTTAATCTGTGGAATTCTCTACCAGAGGAGGTGGTGACAGCGGATTCGATAGATAACTTTAAAAGAGGACTGGATTTATTTTTTATTAAAAACGGAATTCAGGGTTATCATGGATAATTAGAGAGATAGTATATTTATCCAGGGAGAAATCCGATCGCCAGTTTCTGGGGTCAGGAAGGAATTTTTTTTTTCTCCCTTTGAGACAACTGGCTAAGTCTTACTTGTTTTTTTTTTCTGTTTGCCTTCCTCTGGATTAATAATAAAAAAAAAATTATAAAAAAAATTTAATAATTGATTAATAAAAAATTAACAACTAAGTAATTCATATTTAATCTGCATATTGGAGATCTTAAAAGGTTGAACTTGATGGATTGAAAGTCTTTTTTCAACCTTAATTACCATGGGCCTCATTCTATTAGCGGCCGCAGCCGTTGCGGGGCCACAAGGACCGGCCGCAAGCTATTCGGCTATTCTATTCCCTTACGGCCGGGGGCTCCGGGAGGCTTGCGGCCGGTGCCTTGCTATCTCTTGCGGCCGCTCGCGCCAGAGGAAAGCCTTTGATCTAAAACGTCCGCAAGAGTTTCGGCCGTAAGAAATTACTATTTGCAATTCAATTGCTCCTGGAACCCTCTCTGCAAGGCTAAAAACTAACCGCAGCTTACTTGCAGGAAAAAGGTCCCGCTAGCACCAATTAAGCACATAAAATAGCTCAAATAAAGCCATGCTGCACTTTGAGAAGACTATAAAGGGATTTTAGGTGTTAGAAAAAATAGCACATAATTATCCTATACTCAAATCCGTAAAATATTTTATTTTTAATATCCGTAAAATATCCATGTAAAAAGTCCAGAGTGCTTGGAGCACTTCAGACCCGCTCACGCCGCAGCCGGAAAATAAACAGTTAATTTGAACTCGGGTTTGGGCTGATGTGCAAGCTTGAGAGTGGGTTTCTTTTAATCCTCATGTCCCCCAATATGATCCCTAGCATTTACAGAGCTGTACAGTGCAGGCTTGAATTTATTTTTGCGTTTTTATATTTCTCAGCTTACGGCCGGTTCCAAGATATGCGGCCGGCCGTAAGGGGAGATCCTTGCGGGGCCGTATAATAGAATCGCGAGTTAACAGAACCCCCGCAAGGAATCGCAGCCTTACGGCCGATTTACGGCCGGTAATAGAATGAGGCCCCATGTAACTATGTAACCGTCTCAGGATATTCTCCGACTCTTAATTTGACATCTGGATCATTCCATAACATTTTCTTCAGATTTCCATCTTGAATATAGTTTTTTTTTTTTTTTCAATAGAGCTCCATTGACTTGCGTGGATTTAATCCATCCATTTAACAATATGAGATAGCATTGTTGACTCATAATAGGTTTTCAAAACCGGGTGGGAAATACTTTCCCTGTTAAATTTCCTGGCCATTAGCTTAGTTTTTACTTTAACTTCCCTTTGTGAATAATAAATTAGAAACATTCCATGATTCAATTGTCTTGGATAATTTATCATACTGTTCTTATAGTTTAAATGTTTAAAATGTTTATCTCACCATTTATATTGGTGTATATACTTTCTAACTCGTCTTGCTCTTTAGAAGAGAGAGGTTTTGGCTTTAAATATGTTTTGGTAATATTACGTTTGAAATTTAGAAATTGAACTACAAGAGTCTATAATCCGGATAAGAGAATTTGCTGGTTCTAATAGAGTCACTATCACGTAGTCAGCATAAAAAGTGACCATATGAATGGAGTCTCCTATTTCTCTCCTATTTCAAGTGGCAAGTTTTCAGTCTTCTAGGATGCTTTGGGAAAAAGCACTTTCTGCAAAGATTCTAAGTTCAAAACACAGTCCTCCATTTTTGGAAGGTTGTTAATGCTGTATTTTTCCTTGTTTTTATCCCTTGTATTGTGCTACAGAATATGTTGGCGCGTTACAAATAAAAGTTAATAATAATAATAAAGGTTAGATTTGTTCAAATTATCCTTATATGCCCTTTCTAAACAACTCCAATTAATATATAGATTCCTCATCAGGAGCCCTCTGTTTTTCTTTTTCTGACTTTGCCATTTTATAAAAAAATCCCTCTAATATATGCCTAGTGTGTATTCCACAACAAAGCTTTAGAGGAGACCGAATTCCCATTCAAGGGAAAAAAAATTGAAATCTCATCTATTCTCATTTTATCAAGATCTTCCTCTAACAAAGCTGAATTTTCATTTCCAAGATCTTCCCGTTAAGAGTTCCTGATTAGTTTTTAATGTTGGTAATCATTGCATGATCCGATAATACAATAGGGCAAATTTCAACCTTGAGAGTGTTATTTAAGCAATTTAAATAGAGTAGAAAATAATCAATCCTCCTATAAAATGTATACAAGAAGGAAGAGTAATCTTTTTCCTAGGGGGGGGAATACCCTCCAGGCATTATATAAGTTATGCTTGAAAAGATAATCATTCAGTTGCTTAATTTACCTTAAGGTATGTAAATCTGAGGTTGTAGTAACCCTAGATTTCCTATCCAGCTCATCATTTTAATATCCTGTTTAGATCTCCACAGATTAATACTACCCGGATCAAAGATCAGAAACCTACCTTCTGGATCTTGTTCAACAAAGTCTTCTACAACTTTTAATCTTTTCTTAAAAACAATAGATACCCCACAGGTTTTTTTTCTTGTATGTAGAGTCATATCGAGTTGTATAAAGCCTATCACTACATTTTGGTATTTTATTTATTTGCCAGTGAGTTTCTTGAAAGCATATAATGTCAGCATTCTCTCAATAACAATTCCTCATGATCATATGCCACTTAGATGCAATATTCAACCCCTGGACAATTGTAAGATTCATATTTTTCTATTCCTATCTCGCAAATTGACTCCAGATTTTGGCCTTTCAGATGGAGACAAGCCTAACACTACCAGTCTCATTAGTGATCTAAACCCCATACAACCTAACTGACCAAACAACAACACAAACATAAAATATTCCATCAATTTACAAACCTAAAACAATGATTCATACCCTGTTGTTCTGAACATTCTTTGGGGGTTCCCAGTTTAATGGGAAATCCCCTGCGTGTCTCAGCATTGTTAATTTTTTCTAATGTGAAAGCCTTATGGCTAATCCCAACCCAGGGAGCACACACAACAATATTGATGCCATTAAAGTAAACAGCGTTCCAAATTTAAAAAATAAATCGTTGAGAGAGGAGAAAAGGGTTAATACCCCAAAAAACAAACAATAACACCGGACAAGGGAGAGCAAAGATGGCAACAGTGAGAGAGATGACCCAACAAGTCCTTGCCATATTAATCATACCACCACATCAACATATATACATTCTTGTCCTTTTTTTTTTTTTTTACTTTAAAAAACATTTTGTGAAATGGTAAAAAAACACTTAAATCCAAATGTAATTAACCTACTAAATAATTTATCAGTTCTTTGGAAAGTGTTATTCATAGTTAATACTATTTCTCCTTTCTCACATTAGTGCTCGAACAAGTTTTAATAGTTCATAGCAAGCAAATCTAAGGAGATCTCTCCTTCCTAATCTTACATTTATCCAATGCTCCTCTCCATCCTGCTACCCCTTACACCCCCTCTCTATAGCCTAGGATTAATTATCCCAGTTTTAACTAATTCATTTAAACTCTTTAATATTTCTCTTTCCTGCATATTTTTAATACTGTGAAAAAGAGCAAAAAACAAAACAAAAAAAAAACATAACTCCTGACAAGAGAGAGCAAAGATGGAACCGTGAAAGAGATGACCCAAAAAGTGAAATAGTGAACCTATAAACAACCACTTAAATTGGAGTGTAATTAACCTGCTAATTAATTTATCCGATCTGTGGAAAATGTTTCATCCTTTGCTAAGGTTCTAGTATATACAAAATTATATGTAAACAAATAAGTAAAAGCAACTTCCCAAAATGGTTGACTGCTATGTCTATAGTGCTCCACCAGTGATATCGAGAGGACAGTGCAATTGAATATATAAAGTTGGCTTGTGCAGTGATGGGTATAGATAGAGAAAAGCAAAGTGGATATTAATCTGCGGTTATTCAATCGTCACACCAAATAAATCCAATATGGGGGAAAGTGATGGAAATTAAATGCAAATCGTCTCACTTTGGAATGATCTAGTTCTCCAAATAGTGTCCTTTCTTCTTCCCGGTTGTGTCCAGAATAGTCCCAATTGTAATTAAAGTGTGTCCTCCAATAAATTCAATCCTGGTTGCGATGCCGCTTCCTCCAGACAAGTACTGTCCACAAAGTACTCCAAAATCCCCAAAAATCCCACCCCTCTTCTTGTTTTTATATACAAAATTAAACACACACTTTGTGAATTGCTTAATCAGCACTACAAAAATATCAAACGCCCAAATATTTAATGAACATACGGTTCAAATATTCCCTAATAAATAGGGTTTACTTTCTTTCTCCTTTCTCCTTTCCCACATTAGTACTCAGACACGTGTTAATAGTTCCTAGCATGCGAATCTAAGGATCCTTCTCCTTCCTTATCTTATGTTTCTCCTCTCCATCCTGCTACTCCCTTCCATCACCTCTATATCCTAGGATTAATTATCCCAGTTTTAACTAATTCATTTAAGCTCCTTAAGTCATTTTTCCTGCATATTTTTAATACTGTGCTTCACATTATCAAAAAAGAAGTTTTTAGGGAGAGATCCCCAACTATAGGGAATATTGTTTTCACTTAAGATTTTCGTAGAGTTCTAATTCTCTACGCTGTGACAGCGTTTCTCCCGACAAATGCGTGAAAAGTTTTTGTTTTTCATAAGGGCAATCAATTTTTTTCTTAACAAATGCAGCTCTCGAGATGTTATCTCTTTGAGAATAACGTTTAACTATTACATCTCTTTAGTAGTCACCTGATAGTTTTCGAGATAGCTAGATACGATACATTCTTTCTATGGCTATTTCCTCTTGGGGATTGGAGTTGACCAAATCTACCAAAAATTATTTTAGAAAACTAGGAAGATCTTTTATAAGAATAGATTTGGATATGCTCCTAATTCTGATATTATGACGTCTAGAAAAGCATCTAAATTAGCCAATTTAATTGTTGGCTCTTTTTTATTTTCTTCTCCATTTCATTTACCTTTACTGTCTAAAACTTTATTTTCCTTCAAAATGTTTCCCTGTCCAGCTTCCAAAATGTCAATGCGACTACTAAGAACATTAATCTGTTTCTTATTAGCGATTTCTTCTGTTAACTCTAATTTAATAGAGCTTGGATAATCTTTTAATAGAGCTTTCATTACTGATATTGTACATTTTTTTTTCTTCCTCCACTTGAGATCTCTCAGGGCTACCCTCAATATGCAAGGGTTCGAAGAGTTCTATTTGCCATATGGTTGAGTCTAGTTGAGATTGGGAAACATCTTTAGCTACATTTCTCAAGAGGTCTTTCATTTTACTTCTTGTGGCTTGATTATCTTTTTTCATCTTATTCCCTTAATGTAACAGCTGAACTGGTATAGTTATATATCAGTGAGTATGAAAGAAAAAAACACTGTATTAACCCCTTATGGCTCTTTACAGCTCCTCGTCTATTCAAAAAAGGGCTTATTAAATCGAGAAAACAAAAAATTCAGGTATATACAAAGGAGCAACTATTATCAGTAAATTAATCAGTTAATTAATTAAGATTAGCCAATATGCCATCCCTTCTCAAGATATTCTTATATAATTTCCCCCAATAGTTTAAACTTGTTATACTTAGATCAGAGATTTACAGGAAATTTTTAGCTTTCAGACTATAATGAAGACACATGTGCCACTAATAGGAACTTTCATCTCTTCCACTAAATCTTTAACAAACTGACTTTTCCTTTAGTCAATGAGTTTCAAAGTCCAAAGTTAAAGGATATATTTAACCAAGACAGCGTCATTTGTAAAGACCCAGCATAAGATAGTGCCTTTTTACAATTTCAGGACAGCCCAGTAAAGCTCATAACTTTGCAACACTAAAAAGATATATGTAAAAAATGCGATGCTGGGGCTAGTTGGAGGGCAGTTTGAGGACACCTCAGTAGTCTGTATGTAGCTAGGGGCTAGAGGGTTACATCAAGTAGCAAGCTTGGCATCGCCGTGTTCCCTGGGTTCAGACGGCCATTCCCGCCCAGTTAGCTTCACATGCCAACCTCTTGCAGTTAAGGGAAATCATTGTGGGAATTATTCAGGGGCGGCCCGTCCATTGGGGCGTCAGGGCAAACGCCCCCCCAAATATTTTCTTCACCCTGCAATAAAAAAAACACAACAATGTATTAGTATAACCCAAAAACAAATAAATATAAGGTTTACATTATCATTTCAAGTCTAAATAGTATTAAAATGAATTAAAGTTAGAAAAGGGACACTGTCACTTTAAAATAACCCTTGCGCTACATTAACTAATGCTGTGTATCTATCGCCCCCTGCCTGCACCCTGTGTGATCAAATTACAATAGTTATACACTGTGTACACTAACCTTTAGACTCTTCTGCATCTGCACTCTCTTCAATGAGTCCTGGCCTGGCCCACTGACCGTTAATGCATGCCGCCCACCATCACAGTGACGATATGCATGGGCGGTCATAAATGTATCAATTAATAAATGACAGTCTTCCATCATTGACCAATCAATGATGGAAGGCTGTCCAGTTACTAAGTGATCAATCTAAACCCACCCAGACCGTTAGCCCTGAGCGCCCGCCAGCAAATAGAGCCTCGAGTTTGATTTTGATTGACTGATACAGTCAATAAAACCACCAGTTCCCTGTCCCTTCCCCCTTTCTGTTTCCTGACCCTGGTCACGCTGAGACTGAGAGACCTCCCTGGCTGAATCTACTCATCTGCTCTGCCTGCCTAACACAGTAAGTCTACACCTGCCTCTGCCTGGCACCTGCACCTGCCCCTGCCCCTGGCCAAACCAAAACCCCTAGTAGCCCCTAATAAAAGTTAGGGGTGACCAGTTACCCCCAGTCCCCCACTATGCCTGCCTAGCCTGCCAGTGCCACCTACCCAGCCACCCACTACCACCGACGACCCCAGCCATCACCCCCATGTGGCCTGTGCCACCCCCGATCAGGCCTGCCCTATGCTAGCCTAGCTATGCCATCATGCCACCACCGGATTACACCGATCACGGGATCGGGGTAGTCGGGTGGTGAGCGGGGTGGCACAGGCCCACATGGGGGTGATCGGATCACCCCCTTGATGAGGCCTGTGCCACCCCTGATGACCTCCATGTTGCCGCCCTATGCCACCCCCGAGGCCCGATCACCACCGGGCCCCCGGCACCACCCCGATGCGGCCTATGCTACCCCGGGTATTCGGGTAGTGAGCGGGGTTGACCAGGCCACATGGGGGTGGATGTTCACCCCCATGAGGCCTGTGCCACCCCTGGTCGTGGCCTATGGGCGACCGATGGGCGCCTGACCGTGACCGACCCCACCCTGGATGAACCATTAACCAACTACCTACCCCCCCCCCCCTATTTTTATTCCATTTTTAGAAGTAACAGGCATGTATATGTGCATGTCACTTCTAAAGATAAAATAAAAATAAGGGAAGTGAAAAAAAAAATACAGTAACAACATTATTACAATTAAACACACAGTAAGCAAACACATTGTTAGTACAGTTAGTAATACAAAAATAAACAGCTTTAAACAAACATTAATAAAAAATAAAATAAACAGCACATACACACATTGTTAGTACAGTTAGTAACACAACACATTGTATACAAAAATAAACAGCTTTAAACAAACATTAATAAAAAATAAAATAAACAACAGCACATACTTACCTGTAAAATTGACCCCTCCAGCGTTGGCCTTCTGTCCTCTCTGGATATAGTCATGATGAAAAATAAATAATCCATGTTGATTGAAGCCAATGATCAAAAATTAAATAATCCATGTTGATTGAAGCCAATGATCAAAAATAAAATAATCCATGTTGATTGAAGCCAATGATCAAAAATAATCCAATCTTGATTGAAGCCATTGTCCATCCATCCATTCTGGCCCATTGAAAGAGGCCTCCAAAAAAAAAAAACGACGCTCTAAAAAAAAAAAAACAACACACTAAAAAGAGCTCCTCCTACAAGGAGCCCCTCCCGCGATTAATTGTTTTTTTCCCACGGTCTGCTATATATACTAATTTTTGAAGGACTCTGATTGGCTGAAATTTTTGATTGACATCGATTTCAACCAATGAGAGTCTTTAAAAAATTAGCAAATCAGCAAGCAGGTATAGAAGCCTGTAAGGGTAAAAAAGGTTAGTGTGAACTTGTTTGACCCTGTATGTATTATACATATTACAGGGCTATTTTATGTGATATACATGTTACAGGATAATATCCTGTAACATGTATAGCCAAAAAATAGCACTGTAATATGTATAACAAATAAAGTGTAATAGAAATGCATGAACAATATAATATACCATGTAATAAAGAACATCAATTAATCAAATAATAAATATCAATTAATATATATTGTTGTATGTATATGTTTATGTATATTTATGTGTAATTTTTTATATATATATATATATATATATATATATATATATATATAAAAATTAATATCAAAATATCACAATAAATAAATATATATATATATATATATATATATATATATATATATAACAATTTGATATATATATATATATATATATATATTTATTTATTGTGATATATTGATATCAATTTTTATATATATATATATATATATATATATTTTTTTTTTTGGGCCTATATGTTATTTAAGGTTTTTAAGGTACGGTTGGGGCCTATATGGTCCCAATTTGTTATTTAAGGTTTTTAAGGTGCGGTTGGGGCCTATATGGTCCCAATTTGTTATTTAAGGTTTTTAAGGTGCGGTTGGGGCCTATATGGTCCCAATTTGTTATTTAGGGTTTTTAAGGTACGGTTGGGGCCTATATGGTCCCAATTTGTTATTAAAGGTTTTTAAGGTACGGTTGGGGCCTATATGGTCCCAATTTGTTATTTAAGGTTTTTAAGGTGCGGTTGGGGCCTATATGGTCCCAATTTGTTATTTAGGGTTTTTAAGGTACGGTTGGGGCCTATATGGTCCCAATTTGTTATTAAAGGTTTTTAAGGTACGGTTGGGGCCTATATGGTCCCAATTTGTTATTTAAGGTTTTTAAGGTGCGGTTGGGGCCTATATGGTCCCAATTTGTTATTTAAGGCTTTTAAGGTGCGGTTGGGGCCTATATGGTCAAAATTGGTTATTTAAGGTTTTTAAGGTGCGGTTGGGGCCTTTATGGTCAAAATTGGTTATTTAAGGTTTTTAAGGTGCGGTTGGGGCCTATATGGTCCCAATTTGTTATTTAAGGTTTTTAAGGTGCGGTTGGGGCCTATATGGTCCCAATTTGTTATTTAAGGTTTTTAAGGTGCGGTTGGGGCCTATATGGTCAAAATTGGTTATTTAAGGTTTTTTAAGGTGCGGTTGGGGCCTATATGGTCCCAATTTGTTATTTAAGGTTTTTAAGGTATGTTTGGGGCCTATGGTCCCACTTGGTCTTCTAAGGTATGTTTGGGGCCTATGGTCACACTTGGTCTTCTAAGGTATGTTTGAGGCCTATATGGCCACACTTGGTCTTCTAAGGTATGTTTGGGGCCTATATAGTTCCACTTGGTCTTCTAAGGTATGTTTGGGGCCTATATGGTTCCACTTGGTCTTTTAAGGTTTTGAAAGTATGGTTTTGTTCTTGAATGGTCTGATTGATTTGCTTGTTTTCTTTCAACCCCAGGTGCTAACCCTATGTGGCTGCAGATTTGTTTCTACTCATTGGTCAACTTAATGAACATGAATACCCTGAGAAGAAGAGCCGACTAATGGTAGGTGTCACTCCTTTAATTTTTCTGTTAATACGTATAGGTGCAATTATGATATTGCTGTAGTCTTGTCACATGAGTTTTTTCAATCTATATTGTATACCAATGAATTTAACACATTGTTACTTTACTTCTTGACATTTCTGCATTGCAGATCATGTATTTCAATGGGCTTCACAAGCATAAGGTCATTGGGCGGGGCTTATAAAGGTCATTATGACGTCAGGGGGAGGAGTTATAAAAATGGGTGTGGTTTGAAAAAGGGGGAGTGGCTATGTTTCGCCCTGTCGCCCCTCCAACTTGAAAAGTCACCAGCCGCCACTGGAATTATTATGTCTAAAATGTTTAGCAGGGCTCTAGAAAAAGCCTCTTACTACCCATTAACCCTGTAATGAGTGGATGCCAACAGCCGAGTCTGAGTTTTGACAGTAAATTTAACATTGTTTTTTTTATTATTACTTAGTATGAATTCTAATATTGATCAATACCCAATTAAAACATGCAATGTTGTTATGGCACTACAGTGGTTTATTAAGCCAAGAGCCTAACATCATTTTAGAGAATATAATCAGTTTATGCATATAATCTTCCATCTTGCCCAACATTTCCTGATAGTTTTGAAGAGTGGGAATAAATTGACTTTTAAGTTGCATAAAACCCATGTAATATTGCAGGTTATTGTGATACAATAGGATGGTGTGTTTAGCAGGGAATGTCTCCATCCTTTGTGCATTTGATGGGTCTCCAGGTGACTTGGATCTTATCTAATATCAAGGTTATGTGAAGGGAGGCTCTGCTGTATAAGACACCAATTACAGCACTGCTCAGAGGTGCATGTGTGTGGTGTGTTTGTCAGTGTAACATGTGTGATTCTTAAAGTGTTATATGTTACTTGACACAATAGAAATGAATGTCTGGGTTCTTAGACAACTATTTCATTTAAGGAAAGTCTTGTTAATATTTGCTGTAATAGAACCACACTTAAATGACCACTGTAATGTTGTTACAGGAAGAGAGAGGTGATCATTAAAGGGCCGAACAAGATTATATGTTTAAAATTATCTATTTTTTCTAATTACACTAACAGCTAAAAGAATCTAAAGTTTTAAGCCTCTGCTTACATACAATGTTTACATGAATAATAACATATACCCGAGGAGTTGGCAAGGATGGTGATTGTCTATAGAGAAGACAGTGATTGATTGCAGTTTTCCCTGGACTTGGGACTGAACTGACCAGTTAACCCATAACTGACCTGTTTAGGTGAGTCCAGCATTTAATTCTCTGCAAAGAGATTTATTTATTTTTTGACCGGCACCAGAGCCAATAGAGCACTGATCTGCACTGTTCAAATTCCAGAGAGGAAAGAGAGCAGAAACTGAATTTTCTATCATTGGAAATATAAGCAGTCTTTCCATTCACTTGAATGGGGTACACATCCATGCAACCTGACTGGCTGCAGTAATGCAAAAGCAAGCAGGTAGTCTATTACACACGTAAACACAGATTTTATTTATTTGATATCCCTGTGAAAAATACATGTGTCAAACATTCAAATTTCAGGACATGTTTACTGTGATGTGGTCCAACTGGTGCTGAATAAAGTGGCCCTTTTAATAAAGTTCTTGTTTAAGGATTTTAGAGTAGCAATGTTCCTGGGGAAGGAACTGGCATCCCACTCCAGTATCTGTGATATGAAAACCAAGTGGATCAGCATGGTGTGTTGCGGTCCATGAGGTCACAGAGTGATGTGAACAACAACAACATTGTTGAAGGGACATGGAAGGTTTCTGTATTTCACTAGGAATATAATATGCTTATCTATCTCCTTACTTCTAAGTACTTTCTTTTATTAAGAAGTGCTTATATGCTCTGCTTTTTTTTATATTTTGTTTGCCTAAAATCTTAACAAATACTTCCTAAATAGGTTCTCTCTCATGAAGACCGGGTACTTCTAAGTACAGGGGTTGCACGGTCTCATAGTGACCAATCAGTATCCACATTCTGCAACATGCTACTTGAATCGTCACTGACAGGCTAATTTGAAACCCTAAACTTCACAGTCTGCGTATTCATGAGCTACAGATGGCAAATCCAAAGGGATATAAATTGTGAGTTTAGACAGATAAAACAGAACTTTTATGAATGTCCTAATAAAATGAAGTACATAATAGTAAATAGATACACAGGTATATTTTATACTAGCGACTTGCCCGTCAAAAAATGACGGCAATGTGATGTATATGTTTGTGAAGTTGTTTAGTTATTTAAATATATTTTTGACCCTTGTAAGTATTGTGATATGAACATGTATTTTTGTAAAACGTTGATGTAATGGTTTTTTAAAATGAAATTTGTATCTGAAGAATTGGTCACTTTAATATACATCGAATCCATAGAAAAGTAAAAAGTAAAAATACTTTTTTAAACGTGCCGAATTTTAACATGAAGTTTAAAATATATGTAAGCAATAACCTTGAAAGTATATATTTTTAAAATTGAACTTTATTTTTTATGTAACTTTGTAATTTTTGCAAAACATTTGTCTAATTTTTAACATTATAAACAGGAACATAGTAAATACATTTTGTAACATAATTTTGAATTAAAAGTATTAACATTTGAATGTAAAAACAGTTTAACTTGAAATTAATCAGTATTAACATGCAATTTATATCAGAATAATTGTTAAGTTTAATATACATTGAATGTAGAGGAAGTCATACATTAAAAACTCTCCTTAAACCGTACGTAATTAAAGTAATTCATTACTGAGCACTTAAACTGGCGATAAACATTAATGTAGGTAGTAATCTTAAGATAACATAGAATATTTACATTGTGACTTAAAAAAGTGCTTGATCTCTTAACATGAACTTTGTAATATGTTGAATGAAATAACTTGAAAATATTGTTTTTAAACTTGTAACATTAGAAACATTAACATAGTGACTTAACATTTTAACATAATTTTTCATAGAAATGCAAGGCAAGTATTTTGTGAGGCGAATTATCCATAAACATGACTTCCATTAATTATGACTGAATTAAACAACCAATTGTTTTGTATTTTTGAATGTTTTTCCAAAATGTTTGCATGGCTTTAGTTTGTATGCTGCAAAGTCATAGTACTTCATAGTAGACAATGTTTTTAGTAAAAATACGTCCATCTTCTAATAAATCACCTTGACTTTCATTGTTTTCAATGTAAACTTTAATAGCCTGTGGATTTTTGCAGCGTGACAACGCAACGTACAATTGACCATGTGCAAAAACTGGTTCTTCCAAGTAAATACCCACAGATTTGAAAGTTTGACCTTGTGATTTATTAATGGTCATGGCAAATGCCATAATAATGGGAAATTGTCTTCTTTGAAGTATAAAAGGGAGACTACTTTCACTTGGTGCTAAATCTATTCTTGGTATGAAAACTCTCTCTCCTTTATGGGTCCCAGTTAAAATTTCAGCATCTATAAAATGGTCCTTTAATTGTTGAACAATTAATCTTGTGCCATTGCATAGGCCTTTTTTGGGGTTCATATTTCGCAGTAACATGATAATTGCACCTTTCTTTAGCTGCAAAATATGTGGTGGCATTCCAGAAGGAGTTAAAGAGTTAATGAATTCAGTTGAAAAGTTTGCCTGACTTTCATTGTCATCAGCAAGTACAGAATCAGCACTGTGATAATTTCTTTGTGGTGCATTAATTTTTTTTAAGATTTCATTATTGAGTATTAATGCATCTTTATTTTTACACGTCAGTATAACTTGGTTGGCAAGCTCGGAATATTCTTCGTTATTTATGCTCCCTTCAAATATAGCCGATATAATATCTTGTTGACAAATCATATGAGGTGGGATCTCTACAGTGTCGTCAGGTAAATGTAGTATTTTTTCTGTTCTGCCTTCTCCAATTTTAATAAGCCAATCATTGAAATCAGTTTGGCCTTCTGATCTCATATTTTGTTGCAGTTGAAGATGGGTAAAATGTTTCCATACTGTACTTGACTTTATACATGTTTCAATAATGTCTGTTCGATTTCCATGTACAACGACAGGTAATGTTTGTCTAAAATCGCCACCCAACAACATTACCTTTCCACCAAATGGAAAAATATTCTCCATGACTTCACGAAGCAAACGGTCAATACATTGGAGGGCATAGCATGACATCATTGTGGCCTCATCTATTATAATTAATTTACATTTCTTCAATTTCTTTGCTTGTAAGGATGTCATGCGAATATCTGACACAGAATTTTCCAAAATAGGCACTGGCAGTTTAAATCCACTATGAACAGTTCTTCCACCTTCTAATAAAAGTGCAGCAATTCCAGTAGTGGCAAACGCCATTGCTATTTTTCCTTGTGCTCGTACTGAACTCATTAATAAATTGTACAAATATGTTTTCCCTGATCCGCCAGGTCCATCAAGATAGAAATAACGCTCTGTCACTATGTCATCATCTATAGCATTTTTAATGGCATGAAATGCTTGCAATTGTAGTGTATTAAAAGTTGCAAGTCTTTCTTCTGTTCTTTCTGCTTGTAGTTGAATGTCATAGTCTTCAAAGTTAATGTCATCTATTAGACCTGGATCAGGCAAATTAAAACTTGCACAACTTAATCCAAGAGTTAAAAATACTTCTTGAATTTCCATTAACGCTTTTAAGTGTGCAATGGGTTCATTGTATCGTCGCATAAAGTCTTCAGCCATATTACTTTTAAAAGTCTCCCACAAAGCTAATGCATTTGGAGCATTTGAGAAGATACAAATAAAAGCAAATTGTTCTCTCATCTGTCGTGGCATTTGACATTGTGCTGCTTCTTCTAAACATCTTTCCCACTCTGTATCATCAGCGAGTAAGTTTCTATGTCTTGCAGCTAAATGGAAGGATTCCTATACAATGTCATTAACAGTTCTTAATTGTTCAAAACTTTGTGCTCCTGGAACATTTAAAAGTAATATCCGTAAGCAAAAACGTTCAACATCTCTTGGACTGACTGTGTAAATTCGTGGAATTATTTTATTGCCTCTGGTTTTTCTTGCTCTCCATAATCCATTCACAAAAACATAGTGATATGGAATTTCAATATATAAGTATTGTGTTGCTTCAGCATCAGTGGAATTTAATGCAAACCATGCAGTTAGTGTAGTGTGACGATCTTCACTTTGGGCCAATGCATTCATTTCATTTCCAGCATGGAAATAGACTAAATGTCATTGTGGCAAATGTACTGCTACCCTTTATACTGCATGTGATCTATCATGCATTTCAAATTTTAAAAGCCGCCACATAGCTTCTGGTGCACTGACATAGCGAGCATCTACATGAGATGCAAGTTCATCATGTACTAACTCACTACTTTCAGGGTTGTCTGCACTTTTGACGACTACAGTAGCTGCATCGTAACCTTTGTAAATATATTTGTAGACATATTTAATGGATTTGATGGAAGTGCAGGCTTCTACGTTGATGTGGGCGTTGTACTTCATGAGTAAATGTGGATTGTAGGGTACTATATATCTATTGTCCACTTTTTTTCCACGAATAATGGCACTATCTCCTTCTCTTCTTTTATAAAGTGGATATCCATCACAATTTGCATATGTTTTGTCTCTATAATCTTTTGGAAAATCTTTTGAACATTGATTATTTTCCATACATGGTGATTGTGGATTAAGGTCTCCACAGGGTCCATGAATCATGCGATGAGTAACAATCTCATATAGTCTACCATATAGTTCTGGATCTGGTAGTTCAGCAACTATGACTGCATCCACTTTGTCCGAAGTATCTAATTTATCTTTCTCTTGAAGTATTATGAGAAGATGTGCATGTGGAAGGCCTCTTTTTTGAAATTCAATGGTATATACATAAGCAAGACATTTGCCAAATAACTGATTTATAGTGAAGTCACGTATTAATTCATTTAATTTGATCTTAAAAACTCTGGCTACTAAATCTGGTCGATCTGAAGAAAAAATTGAATAGGGTAAATAAGCACATCACATATATTTGTTAAAATAGAATAAGGGCCTAAAAGTGCTTATTTATAGCCATATTTAATTGTCCAAAATAGCAATTGAATGAGGGCCTTTGGTTACTGCATTTGTTATATTGTGAGCTCCTCATTCAATTGTGTTTTGGCCAATGGAATAGAGCTCAATATCAGCACAGAGCATATTTTGTTACGGAATTTTGTATTTAGTGAACTTGTATCCAAAAGCAACGTGTTCACAAAAGAAAAATTTCCTTTAAAAAATATGCTCTGTGCTTATATAGAGCCCTATTGAAATGGGCAAATCACATTTGAGTGAGGCCCTTGGCCATTAAAGATATATAGGTCCTCATTGAATTGCAATTTTGCCAATTGAAGAGGGCTCTATATAATCACATAACATATTTATTGAGCAAAGTTTTTAGTTATTGAAAACCTTGATTGTGGTTAGAAATTCAGTAACTAAAAAGTTCTGTATAAAAAATATGTTATGTGCTTATATAGAGCCCTAATCAATTGAGGAAGTCGCAATTGAATAAGGCTCATGGTTCTTTCTTGTTTATTCTTAATACTTTACCTTGCTTGAAGTTTTGAATGACAGACGGTCCCCTCCTGCCAATCTTAATGCGCCGGTCTTCTTGTAGTGTCTGTTTGAAAAAGAAAGTGAAATAGTTATTTGTATATTTATAATTTTTCATGTAGCAAAGCATGGCCTTTTGAGCATGTAAAGTCTTGTTGTATCTTACCTCTTCTTCTTTGTTGGTGTTCTTTAAAAAGGATGGTGCAAATTGTTGAGAGACGCTATTGATGCAGAGTCTGTTTGAATATTCAAAGAAATAAAAAGATTCAGCTTTATATGATCTATTGAATTGAAGTAAATGAATGTCATTGAAATATAGTTGTGTAATTTTTTTCAATTAACCTTATTTTTTGTTGGTGGCTACACACATATGTCACATACATGAAGCACATTCCATAGTTTAATGTAATTATTTTGTGTACGTGTGACATATCAGTATACATGACTCATATTTAAATGGTTAAATTAACCTTATATTTTTTTTTTCCAACACACATAAATGTGTGTGTGTGAGATGTAACTATAGATGATACACATATATGTGCGTGTGACATATCAGTATACATGACATATAATGTCATTTAAATGTAGTTGTTTACTGATTTTGTTTTAAGCTAATTTTGTTGCAGTGGCAATACACATAAATGTGCGTATCACATGTCACTATACATTATACACATATATGTCCGTGTCACATGTCACTATGAAGGGGCAGTACACATAAATGTGTGTGTCACATGTCAATATACATTATACACATATATGTCCGTGTCACATGTCACTATGAAGGGGCAATACACAGAAATGTGGGTGTCACATGTCACTATACATTATACACATATATGTCCGTGTCACATGTCACTATGAAGGGGCAGTACACATAAATGTGTGTGTCACATGTCAATATAGATGATACACATATATGTCCGTGTCACATGTCACTATGCAGGGGCAATACACATAAATGTGCATGTCACATGCCACTATACATTCTATACATATACGTGCGTGTCAGATGTCACTATACATTATAGACATATATGTGCGTGTCAGATGTCACTATACATTATAGACATATATGTGCGTGTCATATGTCACTATACATTATAGACATATATGTGCGTGTCACATGTCACTATACATAAACCTCTGTTTAATATTGAATTATGTTTTTTTGTTGTTTTGTTAAATGAACCGTATTTTTTTTTTGAGCCTATACACATAAATGTGCCATACATGTCACTACATAAATGCTATTTTTTTTTTTATTTGTTTGACCTGTCCTGATAATAAAATGTAATATATTATAGCTTACCTCTCAGTTGTAATTTGCACAATGCAAAGTAGTAAATTAGTAAAGAATTGTCTTCTCAAGTAAAAGCATCAGTTATCTCAGAAGTCACTCCGTTCATCACCTGAGGAGAAATGTATTTTTTTGTTTGAAATAGGCAGTATTTATAAACTTGTAGAAAGTTCTGGAAAGTGAGACCGTTAGAACGCAATACGCATGCGCTATTTGCGTTCCAGCTTACAATTTGCGTTCCATCCGCCATTTTCTGCGTATTACTGTTCAAAATGGTGTTTAATATGATTGTGATACGTTCCGCATAGTATGTGTTTCATTATTGCGAGTAAGTGTAGTGTAGTTACGTCTGAAGCCTCGTTTTCGTTTTGTTCGTCGGCCATTTTTTCTCTCGCTTAGCGATGGTATTAGTGTCTAAAGTGTTTTATTTTGATTTAAATGTAGGTGTAACTTATTTTTTTGAGGTGCTGGCTGGTTCCTCTTGCTGTAGGTAAGCTTTTTATGTGTTTGTTGTGTGTCTTTCTTAAGTTTTAAATGTTTGTATGTCGGCGTGTTGCGTCCGATGTTTGCGAAGTCGTAATGTGTGGTAACGTGTCTCGTATGGTGTTTGCGTGTGTAGCCTCGTTTTCGTTTTATTCGTCGGCCATTTTTTGTGTCGCTTAACAAACTATTTAGTGTCTAAACTCTTTTATTTTGAGTGCAATTAAGTTGTAAGTTGCATTTTTGAGGTCCTGGGTGCTTCCTGTTTGTGTAGGTAAGCTTTTTATATATGTGCTGTGTGTATGTATTGTGTTTTTAATTTTGTAATGTTCGCGAGTTGCGTCCGAGTGTTGCGAGGCCGTAATGTGTGTGAACGTGTGTCGTATGTTGTTTGCGAGTGTCGTAATGTGTGTGAACGTGTGTCGTATGTTGTTTGCGAGTGTCGTAATGTGTTGCGACGTAAACTTTTTTTGAAATTTTGCAAGGGTCGTAGTTGCTGCAACTGAAGACCTCGCTTTGCGAGGTCCTCAGGTGCTGGCATGGAGCGCCTGCGGTGCTCCAAGCCAGCAACTGAGGCCCTCGCTTCGCGAGGGTTCTCAGTTGCTGGCAAGGAGCGCCTGCGGCGCTCCATGCCAGCAACTGAGGCCCTCGCTTCGCGAGGGTCCTCAGTTGCTGGTAAGGAGCGCCTTCGGCGCTCCATGCCAGCAACTGAGAACCTGGCACAGTGCCCTCGCTTCGCGAGGCCCGCGTCTCGCTGCGCGAGCCCGCAGCGTTAGCAACAACTCGTACGCTCACAACTATATATGTGATTCCTAGTGAAATCCATAAACCAACCATGAGAGAGACTATAAAGTACAATTACTAGGAAGGCAACAACTGTGTATTTAACATAATGACTTCTCATGGTGTTTAACTCTTTCTTGCATACGACTTGCGCCACATTAGTAGGCAATATATTTCAAAGTTATACAGTGTATAAATAAGCTGGCTCTCCTAGAATATTCATCAACCATTTTAAACTAGTGAAAAATGTATTTATTGTGCACACAGTCCAAGAGTTTGCAAATTTCAGATGCAGCACTGGATGCATTTAAAATAGAAATTGTGAAATCAATTTTTCTTCTGCAAATTGCTTTGAGATCTATTTCAAGGGCAGTGGAGATACGCTGTACTGAGGTTTGAAATTAAATGCATGGCATCAGTGGACCAAACTGGTATCATGTCAGATACAGACCCCTCAAATACATTCCATGATCAATAAAAGTGTACGTGAATTGCTAATTAAATTCCCTGACAGGTGCATTTCCCTTAAGTTAGCAACTTTAGCTGAGCTGCTGAATATATCTGACAGGTACGGAATCCTTAATTCCCTTCTACACAAAGCACCCGCCTCAAGCTGCCAGTTCTTATAATGTCTGAGAGTTGCTCTGATCTGTAACATCAGCAGACTTAGAAAATAAAACTTGGATGGAATCGCTGCGCTGCACAGCACCAACAAACCCGGGCTGAACCCCATTATAAGAGATTGGTTACAGAGCAACATGGGTGTAGAGACTGGGGGAGATGAGGGGGCCAAATCCCCCCCATATTTCTCATTGTGTGTATGTATGCGTATAGAAGCAAAGAGTTCTGTGTATCAAGTAAGCTATATCCCCCATAATTATTTTGGTTCCTACACCCCTGCAGAGCAATGAATATATATGAAGAGCCTCATATATGGCCCCGGGGTCATTCGAAAGGGAATTAATTGGTGATAGGTAAGTATTTAAAGGGCCACTAAAATTCAGCACAATTTGGACTGTATCACAGTAAAGATCTCCTAAAAGCATTTAGAATTTTTGAAAAGTGCACCTTTCACTGAAAAAAAAAACAATACAATCTGTGTTTACATGTACTTGGACTGCCCACTTGCTTTTGCATTACTGCAGTCAGTCAGGTTGCGGGGTTGTGTGTCCCTTCAAGTCAATGGTAAGCCTGCTTACATTTCCAGCTTGAAGGGAACAATGTTTGTGATTTTTTTTTATAGCAGAAAATGCAAGTTTCTGCTCTTTTGTCTCTCTGGAATTTGAGCAATACAGACTAGTGATATGCTCTAGAGCTCTCTGTGTAGAGATAAAAAGAACAAAATACCCCTTACCACATCTATCTGTGCAGGCATGGAATGCTGAACTCACCTAAACAGGTCTGCTATGGGTCAACTGGTCAGTGCAGTCCTGAATCCAGGGAGAAACTGCTATCATTCTCTTCCCTATAGACAATCGCCACACCCTGCACTGCTATCTGTTATTATTCATGTAACAGTAGGCACTATAGACTTGTATGCAAACAGACACTTAAAACTTTAGAGGTTTATCTGTTATTAGGGTAATTAAAAAAACAAATAGAAGATCAATTTAGCATATAGTCTAGTGCTCTTTCACACTATGAAGAGCACTTACAGTGAGGTAAATGGCTATTTTGAGAATTATTTGTTAGATTTCGAGCAATATATTGGTCTGAGAATTTTTGGAGAATGTTGTGCCTTCCCACTCCAGGGGACAGTCCTTGAATTAAGACTTTTGATCCCTGGTAAAATATGTTCCAGCATGTCCATGTATAAAAACAAGAGGGAAGGGAGAGAGAGGGTGCACAAACTCCTAGTGCAGATCAATAGAAAAACTGCTGTGGTTTTTACTTTCAACTGTTTGTGACTCTCACCTGGAGAAACCTCAAATGTTATGAGGTATAGAGATCGCATTCAATATAATCTCCACTTGAAATGTCAATCTTCTTCACCTCTGGCAAATAGATCCCAGTCTCCTTATTGCTAGTGTACAATAATTAAAGTGTATATACTATACATAAAAAATGGAGTATATCGTAATGTGGTAAAGTGTATCTATAAATTATTAATGTCATGGGTATGATGAATAGCCTAGAGGATCCGACAATGTCAGTGCTGTGTATATGGTATATTATACCGTAACTCCACTTGAGGCTTAAAATGGTAAAAAAAAAAAAAAATTAAAAATGTATTATGTACTGATATCCATTAATAATATCTGTAAAAACAAAGTATAAATATAAATAATACAATAATGATATAAAAAGGATAAATGTAAGTACTAAAATGTGTTTCGCTGTATTATAATTTAGAAAGTAACCTCTGCCATCAGAACACCCTGGGCACACCTGTCGCAATACAAAACTAAAGAAACATGGTCACATAGACCTCTGGTAACCACATACAGAACACATAATTGAAACATATATTCCCCAAACCCTCCATTCTTGCATTTAGGCAGCCTCCAAATTTAAGACAAACATTTGTGAACGAACCGATTCTTGCCAAATGAGTGTCATAACAGAGAAAATGGCACCAAACCCTGCAATAAAAGTCGCTGCAAACTATGCCAACACATCTGCAAAGAGGAAACAGCCACGCACAACAACAAGAGCTACAACATCAGTGGGTCATATTCATGTCCATCCTCCAATGTAGTCTACTTGATACAGTGTACTGTATGTGAAAGTGGGTGCTATATTGGGGAAACCAGACAGAAACTAAACATGCGAATGAACCTCCACCGAAGCTCCATCAAAAAGCACCATGAATAATTTTACTGTACCCCAATTGGACATCATTTCACCCAGGAGAATCACCTCATCCAGAAACTCAAAATAAAAGTACTCAAAGGGAATTTCAGAACTATATAACGGTGGAAAACTTTTGAATTAAAAATGATAAAAAATTTTAATACAAAGGTTTTGGGCATTAATATTGACTTAAGCTTTTTGGCCCACTATCTTAATGTCTTATAGCTCATACACATTCCACATACCCACATACCCATCCATTATCTCTCAAAAGCTTGTCACTATATTTTGAAGGTTGTCCAATAAAAAAGGTATCACTATTTACTGCAATACTCTGATTATTCAACTATTTGCATACCCTTGGCGAATTGGTGATATATGTACCATTTTTAAAGAAAAAACGAGTGAGCA
Source organism: Discoglossus pictus (assembly GCA_027410445.1). Classification (NCBI taxonomy): domain Eukaryota; kingdom Metazoa; phylum Chordata; class Amphibia; order Anura; family Alytidae; genus Discoglossus; species Discoglossus pictus. The sequence continues at coordinate 41,601,418 of CM050176.1, read as the reverse complement.
GCAAAACACATTTCTTGATTTATTTTATTTCTTATGGGATTCATATTCAACTTTAGGTTATAACAAAATGGCACAATCATAAAACAAAACATGGCAACAAAGACAAAAATGAAATGACCCTGTTTAAAGGTTTGCACACCCTTAGTTCCTAATACTGTGTATTGCCCCCTTTAGCATCAATGACAGAGTGCAGTCTTTTGTAATAGTAGTCTATGAGGCCCCTAATTCTTGCAAGTGGTATAGCTGCCCTTGGCAAAATACCTCCAGGTCATGCAAAGTCTTTGGTCATCTTGCATGAACCGCATGTTTGAGATCTCCCCACAGTGGCTCGATGATATTAAGGTCAGGAGACTGTGATGGCCACTCCATAAACTTCACATTTTTCTGCTGTAAACACTGAAAGGTCAACTTGGCCTTGTGCTTTGGTCATTGTCGTCATGCTGAAAAGTCCAAGAGCGTCCCATGCGCAGCCTTCGTGCAGAAGAATGCAAATTGTCTGCCAGTATTTTCTGATAACATGCTGCATTCATCTTTCCATCAATTGTCACACGATTACCAGTGCCTTTAGAGCTCCCCCCCAAAAAAAAACATCAGCGAGCCACTACCATGCTTCCCAGTGGGGATGGTATTCTTTTCACTATAGGCCTTGTTGACCCCTCTCCAAACATAGCGCTTATGGTTGTGACCATAAAGCTCTATTTTGGTCACGTCAATCCAAATTACGGTGTGCCAGAAGCTGTGAGGCATGTCAAGTTGTTGTTGGGTATTGTAACCAGGCTTTTTTTGTGGCATTGGAGCAGTAAAGGTTTCTTTCTGGCAACTTGACCTTGCAGCTCCTTTTTGTCCAACTATTGTCGAATTGTGCTCCATGAAACAACCACACCGTCTTTTTCCAGAGCAGCCTGTACTTCTCCTGAGGTTACCTGTGGGTTTTTCTTTGTATTCCGAACAATTCTTCTGGTAGTTGTGGCTGAAATCTTTCTTGGTCTACCTGATCTTGGCTTGATATCAAGAGATCCCCAAGTTTTCCACTTCTTAATAAGTGATTGAACAATACTGACTGGCATTTCGAGGCTTTGGATATCTTTTTATTCCCTTTTCCATCTTTATGAAGTGCCATTACCTTGTTACGCAGGTCTTTTGACAGTTCTTTTTTGCTCCCCATGGCTCAGTATCTAGCCTGCCCATTGCCTCCACATGAGAGCTAACAAACTCATTGACTATTTTCTACACAGACACTAATTGTAATTTAAAAAGAGGTGTGGGAAATTAACCTTTAATTTTAATTTTAACCTGTGTGTGTCACCTTGTGTGTCTGTAACCAGGCTAAACATTCAAGTGTATGTAAACTTTTGGGAGACAGTGTGACATCTGAAGGTCTCTAATTCTTATCTTCAACTGGAATGATCAATACTGTAAGGCAATATGGCAGATTCATATCAGAGATAATGTATGAATATAATTTCATGTTTGTGTGTAAAGTACCGTATATACTCGGGTATAAGCATAGTTTTTCAGACCTTTTTTTAAGGCTGAAAAGGGCCCCCTCGGCTTAGACTTGAGTCACTCTCCCCCCGTGTCTCTCTAACCCCCCATGTCTCTCTAACTGCCTGTGTCTCTCTAAACCCCCTGTGTCTCTCTAACCCCCCCCCGTGTCTCTTTCCCTCCCCCCTCCTCATCCTCAATCCCCCTCTTCATTCCTAACACCCCTCCTCACTTTACCCCTCTAAATACCTCCCCCTCTCCCTTTCCCCTCACTTACCTCCATCTGCTCCTCCGCTCCTCCACGCTCCTTCCTGCATCGGGACCCGGCATATGCTAATGACGTGACATCACATGTGCGCCACATCATTAGCATTGGCCGGGTCAAGACGCAGGAAGGAGCGTGGAGGAGCGTAGGAGCAGATGGAGGTAAGTGAGGGGAAAGGGAGAGGGGGAGGTATTTAGAGGGGTAAAGCGAGGAGGGGGGTTTAGGATGAGGAGGGGTAAAGTGAGTTGGGGTTTTAGGATGAGGATGGGGGGTTGAGGATGAGGATGGGGGGGTTGAGGATGGGAGGGTTGAGGATGAGGAGAGGGGCTGAGGAGAGAGGTAGAGGAGAGAGGTTGAGGAGGGGGGTTTAGGATGAGGATGGGGGGACTGAGGATGGGGGGGTTGAGGAGGGGGGATTGAGGATGGGGAGGTTGAGGATGAGGAATGGGGGGTTGAGGTTGAGGAGGGGGGTGGAGGTTGAGGAAGGGGATGGAGGTTGAGGAAGGGGGTTGAGGAGGGAGGTTGAGGAGGGGGTTTAGAATGAGGAGGGGTTTGAGGATGGGGGTTGAAGACTAGGATGGGGGGGTTGGGGTTGAGGAGGGGGTTGAGTATGAGGAGGGAGGTTGAGTATGAGGAGGGAGGTTGAGGATGGGGGTTGAAGACTAGGATGGGGGGGTTGGGGTTGTGGAGGGAGGTGGAGTATGAGGAGGGAGGTGGAGTATGAGGAGGGAGGTGGAGTATGAGGAGGGAGGTTGAGTATGAGAAGGGAGGTTGAGGATGAGGAGCGTGGGTTGAGGATGGGGGGTTGAGGAGAGGGGGATGAGAAGGGGGGTTGAGGTTGAGGAGGAAGGTTGAGGAGGGGGTTGAGGATGAGGAGAGGGTTGAGGATGAGGAGGGGGGTTGAGGAGGGTGATAAGGGAGAGGGGGGAAGAGACACAGGGGAGGGAGAGGGGAGAAGAGACACAGGGGAGAGAGAGGGGGACACAAGAAAAGGGCACACAAGAGGGGGACACAGAGGGCACAAGAGGGACACAGGAGGCAGCACATTTCCCACCCTCGGCTTAAAATGAGTCACTCATTTTTCCCAGTATTTTGCGGTAAAATAGGTGCCTCGGCTTATACTCGAGTATATACGGTAGTTAAAAAAAATAATTGTTGCAAATTATTTAAAACTGGAGTGCTGTAAGTATGGGTGTAGGAACTGGGGGTATGAGGGGAACAAATCAAGTGAGCTGTATCCCCCAGCCCCCCAGAATTATTCTGCTTCCTACACCCCTGGATGTGAGCAGTTATTTAATGCTACTTTCGAAAAGTAATTGAAAAATGCTGCTGTATAATGTATTTTCATTGTAATATACAAAATAAAGTGTTGTTGACTCTATGCAGAAAATGAAACAAAAATGGTCTCATATTTAATTTAAAAAATTTGATCAGTTTGGGTTATTTAAATGTTGTGTTGAGCGAAAATTGTTTTTGTTTTGTACAACTGCCAAAACCTGCTCTCTGTGGTCTTACTGGACTCGCCAAACACCATAATCTCTGTCCTTGCTGGTCCTCTTTTATTAAATAGCCACTAATCACTTAGACTCTCTTGTCCACAATTAAAATGAGTCTTGATAGACATTGCCATTCTTCTATTGATTACATTTATATATATATATATATATATATATATATATATATATATATATATATATATATATATAATGTGTGGGTGTGTACTGTGTGTATTGTCAGTGCTGCATGTTCTGAGTGTGTATTTTGGGTGTGCATATAAATATATGGTGTCTAGTCCATGTATCTGGTTGGTGTATGTATGTGTGTGTGTGTGATGCACACAATGTTTTAGTGTTTTTTCTTTTTTTAGCCCAATTTGAAGTTGCCCCCTTCCCCTCCCGGTCAGCCTGTCGGCTCCAGTGCCCATTCTAACCTATAATAACCTATAAATATCTGTGCTTTTACCAGGGGGCCTGCAGAGTGGCCAGCACTGAGCTTGGTATAATCACTGTATAAAACATATGGCTCCTGGAGGAGATCCGGGAATATTTCTCTGTACAGCTCCGTACTATCCGGGCAATTTATAGCTCCATATTAAAAAGACACAGATCTGTACTACAGAGATGGGAATAACTGTTTCTTCAGAAAAGGCTCCAATATGCTGTTTTTGCAGAATAAAAAGATAAAACAATATCTACTGACTGCTGGTGTGGGTCTGAGCTCCAAGGGGACCAGACGGTGAACATACTGCACAAATGGATGAATTTGCTGCATTATTTATTATGCATTACCCAAAGTCTCACTGTAATAATGGTCATAAAGACATTAAGTGAGAGGGTTGTAAGGTGAAGAGTTTAATGAAATACAGGTTTCTCGTGGTTTAATTTCCTATGTCTCCTACACACCTCCCTCTCCCTACTATCTCGTATCCCCTCACTCACAACCTTCATTGTCATACTATTACAAGGTGAAGTGTAGCTCTAAACTGAGATTAAGTGAGGTGAAGATTTTATAGTTTTTCATGCTATTATATTATAGTAGGGAATAATAGTAAATACTGTGATGCACCAAAAGATCCTTACTCTGCCTTCTAGCACCTTGCCTCAGCAGCAGTTTGAGCTTTAGTGAATCCAGGTCAGAGGTTCTCAACAATTTTGATGCCAGGAACTGGGTGAATACTTTCTAACACTGCCATGGAGTGATTTTGATATCCACACACAATGATGGCATGCATTGTGCACCAAATTTTAATTTAGTTTTTTTTTTTTATAAAAGCATGTTGAAATACTTTTGAAATGAAATAAAATCTGTATTTACAGGTATAATATACTGCCCACTTGTTTTTGCATTACTGAAACAATTAGCTTGCAGGCTTGAATGTCCCACTTAGGTCAATAACATTGCCTACATTTCCAGTTTGAAGCGAATGGATCTTATCATTTTTGTAATTTCTTGTGGCAGAAAGTGCAGGTTTCTGCTCTCTTGCCTCTCAGAATTTGAACAAGGCAAAGCAGCTTGGGGGGGGGGGGGGGGGGTATTCCTCTGCTCAAAAGCTTTCCGTGAAGAGAACAAAATAAAAAAAACAAAAAAACTATATCTGTGCAGGCATGGAATGATGGACTCACCTAACAGGTCAGTTATGGGTTAACTGGGCTGTATAACCTGAGGATACATTTTGTATGTAAACAGAAGCTTAAAACTTTAGTTTAGTTTTAGTTTTTTATCTGTTGTAAGAGTATTAAAAACATTGTTTTAACATATAATCGTGTGCTCTTTCACAACATAAAGACACTTACAGTCTGGTAAATGGCCCTTGAAGGTGTCGGCCTCTTCTCCGTATCTGCCTCTCTGTATTTTATCCAGCAGCAGAGATACTCACAGCTTCACTTTCCATGATGTAGCTACAACTGTTAATACAATCCGCGCTGCTTTCAGGTGTAATATCCACACTACAGCCTTATACAGCGGGATAAATCATACAATCAAATACTAATTATTGAAGGCCCCGTGCTATTTTATAAACACTGTTAAAGGGATATGGAAGGTTCCCGGATATTATCCCTGTGACCCCAACATTTACATTTGGACATTTTATGGAACTTGGGAACGAAGGCGCAACGCCAGCTAAAATCTGCAAATATATAGGGCAGGATACCATGTAAGATTATAACACGTTACATCTAAACATTTTTATGTAAATAATACAATGTTTCCGACACATTTTAAATGCATTGATGATAGTTTGTGAGTTTGTGTCTCTCTAACTTATTTCTGGAGCAGTGAAATGGCCTAAAATCATTGTCCCAGGGACCTGAAGCATGAACAATGTACTGACAGATACATGCAGTGTCCCTGTACCTGCAGCACTCTCTAATTTAATTACAGCTCAATTATGCGATTATTTATAAGCTGAGAAGCGATGCCTCAGTAAAATGACATATTGTGGAAGCAGAATTAGTGTGAATTTATCCCGACTCTGACATGAACATCTGTCCATCAGGCAGATGTGAGCCGGAGAAGTCATCCGTGGGATTTGGTTTTTCCAGGAAAAGAAGTTGTTGGACAGATGTGAGGATGAATAATGCAGGAAATCTGCGTGTACCGGACGGGGCTCTCTGGAGGTCCTAGAGCATTACCTACCACAGCTTAGACTGCAAGCTCCTGGGATCAGGGCTGCTCTTTTCAGAATTATGTTAGTAGATTCTTGTACCAGACCCGCATTATATATTTTGTGCTTATTTTCCCTGGAAGCTTCTGCTGCTTAATATAAGATACTAGAATACTGACCATCAAAAAATGACGGGAATCAAATTGTAAGTGAGCTAATGCTGTTTGATGTATGGTAATGAACTAAATAATATATTAATATATATTTGCAGGAAGCATTGTGCAGAAGAGCTGCCAATCTGTTTTCATGTTGCTGCAGCATACAATGTGTGTTTTCAGGGCTGTGGAGCTGCTGTGTAAGTGTCAGCAATGTGTGTAGTGTAAATAGGCTGAGTGCACGAGGAAAATCTTTTAGGGTAGCTGGGTACTTGCGCATTATGTAAGTTAGTGTTGTAAAATGGCGCCTAATGTGTGGTACGCGGCTGTTGGCGATTTGGCGTCCTTGTTTTTGGATGTCGTCCGGGTTTTTCGGAAAATCCGTATGTGTTTGGTGGCGTTTTGCATCTTTACAGTCCTGTAGCCTCGTTTTTGTTATTTTCGGCGGCCATTTTTTCTCTCGCTTAGGTGATTTTTGGGTGTCTAAACTCGTGAATTTGGACTCAAATGGAGGTGTAACTTCACTTGCAGAGGTCCTGGGTACCCCTTCTTGCTGTGGGTAAGCTTTTTATGTGTTTGATGTGTGTATTTATTGTGTTTTGAATGTTTTGAGGTTCGCGCGGTTCGGCCGTTAAAGTCGTAATTTTGCGAGGTTGTAATGTTTTTTTTTTCTAAGTCCTGCGTCTCGTATTAGTGTGTCGTAAGTCCGTAAATGTTGCGAGGTCCTCAGTTGCCTGCAAGGAGCGGCCTTCGGCGCTCCATGTCAGCAACTGAGGCCCTCGATTCGCGAGCCCGCAGTGTTAGCAACAACTTTTGACAACCCGCAGTTATGACAACTATATATGTGATGTATGCGGTTGTGTGTGTGTATATATATATATATATATATATATATATATATATATATATATATATATTATCAATATGAGATTTTTTAGAGCATCATTTCCCACATTCCAAAAATGAAGGTGACCTAGAGAAACATAAAATAAATGGGGGACAAGCTATGGGGCTTTATGTTTATTTTGTTCTCTTTCGTCTCCTTCTTTTTTTTTTTGCCTTTTTGCACACCCTTTAAAGGAACACTGTGGTCAACAATTTAAAATATCAATATTTGAATAACTACATTTGAAATTAAACAATCTCCTTTTAGAATATTATAGTCCAGTCTCTACTTTATTACTTTTATATGCAATTGTGCTGCTGTGGGATCTAGTTATCTACTTTGCTATCTTCTTCCTGAGGTGGGAGGAGACTTTAACAATACAGGAAGTTTTGTTTTTGGTCAATGGGAATGTGGCATATAGATCTCCCAGTGCATTTATTACCTGTTATGGAAAGCTCATTAATTTTAGTTTAAGAGCATATGCAGTCGGAGCTGCAAAAAAACAGGCTCCGTAAAGAAAACGGAAGCTTCCGACAAAGAATAATTGCATATAAAAGTGAAACATATAAATGCCCATTTTGCCCATTATCAAGTTTTGTCATACAAAAGACTATATAGAAAAAAGGACTATTGTATAATAAAAAAATATATGTTCGCTTGAAAACTTTAACTCTGACTGGGAGCATAACTACGCTGGGCCCTGGTGGAGTCCATGATAAATTGGTGGAAGGTGTGTGTGAAAGAGGAGTGTTTACATTCCTGTATAGATATGGTTGCATTTCCTGAAACAACGAGTCTGCTTCTTGGATAGTGAGGGGAAGGGGTGTGGTGTCAATTGTAATCTTATCAAATTTGTTTAACAAAGGCTCTATGCTCCCTTCTTCCCAACCCTCCCTCCACTTATAGCCAAAACTCACACACTCATGATTCAGCTTGGAGGAAGTGATGTAACACACACAAAATGGATTCCTGAATGTTTAAAAAAATTAGAATATCAAAAAAAAAAATGTCTATGTCTTATACAGCTGATAATATTGTTAGTTTGGTTTATACTTGACAAACAAGCATCTTTTTTTCCTTGAATCCATTTCTATAAGTATCAGCGTGTATCAGTCTTCTGTGTGGAGATATTTGGACCTACGTGTTTTGTCATGCACCTACAACATGCGCCGATATCACACACTTATATCATGGTGCCGTGTATCGCTGGCTATGAGGTGCTTTGGGACAGGTAACTTCTCCCCAAGTGTTAAGGGAAATCTTAAAACAAAACATTTTGTTTCATATAAAACGTTTTAAAAAGGTATATATTAATTTATTTAATCCTTCTCCCTGTGTTCTCTCCTTAAGGCTGCCATTTTGCACACCTTGGACCTGCAGCACTGCATTTTGTGAGCTAGTGACATGCTGTGTATTAGAAGCTGGCGAAACACTAAACTGAAAGGATATTCAGTCATAATCTTTATATGTTATGATCCACTATAATATTTAAGTGTGTATAACGCCTGCGTGTTGCGTTCTGCGCAGATATTACAATTGGTAGTGAAGTGATTTCCCTGTTGCGCATGCGCAAATACATAGCAACTGTACAGGTGCCAACGTTGCATATGCGCAGTTGCTACATATTCGCGCATGCGCGCTGTACTACAGACACAGATATTGTCGTTACAGCTGTGTATAACATAATGAGCAAGGGCAGGTCCCTCATCACGCTCTCGTAGAAATGGGATTTGGAAACTCGCTCTACCAGTGCAGCCACGACCCATACACCCTACTGACACCAACTGTCCAGCTGATTCATATGCCATGACACAAAGTCATCTCCTCCAATACAACATGCCAACTTCATCTCCATCCATCATACCTCCATGAATATCCCCCAGTTTCCTGCCCAATCATCTCCTTTAGATTGGTTATATGTTAGTAGCAGTAACAGAGAGAGAGAGACCGCACAGACAATTGAAGATAACATATGATATTGGCATTCATGCCGGGCAAGTTACAAGTTTATAATAAGATGTTCTGGTAAAGAATTCAAAATGAGCTTTGTAAATTTGCTATAATGTAAATTTAGTGTTTTGGATGCATCTAACACACAGCATGTCACTACTGGAAGACTTTGATAGTGTGTATCCCCTTGCCTGTGTCCTTAGCTGACAAAATGCAGTGCTGTCAGTAATAGGTGTGCGAGATGAAAGCCTACAGGAGACAATACTGGAAGAAAGGGAAGTTCTGGAGGCAGAGAAATCATTACTATGTGGATCTCTACCAAGTGAGTGAAAATTATGTTGAAGAAGATCAAATAAATTCAATAAACTTTGTTAGAACATTTTTATATAAAACAAAATGTTTTGCCTAAACCCAAATGGAGGGTTACTTGTCCAAAAACTCCTTGCATGTTAAGTTACTTTATATAGATCTGCATTTTTTATCTATTTTTCTATTCATTTAACACACTGTGGAACAAACAGGTTCCCTGCACATCTTGTTGGCCAATAGCTAAGCTTTTTGTAGTTAATATCAACCCCATCACAAGTTTAATACAACTTAAATTGATGCATTGTATTAGCTATTGTTTTCTAAAGTAAATAATCCCCAAGATAGTCAGCATTGATTATGCAGCTCATTTTATACTAATGTGCAGATAAATATGCTAATTTATAGTTTAGAATCGCATATAGTAGTGTGTAACTCTCCAGTGGGAGCGCATGCGCACTACGGAAACTATTGTACAGTGCGGCACAAGGGACAGAGGGGGGAATAGGGGGCAAGAGACACAGGGGAGGGAGGAAGGGGGAAAGAGACACAGAGGAGGGAGGAAGGGGGAAAGAGACACCGGGGAGCGAGGAAAGGGGAAAGAGACACAGGAGAGGGAGGAAGGGGGGAAGAGACACAGGGGAGGGAGGAAGGGGGCAAGAGACACAGGGGAGGGAGGAAGGTGGAAAGAGACACAGAGGAGGGAGGAAGGTGGAAAGAGACACAGGAGAGGGAGGAAGGGGGAAGAGACACAGGGGAGCAGGGGGAGAGACATGGGAGTAAGAGACCCAGAGGAGGGGGGAGAGACACACATTAAATATTATACCGTCAATCTTGACGGGAAAGTTACTAGTGCTTAGTAATGGGATCTAACCGCACAATATTGTTTTTGCCGCCATGTAGACATACAAGCAGACTGTGATCCTAAATTGCACATTAAATGCGCTAATCAATATTCAGAAGCTGCTCATTTGCATAAAAATACAGCACAATCAATGCTGATCATCTCTTGAATTATTGACTTAAGGATCAAGCAGGGACAATAGAATAAAATGGGTCATATAAAAGTGATAAACGTAAATGTTGTGTTTATGTATGTATAGTTAGTTTTTAGTGTTATTTTAGAATAAAAAAAACATTTGGTTTTTGGGTGTAGCAGTCAATTTTAAGGTATCATCACATAATCAACAACCCCCCCCCCCAAAGGATACAAACACTCAAAAAGCAATAATTACTCCTAAAACATGTTCCAAGTTCAGCACCTTGGACAGCACAGTCTCTCAGCTGTGACTACAATGTTCCCAGTATGATTTAATGTAACTTTATCGGTAATAACAAATTACTGATCAATTTAATGTAATAAAAATAAGACCCATTTACTTGCAGAAAACTTACATTAATATTTGTTATTTTTAGCCTTTCTCGTCCACCCACCTGTTATCTCATTCTTCATACTTGTTTGCTCCATAATTACTCCCCTGGGTCCTGTACATTTTGCTTTTAGTCTTAAGCTATCTGACATTAAAGGGACACCACAAGCCCTCTCAAAATGCGCCTGATCAGCAAGAAGAGGATGGTGTTGGTTACAATGGCTTTAACGCGTATACGCCTCTGTGATTATGCTGATTTAATCCACTGGACATGCTTTTATTTGCTTATCACCCCATGGTGAGAGATAATTTATCCATAGATAAAGGTAGCTGTAGAGAGGGAAGATCACTCCAGGTAATGGACTTATCAGACTTTTTTTTCTAGATTTTCTGCCTTAAGGTAACACACAAGTGGATTTTCTTTTCACCTCTATATTCTCAGCAATATATGTTCAGACTTTGACCTAATGCAGGAAATTAACACTAATGCAGAACTAATGCAGTGTATGTGGTTCCCTGGTGGTCCAGTGGTTAAGATTTGTTGCTTTCACCACTGTGACCTGGGTTTGATTCCAGTCAGGGAACCAAGAGGTCACACCACCCTGAAGCCGAGCAGGGTTGGGCCTGATCAGTACTTGGATGGGAGACCACCTAGGAATACCAGGAGCTGTATGATGTGGCCCACTGGAGAAGGAACTGGCAACCCACTACAGTATATCTGCCATGAATACCAAGTGGAACAGCATGGTGTGTTGCTGTCCATGATGTCACGGAGGGTCGGACATGACTGAGCAACGCAAACAAAAAAAAACAAAAAACAATGCAGTGTACAAACAAAAAGACACATGAGAACAGTCAGCCACAAAAGCAACATGCAGTGTGGGGTGGTACCCACTCAGGGTGCAGTCCCTCTAGGTTCAGCTTGCTTATGCCATTATAGAAGATACATTTCCTGTAGCATATCTGACTCCACCCACCTCTAAGGGCAGGCCAGAACTAAAATGCCATGCAAGTTTCCTCTGCATGGATGAGGCATTTCAGTATTTTGGTTCTGGTCTGCCTTTAGTATTGTCTGCCCTCAGAGGTGGCTTTAGTAGATTTCTTCTCTAATTGCACTAATGAGTAAAAAGAGACTGCACCCTGGGTGGACATTATCCCGTAGGACACAATATTTCCCTACTTGTTTTTTTCCCTACCAAATAATGTCGGTAGGTTGTCTATCTTGGTAGGTTGACAGAAGAAGTTGTTAAAGACTTAAAAGGGTGGTACAAGGAGAAGAAAGGGCTAGAATAGAATATCAAAATGGTGAGAAAACAAAGAAATGCACACAAAGTAATTGCATCACCACACAAGGCCTCCTCTGAGGTCACATTCCAAAAAACATTCAGATTTCTCTAGAATGCGAGCTGTTCTGTCAAGGCCCTCCTAGTATGTACCAGCAGTTGCAGAGTTTTTTTACTTCCTCAATGTTCTCACAAGACAACCAAGTTCTCAAGATTTGCACAGAGCAGGGAGTGCGCACCTTACAATCACAGATAACACTGTTCTCATGATGATGATTCAGTCTTCCATCTTTTTGCTGGTCCATTTAAGTCCAGGTAAATGCATCGGGTGTTGGGCCTCTATACATGTGTGCTTTTAACCAAACTTCAATTTATTACAATCCCAGTTGCTTAAAACGGCATATTCACCAAGTCTTCTACGTGTTAAAGTATCTGGTATTATTTTTATACCATACACTTAATCACTACTGATCATTACTCACTCTAAGAGTTTATGTCCATTTAACATCTGTAATATGGCTTGAGACTTAAAACTGTTGATGCAGGACTCTAGGGACTAATGAATAAGTGTGAATCATCACCCTGAAGAATGAGATAACAGACAGTTCTTGGTGGATGGATCACAAAGGACGACTGTTGTAAATGAACAACTTCAGTGTAAGTGTACTTTAAGAAAATGCAAATTTTTATAACAATCAACTGATTTATTTGTTATAACATTTGGAATTGTTGCTGTATTCCTTTTAATACGATGGAGAGACCCCCTGTTCTGACCCCGCACCTGTTTATTGAGGTGAAGTTCCACTGATACAGAGCATGTCTGTCAATAAGAGAATAATCACAGAGAGCTGAGGTTGTTGCATTCACAGTGCGAGGTCACCAGTAATATAGAACCTGCCAAGAGACGGCAGACGAATTGGGACAAGAGTGCCGAGAATATGAGGAGAGAGACCAGGAGGGGCGAGAAACAACATATATAGTTCTCAGCAGCATGGGGTAGCCAAAAGATGTTGATAACGCACTATTAAAACTGCAAGCCCGCAGCAACTGCGCCCCTCACAAAGTGAGGGCTGTGGGTGCGGCCAGGCAATGAGCGGCAAAGGCGCTAATTGCGCTGTGGAAATGAGCGCCATAGGAGCTCATCCCTATGACCATGTACGACTTAGGCAGTGAGTGCCAAAGTCGCTCACTGCGCTGGTGTAGATGAGCGCCGTAGGGACTACACATCAACAGAAATCTCAATTACACAATTCACAATGCGAGACCCATAGCACTTTGAAAAAATACAGTGGAATAATTACGGCCCGTAACACTTTCCAAAAAGGAGAATGGGACTTGGAAAAAAAAAATACGACCCGCGGCAGGTAAAAAAAAATACGAAGTTAATGGCCGAACTGAGCACATTCAAAAACAGAAAAAAAAAAAACATAACAAAAACTTCACACACACCATGAGGGGACAGCCAGGACGTCTGGGAGTTTCTGCACTCGAAAATCGCCTAAGCGACAAAAAATAAATGGCGGCCGAAAAACCGAAAACGAGGCTACACGACCCCTAACCACGCAAATCACCGCCAGGCACATAAGACTTTTACCAAGGAACATACGAGGTACAAAATACACTATTAGGAAACACGGAAAATGCTCCAGACCTGTGTAAAACATACACAATCGCCGCCATTTTACACCACTAGCTTGTAACTAGTAACATTACGAATCTAAAATGGTGCATTACACAACTAAATAAACGGTTTGCGCTCGCACACGCAGCCTATTTACACTGCACACTTAGCACATTGCTGACACTTACAACTCAGGTCAGCAACAGTCCAAATGTACACTGTATGCTGCAGATTGTTAGCTCTTCAGGATATTGATTGCTGCATATATTAATTACAAATAGGTAAAGTATATTAATTTATTATTTAATTAATTATTATAAAAAAATATATTTATATAAAAAAAAAAGAGCAGGGGAGAGGCTCACAATGAGCAGCGAGGGTGTTCAGAGGAGCAAAAGGACACGAGGGGAGAGGCTCGCAATGAGCGCCAATCAACTCAGAAACTTACATAAAAATGTAAATATTGTTATTTATTTTTATTTAAAAGACAATACAGAAGGAAACAGACTATAGCTGCCCCCTTGAACCTATAAATGATTAGACGCAGAAACCATTTTCTTTGTGAGGTTCTCAGGATGCGCGCAGCAGGTGAGCGCCGTTCTCTCTATCAGGGACTCTCGTTGTATCACTTCTTGACAGCTTGTTGTAGGTGACACAATCTTCTCTTGTCACCGCAGGATTGGATGTCAGTGCTCAGCGGCTGCTCACACAATACATATAAATAGATACCAGGCATTACGGTCACTTTGTTGTAATTCACTCCCCTAAAAGTCAAGTCACCATTTTCTGCCAAGGTCGTGCACTGCAACACTCGGACATAAATACCCACCTGTACCCTGGCACAAGAGCCGGCAGGACTTGGAGCTCCAGTTATTTAATGTTTTTGGTGTCTTCAGCTTTTCATGCTCTCAGCTAATCCTTTCTGTGCCAGAGGATCTTCAAGACGTTGCAAAATATGGTTATGCTAAAAATGGTTAAGGTGCCACAGCAAATACCCCAGTAAATTCGCAAATGAACAATGCCCATATAAATCATACAATTATAATTTTCTGTTGTTAAAAATGTTAAGTGGAAATATTAACCAAGTGGGACTGAAAGTTGTGCATTTCAGCATCAGTTGCGTTAAATTCCTCCTCCCCAAATGACTAGGGGCTCTATTACATGGCTCCCGTAAGGATGATTTGTATTCCCTATGAGTCTGGGTGTCCCTGAGATTCCCCCCAATATACCCAGGGTAACATTGGGCAACCTTTGCACTGTGGGGCAAAATGTTATTACAATAGAGATCATTTGGGACTCCCATGTCCACTAAACAATTAATCCCTATACCATGGGATGCCTACAGACCCCAGTATTAGTATTATTATGGTTCATTTATAATGCACCAACATATTCCTTAGCGCTGTACATAAATTAAGTTCAGACAAAGATAAATACAAATTAACATTTAGCAAAGCAAGGAGGGCCCTGTCTTTGAGCTAGGAATCAAATGTCCGTGGTGAATTCCCAAAGTACTTAGGATAGAAACTCGCAGACTTACAATCTAAGGGATAGTGAGTGGTAAAAGAGGGAGAGAGAGGTGATAAGTGTGTTAGGGTGGAAGGTGATACGCTTCTTTAAAGAGATGCATTTTAAATGATGTTCTAAATGTTTTGAGGCAAGAGAATAATCTGGTGGAGTGAGGCAAGGAGTTCCAGAGACTAGGGGCAGCACGAGAATAGTCCTGGAGGCGGGAGTGAGAGAAGGTGACGAGTTGTAGAAAGAAGAAGGTCATTAGCAGAACGAAGAGGGCGGGTGGGGGATATTTGGAGATGAGAACAGAGATGTAAGGGGGAGTGTTATTGTTTAGGGTTTTGTAAGTTAGGGTCAGGATTTTACATTTTATTCTGGAGGCTATGGGAAGCCAGTGGAGTGATTGACAGAGAGGTGATGCCGACACTGAACGTTGTGTACGGAAGATGAGTCTAGCAGAGGCCTTCATAATGGATTGAAGTGGAGATAGTCGGGTGGTGAGTAGGCCAGCAAGAAGCGAGTTGAAGTAGTCTAGTCGAGAGATGATGAGAGAGTGTATAAGGATTTTAGTTGTGTCTTGTGTAAGATAGTGACGAATTCTGGAGATGTTTTTTAGATGGAGAAGACAAGATTTAGTGATTGTATGTGAGGGATGAAAGACAGGGCGGGGTCCAGTAGAACCCCAAGACAACGGGCTTGGGAGGAGGGGGTGATGATGTCATTGTTGACAGTGAGAGAGATGTGAGGAATTGATGCTGTGGGAGAGGGAGGGAAGATTAGGAGTTCAGTTTTAGCATGTTGAGTTTGAGATGGTGGGTAGACATCCAAGAGGATATACTAGAGAGGCAGTTGGAGACATGTGTTAGAAGAGAGGGGGATAGAGCAGAATACAGAGGGACTAAAGGATACGGAGTAGACGTGGATGGTCGACAGTGTCAAAGGCAGCAGAGAGATCTAGAAGAAGAAGAATTGAAAAGTGACCTTTTGACTTGGCAGTAAGCAGGTTATTGGTGACTTTAGTGATAGCTGTCTCAGTGGAGTGTTGGGGCGGAAAGCCGGATTGGAAGGTGTCAAGAAGGGAGTTGGAGGAAATAAAGCTGGTAAGGCGGTAATAGACGAGCCGCTTCAACAGTTTGGAAGCCAGGGATAGCAGAGAGATAGGGCAGTAGTTAGATGCAATGTCAGATGAGCGCTTTTTGAGGGTGGGTATAACTATGGCATGTTTTAAAGAAGATGGAAACATGCCAGTAGTAATGGAGAGGTTGAAAATATGTGTGAGAGCTGGGATTAGGGTGGTAGGGAGGGGAGATATGAGCTAAGATGGAATAGGATCCTTAGGTAGTGAGGTGAGTGGATGATAGCAGTTTGGAGACTTCATCCTCTGTAGCCGGATCAAAACAGTTCAAAGTGGCAGTGGTATTGGAGAAGGGAGAAGACTGGGTGTTGCTGGTTGCTTTAGAGTGTGGAGTGTGTAAACCACTATGAGATAAGAGCAGTTGTTTTGAATTATATGAATAAAAAGTCTTCAGCTGTGAGAGTGGAAGGGTTGGAAGGAGGTGGTGGGCGGAGCAGAGTACTGAAAGTGGCAAACAGACGCTTGGGGTTAGAGGACAGAGTTGATATTATTGATGTAAAGTACTGCTGTTTGGCGAGGTTAAGGGAGGAGGAATAGGAGCGTAACATAAATTTGTAGTGGAGGAAATCTGCAGAAGTGCGGGATTTCCTCCATAGTCGTTCAGCAGCGCGGGAGCACCTCTGGATGTATCGTGTTTGTGTAGTGTGCCATGTTTGTGGATGAGAGCAGGACATCTTTGTGTGGATATGGGAGCCAGAGTGTCAAGGGTGGGAGGGAGAGTAGAGTTGTAGAGTGAGGTGGCAGTGTCAGGGTAGTTGAGGTTGGTGATGGGGCTGAGAAGGGGTTGGATAATAGTAGAGAGCTGAGTAGGGTCAAGTGCTCGCAGGTTTCTGTTTGTGATGATGGTAGGGGTTGGAGAGGGGTGGTGAGAGGGTGATGTGGTGAGGTTGAAGGTAAGGAAGTGGTGGTCAGATAGAGGGAGTGGACAGATGACTGGATAGGAGGGTGTGCTGAGATTGGTGAAGATAGGGTCAAGAGAGTGTCCAGCATGATGAGTAGAAGAATCTGTTAGGTGTGAGAGGCCAAGGGAAGAGGTGAGTGCAAGCAGTTTGGCTGCTGCTGGGGAGGTGGGAGTGTCAACAGCAATGTTAAAATCTCCAAGTACCAGTGAAGGAACATTTGAGGAGAGAAAGTGAGGGAGCCAGGCCGAAAAGTGATCAAGAAATTGAGAGGGTATATTAGGTACCATTGGGCTTCATTAGGACCCCATGGTATAATGGTTACATTTAGGTGTTATAGGTTCCATAAGAACCCTCATGGTTATAGTATACCTTGGGAGTTTGTAGGGGCCCACATGGTATTGGGAAAAACTTTAGTATCCATAGGGACCACCATGGTTATTCAGATCTTAGTCTGTGTCATCACATAAATCTTTATGCAGGAGAGGTGGATCTATCAACTCTTTCAGAAGTCCTTAGTCTGCAACTAGTCACACAGTCGCTGTGTAGGAGGGAAGGAGTGAGTGGTCTCTCCCTGCTGTCCTTAGTCTGTATCTAGTCATACAATCACCATGTAGGATGGCAGAGTGAGTGGTTCTCCCTGCTGTCCTTTTCTGTATCCAGTCATACAGTCAGTGTGTGACGGAGGGTGGATCAAGTGGCCTCTCCCTTCAGTCTTTCATCTGTATCTAGTCATACAGTCAGTGTGTGTCGGAGGGAGGATCGAGTGGACTATCCCTTCAGTCCTTAGTCTGTATCTAGTCATACCGTCAGTGTGTGTAGGTGGATGGAGCGACTGGTCTCTCCCTTCTGTCCTTGTCTGTATCTAGTCACATAGTCACTGTGTGTAGGGTGGTGGAGCATGTGGCTCTCCTTTCTGTCCTTAGTCTGTATCTAGTCATACAGTCACTGTGTAGGATAGTGGAGCAAGTGGTCTCTCCCTTTTATCCTTAGTCTGATGGTGCGAGTGGCTCTACCTGCTGTCCTTAGTCTCTATCTAGTCATACAGTCACTGTGTAGAATGGTGGAGCAAGTGGTCTCTCCCTTTTGTCCTTAGTCTGATGGTGCGAGTGGCTCTACCTGCTGTCCTTAGTCTGGTGGAGCCAGTGGTCTCTCCCTTTTGTCCTTAGTCTGATGGTGCGAGTGGCTCTACCTGCTGTCCTTAGTCTGGTGGAGCCAGTGGTCTCTCCCTTTTGTCCTTAGTCTGGTGGAGCGAGTGGTCTCCTACCCTTTATGTATCTTAGAGTCAGAACCAGATACTGTATCTGGACAGAAAAATTCTCTGTATCTCAGCGCAGGTCACATCCGTCCAGATTGCACAAAAGGAAACCATATTAATCACATATTAAAGGGACGTGAATACATTTTCAATGTTTTACATATTACAAAAAGTTTTCCATATGATACAATATTAAGTAATATGTGTACATGTCCTTGAAACAAGCAGGAAATGACTAGGATCTATGTAGGGCTCACTGACAAACCAATATGGCTCATGGAGTGATAATACCACTCATTGGATGTTAGGGGCAGGCCCCACGGAGCAAGTACACATTTAAATCAATTTATTTTGCTGTGAAATTATCATTTGAAAAAAGAAAACACAGTGACACACTTACAAACACTCTCTCTTTCAGAAAATGTCCATGTCACTTAAATGGAGTATTGTAGACCAGAATGTTCTGCCATATGTTTAAGAGGATAATTTGTACACTACCAAATTATTTGTTCCTAATGGAAATTAATTTTGTATTAATTGAAGAAAATAAAATTAACCATAACACCATCAGGCCAATAAATAAACAATGTGTTCGATCCTTCTCTCTCTTACCAGTGATCAAGAGGAAGCAAGGACTACTGGAGACCCTGTTAAATAAATGTTTATCCTATCAGATAAAATAAATGAATACAAAAGCCCTATATGTTGCAGTTCATAAGGCTCACTACCCTTTGGTTTCATGAAATGTATCACACTGTCTATATTTCATGTAATTGTACTACTGCAGATTTAATGGTAATCATAAAAAAGCAACTTTTTTGTAATGTTTAAAAAGTGATCTTTTTAATGCAGCTACACCATTAACTGTCAATTTGAGGCAAATAATTGGAGTATTATCATAAAAGGGGATACAAATGCTACCCTTGTTTTCAACCCTATGCATTTAATTGCCATTATGGGACTTTCTGAGGAGTACACAATGAAGAGATGAAACGCGTAGTATTGGTAAGAGGGTCTTTTTCTTTTGGGGTACTAGATGAAGAGATGAAACGCGTAGTATTGGTAAGAGGGTCTTTTTCTTTTTGGGTATTAGATGAAGAGCTGAAACGCGTAGGATTGGTAAGAGGGTCTTTTTCTTTTGGCGTACTAGATGAAGAGATGAAACGCATAGGATTGGTAAGAGGGTCTTTTTCTTTTTGGGTACTAGATGAAGAGAGGAAATGCATAGGATTGGTAAGAGGGTCTTTTTCTTTTGGGGTACTAGATGAAGAGATGAAACGCATAGGATTGGTAAGAGGGTCTTTTTCTTTTGGGGTACTAGATGAAGAGATGAAACGCATAGGATTGGTAAGAGGGTCTTTTTCTTTTGGGGTACTAGATGAAGAGATGAAACGCATAGGATTGGTAAGAGGGTCTTTTTCTTTTGGGGTACTAGATGAAGAGATGAAACGCATAGGATTGGTTAGAGGGTGTTTTTCTTTTGGGGTACTAGATGAAACGCATAGGATTGGTTAGAGGGTCTTTTTCTTTTGGGGTACTAGATGAAGAGCTGAAACGCATAGGATTGGTTAGAGGGTCTTTTTCTTTTGGCGTACTAGATGAAGAGATGAAACTCGTAGGATTGGTAAGAGGGTCTTTTTCTTTTGGGGTACTAGATGAAGAGCTGAAACGCATAGGATTGGTTAGAGGGTCTTTTTCTTTTGGCGTACTAGATGAAGAGATGAAACGCATAGGATTGGTTAGAGGGTCTTTTTCTTTTGGGGTACTAGATGAAGAGCTGAAACGCATAGGATTGGTAAGAGGGTCTTTTTCTTTTTGGGTACTAGATGAAGAGAGGAAATGCATAGGATTGGTAAGAGGGTCTTTTTCTTTTGGGGTACTAGATGAAGAGATGAAACGCATAGGATTGGTAAGAGGGTCTTTTTCTTTTGGGGTACTAGATGAAGAGATGAAACGCATAGGATTGGTAAGAGGGTCTTTTTCTTTTTGGGTACTAGATGAAGAGAGGAAATGCATAGGATTGGTAAGAGGGTCTTT
Organism: Discoglossus pictus; assembly: GCA_027410445.1. Lineage (NCBI taxonomy): Eukaryota > Metazoa > Chordata > Amphibia > Anura > Alytidae > Discoglossus > Discoglossus pictus. Next base: position 41,581,151 of record CM050176.1, on the reverse strand, counting down.
TTCTTTTGGGGTACTAGATGAAGAGATGAAACGCATAGGATTGGTAAGAGGGTCTTTTTCTTTTGGGGTACTAGATGAAGAGATGAAACGCATAGGATTGGTTAGAGGGTGTTTTTCTTTTGGGGTACTAGATGAAACGCATAGGATTGGTTAGAGGGTCTTTTTCTTTTGGGGTACTAGATAAAGAGATGAAACACATATGATTGGTTAGAGGGTCTTTTTCTTTTGGGGTACTTGATGAGGAGATGAAATGTGTATGATTGGTGAGGAGTACACAATTAAGAGATGAAATTAATAGGATTAAAAGGGGGTCCTTTTTATTCCGGAGTACTTGAAGGTATGAAATGGGTAGGATTGGTAATGGGTCATTTTCCTGAAGAGTACGCGAAAGACTTGAAACGCGTAGGTTGGTAAGAAGGTATTTTTTCTTCAGGAGTACTCAAGGATGAAGGGAAAGGATTAAACTCATAGGATTGCTAATAGGGTAATTTTATTATAATTCGAATACTCCTGCTTTGGCGGATTACAATGTGTCCCCTAGTATTTCATGTAAGTGTGTAGAAAATATTGGGGTGCTTGGGGAATGGGTAAACTTAGACATAGGAACACCCTAGTAGAGGTAAAAAAAGATAACTTTGGTTTTTAACTTTTTCTCCCATAAAAGAGCTGTTTTGGCTGCAGAGACGAGCACACAAAGCGTCTCGAGACCTCTGTGTCTTGGCGATAACATCAAAGTCAATGAGTCATCTCCTGTTTAATTGTTAATTTCTAGTTGAACAGATGCGGCTCCTGATGTAGAGATACAGAAGCTTTCCCTGGGGGGGAGAGGTCAGTCTGTGCCCCTTCAGGGTAGGTTGGAGCTGTCTGTCATGTCTATGTGACCACAATGGGCGAAATCATTTCAAGAGCGAGATAACGAGGGGATTATGGGTGCTGGATGGAATTGGTCTGTATTTACACTATGATGATACTTTTGTTTTCTTTGTTTTCTCCAATAAACGATAATATAATTTTGTGGTCCCTTCTTATGATGGAAATCCTTAGAGTTTAAAGATAACACTTTAAAGGGACATGGAAGGTTTCTAGATGTTACTAGGTGTATAATATCCCTGTGTATCTATTACATTTTATATACTTTATTTTATTAAGAAGTCCTTATAATCTGTTTATGCAGGTTCTTGTGAGACGGCATCATGGGGTAAGATGACAATATCTAAGTCAATTCTTGATCAATTTTAAAAATGTAAACACATTTTCCACATGATTTTCCACCCTCTAACTGATGGTGCAGAGCACAAATGGAAACTTTTATAATCCCTTAAAGCAGGGGTGGGCAAGAGGGGCCACATACATGCCTGGATTTGATGATAGCCCGGCTGCCCACAGGTCAATCACTACTTCAGTCATGCTGATAGACCCACCTATGCACAGAAAGGAAATCTTCAAAACCAGGCATGTATGTGGCCCTCCAGGACTGAACTTGCCCAGCCTTGCCTTAAAGGGATTCTTTAGGTAACTTTTTCTTTTATATATATATATATATATATATATATATATATATATATATATATAAATGAATTATATCCTCCATTTACATTTCATTTACTTTTAAGAAGCCCCAGAGACCAAGATTATTTTGTTCTAGGACCTCCCCTATTCTTTCGGTTCTCTCTCATGCAGGGTGCCATCTTTCACAGCTGTTACCTAAAGCGATACACACAGGCGAGGGACTTCAAACTGCCAGTGTTTCCGGCTGCTAATAGTGACATGCTGTGGATGTGGTTTTAGGCCAAGATAGCACCTGTTATGAGATACAACAGGAATAAAAGGGCGATATTCTGGACAATTAAAATCTGTAACATTTTATATCAAAATTACACAGATGAGGATACAATTAATTAGTGAAAACATTTTTATAAAACAAAAAGAGGCCTTAAATGTCCTTTTAATTATATTTTTGATTTTTTGGTTGTCGCCTCCGCTGTAACCAGTTTTTGGCAGGGGATTTGTGATCCGCTCTTCACCGGGAAGTCTTGTCTACACCTGACAACTTGTTCGATTAAATCCCACAGGCAACGCGGGAGTGTAAATAATATTAAGTGTAATCAATGTCTCCAGACTTGACGGTCTGAGACAGCGAGGTGACACTTCCAAAACATGCATAGATTTCCTGTATATCCCCGACAAGCTTGCGGCATTAATATACATGTGATGAGACTGCGCGAACATGTAATGAGACGAGGAAAGGATTCTGCAGCTTTGTGTCTGGGACTTACCAGATAAATTCTAGCAGAAAATGTGCGATTCGTTATTAAAAACTGCTTTATTTTTGTGGCTTCTTAGCTGAATTCTTTATTTTTTTTAATATATTATATTTGATGTATACAGCGAGAAAGGGAATAAAAGTCCTTTGCAACATAATCATACAAAGTAAATTGTGTTAAATATATATATAGAAGTTTCATAGATTATGAAGCATCTGATAGAAGAGAATCAGTAGTGCCTGCAAACATTTTTTGCATGAAAAAAATTCCAAAATTAACATTATTAAACTTACCCTAAAATTTATAAAATTTCTTCAGTTTTCGGTCAGTTGATTTTGAGAAGGAACACCAGTGAAAATCCAAGCTAAATTAGCATAAAAACCATAATTCATTGTGACTAATCAGAGGCAGCTACAACATTGTAGCAGTATGGGGATTCAGTCTCTGCAGCGAAGCATCATGGGATTTGTAGTACTGTTACCATCACACACCTCTCTCTTCTCCCTGGAATGAAGCAACTCAGGTAGTGCTTTGAATAACTTGTATTTATAACAGGCTGAAAGTTTTTTAAGAACGTTCTCAATCTTTATATTGTCTTACTTTATATAGAATTAAACCTTTGCTGAGTTTTTCCGTTTAAACCAATGAGCTTTCTATTACACCTACTGAAAGCACAGTTGTAGATGCCAAATTCTTATTGTCCAAGTAGAAACAATATAATAAATTAGTAGCTGTATTATTTTTGTTTGACAGTTTTAAAAAAAAAATGTCTTTTTAAAAATATTGAGGAATTGTTTCGCTACAGATCTCCTAGAACAGACACATTTCAGCGAATTAGATTTCAGGAGCTGCTCACTTTCATAATGCAGCAAAAACAATGGTGTATATCTGTGGAATGACTTCATTTACAAATAAATGGCTAGTACAACATATAGCCAATGTGTCATGCTCATTAAGAATAAGTGGAAAAAAAACTTTTTTGTTAGTTTGGGATGACAGTCCCTTTAATAATCCTTAGCCACCCTGCGTATTATACGTGACTTCCTCCGCCAGTGATATACACAGTTTGTCATCTGTCTCCATATACCGAGCCGCTGGCGTTCTCATTTCATCTCGTGGTCTCTTTGTGGTGACTCCGGCCCATCTGCTCAGCTCTGCTCTTAGATTGCTTTCTCTCAGATACCTTTATATGTGATGCTGGCATTTGGCGGCTCTAATTCCCGCGCTGACTTTTCTGCCAGGAGACTCCCTGCCAGTCTGTGAAATGTCACTTTGCTTAGTTTAAAGCTGCCATTAAAGCCAGTGATCCCCACATCTGGTGCTGTGATTCAGGGACCATATGAGATGTGTGATGTGAAGAGGAGCATTGGGGCTTATAACTGATGGGGGGCAGCCTCAGATGTGACGAGGGGCGAGGGGGCTCCTCACTGACGGGGGGCAGCCTCAGATCTAATGAGGGCCAAGGGGGACTCCTCTCAGACGGGGCAGCCTCAGATGTGACGAGGGGTGAGGGGCTCCTCACTGATGGGGCAGCCTCAGATGTGACGAGGGGTGAGGGGCTCCTCTCAGATGGGGCAGCCTCAGATGTGACAAGGGGTGAGGGTCTCCTTACTGATGGGGTGCAACCTCAGACGTGACAAGAATATAGGAAGCTCCTCACTGATGGGGGACAGCCTCTGTTGTAACGAGGGTTGAGGGGGCAGCCTAAGATGTGACGAGGGACGAGGGGGCTCCTCACTGACAGGGGGCGTCCTCAGATGTGACAAGGGTCGAGGGGGCAAGGGGCTCCTCACTGAACGGGGGGCAGCCTCAGATGTGATGAGGGGGGAGTTGGCAAGGGTGCTCCTCAGTGATAGGGGGCAGCCTCAGATGTGACAAGGGGTGAGGGGGCTCCTCACTGACAGGGGGCGTTCTCAGATGTGACAAGGGTCGAGGGGGCAAGGGGGCTCCTCACTGACAAGCGGCGGTTTCAGATGTGATGAGGGGGGAGGAGGCAGGGTGCTCCTCCCTGACTGGGGGCAATCTTAGATGTGAAGAGGAGCATTTGGGCTCATAACTGATGGGGGGCGGCTTCAGATGTGATGAGAGGCGAGGGGGCTCCTCACTGATGGAGGGGCAGCCTTAGATGTGACGAGGGGCAAGCAGACTCCTCTCTGATGGGGGGGGGGCAGCCTCCGATGTGATGAGGGGTGAGGGGGCTTCTCACTGATGGAGGGGCAGCCTTAGATGTGATGAGGGGCAAGCGGACTCCTCTCTGATGGGGGGGGCAGCCTCAGATGTGACGAGGGGCTCCTCATTGATGGGGCAGCCTCAGATGTGATGAGGGGTAAGGGTCTCCTCACTGATGGGGTGCAGCCTCAGATGTGATGAGAGCTGAGGGTGCTCCTCACTGAGGGGGAGCAGCCTCGGATGTGACGAGGGGTGAGGGTGCTCCTCACTGATGGGGAGTAGCCTCCGATGTGTCGAGGGGTGAGGGGGCTCCTCACTGATGGGGGGCAGCCTCAGATGTGACGAGGGGTGAGGGGCTCCTCATTGATGGGGCAGCCTCAGATGTGACGAGGGGTAAGGGTCTCCTCACTGATGGGGTGCAGCCTCAGATGTGACGAGGAGTAAGGGTCTCCTCACTGATGGGGAGCAGCCTCAGATGTGACGAGGGGCGAGGGGGCTCCTCACTGATGGGGGTCAGCCTCAGATGTGATGAGGGACGAGGGGGAAGCCTAAGATGTGACGAGGGGGCTCCTCACAGACAGGGGGCATCCTCAGATGTGACTAGGGACGAGGGGGCTCCTCACTGACAGGGGGCAGCCTCATATGTGACGAGGGGTGAGGGGCTGCTCACTGATGGGGCAGCCTCGTATGTGACGAGGGGCGAGGGGGCTCCTCACTGATGGGGTGCAGCCTCAGATGTGACGAGAGCGCTCCTCACTGAAGGAGGGCAGTCTCAAATGTGATGAGGGGTGAGGGGGGTGCTCACTGATGGGGGCAGCCTCTGATGTGACGAGGGGCAACGGGGCTCCTCCCTGCCTCACTGACAGGGGAGGCCTCAGATGTGACGAGGGGTGAGGGGACCGCTGACTGACTGGAGGCAGCCTCAGATGTGATGAGGGGCGAGGGGGCTGCTCACTGACCATGGGCAAGGGAGCTCCTCACTGACAGGGGTGGCCTCAGATGAGACAAGGGTTGTGGGGGGCGCTCACTGACGGTGATGTGACGAGGGGCGAGGGGGCCGCTCACTGATGGAGGAGGGCAGCCTCAGATGTGACAAGGGGTGTGGGCGCTCCTCACTGACACGGGGCAGCCTCATATGTGAGCTGCTCACTGGCGAGGGGGCTCCTCACTGACAGGGGGCATCCCCAGATGGGGCATTGGGGCTCCTCACTTACAGGGGGCAGCCTCAGATGAGAGGTTGCTCCCTACAGGACATCAAATGCTATTGATCCACCTGTCAAAGGAAACTTTGCACCATTTCCATTGCCCTCTCATTCTGTTACAGCCTTTTCAACACGGGCGACTGGTGCAAGTAGGCAAATAGGCAGCTGCTCCTCTAAAATATGGACTGCTTTACCAGTAAACACATGTTTTATTTTACAGATTTCTTTTATTTATTCAGTCTTTGGGCCGGCCTTTTAAATTTTTGCTCAATATAATATATCTGTATTTATTTCTGTGAGTACTGTTTTTTTTACACCTGTAACTTTAAATATGAGCATGGGCCTCTTCCACCTTCTGTCTGAGCACAAGCTATATGTTATTGCAGCATTTATTAATTTATTGTGGCTGCTGCATTGTGTGTATTTTTTTAACCATTATGATGTGGCCGTCCCAAGCCCAGAGCACAGAGAGGATTCTGACAAAGTTAGCACATGTGCTCTGGTCTGAAGCCATCAAGGCCCGCGTGGATCCCAACTAGGCCCATGAGGTTCATCAAAGCCCGGCAGACCCCTAGAGAGGCCCATCAAGACCCATAGGGATCCCCACTTGACTAAGGGGCACATAAAGGCCCCTCTAGATCCTCTCTTGGCCTATTAAGACCCCCAGCGATCCCCACTAGGCCTGTGGAGCTCATCAATGTCTCTGGAGATCCCCACTAGGCCTGAGTGGCTCCGGCATACTCCCTGCTACAACAACAGGAAGACCCTCAGCTACACTTTCGGGACCCTTCAAACCCCTAATAGATTTAACAAGGGGGTCATTAAGTCTTCTTGGCCTTTTTAGAAATTGTGGGCCCTATCCAACCATGGGGATTACTGTGGACCCCCATTGCAAATAAATGTAACTCCTATACCATGAGGCCCATATGCACCCCCATAGTATACGAAAGTATGACCACAGTGGACTTCATGCACCACCATGGTATGAAAATGTAAATCTTATACCCTGATGGTCCTTATAAATTCCCATTAAGAATAAATAAAAAACAAATTTTATGAATTTGGTGTAAGAAAGTTAAAAATATGTGGCCACCATTTCTATTATTAGATACTTCATGTCCGGAGCCGTTGGCTGTCTCCGTTTCATCGGGTCCAGTTCATCTCATCGTCTGGTTGTATATAAAGCTCTTGTCTCCAGCCCATCTCAGATACCTTGACACGTGATATACATGGTATCGGCTTCACATTTTCATACTAAAATCAGCCAGATTTGCAATCTATTAACATAACAAAATTACCCATTTAACATAGAGCAATACATGAAGACATGGGAGAGGGATGAGGATTAAATATGATGTATAAAATGTGTATGTGGTGAAATGTCAGGGGCACTGGCTGTTACTTTCTACAGGGCCCCACAATTTCTAATGGCGGCCCTGCATATTCAGGTATTTCCTTTTAAGATGTGTCTTTAGATCCTGCATCGTTTTAGTCGCCTCCTTTGCATTGTCTCTAATGTAATAATATCCTTTTGGATGTCCGGCGGCAGCACTGGACACAGTATATATGGGGGTCTACCTGGGGGTCCATAGAGTAACATTAATACCTGCTGCAAATTCCTCTTACAATATAACCGATCATCCTACTACCTTTTCTTCTAGTTATGTTGCATTGTTTGCTTACTGATAAAATATTCAATATAATAACTTGTCTGTTGAAGCCATCATATTACTATTAAGTATATATTGTGCTTTTGGGTTTTTGTGCACAATTTTGCATTTATATAACTGTATACAAGTAAGGATATATATAAATATTAAACAATCTGATTGCAAGCTCTTTGGTACCATAACTTGATCAATATCATCCAGCCTCAGCTGCTTATATCTTCACTTTTTGTTCATGCATTTTATTTGTTCTGTCCTGAAGTTGTGTACAAATTAAATGATACTCGCTCTGGAAGTATCTGCGGCCGCTAGCAGCTCGCCGGTCACTTTCCTGTTATTTGATTTATTCCCCGCCAGCTAATTTCACCGGCTGATAATTGCTTTGGTTTTATCAGAGGATGTGATCCGATTACTGAAGACGGATCGCAGGACATTGCTGGGAGTTTTCGAGGTTCTTTCTCACAAACATTAAGTCCGGATCCGTTTCCCTGGCAGTATTACTCTGTATTACTCTTACTCTGTGTTTAGCTACATTGTTACACTGTGAGACTTTGTATTAATTGTTCTGTTTCACTGTAGCTTTATACGTTTTGTTAAAGGGACACTCACCACAAACCCTGTTTCATTGGCTAGCAGTGCATTTCCCCTCTTCCATTAAAGGGGAAACTAGTTCTTAAAAAATAACCAACTACTTACTATACATGTCTCAGTATGGTAATTTGTGTTATTGCTGGTTATAGGAGTGAAAGCATCCCTGAAGGATGAAACTGCTGTCATTCTTAATTAGCACAATGAAACACACACACACTAAATACCGGGGACCGTATATATTAAAGGGTGTTGGAGACATGTGAAAACCTTGTATATACATACGCCCCATGGTGAGACTCATCGAGAGATTTTGGAAGAATGGTTTTAGAAAGTTACAAAATAAATATAGCATTTAATGTATTAATTAGTGTATGCAATAATGGTATAGTTGGAGACAACATTGAGCCTCATTCAATTCGGAGGACGCAAGTAGCTGGATGTAGGCCGTATGTCTGCGGGCCTGTTGCGGGACGCAGTGTTCTAGACTTACGGTGCTATTCAAATGGACAAGACCAAAAGTTCCGGACCGATGGCGTAAATCGTAAACCATGCCATTGTATGTAGCATTTCGGGGCAGGATCATGATCAATTAAAGGCATATGCAAGTGAGCTGGGTTATTAATGCATGCGATAGAGGAGAATTTATAGTGGCTGAAATAAATTGTTTGCATGAAAAAATTCTAAAGTAAACAGTTAAGCCGTTAGCGTGAAGTTTGCTGAATTTCTTGCGTTTGCAAACTGTTTTCTCTCAATGTTGACACCCCCTGAAATTCCCAGGTAATATTCGCATAAGTAATACCTTGTATCATTTTGACCTGGGGATTGTGCAGGCATGCTCAGTTAGCACTTGAAGCCTGTCCTACTGTCACATGATGTCAGACACTTTCCTTTAGCCAATCAGCAGCTTTTATATCAGGTACATTTTTTTAATGAAGTAACAAATACGCGCAGTGCCATTGCTGCGGGTGTCTACATTTTTTTCATGCAAACATTTTTTGCTAGGTGGGTTATGATGCATTCTACAGGATGCATTCATAACCCACGTTACTTTCATATACCTTTACACCTTAAACATGGATGTGACATGTCAATCAACTAGCAATTCTGGGTCCGATATGTGATCGGACCAGCAATGTACTAATTAATAAAAATGAATGAAGCCAGTGTTCTAGTCCATGAGGGTCGCCTGATATACATTAACTCATTGATTCCCAAGATTGATATAACCCCAAAATGACATGTTAAAAATAAATATTTTATATTGCAGATTTATGGGCTTGAGACTGTTGTGCAAATAATTCTAATGTCTTACATCGTGTTCCCGTCATTTACAGTGCATTATTGAATATATATTTGCTTTTACAGTGTTCCGGACTTGTCTTTAAGCCCTTTGCAAGTCCTCCTTGGAACCCGTAACTTGTGGTCTGACTCTTGCCATTTGCGGTTTTGGCGGCGTGGTTAGCAAGGGAAAATCGGAACAACTGAATAGCGTTTTGCGATTTTAGTGATCTTAACTCTTGAAGACGTGAAAGATCAAAGGCTTGGAGGGGCTTTGACTTGCGATGTTAACCATTGCAAGGAATTGTAGGCCGGACCCTGGAACCTGGTCGGATGCCCGCAAAAAGACGCCAATTGAATAGCCAAATAACTTACGGCCTCCCTTACGGATGCCCAGATCTCACAATGGCTCAATTGAATGAGGCCCATAGTATGTGTATTTATAAGGGGTTGGGGATCTTAGGAATGTTAGCTTTCAATAGAAACAATAAAAACCCAATCTGTGCCAGCACTCAATAGAACTGTATAGGATCTCTCAGTGCCATCTGCTTGCACAGTCTAATGGTTTTATCTGTCATTCAGCACAATTTGAATCAAATAACAGTAAAGATCTCCTAAAAGAATGTTTGAATAATTTTTGATTTTGAGAAAAAAAAATCTGTGTTTACATGTGTAATAGACTGCCCACTTGCTTTTGCATTACTGCAGCCAATTAGGTCGCAGGAGTGTGTCCCATTTAAGTAAATAGTAAGACTGCTTACATTTCCAGTTAGAAGAGAACAGACCGTGCCATTCTTGTTATTTCTTATGGCAGAAAATTCAGGTTTATGCTCTCTTGCCGCTCTGGAATTTGAACAGAACAGACTATTGATGTGCTCCAGCGCTGTCCGTGTAGAGATCAAAAGAAAAATAAATAACCCTTAATAAATCTATCTGTGCAGGCATGGAATTCTGGGCTCACCTAAACGGGTCAGTTATGGGATAACTGGTCAGTGCAGTCCTGAGTCTAGGGGAAACTGCTATCAATCACTGTCTTCCCTATAGACACCATGAAAAGCATCTACGGTAAAGTAAATGGCCCATTGGTTTTCACAGGAATTCTCTCTAGTAATGGATGAGTCTATAGACCGAAATCTCACTCTGCTTATGAGCATGATGGCGCGATGGGCTGGGTCATGGAGATCACTGAAGGACTCAACAGATAAATTGAAATATTTTGAATCTCCAATCTGCTGAAATCCTCTAGAAATTATAATATTGTGATTCTATTGACATTATTTTGAAAAACTACAATGCATAACTTGCCAAATGTTTTTTAAAAGTAAAAAATACCTTTTACTTTATTAACCCTTACATTCGATTATTCTGTGCAGGGGGGCACCATTTTTGTTTCTGTTTACATGGTTCAAAGCGAGGCGAGCCATTAACGCATAGCATTTAGGCCATGAGAGCCAAAGGCACTCATCACTGCGAGCCTTGTGAAGCGAGCCATTAACGCGTAGCACTTAGGCGATGATCGCCCAAGGCGATTATCGGCGCTCGCCTCCGTTAACACGTAGCAACTAGGTGATGAGCGCCTTTGGCGCTCATTGAGACGAGCTGTTAAGGCAATTAAATACGCAGGACTTAGCCACAAAACACTTAGTAATCGTGCAATCGCATTAGCCTTCAAGCACTTGACAAACACAGGACTTAGAAAAAACAAATACGAAACGCAGGACTACGATACAAGAGAGCGAAATACGAGAGAGCGAAAATACGAGGTTAACGGCCGAACTGCGAAAATCCCCAAAACACAAAGAAAATACAAATAATAACAAAAAAAAATCACCCACAGCACGGGCGAACAGGCAGGACGTCTGGGAGTGAGGTGTAATGCGAATTTAATCAGATTTTGATGACTTTCACCACCCGAAAATCGCCTAGGCGAGAAAAAAAATGTCTGCCGAAAAAAACTAAAATGAGGCTACATGACCCCGGACCGCGCAAAACACTGCCAAACGCATAGCGCTTTAACATGACGCTTTACAAGACACGGGACTTAGAAAAAAAAAAAACAACAGAGCAAAAATACGAGGTTAACGGCCGAACCGGGAACAACAAAAAAATAATAAAACACACAAAAAATACAAATAAATACAACAAAAACATCACCCACAGGGAACAGCCAGGACTTCTGGCAGTGAAGTGCAACGCGATTTAAATGCAATTTCGACGACTTTCACCACACGAAAGTCGCCTAAGCGAGAAAAAAAATGTCCGCCCCAAAAAAATTAAAACGAGGCTACAAGACCCCGGACCATGCAAAACACTGCCAAACGCTTAACACTTTCACACAGCAACGAACGAAAAACAAAATACACTATTACAAAATACGGAAAATACATGCGAGCCGCGTAACACATTAATAACATTACCAATCTACAATGGCGATTTACACAACTACACCAACGGATTTCCCTCGCGCACACAACCAATTTCTAAGGCACAGCGGGGACATTCATTACACTTTATCATCAGGGCACCAACATTCACTGTACATTGTATGCTGCCGGAAAATACTAACAGATTGTTAGCTCTTCAGGCTATTTATTGCTGAATATATTAATTACAAATAGGTAAGTATATTAATTTACTCAATAAATAATTAATTCATTATTGATTAAGTAAATATAGATAAATATATATCTCTCTTTATAATGAGTGTGGAAGGTACTCAGAGGAGCAAAAATAGAGACAAGAGGCTCGCCATATGCGCCGAAGGTCCTCAGAGTACAAAAAGGTTTACATTGTGTGTCAAACAGCATTGCATGGCTTCAAATTTTTTTTTTGACGGGCAAGTCGCTAGTTAAAAATAATAGTTAACTAAAGGCTCTATAGTATTTTGCCCAGTATCAAGTCTAGTTCTTCAAGAGAGTATTATTAACTTGGGTTTTCAGTGGTCCTTAGTGTCACGGTATGATGAATAAAAATTGTGTTTAGAAAAATGAATATGATTTCCAATTGGACAACAAACAATGGGCGAGAAAAAATACATGTATGCATCTCAACTGGTCAATAGAGGCATCCTTGATACGGCAGTGAGGGTAGCATGTAGGACAGGGGCAAATACATTTCTGAATGAGCAGTGCTTGCAGTTATACTGTCAGGCAACCTGCTTCTGAGCACATGAGGGGGGAGAGCAGGTAGTTGTGAAAGCTCCAATTATTTAAGAACTCTTACTTTCATTTTCCTCCCTTTATTGTTTAGTAGGTAAGCACATACCCTCAGGCTCTAAGCTATCAGGAAGGTCTGAAGCCAGACAAGTTGAAACTTTCTGTACACAGATTATGCCAAAATTGATTTCCTCTAAAATGTTTTTTTATGATCATAGTTTACACCGCTGCCAATGTTGTTGACTTGTTACATACTCCACAGATAAGCATGGCCAGATGTATAACTAGAACAAAACAGCTGTTTAGGGGTACCCTCTGGGAGGGGCACCTCATTTGCATAATAATAACATTTACATATCAGTTTGTTTAGGTTTTAAAAATAGCCCATGCCTGCTCTATCTAGGTGCAATGAGCAAGTTCTTTGTGGGGGTGGGGGGAGGAGGTTGGTGTGGATTTGTATACTTGCGGTGTGCTGCACTATAGTAAAACAAACATTGCATGGGAGCTCATGGGCAAGTTCACTATGTCTGCACCACCCTGTTCCTCCTTGCACACGTACAAGCAGGAGGTGTCAATTCATTATATTAGTTCTGCCGCTCACTGTCTGTCTACCAGCAAACTCTCCTCCTCCCTCAGGTCCTGAAAGCACCATAATCAGTTCCTTACCTGGCTTCCCTCAACACAGCATGCTCCTGCTCCTCTTATTTATGGGTCCTCAGAATGGACAGCTAGGATTTCACATGCTCATATCTAGTAAGTAAAAAACATTGAGTTGTCATTGCCTTTAAGAAGAATTATGCTTTATATTGTGAGTTGAGTAAGCAAGTGTTAGATGTTTTGTTGCTGACTGTATCTATTTAGATATCCACATTCTCCCCTTTCCAGGCCATTGTTTTCTTTTCGTCAGTAACTTCCATATGTTATTTACTTATTTCTTTTTTAAGAGCTTTTATCAGTTCCTTAAATAATATAATGCATATAACAATTTATGCTTGTACCAGTAGCATGCTACCTGTTTGTTTGTTTGCTCTCTCTCTCTCTATCTATCTATCTATCTATCTATCTATCTATCTATCTATCTATATATATATATATATATATATATATATACGTGTATACAAAACACATCAATTCCACACTGAGATTCTGGAATTTGTGCTTGCTTTAGTACGTTTGGACCACACACGGCTACTGTTTCAGACTGACGTCTGGTGAATGTTTGTGACAATACAGAGGCAGCAAGGAGCCAGTTCTAGCTGTGCCCGTCTCTGAAGTGGGGGCACAGTCTCCATACCTTATCACCATCCTCCTGTAGAGCTCTCTTTCCAACAAATGTCATTTTGTATCTTTTTATCCTCATTGTGAAATTCTCTCATTTTCTGGAAACACGCAGTGCCGGATAGGAGTGATATTTATATAAGGACAGAAAATATACACTTTCGACATAGGGGTTACTGTTTTTAGTTTTGAGTCACATTATTATGACCACTGTCTACTATTGTGGGTAGAGAATGACAAACTGCATGTGTCATGAGTTGGCTAGGTGGGTGCAGAATGCCTACATGTCACCTTATCTAAATATACCAACTATTGCTGTCATGGGTAAAATTTGCAATTTATCTGACTTTGAAAAGGGGATGATCATTGGCTTCCTGGTCAAGGGTGGCTGTATTTTTGAAACCGCGCAGTTTGTGAACTGTTTGTCCAGTCACTGTACAATTTAACCCCAGCATGCAAACTGCATATTTGCGTGTGGAAACCTTGGAGGACCACTTGCCATTGATGTCAGAGGTGAAGGTGTGTGAGGGCCAACTGACACGCTACAGTTGAGCAACTCGCCGTCTATATGAACCAGAGGGCTACCATGACAGTACATCGAACCATGTTACTATGGGGCTCTGGACCTCTTCTGACTGGCAAACGGTTGCCTTCTCTGATGAGTCACATTTTCTGCTCCATCGACTGGACGGATGTTGGCGTGTCAGGTGCAAAACCTCAGAGAACAAACACTATGCAACCATTGTTTGACGAACACAAGCTGATGGCGTCAGCGGCATTGTCTGGGTCTACTTATATCTCTTGAAGGCAGTGTCAACCAATTGCATTATTTATTCATCCCTGCAGATCAAGTACACCCATACATGTTGACTGTTTGCTGGAGCGGAGAGGATCTTCCAGCAGGACAATGCAAAATGTTGTATGGTCAGAATTGTCCAGGGGTGGTTGGAAGAGCACAGTGAAGACTACTACTATGTACAGTCATTGTCTTTGTTTGAGTTGCTTTCTCAATGGTGGAGAGGCTTGTAAGCAAGTGTGATTTCCATTAGTCTCACTCAAAACAATGGCGCTTTGGCTGGTGAGAATTCCATTGAAGCAGGTGCAAACGTTCCTGTGTTTAAGGTATGCTCACAGCTGTAGAATCAGAAACAAATATGGTGGCTCACAGCATAATTGCACATAACAAATATGTTTGCCATTTGCAGTGTAGTTTTTCATAGCATATTGGGAGTATGTGACTACAAAGACAATAAATGTGCAGTGTGACAGGGTCTGTGTCTAGCGGTAGTAGCAGGAAGGTTTTCACAATAAATATGATCATGGATTCATGACATATACATATAGGTCTAGATCTGTGCATAAGCTTAGCATCAGGGTGTGTTATGGGAAAATACTCCCTGTTCAGTGCATCTTCCAAAACCAACTCTCAATCAAGGAATCAAACCAGGACAACAATCGAGTTTCTTTATTCAAGCTTGGAGAACACCCCATATATCAAAGTTCTTTACAGTGGTCTGATATCAATATTAATTGCACAAAATAGCATAGTCTCCTTAGCAGACAAGGTTCAATTATCATGCACATATAGGTGTTGGCTCTTAGGACTGATCACAAGAAATGATGAAGAAATAATTTGTCTTGATTTCCTGTAGTACTGATTGATTGGATCTTCTTGCAGTTCAAGGGACATGAATGACCCCATCTATTCATCTCCATTGTCCCCTTCTTCAAGTGCCTTCAATCTTTCCCAGCATCAGAATCTTCACTAGAGAAGTAGAAGTCTTATTATATGGACAAAATATTTGAGCGTCAGACTCATGATCAAACCTTCCAGTGAACAGTTTGTCTCCATTTCCTGTAGTATTGATTGAATTGATCATCCTGCTTTACTCAAGAGTAATTTTCTCTAACACCACAAGGCAATTCTACAGCACTCACCCTTCTTTATGGTCCAAGAAACTACTCATATTTAAAAAAAAAAAAAAAAAAAAAAAAAAAAAAAAAAATCTGAAATGTAATTGAATCCTAGTAATGTAAAACGTATTATCACCTCATAGACGTAAAAATAGAATCCAATAATCTCACTCAGCCGGACACATTTACTTGGAAATTCATGTTTAAAAATGTTGGAGTTCAGTACAATATGTCAAATGTATTCCAAGTGAGACTTGTAGACAGTCTGAGACATGAGCCTGGCTGGGATAAGAAGCCTCCGCACATGAGATGCCTGGACGCGGTGTGTCAGATTACTTTCAATGCGTGACGCCTGTCGTCTTTAACATGTCAGTATCGGAGGACGTGATTTATACAGATGCTGCAACAATGTTTATGTCAGTAGCAGCGCTCAGGGACCCGACCCTCCAAGTAACAACTCGAAGGAAATGCAAATCACTATTCAGTAATGCCTCCATAAACCTCTGAATCATTATTAAAGGTATCCTTTGGATTGTAAGTTTGAGAGTTTTCAATCTTGCAAGGTGCTTTGGGAAAGCTCTATGGACCCTGGATTCTAAGCTCAGATACCGCGCCTTCCATCCTTTACAACGTGTTAATATTTTTTTGCCTGGAACCAGTGGCGTAGCTAGAGCTTTTGCCGCCCGGGGCTACGCCTGAGTTTGTGATACATTAACAACTGCTGACCTGTATAATTACAATAAATTAGTTCATGTGCAACTGTACATTCATGGTACTTTATGGTCCTTTCAGGACTTGCAGAGACAAGGGAAGGATAAATAAAGGTAGTACTATATGTGATAAAAAAAAATAAAAAGCAGCTGAGATTTGTAGATGCACATATTGGTGTTAGTACCTAGTTTGTGACCTATGGTGCTTTTAGGACCTGCAACAAGATACATACAGATAGACACAGTTGTAGATGCATATATTGGTGTTAGTACCTAGTTTGTGACCTATGGTGCTTTTAGGACCTGCAACAAGATACATACAGATAGACACAGTTGTAGATGCACATATTGGTGTTAGTACCTAGTTTGTGACCTATGGTGCTTTTAGGACCTGCAACAAGATACATACAGATAGACACAGTTGTAGATGCATATATTGGTGTTAGTACCTAGTTTGTAACTTTTGGTACTTTTAGGACCTGCAGGGCTGGCTGAGGTGTCCGTGCTCCCGCAGGTTTATAATATTTTCATCCACCATGTAGTGTAGCCCACCAAATGGCTGTGCTATTGGAGACAGGGGCTGCTGTCATTGGCGGCAGGTAGAAAGGTTCGGGGAGTGGCCCGGTATGTGTATCATGGGGGTGTGTGCTGTGCCGCCCCTAGGAACATGACGTTTGTTGTTGTTACAAATAATCGATAATATTAGGCACCCCATGATTCGCGCACAGCTGAATAGTGCGTCGTCATCAGAGCGCAGAGAACTGGTGCGGTGTGATCTGCCCCTGTCTGGTGCCCCCCATTATACAAGACACCTTCAATGGATACGCTGCTGAGTCTCACATGCCACATCACTTCTAGATGGTAAGCTCTTGTATAATTGGGGCTCCAGACAGGGGCAGATCACACAGCACCAGGCTGGAGCGCAGAGCGTCATCAGAGCACAGTTTTCTGCGCTCTGATGACGTTGCGCTATTCTGCTGCGCGCAAAGGATGTGCCCCCTAATATTATGAATTTTATGCTAATTTAGCTTGAATTTTCAGGGGTGTTCCTTCTCAAAATCCACTGCCTGAAAACTTTAAGATAAGTTTATTAATGTTTATTTGGGGATTTTTTTTTCATGCAATGTTTTCATACACTACTGATACTTCTCTATCGGATGCTTCATAATCCAGGAAACTTTCATATTACTTTAAATTGATACAACAGCGGTTCCAGATATGGTGTAATTAAACACTATAGGAATTTACAAGAACTTTATTAATTGGGTATCAAAAATATGTTTTGCTGTAAAACTGTATTGAAGTTTCTCAGACAATCAGCCTTTCTGACCCCCCACCCTTTAGCTCTTAATGAGAAATCATTGCTAATAACGGAGTATTTGCACATGCTCAGACTGATAAATATCGGCAGTTCAATGCTACACTGTGTTATCAGCCTTCATTTGAATCAGTCTGAGCATGTGCAAATACCCATGGACTATTTGAAATGCTGGCATGATGGGCAACCAAGAACCTGAATCATTTAACTGCAAGAAGATAACATTTGTATAGATGTAAAAGATAAAGTGCTTGGGATGACATCCCTGTCTCTTTAGCCCGATACACTGATAGTGTTGTTTTACAATACAATTAAATAGTATATAAAAACTAGTCACTTGCCCGTCACAAATGGCGGGATAATATTTTATATTAGTTTCCCCCCTCTTGCCGTGCATTGTGCATGTGCAACTCGTGGCGGTAATTGAGAGTGTTACACACAAACTTGCATTACCACAAATATATATATATATGATATTTTGCTTTTCTGTATAACTGAGCGCTCTGAGCTCCGTTCACCATGTTGTGACACATAAAGAGTATATATATATATATATATATATATATATATATATATATATATATATATCTCAACTCCCCTCCCCACCCTTCTCTTGTGTGTAAAAGGTGATCACTCAAACCTTACTGAACTCGCTCAAAAAAACACTTATAGGATGTAACATGAAAGGGAGACACTTCTGTCTTTTCCCCATATGAGTGGAGTGTAATAGCCTAGCATGCCCCTCCTGATAGCAGTTTCGCCACTGGTGTGGCTTTGTCAAAGGCTATAGCTATAGGGCATATGGGGAAAAGACAGATCTGTGTCCCTTTCATGTTACAGCCTAGAAGTGGTTTTTGAGCTGGCACAATAAGATTTGGGAGATGGCCTTTTGGGTGTATTGTAACCCTGCAGTGTTTTTAGGATTAGAGTGACTCATCACTTTCCAAGTTTCAGTGGGATATCAAAGACATTTATTAGGAATTGAGGTTCTCTGTTCTCTATTTGAGAATCTCTTCCTGGCATATTTGAATAATGTAGTTCACTTTATTTTATTAGCTTCGTCATTTTATAAGGATCTTCAATAAAGTAAAGTTTTAGTATTCATGTTGTTTGGTTAACAGCTATTGATAAGTAATTATTATATACCTAGTAAAATACAGTAACCTTCACCAATAGAGAAGTACAGTACAGTAATGGGAACATAGCACATAAGTCCATATTTTTACCCAACTTTGATATCAAGGAATTTTTTTTTAATTTTTTTTTTGCTAAATGAAATCCAAACACCATATATTCAGTAAGTTAAAGAAGTTAACTTTGTTTGAAGAACTTTGTTTTCATTCATAAATGAATTTATAAAGTTAAAAAAATAGAACCTTAAATTTTAAAGTATGACATTTTGAGTTTTATTGACCAGGATTAATCACCTTGGAGTGACCTAGGATGAAGGTAAGAGCTCAGTTCAGTTGAAAGACTGCCAGAATGTTGTACTGGTGCATCTCACACGCCTGGCAGTGCCCTAGGGATCCAATATGAAGCCTTCAGACACCCGCAGACCCCACAAAAAGTAAGATCCTCCCTAAAACCTACCTATTAATGTTGTTAGATTGTTCCATAAATTACAATTTTTTCAGATTAAGAGTAAGACCCGTAAACTGCGCATATTTTACATATATAAGAATAAAAAAAATAAGTACTGTATATACAGAGGTATATTATATATCTAAGGTAAATACAGAAAACTTCCACACCTCTTTAAGATTGTAATGCGCTTCTGCATCAGTGTCCATTTAACTTCCTTGTAGTAATCTGGGTAGAAGATACACACACCTCCTTTGTCTCACGGTACCTGCAATATTCTTATTCTTTAAGACTTAAGATGCGCACATGAACTCAATAAACTGTAATGAAAACAAGGAACGTGGCGCAGTAAGTGATGTTTGTGAGTCTTCAGACAGCTCCGATCACAAAACACAAGCTAATTCCAATTAGGAAGATTAGTCTGATGTCAGGATGCAAATTGGATCCACAATGAGACTCGAGGCGCAATTGTTCATCACTCTTTATTTCAATTACGCTTCGAGACCATAAAAATACAGATCTGATAGACAGACAGAAAATATGCCTTTGAAAAGAAAAAAGTATTGAGTATCAGGCAGAATCATCTATTACAGAATGAAGACATCACCGGGGTGGAGGCAAACACTCAAACATAAATTCTATTACAATATTGTATAGGTTTAATAAATGTAACCCTAGACAATATTATTTTAGTTTATTTTCTGTTTAATTTTGC
Organism: Discoglossus pictus; assembly: GCA_027410445.1. NCBI lineage: Eukaryota > Metazoa > Chordata > Amphibia > Anura > Alytidae > Discoglossus > Discoglossus pictus. The sequence continues at coordinate 41,561,309 of CM050176.1, read as the reverse complement.
TCTGTGTGCGGAGCTGATCGGGTCCTTGGTTTAACGGTCTCAGATGTCTTCTGCTGTCATAAAACTAAAGGTCTGACAGGAAGGTATAGCGCGCACACACATACATACATACATACATACATACACATACACATACACATACATGTAATTGCCACTGGATGTTATTACATAGAATGTGAGTTACATGAATAAAGTCCTTCAACTCTCCTAATGAGTTTATCTCCCATGATTAATGGTCTCTCACAGTAAGGGGTTATAAGACCTCGGCCCATTGGAGTCATAATAATGATAAGACATATACACTTCTGTGTGAGTATTATTATTTATCCATCTCTGTGTGCTCTAATGTGACTTATCACCCGACCCCCCCCCCCCCGCCACACCACCACCACCACCACACTGAGAGAGAGTTTATTGCTGTGTCACACTTCAAGGGATATGGCAGCACTTCAAGGGATATGGCAGGTGTCTGGGTGTTACTAGGTATATATTATCCCTGTGTACCTATTTACATTTATGTACTTCATTTTATTCAGAAGTGCTTATAAGCTCAGTTTTTACTGCCTAAAGTCAAACAAATAGTCCCTGTATGGGACTGCCCACTGCAGCACATGCAGACACAGACTGTAGGGCGGAGTATCCTAGCTGCATGTTGCTGAGAGATGGTCACTGAGTTAGTATGACAGACAGCACAGCAAATACAGCAGAGTTCCTGCTTGGTTCAGCTCAGGGGGCAGACCCAAGCAGGGACTATTTGTTTGATTTTAGGCAGTACAAATTGAGCTTATAAGCACTTCTTACTAAAATAAAGTCCATAAAAGTAAATAAATACACAGGAATATATATAGTAAAATACAGGTGACTTCCATGTCCATTTTAGAGAAATTCTCTGAATGGAGAATAGTCCCTGAAGGACACACAATGGCGGGACCATCACAGCGTCGATCAGAAAACACTGCATACTAATACAAGTTGAAGTGAAGATTCCTCAGAAACGGGCCTTATATGATGACCTCATGCCCTGACCTTCCAGGGTATATGCGGGTTCGAGACCCCTTCATTTAAAGTTCTCTCTGCTCAAGCGCCTGAATCCAGTGACGGCCACCGTGGTCAAGCAGCTGTTCCATAAATCCTGGACTGTCTGCAGCCCCCGAGGACTGGAGTTTGACGCCTTGATTTAAAACATATTTATAAGTGATTTCTGCCCGTTTAATGTCGGATTTTATTACTTATATCTTTATATGAACCCCCTGGGTACTGTTAATACTCAGATTTGTATTTTATTGACTGTTACAATGTGCACTTAATACAAATGTTTTGGCCCAATTTGATATATGTTTATTAAACTCAATATACACATCCACGCCACACGCGAAACAAGTCATAAACACAAAATAACACATTGCAAACCTGATTGTATTAGGTATACCCGGACGGCGCATCAATATCTCAAAGCGCAAACTGAATTTCTATATTGCGGATGCAAATCTATGAATATAAAACACATTATTATTATTATAGTTTATTAATCACATAATCTCATGTCATATTTTGCTTTTACCTAATATATTATGTCACAGTGCATCATAATCTTGCTATATTTCAATATAATAAATCTAATATCCCAACCCCAGTATATATCAATCACTCCGCTGGCGGGCGTGAAAGACAATATCAATGTTATATTTTTCAGTGGCAGTCCAGTGACTTATTGACCCATTCTCTAAATAAAGCCACGGGTAGCACTGACCAGAAGAGTCCATTGTTGAGACCTGTCAGACCCAACATCAGTATATTCTTTGTACCACTCCATAAGACAAAAGGCATTTGCTCAAGTCCTGTGCACACTCCCAGCAGCTGCAAATACCCCACTGGTATCTCTCCCAATGCTCTGCACATTACACATAAAAGACGCTCCACCCGACACAATCCGCGGCTCCTCTTCTGTGGTTGAGGTTTTAGCTGATCGTGCACGGGTCATCGGTCGATGGCCGGACTTCAGCCTCCAGTAACATGTTCATTACGGCTTTTGTCAGGTAGCTGCAGGTTCCTCTCTTGCCCAGTGGGGGGGTATTGTAAAACAAGGCCATGTCATCCTGCGGGAATACAGACATGTCATCAGGTTGTCAGTGGGATTGCCGAGTCACCGGCCCCCGCAGCACACATGCAGGGGGTCTGCATAAACTGTTGAAAGGCTTTATACTCTACAGTGTGGAAATCGCACTAAGTGCTGGGGTTACTCTGGTATCATAAGCTCTAAATGTTTTAGTCACTTAGATTGCAGGACCCTCACCTCCTCAATGTCATGTCTTAATATATACTGGGACGGTGTACGCACATTTCATGTTACAAGTGAATTTTCAGGTATAAACGTATAACGAATGATCCCGGATTTTACTAGATGTATAATATACCTGGGCATCTATTTACTTTTTTGTACATTGATTTTAGATAGGAAAAACTGAGCTTACAAATACATCATAATAAAAATAAACAAAAATCCCTGTTATCTATCTGCCCACTGTAGCAGACACAGACTCTGTAGGGCGGAATGTGCAGTGTAATGGCCTAGCCTATCAGTGACCGTCTCAACAGCATGTTGCTGAGATATGGTCACTGATTGGTTAGTATGAGGCACGGCATAGCAAGTACAACAGCGACTGTGTCTTCGTGAGCTGCAGGAACTATTTGTATGATTGTAAGCAGTAAAAACAGAGCGTATAAGCACTCCTTAGTAAGATAAAAGTAGATAAAAATACAGTGATACACAGGAATATTATATTTAAATCCAGAAACTCTTGGAAATTAATGAGAATTTTAAAGTCTAACTGAGAAAAACTGATTCTGGTGCAGTGACTTCTATTTGCAGCCCATGAAGACATTATTACTTGGTCTACAAAATAGTTGTGGTTTCTCATTGCCAGATCATTTTAAAGAGTTTCTGGATGTTTGGAGTAACCACAATATCAGATGGCTTTAGATTGTTGGGTTTGTTCTTCTTTACCAGAGAGGGTTTCCATGAGATCTAGATAACCACAACATTAGACACAAACTCAGGTAAAGAAAAACAAATCCAACAATCTAAAGCCATCAGATATTGTGGTTACTCCAAACATCGGCCTTGTTTACAGTGACTTTGTGTTGGTGTTAGCCTGTGCTGCCAGAACTCATCCAAGAGGTTGACGCCTGGTCCGGTACTAATGAGACCGGACACGATGCAGTGCAGCCCCCAGCAGGTTCTAAGGGTGGATTCATATTTTTGACAATGTTTCACAGTGAATCACAAAAACTGACAAACAAACAGAGACTAAAAAAACAATGTACTTCTGTGTCTCAGAGGAAAAGGTATGAAACCAAAATACACAAGCGTTGTCTCTCAAGTAAAGACGTTCTAGAAACATCTGCAGGTACGTAAGCCATAAAACTTAAAGTGGTGGAGTTTGCAGGAGTGGGATACTAAACTAAAATCACATATTGAGGGGACAAATCCTCCTTTTTACTGCCAAATACAACAAAAAAATGGCAAATTGAACACACTCAAGCTCCAAGTTAGAAACCAGAGCAGATACAATATATTTTGAAGACATTTTATACCCATGGCTTACAAAGGTTGTTAAAGGACCACCTTATCTTGGTAAGAGATATTAAAGAGGGCGATGAAGTCTGAATTAAGAGGGCAAAATAATCAGTTTCCTACTATTATTAGATACAGCAACAGCCATTACACCAAGGATATGGTGATAGATGTGAGGAGGGCAAGTCCCAGATAATCAGTTCTGCCGTGATGGTCAGTGACCCAAAGCCTACAGAGGACGCGTTAAACCTGTGGCCCCTCCTGTGTAATGTCTGTAACTTATATATAACGCACTTCGGATATTATTTCTGCCATCCACTCGGATCTAATACAAAACATTAAAACTACACTCGGCCACACAAGACACCAACTAAATCTAATTTTATGTTCTGCGCTATATTTGTTCTGATTTTATCAGATTGCTTGGCAGGAGACGCGTGACCTTGAAGGGATGATTCTTAGTCTGACTCACCTGTTTTTCCGCTCCATGAAGGATGCTCTGGTCTTTCTGAAACTCATTAAAAGCCTCTTTCACTATTATGTCCAAATCAACTTTATCTTGAAATTCAAACTCTGGGTTTCTCTCCAGGATAACGGAGACGATCATTAGCAGCTAGAAAAGGACATGAAACATAAGTCTGGATTGAAGCAGTAACTGAACATAAAAGATTATAGGTCATTTAAATGAAGATTTCAGCTCAAAAATCTTATGCCTTAAATGGAAAAAAAAATATTGTGTATTTGTATGCTACAAATAGCCTACAAATCCTATTTTTTCTAGGGTCTGTGGAGGATCACATGATTCTTCTGGCACCCGGAGGACTTCAGAGAATCACAGTAATGATGATCTCTACTCCCCACTCTACTCTGCCACATCACCCGCTGACCACGCTTACATGGTGGGACAAAGACAATAACGTTCACTATAGAGCCTCCATGGCCTGGCGCTAGTTCTAAGTTTCCGGCTATTAATAGAATCATACAATGATTTGCCTTGTTTCCGACTGTGTTCCCCTGTATGGCACTATAGTGTTTGGCATGTTACAAATGAGAAATAAAATAATAATAATAATAGTATGCCAGGTTGGGGGGAAGAGACACAGAGGAGGGAGAGGCGGGTGGGGAAAAGAGACACAGAGGAGGGAGAGGCGGGTGGGGAAAAGAGACACAGAGGAGGGAGAGGCGGGTGGGGAAAAGAGACACAGAGGAGGGAGAGGCGGGTGGGGAAAAGAGACACAGAGGAGGGAGAGGCGGGTGGGGAAAAGAGACACAGAGGAGGGAGAGGCGGGTGGGGAAAAGAGACACAGAGGAGGGAGAGGCGGGTGGGGAAAAGAGACACAGAGGAGGGAGAGGCGGGTGGGGAAAAGAGACACAGAGGAGGGAGAGGCGGGTGGGGAAAAGAGACACAGAGGAGGGAGAGGCGGGTGGGGAAAAGAGACACAGAGGAGGGAGAGGCGGGTGGGGAAAAGAGACACAGAGGAGGGAGAGGCGGGTGGGGAAAAGAGACACAGAGGAGGGAGAGGCGGGTGGGGAAAAGAGACACAGAGGAGGGAGAGGCGGGTGGGGAAAAGAGACACAGAGGAGGGAGAGGCGGGTGGGGAAAAGAGACACAGAGGAGGGAGAGGCGGGTGGGGAAAAGAGACACAGAGGAGGGAGAGGCGGGTGGGGAAAAGAGACACAGAGGAGGGAGAGGCGGGTGGGGAAAAGAGACACAGAGGAGGGAGAGGCGGGTGGGGAAAAGAGACACAGAGGAGGGAGAGGCGGGTGGGGAAAAGAGACACAGAGGAGGGAGAGGCGGGTGGGGAAAAGAGACACAGAGGAGGGAGAGGCGGGTGGGGAAAAGAGACACAGAGGAGGGAGAGGCGGGTGGGGAAAAGAGACACAGAGGAGGGAGAGGCGGGTGGGGAAAAGAGACACAGAGGAGGGAGAGGCGGGTGGGGAAAAGAGACACAGAGGAGGGAGAGGCGGGTGGGGAAAAGAGACACAGAGGAGGGAGAGGCGGGTGGGGAAAAGAGACACAGAGGAGGGAGAGGCGGGTGGGGAAAAGAGACACAGAGGAGGGAGAGGCGGGTGGGGAAAAGAGACACAGAGGAGGGAGAGGCGGGTGGGGAAAAGAGACACAGAGGAGGGAGAGGCGGGTGGGGAAAAGAGACACAGAGGAGGGAGAGGCGGGTGGGGAAAAGAGACACAGAGGAGGGAGAGGCGGGTGGGGAAAAGAGACACAGAGGAGGGAGAGGCGGGTGGGGAAAAGAGACACAGAGGAGGGAGAGGCGGGTGGGGAAAAGAGACACAGAGGAGGGAGAGGCGGGTGGGGAAAAGAGACACAGAGGAGGGAGAGGCGGGTGGGGAAAAGAGACACAGAGGAGGGAGAGGCGGGTGGGGAAAAGAGACACAGAGGAGGGAGAGGCGGGTGGGGAAAAGAGACACAGAGGAGGGAGAGGCGGGTGGGGAAAAGAGACACAGAGGAGGGAGAGGCGGGTGGGGAAAAGAGACACAGAGGAGGGAGAGGCGGGTGGGGAAAAGAGACACAGAGAAGGGAGAGGCGGGTGGGGGGAAGAGACACAGAGGAGGGAGAGGCGGGTGGGGGGAAGAGACACAGAGGAGGGAGAGGCGGGTGGGTGGAAGAGACACAGAGGAGGGAGAGGCGGGTGGGTGGAAGAGACACAGGCGAGGGAGAGGCGGGTGGGTGGAAGAGACACAGGCGAGGGAGAGGCACAGGGGAGGGAGAAGAGGGGAGGGAGAAGAGGGGAGGGAGAAGAGGGGAGGGAGAAGAGGGGAGGGAGAAGAGGGGAGGGAGAAGAGGGGAGGGAGAAGAGGGGAGGGAGAAGAAGGGAGGGAGAAGAAGGGAGGGAGAAGAGGGGAGGGAGAAGAGGGGAGGGAGAAGAAGGGAGGGAGAAGAGGGGAGGGAGAAGAGGGGAGGGAGAAGAGGGGAGGGAGAAGAGGGGAGGGAGAAGAGGGGAGGGAGAAGAGGGGAGGGAGAAGAGGGGGAAGAGACACAGGAGAGGGAGGGAGAAGAGGGGAGGGAAAAGAGGGGAGGGAGAAGAGGGGAGGGAGAAGAGGGGAGGGAGAAGAGGGGAGGGAGAAGAGGGGAGGGAGAAGAGGGGAGGGAGAAGAGGGGAGGGAGAAGAGGGGAGGGAGAAGAGGGGAGGGAGAAGAGGAGAGGGAGAAGAGACACAGGAGAGGGAGAGGGGGGAAGAGACACAGGAGAGGGAGAGGGGGGAAGAGACACAGGGGAGGGAGAGGGGGGAAGAGACACAGGGGAGGGAGTGGGGGGGGGTAGAGACACAGGGGAGGGAGTGGGGGTGAAAAAGAGACACAGGGGAGGGGGGAAAGACACAGGGAGAGGCTTGCAATGAGCGCCAAAGGTGCTCATCGCGAGACCAGTAAGGTTGGGGAGGATGCTATGAGCGCCAAAAGTGCTCATAACGAGGCAGGCCGGTTAGGGGGGGGGGGGGGGGGGGGGGGCACGCGATGTGTGGCAAACACCATTGCCAGGCTTCAAATAGTATTGCCATAATTTCTGAGGCGCTCACTGCGAGGCCTGTAAAGTAGACGGCGCTCAGCGTGGGGCTCACGATGAGTGCCGAAGGTGCTCAGATTGTGTGGCAAACAGCAATGCCAGGCTTAAAATGTTATTGCCGTCAAGTCGCTAGTAATAATATTAAGTATTTAAGGTCTGACATTCACTGCAGTATTAAAAACATATTTCTCAATTGATTTTTACAGAAGCTTTAATAAGTGTTCAGCTCCATGTTGTTCTATTCACATTTCCCCTTTATTATGAAAACTGTCCCGTGCCCTTTAAAATGCCATTATATTCAAATATGGATACTGGACCTTGATTTATTTTTTAGGAAGCCATTCAGACTTTAGTAAATTCTGTAAATAATAATGGACTACTTGAAATCCTCATTTATTAGCAAGTTCTTTCTTCCATGACACAAGAATTCCAGGGATATATTTGATGTAGATGGTGAAAGATTAAAGGGACCAGTGAAATACTATTACAAAACTCTGCATCATATTAAGTAAATGCTAAATAAAACACCTGTACTTTCTGTTGAAAAATAAAAGGCAATGAAACAAAATCCTGTTATTACTCTCAATTAGTAGCTGGCACCAAGAAGGGAGATGGATAACTGTTGATGGGATAGGCACATCATTTTAAAAGGAGGATATAATGTGTGCCTCCTCCCACCACTATGCCATATATCTCTCTGCCTCGTAAGTGTCTGGTACTCAGGAAACTAAGATTACTTTCAGAAAAATTACATTGCAAGCTCCTGTTTGCCTTTAATTTGCATGAATCAGGATTTTAAGTTTTAGAGTGGTCCTTTAAAGAAAAACATATTTCATAAGTGGAATATTAATAACATTGAACAAGGAACTCTGTTATAGTATTGTTTCAGCTTTAAGGGTTATTAATAATGTACTTAAAGTGAACATCAGTAAGACAATGTTCTACATAAGTGGTTCTCAAATCTCTCCTCAAGACCCACCAGACAGGCCATGATTTAGGTCAAACACTGCGTGAATCATTAAATTGATAATTACCTGTAAAATTTGCTATCATTGACACACAAGTAACTGTTTATAATGCTACTTTTTTTGTCAATTTGTGATGACCTCAGTTTTGAACATTATTATAAATTGCAGGCCATCCAACTGTGATCTAATGCGAAAAGACCAGGAATAATACAAACATTGTTTTAAAGGAAGAATCATCTTATAAGCTGCTACAATGCATTGTCAGTAGAATTCTTTATACAATATGGTTTCTTGCTACCACCCAAACATATGATTTTTGTCTTGTTGCTACTTGGGGATCAAACCCATCTGATAGCAAAAGGAAAGAGCGATTATGGAACATACCTCCACAACTATTTGCCTGTACTCCGGCTGAGAGATATTCTGGAGCATGTCTTCCACCAGAAGAGAGAAGTTCATTTCATACATGGTCATGTCCGACAAAGTTGGTTGCTGAGGAAATAGAAGTCATTAATCTATAGATTATAATAATGAGAAAGGTGCGCTATAGAGAATGCATATAAATCGCATTTGTGCCATGACTGGAACAGCCAGTGCCAAAAATAAACATTTATCAGTGAAATACCTGTGGTAGGAACTTGCCGGCCACTATGATCCCGCTGGGAGTCCTCTCCAGGATCTGCCAAACTCGGTCATAGAAACCGGATGGGTTTCTGTTTAAAGAGCCATCAATCTGCCTTCTGTTCAACCAACATCTACACAAATTGTAGACAAATAGTTAACAAAACAATAATGGTGAATATGACAAGATCTGCAAATATACATAAATGTACAACTTGGTAGAAATGAGTCAGAAAAAAAAAAAAAAAGTCTTCATGAATAATTTCTAACCCATGTGAGTCATTAGCTTAAAGAAGTCCTATAGCGCCAATGTAAATACAGGCAGCGGTGGCCATAAAGCAGCTCATTAGTGCTGAAAATAAGGTGAGCGGTAGGGGAATGAAAACTGGACCTGATGTGTGAAAAGGCAGCACAGAGAGAGACGGTTTTATGATAGCTCTTTTTGCCATTTTCCAGCATAATTCAGGCTACCTGTCGCCCACTTCCCTTTGCACAGCACTGATGCTGCAGAACGTGAGTGCTGGTTAAATAAGAGCATTTGAAGGGTCCAGGCTTGTGTAATTGTTGCTGATATAATTTAGCTAAATGATTTAAAAAAATAAAAAAATAAAAAACATTTTCTTCCCATTAGTATGGATATTTTAGTGTTTAAAAATGTGTTTAACACCAATATACAGGTGAATGTGCTGCACAGCCTGTAGGCCACACAAAAAGAATGGATCACCTTGGGTTTTCCCATCAATGTAGAAAAGGTGACATAATTAAAATGAAGTGGTTAAACACTAAATAAGATCGAGAGGAGGAGTTTGGCAAATGAAAAAGCTTCCATTTCTTTCGCCAACCTGAAATCAAAGCATTTCTATGTGAGCAGATGCCGCCTGTCAGACTTGGCTTGTGTAAAATGGCTAAGGTGGGTAATCCTGTGCTACCTTAACCAGTGGCACTCTGTCGTCCTTACCTTCCTTGCTGCTGAGGTTGAAGGATTTGCAGAAGGAGCCGTTTGATTTCTCCTGGTGACAGATGGTAAAGGTCCTGCTCCGGCTGGTCCCCACTACGGACTTTTAGCTCATATCGCATTGCGTGGATAATCCATCTGGAGTGAAGAGAAACTGGTTATAAAATGAAGTGCAAGGCACTATAAAAGGACACATCGGAGGAAATACTAGATAATGCCAGGAAGGACCAAGCCCAGAACTGCCTCAGGACCATGACTGCATTACATTTATGTTTAATGATTACAAGATTAATAACAATTATTGTTTTTTTTATGAAAATTTTAGTTCTATCCCTGAAACAGAGCGCAACTTACCCAATGGGGTAATCTCCAGAGTAACTTGGTTACCTCTGGCCAATGGACTAGAGGTAAGCTCTGGGAACTTCCAGACCCTTCCCATGGGCCTCCCACTAGGTGTGGCTACCTAATTCACTTGGTCTCTGGTTCTCAAGGGAGAAACATCTATTTGCTCCTGTACTATGACCCTGATATTGGGCTGAAGACCCCATGGGGTTAAGGTGCCTCAATGTCTGTACAGAGCCCTTTGTTCTGGCCTTTCTATCACTTCAAGTGTTTACTTTAGGTGATAGCTGGAAGGCAGAATGGTGATCTACTCAGGTTACTATCTGTATCAGACCCAATATGGATGACTGCACACAACATGGCTCCCACATTACAATACAATATATTTACAGATAATACCACTACAGATGAGGATGAGATAAACATAATCCCGTAACCAGAGTCCAGGAGATGCTGTGCTACATATATTTCGACAAAATAGTAAATGCCAGCTGTGATGCCAGAGAGAGAAAAGTAATTCTCAATATAAAAACATACCATTTTAACGATTGTTTTACCAATACGTGTGCTTGGTATTTTAGGGATATTAGTGATGTACCCATGACTTAAGCGTTAGATATTAACAGTGTCAAAGCTATTAGTGTCAACAGCACATATTACATGCATTATATGTATTGTGGTATAATTTAGAAGCTGCCAGGACTTAACTTCTACAGAAATGCTAACATTAGGTTTGTCCCCACATTCCTCCCCTGCACTCCTCCTGTCTGGATTCTGCAAATAAATGTGCCATTTAATAAAGCTTTAATGAAAGTGTGCTTGACAATCATTTTCTTTTTAATTCTGTATAGTTAGTAATTGGCACAGTGCCACTCGAACTTGGAATATGTACTGCCTGGCTAATTGCAATTATTTGTTATATGTAGTTAAAGATCCCAAGCTCCGCCAGCCCCGTCAATTCAGTGATCCACTTATCATAGTCACTAACATTACTCTAATTGTTTTCCAAAATAAACTTAAAATCCTCTAGAATATGACTTTCTAATCAGGATGATCATCTCTGTTCTTGAATGTGTTTTGTTCTTTTTGCTGCTTCATTTTCAGACCAGAAACTAGTTTTATAGATTGTTTGGCTCTGACGCAAGTGACAGCGGCGCAGATTATATGAGCAAAGTCATGGACTTGGAAAACCAACATCCAATATGAAATAAATAGAACCTGGAATGTTAAAAATAAAAGTAAGAAAAAAAGAAAAACTAGGAGTCATTATCTCATGGTTACAGGTAGACAAGCAGTGCAGTGACTGTGTGGGAAAAGCAAGTATGATACAGGGTGTATAGAAGAGATATTGGCTTCAGAGAGGTGTCTATTCCATTGTATACATCACTAGGCTGTACAACTCTAGGTGCTCCAACTCTAGACCGTCCAAAGATAGGTGCTCCTTATTCTAGCCCGTCCCATGCTAGGCTCTCCTACTCAAGGCCCTCCTACTCCAGTCCAATGTTAGGCGCTCCTACACTAGGTACCCCAAAGCCAGGCGCTCCTACACCAATCCAACAATAGGCCCTCCAACACTGCTAAAAGTAGATATTTGTTGGACTCGCTCAGCCCACTCTTTAATTCTGTTTTTCCTTCTTTGCATTTAAGGAAAAATTTGTATATCTATTAATATATCTTATTTGAATAAAACAATGCAAGACGTTAATGTTCTGTAGCTACCATGGTATACCAATATACTAAGTTTACTTATACTTATTATACTTCTGGCAGTGTAACCCATCCTGCTCTGGGGAAGTCTGCCATTCACTGCTCTAAAGGTTTATCACATAAGAAGAAAGCACTTGATAAAATAACCGTTAGAAACATCTCTCGTCCACCCTCCCGCTGGCGCGTCGGTGACTGACACAGCCTCTGATTGGAGGTCTTTACTGTAATGGTTCTGTCAAGCACTTGATCTATTTCAACAAGAACGGCAAAGCAGAAATCAATAATGAGACTCTAAATCAAATCATTATACCAAGACAATGGAGTTTCTGTGCAAGGTTCATTTTACTCACTGGAAGGGGAGATAGGAAAAAATACAAAGAAAAGAATCCTTAAGATTAACCTTGAACACAAAGAGAGACGAACAGAGACTGGACAGTACAATCCAAGAAAGCCACCTTTAAGTAACTTAAATGGGTTCTAAAAGTATGTATTATTTTCTAGTAAGTATTTTAATGCAATGCACTGCTGGCCTTTCTGCCAGTAAAAGGGTTAAGGTCGGCAAGTAAACTAAAGCTTCTTATAAAGCAAATAAATATGCTTACAAATGTTGAGCAGACAAGGTAGGAGCGGATTCTCACCCCACCCATTGTTTTCAGCCTTTACATTGCTTAACAGGCGCTGAGGCCATATATCAAGTGCATTCTGTAAGTGTAGTGAAGTGGGCAATAGGATAACAAGGCTGCAGGAATTGATGGATTCCATATGAACTGTTCAACATGCTACAAGATGATGACATGAAAGTGTTGCTTGCCTTATGTCAACAATTTTGGACCCTCAGCGACGGCCGGTAGACTGGAAAAGGTCAGTCTATATCCAATACCCAAAAAAGGCAGTGCCAAAGAGTGCTCCAGTTATTGAACTATTGCACTTATTTCACAAGCCAGCAAGGAAATGCTTAAGATCAACAATATACGCACCAGGAAATAATAGATATGCAAGCTGGGTTCCTTTCAGGAAGAGGCACAAGAGATGAGATTGACAATGTCTGACGCATAACAGAGAAAGCAAGAGAGTTCCAGAAAAACATTTACTTCTGCTTCATGGACTATTCTAAAGCCTCTGACTGTGTGGATCTCAACAAAATATGGCAAGTTCTTAAAGAGATGGGAGTACCAGATCATCTCATCTGCCTTCTGAAGAATCTGCATGTGGACCAAGAAGCCACGGGCAGAAACGAACGTGGGACAACAGAATGGTTCCAAGATCGGGAAAGGTTGTATATTGTCACCTTATTTTTCAACTTATACGCAGAGTACATCATGTGTAAGGCCAGGCTGGAAGAATCCAAAGCCGGAATCAATATTGCTGGAAGAAATATCAACAACCTCAGATACGCCAATGATACTACTCTGATGGCTGAAAGTGAGGAGGAACTAAAGGACCTATTGATGAGGGTAAAAGAGTGCAAAAGCTGGCCAGCTGCTCAACGTTAAAAAGATGAAGATAATGGCAAACAGCAATCTCAGTTCTGGTAAATAGACGGGGAAGAAGTCACTGGAAGGTTTGATCATGAGGCTGAAGCTCAAATATTTTGTCCATATCATGAGAAGACAGGATTCCCTAGAGAATACTCTGATGCTGGAAAAGATTGAAGGCACACAAAGAAGGGGACGACGGAGATGGAGAAAGAAAGATTGAAGGTCATTGAAGCAATGAACATGAGCTTAATAGAGCTCAGAGGGGAGTGGCTGACAGGGTCACAGAGAACCGGACACAACTGAAGCACCACATTGCCTAATCATGTCTGTGTGTGTATACACTATACTAATTTAACTGCAATGAATTCATAATATTGTGGCCTCGCAGTCCCACACTTTTGTTATGTCTCATACTTGTGTCCTGAGCCTATTTTGAGTCCAAGTATGTTTTTTAACCCTATATTACCCTTCTAGCCAAAAGAAGCTTTGCTGCAGAGACAGCATCCCCATACACTGTTGTACCTGCCTATGATTGGATACAAAACATTATGGATTTTATGCTAATTTAGCTTGGATTTTCAAGGGAGTTCCTTCTCAAAATCAACTTTAAGGTAAGTTTACTAATGTTTATTTTGCATGCAAAAATGGTTTCATACACTACTGATTCTCCTATCAGATTTATTCTTAATCCAGGAAAGTTCTGTATACCTGTAAGCAATGAAGCAAACTTACACAAATTTAAACTCATATCTAATAATGAATTCATGCATACAATTTTGGGATTGACAAAAGAACCACCTTTTTATCTATACTGGGCTACATTTGGCTCTGGAGCCATTGGTCGCAGACCTCTCTCCTTCCTAGTGCATGTAGATTTTTTCTAGCATTAGATTGTCATGTGACACTTAATACCAACATTACTCCTCATAACATTGCTAAAAATCAAATAAATTTAGAATTATAAAAGAAATCGCATTTCGGAAAAAAAGGCTCACATTTCGATTAATTCAAAAAGCTTTCAGCTCATCTGGTAAAGAAACTGGCTCCCTTGACACATGGAAGCTAAAATGTACTATTGAGGAATTTCGTCTCTAGAGAATTTGTATCTATTTTCCAAATTCATAAATGTCTTTAAACAGCTAAGATCATCTTGTGTAATATTTTACTAACCCGACTCGAATTTTCAGCATCCCGTTAAACAGATCAGGAGTGTTGGAGATGATCCATCCAATGTGGATAACGAGTTCTTGCTGAATGACGGCCTCTCGCTCGTCATACGGGCTGCATTTCTTGTAGATCAAATCCTTGATCACTCCTGGGGACAACGGGTTGGATATGACAACTTCCTCATAACCAAAAACGCCAAGAGTCACCTAGAATACAAGGCACGCACGGAATTACAGTGCAAGTTAGTAATAGATTTGGCAAACACAATTATTCTATCAGAGGTGCACAGATAAAATAAACATGATTTGTTTGGCCATGGAGTTCCACCAGCAATAAACTGCCTGCTTTTATTATGAAATGTAATTGGGCACTAAAAACTTTGTTACTTTGAGATATTCTGTATTTACATAATCGTGGCGCTGTAACACAAAGAGGGAAACATAAAATAAAAGACTCCCTCGTTAAATTAGGTACATTATATGGTGAATCCCAAATGAGGGAAAATAATGGATTAGCTCATTAGCTGAACCACCAAAAGATACAGCCAATTACTTGTATGAGAAGTCACAATGTCAATATCCTTATACCTGAGCGCTTCCAACGCGCAGCAATGAATACGCATTGCGATTATGGGCTGAATTGTAAATTTCAATTATACTGGAATAAAAATGGGGCAATCATTTCCATTCTAATACAATAACATTCATTACTAGCTCGGCAGAGCTACTGCTTGAGATCAAGACTTTCCTTAAGGTTGAATGGAAACATTATTCAATAAATCGGAATATATCCAGCACAACAAACCTGTGCGGGTAACATTAATTAGGGGCCAGTGAGTACTTGCAAGTAACAAGGCTCTAAATTAATATGGAAATCATGTTGCAATATTGTACCTGACCTCATGCTCTCCTTGTAAGAACAACATGCAAATATCAAACAAACATGGCCATGCATATTAATAAGATGGCAGTAAGAACCCATGCATGGAGGGCACTCACACAATGCATCGCTATAATAGTACCTAATGCCTAGGGAATGATGCTAGAGCCTTAAAGGGACGCAGAACAGGTTCCAAATATGATATCACACTTTATAAGTGCTTTGTCAAATTAACATTATGGAACATTTCACTTTATTACAGTAAATAAACGCTGATGTTTTCAAAATGTATCTGTCATTCAGACCCCAAGGAGCATGCCTTGTCTTATGGTTTTCAGTTCAGTTACACTGAAGACAATAAGTGATATTTGGTAATGACGACTCATCAACAAGAAATGAGAATCTTTGTGGTTGGATAAGAAATGTTGACAGCTAATAATATTAAACTTAAATGTTAGTTGACTACAGGAGAATGTCATTTTATAATAACTTTAACATTTATAGTGTACATTTTATTATCTCTATATTCATATTATATATATCTATCTATATATACAGTTGTGATCAAAAGTTTGCATACCCTCTGTGAATTGATAATATATGTACCATTTTTAAAGAAAACATGAGTGAGCAGCAAAACACATTTCTTTTATTTCTTATGGGATTCATATTCAACTGTAGGTTATAACAGAATTGCACAATCATAAAAAAAAACATGTCAACAAAGAAAAAGATGAAATGACCCGGTTCAAAAGTTTGCATTCCCCTAGTTCTTAATCCAGTGTATTTCCCCTTTAGCATCAATGACAGCGTGCAGTCTTCTGTAATAGTTGTCTATGAGGCCCCTAATTCTTGCAGGTGGTATAGCTGCCCATTCGTCTTGGCAAAATGCCTCCAGGTCATGCAAAGTCTTTGGTCGTCTTGCATGTACCGCACGTTTAATATCATTGAGCCACTCTGGGGAGATCTCAAAGTCAGGAGACTGTGATGGCCACTCCACAACCTTCACCTTTTTCTGCTGTAACCACTGGAGGGTCAACTTGGCCTTGTGCTTAGGGTCATTGTCATGCTGGAAAGTCCAAGAGCGTCCCATGCGCAGCCTTCGTACAGAAGAATGCAAATTGTCTGCCAATATTTTCTGTTAAAATGCTGCCTTCATCTTGCCATCAATTGTCACAAGATACCCCGTGCCTTTAGAGCTAACACCCCACCAAAACATCAGTGGGTTACCACCATGCTTCACAGTGGGATTGATATTCTTTTCACTCTAGGCCTTGTTGACCCCTCTCCAAACATAGCGCTTATGGTTGTGAACATAAAGCTTTATTTTGGTCTCATCACTCCAAATTACAGTGTGCCAGAAGCTGTGAGGCGTGTCAAGGTGTTGTTGGGTATATTGTAACCGGGCTTTTTTGTGGCATTGGCGCAGTAAAGGTTTCTTTCTGGCAACTCGACCATGCAGCTCCTTTTTGTCCAAATATTGTCGTATTGTGCACCATGAAACAACCACACCGTCTTTTTCCAGAGCAGCCTGTATTTCTCCTGAGGTTACCTGTGGGGTTTTTCTTTGTATTACGAACAATTCTTCTGGTAGTTGTGGCTGAAATCTTTCTTGGTCTACCTGATCTTGGCTTGATATCAAGAGATCCCCAAGTTTCCACTTCTTAACAAGTTATTGAACAGTACTGACTGGCATTTTCAAGACTTCGGGTATCTCTTTAGATTCTTTTCCATCTTTATGAAGTTCCATTACCTTGTTATGCAGGTCTTTTGTCCGTGCTTTTCTGCTCCCCATGGCTCAGTGTCTACCCTGCTCAGTGCATCCATATGAAAACTATCAAACTCATTGACTATTTATACAGACACCAATTGCAATTTAATTAGCCACCGGTGTGGGAAATTAACCTTTAATTGATATTTTTAACCTGTGTGTGTCACGTTGTGTGTCTGTAACAAGGCCAAACATTCACAGGTATGTAAACTTTTCATCAGGGCCATTTGGGCAATTTCTTTTATTATGATTCTAAAATGAGCCAAACAATAAATGGCTTCATGCAAGAACATGTCATTTATTGAAGGATAGTAATCATATGATCAGTCATATTTTCAAAATAAATGCCAACATTTCCCAATTTCTGCCAGGGTATGCAAACTTTTGACCACAACTGTATATATCTTTGTATCTATGATATATCTATCTAATTTGAAACTATACTCTGCCACTTTAAGGTTGTGAATACAATAAGTTGTGCAAAAAGAAAGAAGGAATAGAAATTAAAATAAAACATTATTTTGAAATGATCTCTTTTTGGAGTAATCTACACCCTAGAAAAATACACATGAGGCAGAAGTGAAATAAACTAAATAAATTAAACACTGTGTGGCATATTTTAAGGCTATACAGGCTATGAATTTGCCCTTTTTATCACACACAGAATCAAATGGTCAATTTGCTATTAAAATCTATGTCCCTATGAGTTTGAACCTACTCCTAGTTATATTACACCCTCACATTGAGCTATTTGGGTATTCTGTCTACACACATGGCTATGGGTCACCCTCACAGTAAGTTATTTGGGTATTCAGTGTGCACACATGGCTACGGGTCACCCTCACATTGAGCTTTTTGGTTATTCAGTGTGCACACATGGCTATGGGTCACCCTCACATTGAGCTATTTGGATATTCAGGCTACACGCATGGCTAGGGGTGGCCCTCACATTGAGTCATTTGGATATTCAGTCTTCACACGGGGCTATGGGTCACCCTCACATTGAGCTATTTAAGTATTCAGTCTACACACATGGCTATGGGTCACCCTCACTTTGAGCTATTTGGGTATTCAGTCTACACACATGGCTATGGGTCACCCTCACATTGAGCTTGTTGGGTATTCAGTGTGCACACATAGCTATGGGTCACCCTCACATTGAGCTATTTGGATATTCAGACTACACGCATGGCTAGGGGTCACCCTCACATTGAGTTATTTGGGTATTCAGTCTTCACACGGGGCTATGGGTCACCCTCACATTGAGCTTGTTGGGTATTCAGTGTGCACACATGGCTATGGGTCACCCTCACATTGAGCTATTTGGATATTCAGACTACACGCATGGCTAGGGGTCACCCTCACATTGAGTTATTTGGGTATTCAGTCTTCACACGGGGCTATGGGTCACCCTCACATTGAGCTATTTAAGTATTCAGTCTACACACATGGCTATGGGTCACCCTCACATTGAGTTATTTGGGTATTCAGTCTACACACATGGCTATGGGTCACCCTCACAGTGAGTTATTTGGGTATTCAGTCTACACACATGGCTATGGGTCACCCTCACAGTGAGCTGTTTGGATATTCAGTCTACATCCATGGCTATGGATCACCCTCACATTGAGCTTTTTGGGTATTAAGCCTACACAATCGGCTACAGGTCACCCTGGGTGTGTAAGTGTTTTTGTGGAGGTGGAACAGAGAGTACTTACCTGCTTGCCCTGAACTAGCACATTAGTTATAGACGGTGCAAGGCTGTCCACTATTTTATTTAACAGACTGGCAGCGAGACGCACAACAGACCTGAAAACAGAAAACAAAGCAATGCCACTACATGTCATGTGTTAGAGTCACCCTGGTTAGTGCTGGAAGGATGTGCGGCCCAAATCTACTAAACTTTCCAAAGCTCAATAGGTCACAGCCAAAGACACAAAGGTTCTTAGCACTTATAGCAGACATAGCACAAAGCTCACCTAGGAGATAGGATTAGCAATGTAACAAGGTCAGGGCTGTACAGATACCCCCCAACAAAGTGCACAATATGTTTATATATTCCAGCGTGGCTTTAAAGAATCACTATAATTCTATAACAATAGAAGTTGGGAGTTGATCATTAATAAAACTCTTAATTATAAATTAAAAAAATCAATATTCAATATTAAATCCACTTTCAAATATCAAGATTCAGTTGTTGTTGGTTATCCACCAAGTAAAAGGTCAAAGGGATCGGCTGTTTTATCTAGCAGGCAGGGCTAAATTTTCAGGTACAAACTTATCAACACAACGCCCTACATTGACCAGAGACTTGCTGTGTTAAAGAAGCATTAGCTGTGAGGGCAGGCTATGAATGTGTTTGGGATTTTATGAACAAGAAGATTAGAGATCATAGTCCTGTCCCACAACAAAGCTTCCCACTCATAACCTTATCAGGGTGGAGACAGACATTCAACTAGACAGCATATACTCTAATATTTGAAAGTGATTTTAGTATTGAATATTGTAATTATAAATCATTAAACAGAAACTGCATTAATGTTCAATGTATAACAAGTTCCTTTTCTTAATCGCCCTTCAGTGCACTGCTTTATTTTCAAGCTTGTTTTACAGAACCATCTTGTGTTTAATACAAACATATGGAAACCACTTGTCCCTAACATAGTAATAAAGTCTTTTTGTGCTGCAAACAGAACATAATCAGTTTTGCTCTGCCACAAACTGTCCGCCGTCTGGTGATAAATGAGATTATGATATTAAAATCTTCGGTCACAGTAAAATACTAAACATGGCAATTAATGTAGATTTGTGGCGATATACGATATCAAGTCATTGCTCAACAGCAGATATAAATGCTGGCAGCACGTGGCAGCAGATGCACAGAATATATCTAATAAATATTATAGCTTGAAACATTGTATCTGTGATGAATGGGGATGTTTATATTGTATGGAAGTCAATCAGAGCGTCACCTAACGGAACAGAATCACAGAATAAATCTGACACTAAGGTTAACTCACACATCCCACTCACTTAACATCCCACAAATATTATCAGCCAAATATACGGTAAGCACAAAAAATAAACATACAGCAAATACAGATACAACAATATCTATAAAATATATGGACAGATAACTTAAGGGGTGATGTAATAGTAGATATTTTCAAACTGAATATAAATGAGGGTAACAATAACAATATTTTACCTTTTTTTCCATTTTCTTAATTTGTTCACCACTATAGGTAATCATTTTAGTCTCTCTGACTGTTAATTCTCCTCCCTTTGTGTCATAATTTGCTGCATTGTTTACAAGTGATGGTGGGCAGATCTCTTTCCTTCCAGCACACAGTGTTAATAAACATGAGAAGTTTTGAGAATGACTCCATACGTACAATTTATACTATGCTAGAATATATATATATATATATATATATATATATATATATATATATATATATATATATATATATATATATATATATATATATATATATATATATATATATATATAATGTACACACATACAGGCATAACACTACCCCGTTTAACCTAATTTGCTATAAAGCTGGTTTTGTCCGACACATCCCCGAGTAACACCGATTTGATGCTTGTGTATTATCCCAAAACACTAAGAGCCATGGAAGAAATTTTTTAAATCGAGTTTACCTGCGATTTAGTCCGTTTTAAAATTGACCCATTTAACACTGCTTCGTTTAGCACTTGGTCTTCTAGGAACACATCTACAGAGTTAAAATGGGTATGCCTGTATTTATATACCAGTATGCCCTGCTTAACGCTACCCCTTTTAGCGTTGTTTCGCTATCTTGACCATAATTCCTTGTTTATTACACTGCTTCGCTATAACGTTTTTTTTTTTTGCTCGGATTCTCAAAAAAAAAAAAAATCCAGGATGAGCCAGCTTCAACATTACAAGTTAAAAGTTTACATTGTTGTTTGTTAGATGTTCATATAAAACAAAAAGTTAAAATTGTGATTGCAATTGTGTATTTTTTTCATTAGTTCCCCTATCCCCATCTACCCCAAGTTAAATTGCCCCGTTTAGAGCTGTTTCGCTTAGCACTCCTATTCCCTGGAACCGTTAAACGAGGTATAGCTTTATATATATTTCTGAAGAAAAAAAAACTTTTGCTTACTATATTCTGGTTATTTACCATGTCACTATTTTCTCTATAGAAAATGTATACCACACAGCGTACATAACGATTTCATATAAAGAATACAGGCCTTTGTAACGTGTAATATAGAAAGTAAGAAGATAATACAAAGATTGTGAATTCCTGACAAGTCCTTTGTATGTTGGCAGGGCTTAGGCAGAGTAAATCCCCTGTGGACTGTGATAAACGTACAAGCAACACAACGGGATCAAAGCAGGCGAGGCACTCGAAGGGATAATCTTCAGGGTCAAACGCCCTCCAGATTATCACTGTAGTGCGTCTCTTGCGTTCATCGCGTTGTATTCGAGTAGCGAATGGCTGATCAGCACCATGGACAGTGTGGGTACGGCGCCCGATGATGGATGTTGGAACCAAACACGCATTTTGCAAGAATGTTATAAGTATATACAACAAGTTGTAGAGCAGCAGATAAAAAGATCTTATAATTAACCTTTTCTTAGAAGGAAACAGATGCCTCTGAAAGTTATACTCATAAATAAAGCATTTCTTTTTTTACACAATTCGTAATGTGTGTATACACAACACAGAAAGGCAGGTCACCAACCACCGCGGCACAGTCAGTACCCGGCTGGATGGGACCAGCTAGTTATTCTCCCATTCAACATGCAGCAGGCAGGTAAAACAATATTCCTGTTCCTCTGTAGCCAGAATAATCCTAATTGTACCATCCAACTATGTGTTATTAGGGTTTGTGCTTTATTGGCTAGAAATAAAATACAATCTAATGACGATAGCGCTACAGATCCTCCTATGACACTGTGATATTTTAGGATGTATGACGCTAAAATGCGAATTGTAGATAACTAAACAACATAAAAAATGGTCTCTGGCCCAGGAGTATGCATTCACATATAGTACTACTAAAGTAATATGATCAGCAATGTATCAAGGTCAGGGCAGTATAGATACCCATTGTGTTGGCCTAAATGTCCACAACAGTAAAATGAACCTCACCTACATATTTATCATCACTCTTGAAGCTTCTTAGAGGGTATTAAAATAAATCTTTTGTGCAAACCAAAGATACCAAATTCTTTAGCTAATCATTAAGACCTTCTAGTCGACAGTAGCTGGACCTCAATGAGCTTCCATATAAAATGGTGTGCAACATGACAACGTTACTAAGGACGTGGAGTATTCAGAAGAAGGCTATAATGGGTGAAACGTGTAGAGACCTTGCTACTATGTTGCAAAACTAACGCATCTGAGAACACAGATGGAACCAAGAGCTTCAGCTACCAACTTGATGGACAAAAGGATCACCTAAATAATGCAGTAACTTTGTTTTGCACAGAAGACAGTTTTTAATATCTTGGAACCTCAAGAGTAATCCAAACAACATTGCCTTTTAGTATATGGTTTTACTACCAAGGGACTGAAAATATTGGAGTTAGCTTGCCCCTCACTTCTATCCAGTGGTAATCCTAATGTGTATACGTATACTATGTGTCTTAGGTATTCACTGAATCTCCTGCACTAGTGATAATAGCAATAATTCTGCTATACAGGTGAACAGGAAATCTCCTTTGTAGTGAGTAAAGGGTTAATTTACACACACTTTTCAATCCTAAGTACAAAGCATCTGAAAGAAGCCCCCCATTGCAGGGAAGCATTCAGTGCATCAATACCTGTTTCCCATGTACCAGCAGGGTGGTGACATGGGGGGCTATAGAGGAAGCAAATTTCTGTAAGGCGGTTGCAGCGTATCGGACAGTCATCCTGGGAGTGTAATATCACAAGACAAAATGGTCAGTTTGGAAGGAAACTGGACTCACTGGATACATCATGCAGAAGATGGAAACCAAGAAAGAGGATCCAGAAAAAAAATCACAAGATCTTGTATTTTCTTTTGAAAAATTCAGACAACTGGATATAATATTTTTACTTATTAGTGTGTTGTAAAATATGAAAATGATGTGCATGTTGTGGGAAAAAAATTAAAAGTTAACATTTCCCACCATAAAAAGAACATAACGTTTAAGGGGGTCCCAAAAAAGCAGACTGCAAGCTCCTAGACTACAATTAAAGGAATACTGATGGACGACCATTTAAGACCATGCGGATATAAAGTGTCAAGTAATCCCTGCCATAGCGTTAGACTCCCTACAGTGCGTTTATGGGCTTCACGCTCTGTAAGCGGATACAGAATATGATCATATAGTTAGGGCCATATTCAATTCCAAGCCCGTAGCAGCACCGGTACATCCTCAAAGCCTGCGGACTTGAAATTTGGCGGGGTTACAGAGCTATTAAATTAGGCAAGCCCGCAACAGACGTGGCCGGCATCGAAACCCGTAAACCATTATTGCGCACGTTGGATGTGCGGCCATGAACATGATCAATTAGTCAAACCCGTAGTTACGGGTTGAGACGGTGCCAATGGTAAGAGAGATCGTCATCATTATGTCACTGAAAAATGGAGGCTAGGTTTCAATCACCCGCAGTCCAGAAATAATGAAATATTAATAAATCTGTAAATATGATATTCCAGTCCATGCGAGTTCCATTATATGTATTAACACATTGATTGCCAGTTTAACAGAAAAAAAAAGTATTTTATATTGCAGATTTGCGAGCTTGATAATGTTGTGCTATTAATACCTAACATCACTTTCCCTTTAATTATAAGTACAGTAGTGTGTTTATATTTGCATTTACAGTCCTACGGATAGGACTTTAGCCTCATTGCAGGTCCTCTCTAGTACCCATAGGATTTTTGGCTCCATTTGCGAGTAACGCTTTTGAAAGCCGGTGGATTCGTAGTAATTTAATAGCGATTTGCGAACGTAACATTTACGGCCATGACAGATCAGAGGCTTAGTGGCAAAGGAGCTCCGATTTCGACAGCCCGTAAGGTTTTTTCACCTGTAACGCGCAGATTGTTTGCAGGTAGCTGTAAGAGACCAATTTAATAGTCGCAAGTCTAGCGGGCTCCGTTACAGGCTACAGGTTTTCACGTTGGGGGAATTTAATAGGGCTGCAAGTGACGCAGAGCGGTTAGCTGTGCTGTGTGTGAGCCAATGTCAGAGCTTTTGAGTAGAGCTCAGTATCCGCATCAACTTAATATTTCCAACTTGAAGAAGAGGAGTGAAACGATCACAGTGCAGGGATTCCATACACATTGAGACATGCTGGAACAAAAGAGCATGCCTCATACTACAGGGTGACATATATGATAGTTACTTATCACAACTTGGAGCAGACACAAGACACCTGGGATGTTTTGTTCACGGTGTCACTTTTATGTTTAATATGGAGTATATTTATCAAGGCCATCAACTATTTAAAGGACCACAAAAGTCACCATATGTGCTCTGCACCATAAGATGATAGGGGGGGAAAAGGCATTTGAAAAAGGTATTTTTCTTTTTTTAAACGGATGATGAACTCAGGGAGCGATAGAAGTCAGGCTATTTCACTGTGTTTGCCTGAATGAGTAATGAGCTTTAAAGCGCGGGATGTAATGAATATTAATTAGAATCAGGTCTAGAAGCTCTGAATCAGGCAGTGGCTAAGAGAATTAGTAACAACTTGATTATATTCTACCAGTGTAACAACTAGTGTATATATATATATATATATATATACATATAAAACTACCTTGCATAATTATTCAATATAGTTCAAAGTGTGCTGGTGTAGTGGTAAGTATGTTCCATCATAAAATGTTTTCATTACTAAGTCACCGGTTCTTATCCGATGCCCCCCCCCCCCCTTTTTTTTATTGACTAATGCATTTATTAACATACACGATTGATATATATAGATAAAACAAAAAAAAATGGAAGGCAGGAGAATCACACCTATGACTAACCAATGAAAATAATATTTAAAACAGAACAGTTACCACTACACAATGTACACACTGCGTATAATGTAAATCTAACTGATCCAGCCGTATTATTTATGCAGGTTCAACATTTAAGTCAATTCTTCATTAATTTTAAAAACTTAAAACACATTTTTCACCCTCTGACGGTGCAGGGTACATATGGTGACTTTTGTGGTCCTTTAACAATTAAATGCACTTACCTCATGCCATTAAAGATCATAACACAGGGCTGCATGTATTCTGGGCATTTGTAACTAGTTCATGCAGTAAAAAAAAAATAGACCCCCCCCATTTCAAACTGTGCCCCCATGAAGGGTCACCAGACTCTCAACGATCATATAAATGTTCAAAATGTGATGTCCTGAGCACTCTGTGCCCACGTTCATCAGACAGGATGTGTATACAATATAGGAGGAAACATGAATGTGGCACAGTAAGCAGTGGCTCATTGTCTACTCCGATCAGTCTCAAGGCAATACGCCCCGCCCCCCCCCCCCCCCCCCCGTCTGGTCTAAAGGCAATACGCCCCGGGGCCCCCCGTCTGGTCTAAAGGCAATAGGCCCCGGCCCCCCCGTCTGGTCTAAAGGCAATAGGCCCCGGCCCCCCCGTCTGGTCTAAAGGCAATAGGCCCCGGCCCCCCCGTCTGGTCTAAAGGCAATACGCCCCAGCACCCCCGTCTGGTCTAAAGGCAATACGCCCCAGCACCCCGTCTGGTCTAAAGGCAATACGCCCCAGCACCCCGTCTGGTCTAAAGGCAATACGCCCCAGAACCCCGTCTGGTCTAAAGGCAATACGCCCCGGCCCTGTCTGGTCTAAAGGCAATAGGCCCCAGCGCCCCGTCTGGTCTAAAGGCAATGGGCTTCAAGTATTTAATATAAAGCAAAAGTTATTCCAGCCCTAGTGGAATGGGGGGCCGGGGTCCGCCGATTTCTAACTCGGGCCGATTAGGCTATGTTTTATTGGCTGCTGTTACATATAAATACATCTGTTCCAGTACATATACCCACAATACATAGTAATTCTCACTAAATGTGTAAATATACACTAATCTGTGCTGGATTATCAGATGGGTACTTACCAGAGTTTTTTGCTTCCGGCTTTCCTATAGATCCTTTCCATAAAATCAGACACAGCGCCTGGAATAAAATCAACAACAACTGAGCGCTGTCTGTGTATTGTGACACATTCAATAATCAGAGGGCAATTACTATTCAGTCCTAATCTCAGTAACACGTCACATGTCTGTCCTCTTTGGATGAGTCTAGAAAGGGCTAAATGTCTCTACTGAAAATATCAAAGAGGCCAGGGAAAAGTGGAGGCAGGTGTGGGAGAGGGAGGTGGATTTGTTAAAGGACCACTGTAGTGCATTTACAATTATCTCTCATATATTTGTTTGATTGGCAGAGACTATTACAGTTACGCAGTTTAAAATAAATACAAGTTATATATTTTTTTTACTTTTGAAATTGTTAGTTTATCCCTCAAGCAGAGCTGCTTATCTCCACCTCCCTTTGTCTTGTCAGGAGTTGGGACGAAAGCTGGGCTATGTTGTCATTGTCCTTTCCCCAGAATGTCAAGCCTTCCATGTCCCTTTAACTATCAATCCTCACACCTTCCTTGGGGTAAGTCCTGCTTCTACACATATTTATAAGACACATATTGTAGTTCACCAAAAAGGCGTCCTTGCGGTTCCTGGAGGGTTAAACTAATTCCTCCTTTTAATAAGTGCTTCTCATAATTAACTTATGATTTCCAAGTCGTGGAGTTCTCCCCAAAGAGGAATTGACTTGATTAGAACAAAACACGGAGATATTCAGCATCGTTTAATTAGCAGCGCCAGCCTGGGCTTTGTGCAATTAGATGAACTCACAGGAATCTCGTTATTTTCTGCCTTAAAATGCACAAACGGTGCGAACACGAGATTAAAAAGCTGAAGTGGAAATGTGTTTTCTGATCCATATAATTTAAGGATTAACCCTTGAAATGCCAGTGGTGCTGAGACATATTTTCTGTAGTATAACGCACTGCCCCAGAGCCACTAATGAGATTAAAAAGGTAAAGCCTGGTGGTTACTTTCTTCAATCATATTATATGTACAAACTGTACGGAAAGCAATAAGACTCCGGAGTTCATAACAGGGCCCTCCAACCACCTGTTAGACCACTGTAGTATCCCACTAGGGATAGATGTACTAATTAGACATTAGTCATTAATAAAATTCATATTCAATGATCCTATTAATATTCAGGGGAGGAGGAGGGGAAGAGGGAGGAGGAGGAGGAGGAGGGGAAGAGGGAGGAGGAGGGGAAGAGGGAGGAGGAGGAGGGTGGAGGGAGGAGGAGGAGGGAGGAGGAGGGAGTGAGAGAGGAAGAGGAGGAAGAGGGAGTGAGGAGAGGAGGAGGAGGAGGAGGGAGTGAGAGAGGATGGAGGAGGAGTAGGGAGTGAGAGAGGATGGAGGAGGAGTAGGGAGTGAGAGAGGAGTAGGAGGAGGGAGTGAGAGAGGAGAAGGAGGAGGGAGTGAGAGAGGAGAAGGAGGAGGGAGTGAGAGAGGAGAAGGAGGAGGGAGTGAGAGAGGAGAAGGAGGAGGGAGTGAGAGAGGAGAAGGAGGAGGGAGTGAGAGAGGAGAAGGAGGAGGGAGTGAGAGAGGAGAAGGAGGAGGGAGTGAGAGAGGAGGAGGAGGGAGTGAGAGAGGAGGAGGAGGAGGAGGGAGTGAGAGAGGAGGAGGGAGCGAGTGAGAGAGGAGGAGGAGGAGGAGGAGGAGGGAGTGAGAGAGGAGGAGGAGGAGGGAGTGAGAGAGGAGGAGGAGGAGGGAGTGAGAGAGGAGGAGAAGGGGGAAATGAGAGAGGAGGAGGAAGAGGGAGTGAGGGAGGAGAGGAGGAGGAAGAGGGAGTGAGGGAGGAGAGGAGGAGGAGGAGGGAGTGAGAGAGGAGGAGGAGGAGGGAGTGAGAGAGGAGGAGGAGGAGGGAGTGAGAGAGGAGGAGGAGGAAGCGAGTGAGAGAGGAGGGAGTGAGTGAGAGGAGAGGAGGAGGAGGAGGAGGAGGGAGTGAGAGAGGAGGAGGAGGGAGTGAGAGAGGAGGAGGAGGGAGTGAGAGAGGAGGAGGAGGGAGTGAGAGAGGAGGAGGAGGGAGTGAGAGAGGAGGAGGAGGGAGTGAGAGAGGAGGAGGAGGGAGTGAGAGAGGAGGAGGGGGAGTGAGAGAGGAAGAGGGGGGAGTGAGAGAGGAGGAGGGGGGAGTGAGAGAGGAGGAGGGGGGAGTGAGAGAGGAGGAGGAGGGGGAGTGAGAGAGGAGGAGGAGGGGGAGTGAGAGAGGAGGAGGAGGGGGAGTGAGAGAGGAGGAGGAAGAGGGAGTGAGGGAGGAGAGGAGGAGGGAGTGAGGGAGGAGGAGGAGGGAGTGAGAGAGGATGGAGGAGGAGTAGGGAGTGAGAGAGGATGGAGGAGGAGTAGGGAGTGAGAGAGGATGGAGGAGGAGTAGGGAGTGAGAGAGGAGAAGGAGGAGGGAGTGAGAGAGGAGAAGGAGGAAGGAGTGAGAGAGGAGAAGGAGGAAGGAGTGAGAGAGGAGAAGGAGGAGGGAGTGAGAGAGGAGGAGGAGGGAGTGAGAGAGGAGGAGGAGGGAGTGAGAGAGGAGGAGGAGGGAGTGAGAGAGGAGGAGGAGGGAGTGAGTGAGAGGAGGAGGATGAGGAGGGAGTGAGTGAGAGAGGAGGAGGAGGAGGAGGGAGTGAGAGAGGAGGAGGAGGAGGGAGTGAGAGAGGAGGAGGAGGAGGGAGTGAGAGAGGAGGAGGAGGAGGAGGGAGTGAGAGAGGAGGAGGAGGGGGGAGTGAGAGAGGAGGAGGAGGGGGGAGTGAGAGAGGAGGAGGAGGGGGAGTGAGAGAGGAGGAGGGGGGAGTGAGAGAGGATGAGGAGGGAGTGAGAGAGGATGAGGAGGGAGTGAGAGAGGATGAGGAGGGGGGAGTGAGAGAGGTGGAAGAAGAGGGAGTGTCCCTATTAGCATGACACAATAAGACAACTCACCCTCCTTAGTAATGAAGTAGGGCCCTTCTCTTTTCAGCAGAATACCGACCAGGATGGCCTGGCTCGCTAAGCAGGTGCAGTCCTGGAAATGAAGAGAGATCAGAGAGAAATCATCACGTGTCCTATATACACATTTAGAAAATGAACTGTATCTCTGTATTTGTGCCATGAATTATGTTACTATTTCATAATACAACATAAAATATATAAATAAAGGACCTCTGTGGTCAAATTGTTTCTATATTTTTTTAATAATAACTAAACACAACCCACATGTTGCTA
Source organism: Discoglossus pictus (assembly GCA_027410445.1). Classification (NCBI taxonomy): domain Eukaryota; kingdom Metazoa; phylum Chordata; class Amphibia; order Anura; family Alytidae; genus Discoglossus; species Discoglossus pictus. Next base: position 41,532,008 of record CM050176.1, on the reverse strand, counting down.
TTTTATCCACAATTATTGTTTACTGTGTGATTCCATTTTGTTTTGCTCCCTGCTGCTGCCTATTACTCTCTCAGCTGGGTGTGTCCATGTTAAGTAATAAACTATTGTTTAGTCCTGCTGAAAGCACTGGCAGATGTACCTGCCAGACTCCCACCTCAGGAAGTTGAGCTGTTGAAACAAAAATCGTAGATTCCACAGCAGCATAACAGGTAATAAATGTAGTGTAGTTCTTCAAAATAGTACATGACTGCAGTGGTACTTTTAATCTTATGTTCAGATCACACCCTTCTGCAGGAATTACCTTTTGATAATTTGCTTTTTTTTTTTTTAAAGAAAAGCAGACCTTAATTATTATTATAATACACAATTAATATTTACTGAGGCAGCATGCCCATTCAATAGAACTGAATAGAAATCTTTTATGCTGCCTAACAAAGGTTATAAGGTCAACAAAAAATGACCCCATGAGTTTTTGTACTTTCTAAAAACATATTGCCCTTTATCAATTTTAGTTCTTTAAAAATATGCATGAATTTAAAAAGTTCTAATATTTTACTTTTAAATCTCAAACCCGTGTTCGGTGATGTAGAGCAGTGTTGATAAATTGTCCGTTAAAAGTAAAAACCAAACTAGCAACAACATTTAGTTTTTTACAGAATTCATCCTAATAGAACAGAAAAGGAGAGGAAGAGGGGTCACACGATGAAGCTCAGCAGCGGGGACAGGTGGAGACTCCCAGGATAAATGCCAGAAAAGTGCAGCCCCAACTAAATCTGCTCCTTTATGGACGTGCAATGTAAACTTCACAAAGCTGGAACCTATAGCAGATCAGCCAATCAGAAACAGCTTTTATCCAGGTCAATGTATAAAGATGCAAAACATGTTTGAAAGAGCTGGACCCCTGATTAATGGAAAGGTTACCTACATCCGGATGGGTTACATTTGTGGGTTGGTAGCATCCTTTGGTGCTCCCCCAATATGGTGGGGGATCCATAATGGTACGTGCACCCATCAGGTTGGATAATTGTCTGTTTCCATTCATTTGTCCACCCGTACGTATTACTCTGACCCCCTTGCTTTGGGTGCCCCCTCCATCAGACCCCCTGTCAGTCTTACATTCAGTTTCTGCAGAATCTCGTAAGTGTGCTTATTCTTCCATTCTGCCGAGCTGATCTCCGGCTCCTTCTCCTGTTCTGCCGCGGGGATACTCGACTGTCTATTCACCTTCGAATGTTTTGGGACTTCAAGCTCCTCAAAGCTCTTGAATTCAGGGAGCCTACAATGAGAAGTGTTGTGTAATCACAATAAGGTCTATATTAGATAGCAGCTCAAGGCTTAAGGAACCGATAAACAACAAAAGCCAACTTACTCTTCCGTCTCGTTGATCCTGAGGAAGTCGAGTTGTTCAACCATCGCTCCAGAAATTAAAGTCTACAACATAAGAAAAGCAGGTGTCAGTAATCCAGCTGCGAGAGGATGAGAGCCCACACTTTATATAAAGTGGTATCTGTGCCTCATCTGGGAGCCCGTGGCCTCCTGAAGCTTTGGCTGATAGGATTCGGACCAGGCCATATAATGACAGCTTGCGCCATGCGGAGACGAGAGACACAAAAAGAAGACACTGATTCATGTTCACCTGGATTTACTTTATCTGAAATGGCCATGAGACCGAACAAATAAAGTGGATTAAAGATTTTATTACCTTGAAAATGATTATGTTTAATGCTTTAGATGTCATTTGAACATGATCTTCTATTTGTCATCTTAGTACATCATTTTATACACTATACAATGTGCTATATAGTCCATCAGGCCAGTGGCGGACCAGTGAGTGGGGGGCCTGGTGCAAAACAAATTGGTTCCCCCCACACCCTTTGCAATTTATCTATGCAAGAAAGGGTCAACAAAAAAACATATAGATAGCCAGATATCCCTTCTATAAAATGAATTAATTTGCAGTTTTGCTTCAGATCATGTGCATGGAGTAGTTGTCAGATCATTTATTAAACTTCCTTCCACTCCCCCCCAATATTCAGTATATAAGAACACACCCTCAGGCTCCAAGTGATCAGTTAGTTGTCAAGTCCAACAATATGGATTCCTATAGGCAAACAATGTATCAATAATTCAAGTTGTCTTTAAAAATGTTTCAGCGAGCTGCTAATGTTGTTAGTTTGTTACATACGCCAGAAACAGGAGGTTTTTCCCAAAACGCTGTCCTCAGATAATTTAAATTACAGATCACATTTTTTTAAAGTATTTTTTGCCCACAGTATCCATTTAATTACTATTTTATGGCTCTCATTTTATCTTCTATGGTAAACTTTTCAAATAAGTGACCATTTAGGAGACACAATTAACAAACAAAGGCTCTGATTTGATTCTCATTTCTCCCACACAGGACGTCTTTATGTCGGCGAGGTTCAGCATTCAGAGAAAAGTGACCAATTACAGACTCTACGAGTGGAGCGCGTCTTTAGAAATCTGCGCGGTAACTGCGAGCACGCCGGCGCCCAGTGGGGGAAATTGTTCTGTGAAATATTCTCATGTATTATGTTTTTTCCTTTTCTATGTATTCCCTGCATGTCCATACAGACGAGTAAAGGAACCATCCTATATAATTATCTAACACACCAACAGCTGGATCAGGGTATTTAGGGGAAAACTTCACATGTTTCTGAAGAACGTAACATACTAACAAGCATTTGCAACCATGAGCATAAAAGCATTTTTAACAAACTCTGCTTTGTGTCTATGAGCTTCCATATTGGACCACAAGAACACGGCTGGCCTGTAGTCTGAGTGGAAGGGTTGTCCTGCCAAGATTTGCATTTACATTTAAAGCGATACAGAATGTTTCTGGGTGTTACTAGGTATATAATAATATTTAGTTTTATTAACTTTATGTTATTAAAAAGTGCTTATAAGCTCTGCATAAAATCAAACAAACAGTCCCTGTATGGGTCTGCCCTCTGCAGCGTATACAGAGACAGACTCTGTAGGGCTGTATGTATACAGGGACTATTTGTTTGATTTTAGGCATAAAAAAAAAAAACTTATTAGCACTTCTTAATAAAATAAATTAGATGAAAGTAAATAGATATGTCCCCTTCTGGATCGCTACCTTGTCTAGGTGAAGTGACTTGTACTTCAATGAGGCTGTGAGCTATACCATGTAGGGTCACCCAAGATGAACAGGTCATAGCAGAGAGGTCAGACAAATCACGGGAGAAGGAACTGGTAACCCATCCCAGTATCTTTGCAAAGGTAACCATATTAGATAAGTGCAACCAGAAAAACAGACAGATGTGCCAGGGTCCATATGGTCACTGAGAGTCAGACACAACTAAAGGACTGAGCAACAGCAACACAATGGATATATATATATATATTCTATTCCTAGTAAAGCCAAAGAACCTTCCATATCCCTTTAATCCTAACCTTACTTAACCCAATATTATAGTAGTCTTTTAATGAACTGAATAGAGATCATATTCACATTTCCTTCCAGATAACTAAAAAAAAAAATCAAGCATCTCCTTTAAGAAAAAATAAAATTGAATATTTAAAAATTAAAGGCTCTAATTTTATTAACTCTCTAAGAACATTTTACGCATTATCGAGTCGAGCGCTTTAAAATAGCACGCTGTAAATATTGCACGTCAATGGTCCTTTAATGAAACTAATCCATTACATTTATTTAATCTGCAGTGCTGTACTCTATTTTATTGAGCTTTCTCCACTAATAGGAATCATTTTATGGTGTTGAATCCTGGAAAATAAACCATTTGGCTTCTTTCCCCTAAAAGTTCAAAACCAAATGAGTTGGCAAATCTTCAGAGCATGTGGAGGTAAATCAGAAAATTGGGACGCGTATAAAGTGAATTTAAAAATGTTTCAATTATTTTAATGGGTTTTCCTCTTTATGCTACATCATTAGTTTAAGTGGAGGGAAAATTGTGTGTTGTAAAAAGGAGTTACTTTAGTGGGATTGTGAAGCTCGGAGATTGCAGTAATCTGGGGGATTGCACGCAATAAGAACGGGGTCCATTAGGGAAATGTTTTCTTACGTTTACATGGCAAATGCATAAAAATTACACAACTTGGAAGTAATAATAGCGCTCAACAGGGCGGCACAAATAGCTCTGGGCTTGAGTGCTTTTGGACCTTCTTCAGGTAAAGGTTTTGTGAATATTCAATTATAAAAATGTATAATAACCTCGTAAATACAAGAAAAGTGTCACGCACCAGGGCGTGAGGGTCTGCGGGAGGCAGATAAGGGTATTCTTGTGTTCTTAGTCTTGATAAGAACGTGTATTAAAGGTATATAAAAATGTTCTGGATTATGAAGCATCCGCTAGAGGAGAATCAGTAGTTTTAGAAAGTATTTATTTTTTGCATTAAAAAAATCCTCAAATAAATATCAATAAACTTACACTAAAGTTTGCAAAATGTCTTCGGTTGATTTTGAGAAGGAACGTCACAGAAATTCCAAGCTAAATTAGCATAAAGTTCAGAATTTGTTGTAGCCAATCAGAAGAAGCTACAACAATGAAGTATGGGGATTCCGTTTCTGCAGCAAAGCATCATGGGAAGTGTCATCTTTTATTCCCACCAATCACACCTCTCTGGCAGGATTTCTGAACTTTTCTGCTGCTGGTTAGCATAGGGTTACAAAATGTACTTGAATTTGGGGTTTCTATTGGTCAGTACCAGGTGCTCGCCTCTGTGGGTGGGGAAAAATATATTGTGTGTATAGAATGACTCAATTATTATTATTATTATCGTTATTTGTAAAGAGCCAACATATTGCATAGCGCTGTACATGGGTTAAAATCAAATGTACAAAGTGCTCGTTTTCAAGGCACTGACACAAGATTGAAAACTCGCAAACTTACAATGCAATGTGTGTGTCTGACATAAGCAGCATGTGTTAGATTAGCAACTGGGAAACTTCCATATACCTTTAATGGAGTTGGAGAGAAGTCATAAAGAGTCAAAACTTGGAAGGGTTCTCAGCAGATCTTAGCTTTTACTCTCTCTGGTGGATCAGTTTTTTTTTCCATTTCTCCTAGAGACCTCACTAATAATTCTGGGTGGAGCAAAACAAATAGTCCAATAGTTTATAAAATCACTGCCCTGTAGATCTTCAGATTGCCAGGACTCCACTCTGCTCCAAATGATCATAAGCTGCAGGCTGCTGATTCACTGTGTGTGTGTGTCTTTCTCTAAGTGCCAACAATCAGTCCATAAGCAGCCCCTCCCATATTTGTGGAGCAGGAATGAAGAAGGCGCTCATTGCAGCCAGCCGCGCCGTGACACATGCAAACCTCGCAAAGCGAGGCGAAGCAGCCGTGCAGCACTTAGGCTGCAATGAGCAACAAAGGCGATCATAGCAACCAGCGACGCCATTGCAGTCAGCGGCACAGTACTTAGGTGAGCCTTGCAAAGCGAGGCTCACCAGCGGCGCAGCAAGCGTGTAATTCTAAAAATCCACAAAAAAACAAAAAAATCATATACAAAAAATATAACACACTCGCACACAGCACAGGGGGAGACACAGGATGCCTGGGAGTGTCGCTGCAAGCAAATTACACCCATATTTGGTGTTTTTCGTCACTCAAGGGAAAAAATGGCGGCTGAAAAATGCAAAGATTTCGGAAACCGCATAAAAACGAGGATCAGCAACGCCAGGCTTGCAAAACGTACAAAATACTCGACGCTGAAGACACTAACAAATGAACACGCCAGGCACGCAGGACTTTGAAAATAAAACCAACAACAGTCACCACTCGCCACGCAAACATTCAGCAGACACACAGAGAAGAAAGACACAGGGGGGAGATGGTGGAAAGAGACACATGACATTCCCAAGAACAAAACTTGCAGGTCAACGAACACTGCAATGAGCGGCCTGTACAGTAGGCGAGAGGAAAGGCTCGCAATGAGTGCCAAAGGCACTCATTACGAGCCACGTGCCGAGCGGCAAAGGCGCTCATCGGGGGCTCACGATGAGCACCGCGAGTGGGAGAGGCTTGCAATGAGCGCCTTTGGGGCTCGCGATAAACACCTAAGGTGATCAGTGCAAAGCAGGAAACTTGTACACGGGGGAAAAGGCTTGCAATGAGCCCAGAATGCACTCATTGCGAGCCACATGATGAGCCTCACAATGTGTGGCAAACAACATTGCCAGCCTCACAATTTTAATCCTGTCATTTTTGATGGCCAAGTTCATAATTACATATAAAAGGAAATACATTAGAATCTTTTTTACATTGGAAACACAAGTTGCATATTTTCAAGAGCAGTTCAGCAAAAGAACATATTGCTAATATAGGACTATGGTGTCCGTTTAAAGTCACTGTGCTGGACACTGTTCTTTTGTCACAAACATCTTTTATATTCTTGCAGAAAAGAGAACAGAGCTTACGTCCGGAGAAACACGGAATCAGACGGCATGACTAGTTAGTCCATCAAAACCCAGGACTGGAAATTCTTCCTTCGAGAACAAAACATAATTATTTGGTTTATAAAATCACAGCAGAGATTCTCAGCCTGGGGGCCATGTTCTTGTATTGTATCAGCAGACTGTGTTTTATGTACAATGCAAGATGGCCATTGCATGAAGAATATCGCACTAATCCCACTGTTACCAGGCTGCTGCCCAGTGATCAGAACACAACCACTACCTGCTTGTGTCTTTAATTGTATAGACTTAGATCATCATACTGGACCCCAAGTACTTAAAAATGCTGTACAATAGTTTTTAGCTTTTTGTTTTTCTTGCACAAGCACCGTGAAGAAGTAGCTGTAGTAATTGGTAATAGAGATAATGAGGATATGTGCTTTGGGGTACAAGAGACAGTGATCTGATATCTAAGGAAAGCTGAAATAGACTCTGTATTGAACAAGATGGACATGATGCTGCCCCTATTCTAGAGGGCCGCATGCAAAGTGCTATGGGGCCGAATGAGGCCCCCGGGCCGGAAAGTGCTTCTCTGTACCATTATATTATTGAATAGTGTAATGTTAGTTTAGAGGATATGGAGTATGCTTAGTTTGTAGTCTGCATGCTGCTGCCCCCATAAAAACAATGATATTAAAGGGACATGGAACACAAGTGTTTTTGTTTCAGCATTTAAAAGCACACGTTGAAACTTTACAAAAGTTGTGTTTTTCATGTAAAATTATTACACAAAACCTGTTTAAATGTAACCGAAACTACCGTGAAATGCAGCGAGCACAAGTATGACTGTAGATATCATTGGCTGACAGGGGGCAAGCCCCAAAAAGACGTTACAGATATAAAAACATTTTTGTTATGTTATGTGACATTTATTTTTAAAAAAAAAAGGAAAAAAAATGTGAGACATTATCAAATATCCTCTTATCTGATGCAAAATGTTATCCTGGGGTGAGAGGTTAATTTTTATTATTTGACACCTCCCCCCTTCCCATACATATGCAGGAAGCTGCAAGTCCGGCTTCCCTGCTGCATAAAAAGGAGTACGTCATGGCAGCCTGTGTACACTGTAAGAGCTTGCTAAAATTAAGATTTTCTAAAAAAAAATGTTTTTATAGCTTCTAATATTGCTAGCAATTTGTTAATTTTCCCCCTAAATTCACCTACAGAGGTCCTTCAAAGTCTTATTTTTCCATTTTTGCCCATTGAAAGTAGTTCTCTCAAAGCATGTCCTGTAATTATGGGTCTACACTGGCACTTTAAGAAGACACTATTAGGCACCATATTACAAGAAAAGTAAAACAACACTGTAACTAAACGCACCGTTTGACTCGCTATTAATAAATGATATCACTTAAATGCTTGATTGGTAGGTACATAAATCCATAATGCTAAAACTGTGTCCATTATTAAAACAGGAATCACAGCAAGCAGCGAAAGAGAGAACAAGAGCGTCCTTGGAGTCCTTGGAAGGAGCTCAGTGTGTTCATACAGCACTTTATGCAGTTCCTCTGTAACTATAAAAATTAATGAAGTTCTTTAGCTGAACGCACTAAAACAGCTCCAGTCGCAGACAAAGCGCCGTCCTGTGAAATGTTGTGTGATCCCGGTGCTCATTTCATTACACAGTCAAGTCGTTTCACCCGGTGCTAATTTCCAAATATCTCATTTGTATTAATAGCTCAGAGCAACATGTGGCAATAATAACAATGTGCGAGTGATACGCAATAATATGAGAGATATGGGGACCAAACATCACCAATACACAGGATGTGTGAGCGATCCGCAATAATATGAGAGATATGGGGCCCAAACATCACTAATACACACAATGTGTAAGCGATCCACAATAATATGAGAGATATGGGGCCCAAACATCACTAATACACACAATGTGTAAGCGGTATGCAATAATATGAGAGATATGGGGCCCAAACATCACTAACACATAGGATGTGCGAGCGATATGCAACAATATGAGATATACAAGGCCCAAACATCACTAATACACACAATGTGCGAGCGATACGCAATAATATGAGAGATATGGGGCCCAAACCTCACTAATACACAGGATGTGTGAGCGATACGCAATAATATGGGAGATATGGGGCCCAAACATCACCAATACACAGGATGTGTGAGCGATACGCAATAATATGAGAGATATGGGGCCCAAACATCACTAATACACACAATGTGCGAGCGATACGCAATAATATGAGAGATATGGGGCCCAAACCTCACTAATACACAGGATGTGTGAGCGATACGCAATAATATGGGAGATATGGGGCCCAAACATCACCAATACACAGGATGTGTGAGCGATACGCAATAATATGAGAGATATGGGGCCCAAACATCACTAATACACACAATGTGCGAGCGATACGCAATAATATGAGAGATATGGGGCCCAAACCTCACTAATACACAGGATGTGTGAGCGATACGCAATAATATGGGAGATATGGGGCCCAAACATCACCAATACACAGGATGTGTGAGCGATACGCAATAATATGAGAGATATGGGGCCCAAACATCACTAATACACAGGATGTGTGAGCGATCTGCAATAATATGAGAGATATGGGGCCCAAACATCACCAATACACAGGATGTGTGAGCGATCCGCAATAATATGAGAGATATGGGGCCCAAACATCACTAACAAACAATGTGCAAGCAATAAGCAATAATATGAGAGATATGGGGCCCAAACATCACTAATACACACAATGTGTGAGCGATCCACAATAATATGAGAGATATGGGGCCCAAACATCACCAATACACAGGATGTGTGAGCGATCCGCAATAATATGAGAGATATGGGGCCCAAACATCACTAACAAACAATGTGCAAGCAATAAGCAATAATATGAGAGATATGGGGCCCAAACATCACTAATACACACAATGTGCGAGCGATCCACAATAATATGAGAGATATGGGGCCCAAACATCACTAATACACAGGATGTGCAAGCGACCCGCAATAATATGAGAGATATGGGGCCCAAACATCACTAATACACACAATGTGTGAGCGATCCGCAATAATATGAGAGATATGGGGCCCAAACATCACTAATACACACAATGTATGAGCGATCCGCAATAATATGAGAGATATGGGGCCCAAACATCACTAATACACAGGATGTGTGAGCGATCCGCAATAATATGAGAGATATGGGGCCCAAACATCACTAATACACACAATGTGCGAGTGATACGCAATAATATGAGAGATATGGGGCCCAAACCTCACTAATACACACAATGTGCGAGTGATACGCAATAATATGAGAGATATGGGGCCCAAACATCACTAATACACACAATGTGTAAGCGATGTGCAATAATATGAGAGATATGGGGCCCAAACATCACTAATACACACAATGTGTGAGCGATCCGCAATAATATGAGAGATATGGGGCGCAAACATCACTAATACACACAATGTGTGAGCGATCCGCAATAATATGAGAGATATGGGGCGCAAACATCACTAATACACACAATGTGCGAGCGGTACGCAATAATATGAGAGATATGGGGCCCAAACCTCACTAATACACACAATGTGTGAGCGCTCCGCAATAATATGAGAGATATGGGGCCTAAACATCACCAATACACACAATGTGTGAGCGATCCGCAATAATATGAGAGATATGGGGCCCAAACATCACTAATACACACAATGTGTGAGCGATCCGCAATAATATGAGAGATATGGGGCGCAAACATCACTAATACACACAATGTGTGAGCGATCCGCAATAATATGAGAGATATGGGGCGCAAACATCACTAATACACACAATGTGCGAGCGGTACGCAATAATATGAGAGATATGGGGCCCAAACATCACTAATACACACAATGTGTGAGCGATCCGCAATAATATGAGAGATATGGGGCCCAAACATCACTAATACACACAATGTTCAAGTGATACGCAATAATATGAGAGATATGGGGCCCAAACATCACTAATACACACAATGTGTGAGCGATCCGCAATAATATGAGAGATATGGGGCCCAAACATCACTAATACACACAATGTGTAAGCAATAAGCAATAATATGAGAGATATGGGGCCCAAACATCACTAATACACACAATGTGTAAGCAATAAGCAATAATATGGGAGATATAAGGCCCAAACATCACCAATACACACAATGTGTAAGCGGTATGCAATAATATGAGAGATATGGGGCCCAAACATAACCAATACACACAATGTGCGAGCGGTACGCAATAATATGAGAGATATGGGGCCCAAACATCACAAATACACACAATGTGCGAGCGATTAGCAATAATATGAGAGATATAAGGCCCAAACAGCACTAATACACAGGATGTGCGAGCGATTTGCAATAATATGAGAGATATGGGGCCCAAACATCACAAATATACACAATGTGCGAGCGATATGCAATAATATGGGAGATATGAGTCCAAAACATCACTAACACATAGGATATGCAAGCAATACGCAATAATATGAGAGATATGGGGCCCAAACATCACTAACACATAGGATGTGCAAGCGATATGCAACAATATGAGAGATATGGGGCCCAAACATCACTAATACACACAATGTGTGAGCGGTACGCAATAATATGAGAGGCCCAAACCTCACTAATACACACAATGTGTGAGCGGTACGCAATAATATGAGAGGCCCAAACCTCACTAATACACAGGATGTGCAAGCAATACGCAATAATATGAGAGATACAAGATACACACAATGTGTGAGTGCTAAGCAATAGTATGAGGGATAAGAGGCCCGAACATCAATAATACAGAAGATGTGCAAGTAATATATATCTATTCCCAATAATATGACAAATATGAGGCTATATGAGATATGAAGCAATCCTAGAGATTGTGTGGTACAAACAATGATTTATAAGTCCAAACAACGGATATGATTTTACACACAACACATTTATTGGCATAATGTAATGTTGGCCTTCGGATCCCTCAACACCTCTGCAGCATCTGTGTATGCTAATATTTTATCTATGAGCAAGTTTGGAACGTCTCCACATGGTGTAAATGTTGATAAAATGAACCTATATTTGTTACATACAGGTTCCATACAATTGAGAAAATAAAATATAATATTTAAGCATTTAAAATAATTAAACTGATTAAATATTATATATATTATAATATATTAATTATTAGCAATATTTAATTGCATCACTGCTAAACATGCCCGTAAATGGGTTAATACATGCTAGCACACCAATTGTAAATAAGTATATAATAAAGTGGGTCTTACCTGTAGTCTGTCCACATGAACTTTGACACCAGCCACATTCCCCTTTTTAAATGAAGCCAACATGTCTAGGATTGGATTAAAGCGACTGCCCCTGAAAGGACCAAGGAAAGAGCGGGTCAGTTTTAGAGGACTCACTGTTTACTTTGTGGTGCAAATTATGTTGAATAAAACTGGACAATTACCTGATGTTATCTTCACGAATCAGCACAAGGAACAAGGGGCGTCCACTCATTTTCCAATACTGCCTAATGAATTGCAGAGCGTTCTACAAGAAGGACGGAGAGCGTGAGAAAGGGCGGAGAGCGTGAGAAAGGGCGGAGAGCGTGAGAAAGGGCGGAGAGCGTGAGAAAGGGCGGAGAGCGTGAGAAAGGGCGGAGAGCGTGAGAAAGGGCGGAGAGCGTGAGAAAGGGCGGAGAGCGTGAGAAAGGGCGGAGAGCGTGAGAAAGGGCGGAGAGCGTGAGAAAGGGCGGAGAGCGTGAGAAAGGGCGGAGAGCGTGAGAAAGGGCGGAGAGCGTGAGAAAGGGCGGAGAGCGTGAGAAAGAAGAGCGGTAACTCAAACCCAACGTCTGCTAATCACAATCATACAGAAAATATTCCATTGTATTACACTGCACCCCCTCCCCATTTGTGGTTAATTATTTGTTAAATTCTACAAAAACCGTATACAGCAATATTATAGTAATAAGAACAGAATAAATGAGAAGGTGATGGGTTACTGTGTCTTTATAATCTTTCCTCAGGTTTTCTCTCTAAATATAATATCATGAATTAAACCAAAGCGGTTTGTGCAAGTTTCATGGATTAATACATTTCTGCAATCCTTAGGCAAAAAGCAGCTTATATGTATGCAGCACATCTCATAAAACATTTTATTTTTTATTAATATCTAAAAATCCCTAAAAAATCCTCCAATGATTATGTTGACACCTCCAGGGGTGTCTACACAAGCATCTGATCCCCCCATTCAGCATGCAGCATCAGGGGAGCAATATTAAGCCACTATTTACCTGCTTTTATTTGCTCAGCCAATCTCCTTGCAGCTTGTTTCAGCAGCAATACATAGCACACGTCAGTGATACACTACATACCCCAGGCTGCTTTGCAGCACAAATAGGAAAACCAGAATTGTTTCAGTTAACCCAATTGGCCGAAACAAATCATTTTAAATGTGATGCTTATTTAGCCTGGGTTTGGAGGGTGTTAACCCTAATTTGCAACTGTCAGAAATTACAAGATATTTTGCGGACTTCGATATTAGTGCTTAAATGTTTATTTTGGGATTTTTTTTTCATGCAAACCTTTTTTTCTGGATTATGAATGCATCTGATAGATGGGAATTAGTATTGTATGCAAACTTAGATATGCCTTTAATTTTCAAAGTAATAACTGCCGATTGCTTATGTATGTGATTATCTGAACATCATTAATATCTACCACCATTTTTAAAAATCCCAATATATATTTCATTTTTGTTTATTTATAGGAAAATAAGTTTTTATTCACGCGTTTATATCAATTAAATTATCAACAAGGTGATTATGTGAACGTTTTGAGGTTGCAATACAGAACTACAATGTACCCAAAGCTTAACATTAGATTCATAAAGTGTTATCAGCCTAAAAACTGCACTATACTATCACGAGACGGATACAAACTTGGGACTGTAACGAAGCTGCAGCTTGACTTGTGGTAGCAAAACATGTCACCAATATGGACAACTCACCTTAGGCTTTTCATCACAAGCAGTGTAATTATATATATATATTCAGCTTCCCCCCACTCCATCTTGGCAGCTGATAACAGATTTATTCAAACAATAGCAGAAAGGGTATCACTAATTCCCAGGTGTTTCATTAAAACGGTACCAGAAATTGAGTTTCTTTATATTAGTAATTATGTCACATGAAGAACACAGCAGATATCCGTCCCATATATGACATGCCATTTCATGTAATGACCATCTTAGTGTCCCCACTAAAAACTAACACTGACAAATGATGTATTACTTATGTGCGGATGTCTTGCTACTGAAATCCCCGACTAGTTTAAAATAAGGCGCATATTTTTTAAACATTTATCATAACACTCATCTTCTTCTATTTATTTTTTTAAATATTTAAATATATGGTTAGAAAATGAATATAAAATAAACATGAGGCCCAACTCATTGAGTCTGTCAGTTAATACCTGAATGTCATCAATCAGAAGCATCACATCCTGGGACATGTAGAAGTCACTTAAATCAAACACAATTGGGTAGCAGACGACGGTCTTTCCAAGAATGCGATAAATCTGTGGGTGAGAACATAGAGTCAGCTGGTGCCACTGCCCCAAACCTGGAGCAGCAGGGGCAGGTCATGAACATTATCCCCATGTTATGTGAGAAGATACAGGAGCAATGTGTAGACTAGACTGTACATGGCACTACTGGAGGGGCAGGAGGAGGACGGGGCAGTGGACGGTTGTCATGAACGGCCCTTTAATGGGAACACAAGAAATGGTACTGAGAAGGAAACAAGCTAAAAAAGATCTACCTTTATGGATGCAGGTACTGGATGACTACCATGCAAACTTCTCTGGACCAGCTTTTAGGTCCAATGAAAATTATTGGAGAGCAATTTATTCAATAAGGCATTTAATAATGTGTGGTGTACAGGAGACGGTAAGTATTAACCATTCATTCTGCTAATCTCACCTTAGATGTCCCAAGGCATCCAATGGGCCGGTCTGGCCTCCCAGAGAGCGCCAACTGTTCATTGACTCCCAAATGGCGGTATGCCTGCAACATGGAGACATAGAGATGGTCAGTTACACCATAAAGCCTGGAGTACTAGTGATGGTGTATAGCAAGACACAAGTACACAATTACAGAAGCATGTACACTACCTACATATTATAATGTTCTCACTCCATTAAATAATGAATTGCAAAACGCCCTTAGGGTGTGTTCTTTTATTAAAATGTTCTATGGGTTCCTTCTCTGAATAACAACAATGGAACACAACAAAGGTACTAGTTATATCAACACTCCCCTCAAAATGCTGTTGATAACAAACCTTGAAAGTTATCGATTTCAAGCATAAATAGCTTGAAAAGATCATTCCTCTTTGTCCCAACCTTTAATTAGGAGATGGTGATCATCATGAATATGAATATATATATATATATATATATATATATATCACATATTATAATTGTCTTACTGCGAGTTGTCGTCACGCTTTGCGTCCCTCGCAAAGGAAGGGCCGCAACTGACCACAACTCGCAGTTTCACCATGGCTCCCATCAGCCCTACTGCAGGCGTGCACGGGTAGCCGGCAAGCGTGCGCGCGCGCACACGCGAAGACGGCGCGTGCGCGGGTACCCGGGCAGACAAGCGTGCGCGCGCACGCGAAGACGTCACACAAGCGTGCGCGCGCGCATCTACAGCAATGAGGTGAGGGGGAGAGACACGGGGAAGAGTGACAAGGAGGGGAGAAGCAGGGGAAGAGATACATGAGGGAGGGAGAGGAGGAGGGGAATAGAGACACGAGAGGAGGGGGGAAGAGAGACACAGGGGAAGAGAGATACAGGGGAGGGGAAGAGAGACACAGGGGACAGGGGAAGAGAGACACAGGGGACAGGGGAAGAGAGACACAGGGGACAGGGGAAGAGAGACACAGGGGACAGGGGAAGTGAGATACAGGGAAGGGGTAAGAGAGGCACAGGGGAGGGAGAGGAGGGGGAAGAGAGACACAGGGGATGGAGGGGAGGAAGAGAAACGGGAGGGAGAGGAGGGGAGGAATAGACATGGGGGAGGAGACACAGCGGAGGGGGGAAAAGATGAGGGTCAGGGGGTGGAGAGACACAGGGCAGGGATGAGGGGGGCAGAGACACAGGGGAGGGAGAGGGGGAAGGAGAAACAAGGAAGGGAGAGGGGGGAAAGAGACACAGGGGAGGGAGAGGGGGAAGGAGAGACAAGGAAGGGAGAGGGGGGAAAGACACAGGGGAGGGAGAGGGGGAAGGAGAAACAAGGAAGGGAGAGGGGGGAAAGAGACACAGGGGAGGGGGAAGGAGAAACAAGGAAGGGAGAGGGGGGAAAGACACAGGGGAGGGAGAGGGGGAAGGAGAAACAAGGAAGGGAGAGGGGGGAAAGAGACACAGGGGAGGGAGAGGGGGGGAAAGAGACACAGGGGAGGGAGAGGGGAAAGAGACACAGGGGAGGGAGAGGGGGGAAAGAGACACAGGGGAGGGAGAGGGGAAAGAGACACAGGGGAGGGAGAGGGGAAAGAGACACAGGGGAGGGAGAGGGGAAAGAGACACAGGGGAGGGAGAGGGGAAAGAGACACAGGGGAGGGAGAGGGGGAGGGAGAGGAAGTAGAGGGCGGGAGAGGCTCACAATGAGTTCCAAAGCCACTCATTGCAAGGCCCGAGATGAGCGCTGAAGGAGCTTATCGCAAGGCCAGTAAAGTAGAGGGGGGAGAGGTTCGCAATGAGCCCCTCCCGTCAAGTAGAGGGGCTCGCAATGAGCGCCGAAGGCGCTCATTGCGAGGCCCGTGATTAGCGCCAAAGGAGCTCATCGCGAGGCCAATAAAGTAGAGGGGGGGAGAGGCTCGCAGTGTGTGACAAACACCATTGCCAGGCTTCAATTTATTGCCGTCATTTTTGACGGGCAAGTCGCTAGTATATATATATTCATGATGATCACCAAGGTCAGAAACTTTAACACTTGAATGCTCTATGACAAAGCTAATTTGATTAATGGCATCGCCTTCCTCCTTCTCACCACCACTCTTTATCAGTGGTGATAAAGAGTTACTTTATCACAACTTTTAGATTATTCCAGTCAATTTTAACACCAAACAATTGCAACTATATCTATTAATATGTGCATTTCTTATTTCTGCCAATAAATAGTACATTTGTGCTCACATTTGAACATCTAAAACAAGTTAAAAAACCTGCTTCCTGCTCAGAATTCCGAGAAATACAGATTATTACACTGCATTCTGGGAACCTGGGCAGGGACATGCAAATGTGCACACAAAGGCTTTGCTCTTATAATCCATTACCATTTTAATCATGGCTTCTTTTAAGCCTGCTGTGTTACTGCTTTGAGCAAAGCTTGGGATGGATCATACACAAGCTAGGAATCCTACCCACACACAGCTGTTTCAAGGTTAATGCCACTCATCAGCGTGGGGCTGGTTCCTAGCTTGTGTAGTAGATTTTTTGATGAGGTAGTTTACCACAATTATTTAATTTATGGTGGACAAAAGAGCGATAGAAGCCTCCACCGTACAGTAGCCATAAATGCATGGCGCCAAAGGGAATAAAATAGACAACTATTCTGAAGACCGACTTTAAACAGAATTTTTCCTTCTGGATTTCACAAACTTTATCTTCAGAAAAGTTGCCATTATCTCAGTCCCATAACCACAGATGAGAGTGTTTTCTCATTTGTCCATTATTTGCAGAGTAATTAACAAGACATCGTTAGTCTAACAGATAATCATGAGCAACTGCTACGACTGAATTAATCAGATATGAAGTTAATTGAAACACTAATTAAAAAGTAAAATAATTAATGGAATGTGTCTGCGAAATTCTGAGCAGTCTTTCATATGGGATCAAAAGGAATAAGATGCACAAATAAGTATAGTCTACCTGTACTTCGTTCTTTCAGGCATGTACTAAACACACATTCATATTCATGATAAGTATTATGGGTAATTAACAGTGCAAGGTAATTATCGAAGCGCAGGCATCAAAACATTACATAGAAATTTTAGCGTGAAAAAAACATAAATTCGTTTTTATGTCCTTGGAATGTTATTTAAAAATGAACCAAGTTGCCTGAAATACTCAGGTGCAGATGCAGCGCTTCCTGGAAAGACTGAACCTGGAAAAAGTACAAAGTACAATGTAACATGAATTGCAAGTATGGCTGTAGTCTGAGGGGAGGGTTATCATACTGTGATTTACTCTTCTATTTAGTTCTATTGTACTTTTTTTTTTATTTAGAGGTGGTTATACGCGCTGTTTTTACTGCATACAATGATATAAAATAATCCCTCTATGGGTCTACCCACTGTAACATATGCAGACACAGACTCTGTAGGGCTGAACGTGTAGTGTAGTGTAGTGTAGTGTAGTGTCCTAGCCTATCGGCTATCACATCTTAGCAGCGTGTTGAAGAATGTCACTGATTGGTTAGTATGAGACCCATCACAACAAGTACTACACAGTCTGTGTCTGCATACGCTGACCAAGTAGTAATATTTGTTTGAATATAGGCAGTAAAGAGAGAGCTTTTAAGCACTGTTCTTGATAAAATAAAGTCCATGTCAGTAAATAGATAGGCAGGGATATAATATACCTAGTAACATCCAGGAACCTTCCATATCCCTTTAAGGCCTGCCTTCCTCTGGCCCCTGCTGGCTACACAAGGTACGTGATGTGCCCTGCACAGGTTGCCGGCTTAGGCTCTGTTCTGTGTACTCCCCATCAGAAGAACAGCA
>CM050176.1:41448718-41506218 GCA_027410445.1 Discoglossus pictus | reverse complement strand
TGTTAGGATATTTATCCTCTATCACTGCTCCCATTGGACACTATACCACCATTGCATCCTTACACACGCTCTCCTCAGCACCTCATAGTCCAGTTACTCATTACAGATATAAAGAGCCACATATTGCTGCACACAGAGGAGGATTCTGGGTAGGACCTTACCGCTGGCTTTCTGCGATCAGGGCCACATGGACCATTGTATCATTATCCAGAGGACCCTGCAACAAAAACACAAGGGCACTTAGCTTGTTATAAACAATATAAAAGTTTTTTTTGATTCAAAAATATTTAGTAAAACTCATTTAAGCTGGAAATAGCAGACACTAAATCTCATTGGCTCACAATATAGATATATTGCAAAAGATTGGCTAACAGGGACAAGCCCTCAGACCGCTGTATTCTGCTACAGGAGCTTCATTCTTAGCATAAAACACGGTTTAACTTTAGCATATATTTACTGGTCCTAGAAAAAATAAAATAAATCAATGTAACATTTACAGCTGGGTCCAGGAGATGAAAGACGGTCTACCCAAAAGCCTGACCTAAATTTCCTTCTGACCGCCATGTGCGAGGACGACAGATAAAAACTTGTATCAGGACAGTCCCCCATCATATGTAAGATTTAAGTTGCAAATAGTGATTTTATTGTGAATCAGATAACACCCTATTGTATCAGCACCCTGAGCGGGTGTCCCCCTCGCCCCTCCGGCTCATCCATCTCAGCGCGGCGTGCAGATCCCAGCTATAAATCTTCCCCACCCCACGGGGGCCCGGCTGTCGCTGCTCTTTTGAATGATGTATAACTGGGACCCAGGAAACAAATAGATTTGTTTGTTACTGTCACAGCACATTTTGTGCGGCAGACGCGGACGGACAGGATAATTTATACGTTTTTATTAAAGAATAATGTGCTGGGTGAGA
This sequence comes from Discoglossus pictus, assembly GCA_027410445.1. NCBI lineage: Eukaryota > Metazoa > Chordata > Amphibia > Anura > Alytidae > Discoglossus > Discoglossus pictus. The sequence goes on along the minus strand of CM050176.1, from coordinate 41,505,298 downwards.
TCGCTCATTGTATGTAATGGGAATAATGAAGAAGAAAACCGGAGAAGAACGTGTTGTATCACAGGGTCTTAGATTAATCTAACGCTTATTTCATGGCAGGATGATGGTTTAGTAATAATGTTCCATGAAAATCATTTTTTATCAAATAAAATATTAACTTTGACAATGCACTAAATTAAACCATTATATTAAGACTTTTATACCATAATAATGTATAATATTATATATGTATGTATATACACACACATATATATATATATATATTTTTTTCCATACTAAATTAATGCTGAATGTTACAACACTATGGTCCTGAATTGTGTTTATATATATATATATATATATATATATATATATATATATATATATAAAATATATATATATAAAGTAACATCTTATAAGCTTAAGTGCATGATAAAAAAAAGTCTACAAGGGACTTAATCACCCCAAAACCATATTCTTAAGAGCACAAAAAACTGGCTATATGTTATGTCAACCATTTTTTTCTAAAGTGAATCAATCCTGGGAAATTCAATGTTATTGTTACTGCTTTTATATGCAAATTAATGTCTCACACATATTAATTAGCTAGTTTGATGTGATAGGAGAAAATAAAGACCTTCAATGCTATTTGTCAGATAGTCCCCTCCCTTACCCTTATCAAGTACTCTTGAGATGCACATTGCAGAATGTTGGTGACAGATAGTCACTGATTGGTTAGTAGGACACACTGCAGTCAGTAAAACATTTGAGTCTTCATGAGCTGCAGAGGGCAGACCCATACAAGGACTAATTGTTTGATTTCAGGCAGTAAATACAGAGCTTATAATCATTTCTTCATAAAATAAAGTACACGTCAGTAAATAGACAGACAGGGATATTCTATAACATCAAAAAACCTACTATATCCCTTTAAAACCCTCGTTATTCCGGTCAAGCTCTGTTGTGTATTTTTACTAAATAATCACCTTCCCATAATCCTTTGTGGTGATGTTTGTGTGCATATAACACCAGGAAAAAAAGTCATTTAGTGCGAGAGCTAAGAGCCCAGATAACAATTCTATTACTGCAAATCTAGAAAAAAGACTTTGCAAAGTGCTCTGAAGGCCGGGAAATGGCCCGGAAACAACTCCACGGCCTCCTCTGATGTGAGCGACGTTATTGGCAGTGGGTTTCATGGGCTGCTACACTTGATGAAGCTGAATTATTATTTGGGAGGACTCAGAGGCGCAGATGCTTGTCAGTGCGGCGCACACCAGCTCCGCTCCGTCCTCTCACTTCACAATGGAAATAAAATGTAAAGCTTGGGAGAGGTCAAAATGTGGTGAGGAAAAGAAGAATCATATGACGAGGTTATAGGAAAAGTAGATTAGTAGGAGTGGGAAAGTGCTTAAAGGGCCACTGTAGATTAGGAAGAGTGGGAAAGTGCTTAAAGGGCCACGGTAGATTAGGAAGAGTGGAAAAGCGCTTAATGACCACGGTATATTAATTAGAATGGGAAAGTGCTTAAAGGGCCACGTTAGTAATTTTAACAGAATCTGCGAGTGCCTCGAAGCTGCCATGCTAGTCATACTTCCTATTGAAGCATGGAGCAGGGCAAGAATACTAGCAAGCTGCTTTAACTAAGCCTATGGAAAGGTGCGGGAATCTTATCTGAATCCACCAATTAACAAATTCACCTCACTCCTTTCATTTTGCTCATATTTGCTATTTACACCCATAAGTATACAAATGCTTCTTCTTTTGATCTTCATACAGCTTTAGACTATAAACCACGCAGGCAGCCCCCTATGGAATAATTAGCAATTATGAGCAATTATCACTGCACTGATAAGAAACTGTGCTTTGTGGAAAGATTATTAGGGCTGACTAACAGGTAACAATTACAAAAGTCAGTGAAAATTTCATGTAAAAATGTATTTTTTCCTATGATTCAATTGATACCATAATACATTTGTTATATTTGGAACCTCTGCAGTGTCCCTTTAATTGCTTTTGTGTCCTTTGCAGTCCTCCATCATCCAGACTTCTTGTAGGAATAAAGTACATATTTAAATATAAAAATCAAATGGTAAGATGTAATTATATATAAATCTAGTTTATGTTTAGTTTGCAAATTGGAACGTTCCACATATTTAGCGCAATAAAGCTCTTTGTATTATTGAAGCCATAGTGTGGGCAGCAAAGGTCAGCCTGCCAGATGGGGGTTATTTCCGATTAACTTCCATGGAAATTTCTCACTCAGTATGCAAAATTATCTGTCTGAAGAAGCAATCTAATAAATTACTGATTAAAGCTTAAAATGTGTGGAAGGAAGAGGGTATGCTGAATTAGTACTCATTTGCATATTATTACCCAGAATCCACAGCAACAATGAAAGCATCTTACTACAGTGTTTTACATTTCCATTGTGCACCTGAGCACTAACAACCATCACTACATCTCTATGCTTGGGGTCTGAATGCACTCAGTAGCTACAAGATCTCCGCCATGACATGCGAAAACCAAGAAAAGAACATATAAAACCAACACCTTGATGGGTGGATAAGAAAGGCTGACTGACAAGTAAAATTACAAGCTTAAATGTAAGTTTAGGGAAAGAGTGTGCAATTTGTTGTTTTGCAGTCTACCATATTTTTGCTGTGTCCCCTTAGGAGCGCGCAGTACCTGATTGGAGTATCTCAAACTGATGTTCCGCTGGTCTGCAAGACGAACATAGCGCCGTGATGGGTCAAGGTCTGAAGGACTTATTAACTCTTCAGCTGAAAAACAAAATCAAACAAATGAGGATAAACTTTCAATAATCACTTCAAAAGGAGGGAATTTCGGAAACATCCAGGAGAGGAAAACATTAAAAATAAAAATGAGCAAAATGTTCAATGCTAAAGATACAAGACTTAAAAATGTATCACTATATACTGCAACACTCTGATTATTCACCATTTTCACATATTTGAGATCTTCCATTGACCAAGAACCAGACTTTGGGCTCACCACAGAACACCATACTTCTAACAAAACTATGTATAAAAAGTTTTGTTTTTTTTTGCATTTTTTAGATTCCAGTAATTAATAAATATTAAATATCACTGAAATGTAAAAAATACTAGTAACTTGCCAGTCATAAATGACGGTATAATATGTTATGTTCAGTTGTCTGTTATGTCTCCCTCTGTCTCTTCAGTGCACCCTCTCGCTCTCTGTGCACAGTCTCTTTCTCTCTCTGTGCCCTCTCTCTGCGCTCTGTGTGCTCTCCCCCTCCCTCACTTTCTCTCCACCTCCCTCCCCTTCCCTCCCTCTCTCTCTCTCTCTCTCCTTCTCCCTCTCCCCCTCCCAGTGCTGTGGCTCTGCATGCCCAAATTGGACGCAACTGTGCATGGGCAATGTAGCGAGATTTTCCATAATTTACAGATAGCAGTTGTGAGTTACGCATCTCGCAAGCGTAACTCACAACTGAAAACTATTACAGGTGATTAAATATAAATGAAATTAAAACAAACTAGGGGAATTTTTATATATTTGTAACAAAAGAAAGACAAATAAAGAGGGAAATTACACATTTAAATAATATATTGCTTATGCTGATAATATTCACTATGCAGGAAATATCTGTTCATAAAGATAGATGCATTGGCTTACTTCAGCTGTGAGTTATTGTAAATACAACCAATTTTATTTTTAATAACATTTACAGCTAGAAATGTATTTTTGCAATTTTTTAACTATTCAACAGTTTTGGCCGCAAGACATATTCAATGAATAAAACAATGACTAGCTGAACTAAATAAATAACAATATTATAACATAGTAACCAATATGGAAAAAGGATTGGGGTGCATAAAGTTCATAAAATGTGCCCCTTAGGTGCCTTATACTGACCGTGGATATATTTATATAAGGTAACCATGTGCCCCTTAGGTGCCTTATACGGCCCGTGGATATATTTATATAAGGTAACCATGTGCCCCTTAGGTGCCTTATACTGACCGTGGATGTATACTGACCGTAGCTAGGTGCCTTATACGGACAGTGGATGTATTTATATAAGGTAATCATGTGTCCCTAGCTAGGTGCCTTATCCTGACCGTGGATATATTTATATAAGGTAACCATGTGCCCCTTAGGTGACTTATACAGATCGTGGATATATTTATATAAGGTAACCATGTGCCCCTTAGGTGCCTTATACTGACCGTGGATGTATACTGACCGTAGCTAGGTGCCTTATACAGACAGTGGATGTATTTATACAAGGTAACCATGTGTCCGTAGCTAGGTGCCTTATACTGACCGTGGATATATTTATATAAGGTAACCATGTGCCCCTTAGGTGACTTATACTGACCGTGGACGTATTATGTACCCCTTAGGTGACATACTGACCGTGGATGAATACTGACCGTAGCTAGGTGCCTTATACGGACAGTGGATGTATTTATACAAGGTAACCATGTGCCCCTAGCTAGGTGCCTTATACTGACCGTGGATATATTTATATAAGGTAACCATGTGCCCCTTAGGTGCCTTATACTGACCGTGGACGTATTATGTACCCCTTAGGTGACATACTGACCGTGGATGAATACTGACCGTAGCTAGGTGCCTTATACGGACAGTGGATGTATTTATACAAGGTAACCATGTGCCCCTAGCTAGGTGCCTTATACGGACAGTGGATGTATTTATACAAGGTTACCATGTGCCCCTTAGGTGACATACTGACCGTGGATGTATTTATATAAGGTAATCATGTGCCCCTTAGGTGCCTTATATTGACCGTGGACGTATTATGTACCCCTTAGGTGACATACTGACCGTGGATGTATTTATATAAGGTAATCATGTGCCCCTTAGGTGCCTTATACTGACAGTGGACATATTATGTACCCCTTAGGTGACATATAAATACATCCACGGTCAGTATAAGGTAATCATGTGCCCCTTAGGTGCCTATTTTCTGTTGGCGTTTAATGTAAGAGTTATTGTATGATGGCTTTAAGTCTTCGTGGTATTAGATGTGTCTCTGAAATGTATAGCGTTATCACTTTGACATCTAAGACATCTATCTGTATATAACCTGCTGGTTTCCTTATTTATCGTCTTGTACTAAACACACAGACACAAAGAGGCGATTGTCCATTCACACAGCCATAAATAACAAAGCAGCATCTATTGCGGGCTTGCCAGGTCCAAGGGAAGTCTTTAAATATCTAAAGATGATACTCAATTGCTCTGTTAATGTACGAAGTACTATTCACTTGGCTGTTATTTTACAGTGTCCTGGGGACAAAGACATTATCTTTGGTATCTCTTTTATGTAAAGAATATTATGTACCAAGTCATGTGACAGATACAGAGAGTCTTTATAATACTAGTATCTGCTGCCTGATACACAATGCGAGGCCAGGCATCTGAGGAATGAGAATCCATTCAGTGCTGTCTTAGGGTAAATGCTGTGCACATTCTTTTCTTCACTAGCTTCCTTCCAATGTTCTAGAAGGGTCTTGTGCCGAGCCGTTTCACCTATTCCTTTCTATATGTAGGAAGTGCCCAACATGTTTGTTTTCAGCAGACATAGGAGATGTCATGTACCCAAGCAGGGAAAGATGGAACAAATGCTTTCCTTGGAAATATTCTAGACTAGGGAGAGAAGAGATTTATTACACTAACATATTCAACAGTCTTTAAGGAATGGATCACAAAAGGGTGAAATCTTGGAGATCCTACCCATCCCATTGTTATCCCTACAGAACAGCGATATTAACCAAGGTCAAAATGTATTTGTAGAAAATTAATTCAAGCTGCAGAGTCCCTGAGTTACAGACAACCCAACTTACAGGCGACACAAACTTAAGAACGGGATCTCAAGGCTTTTTGTATGAGTTTGTATTTATGTTTTATTTGTTTGAATTAAAGGAAATAGCACAATATTTGATGTAACTTATAATTAAAGTACAGGGGTATTATTATTATTATTATTACATACGAACGATTACAATATTGTTATAATTATTATTATTATTCATGGATCTGAGTTACATAAAAACCCAACCTAAAGACGTTCTCAGAAACATATCATGTTCGTAACCCGGGAGCCACCTGTACTTACAAATATTTTAATATAATGGCACCAAAAATAGCACAGGAAAGAGGATTAAATGACACATGGTGCATAAAAAAATGAATAATGATGTGGAGGTCCAGAATAAATAGGTCAGAGGTCGTGATCCGGACCCAGGTCCATCTAGTCACTACTCATTCTATAGGAACACATTCTTTCAATATAAAAAATATAAGCGAATATTTGACATATTTAAGAGCTCAGCAACACTTCACCCTTTAGTATACATGGTCCAATGCAAAGTATGATCTCCAGAGTCAGCTATCTAACCTTATACCTCTTTAGGTATTACAAATTCTACCTGACCTCTTAAAATGATGGAGTAGTTTCCATTGTTTAGGTCACTATTTAAGACCACGTATAGCACCAAAGGTCAATAAGACGTGTTCTGCAGGAGGACACAGTTATGTATATTGGTTCAGAATATGACTCCATGATTAGAACAGCAAACATACCTTATACTTGGGAGCTTTGAGCAAGGGAGATACTCTGACTCTACTCAACCATTTTGTATATAAAAAAACATCTGTGCTACCAATTAACATTGATTCCACATTATGTTCCTTGAATACGAAGAAGATTATTTTGAACTTTATTGCATGACATGTTTGTGGTTTACCCAGCTTACCATCTCCTGCTCTGGCCCTGACATGGGAAAGTAGTAGATGCACATTCACAAGGTTGTGATTTATAAGGAGTGCATAAACTCAAGTGTCATGGAAGTAGTGATCAAGATCTATCATGCAACTAGCAAAGTGTCAGCCGTCACTCACTTGCCTCCACCTTTGATCATATCCCCATTTTACAGCTCTGCGTCCTAGTCAGATTGCAGCGGAGTATGGTTTCCAGTACCGCTTGTAGGACTTGTGTCACATGACCTCAAACATACATTGGAGAATCCCAAGTAATCATCACTGAGGTGCACTTCACATTGACCCTTCTGAGATGTCCGGTCAAGTAATTTGTATGTCCCTGGTATGAAATACCTTCTAGTGTAAAACTTTCCAGCTATGACGGTGGACTAGCAATGGTCAATTGGCTCCATTCAGGAAGTCCAAAAAGGGTATTACAAAAAAATGAACAAAATAATTACCATCAATAAATAAAAAATACATTAAAAGCAGTACAGAAAAGCCAAGTAAGTAGATGTACATGCTGTACTGTATCCCTATATATCAAAGCACAATTTAATGGCAAGGAAATAAATAATTAGGTGGTCCATGAAGATCCTCAGCATTTTTTAAGTGACCTATCAAGACCATGATCAACTTCGATGTGGTCAATGGGTGGTAAAAGTTTGTCAGTCACTGCTCTATTGAATCAGATGTGATATACTCTAGTTGAATCGTTAATGCATAACATTACAAATCTATATAGAACAAACACATTCTTTCTAAATAAAAGATATAAAGCTTCAAAATAAAAAAACATGATAACGGTGCCCTCTGTTTTGACCTTCAGTTTTTCCAACTGAGCACTAGAACATCACAAAACACAATCATCCTACCCTTTCATTTGTGAAATCAAAAGAACGAAACAGGGACTATAAAATCAGCCATCAAAAAAACTAAAAAAAACTAAAATAAATAAAAAATCAGACAAAACCTATTTTTCCTTCACCTTGCTTCCGTGTAGGTACCTGCTGTGCTGTAAATAAGAGGAAAGCACTTAAAACCATTGCACTGGATCCACACAGATAACTAATAAACTGCTCTGTGTACCGCGCCGTCTGCCAGATGCTGCCTGCAGCGCGACTTCAGGACAACAGGTTTGAGAAATGATGAGAAATAAAAGTTAATGCTTTTTGTACATTGCTGGAATTTCAGTAAATCCCTTATGGGATACACAATATATGTTCTGGGGATATTGGGGGTTAAAAGGGATATGGGAGGTCCCTGGGTGTTACTAGGTATATAATATATCTGTGTATCTATTTTCTTTTATGTACTTTATTTTATTAAGAAGTGCTTATAAAATCAAACTAAAATTGTCCCTGCCTGGGTTCTTCAGCTCAAAAAGACACAGACTTTGCTTTACTTGCTGTGCTGTGTCTTACTAACTAATCAGTGACCATCACTCAGCAACAACTACGGAGTACTGGTTCCCGATAGGCTAGGACACTACACTGCACATAAAAGCCCTACAGAGTCTGCATACACTGCAGAGGGCAGACCCATACATGGACTATTTAAGTGTAAGTTTTTATAATTTATACAATACTTGTATTTATAATGCGTCTTTATATTTCTATAAATTCTTCCTGTACGTTCACTGCTTTTAACAGACCCATAATATAGCTGAACTATGTAGAATTGAAGCCTTTGAATTGTGGTGTTGGAGTCTCTTGGACTGCAAGAAGATCCAATCAGTCAATAATACCTTTCACTAGAAGGTTTGACCATGAGGTTAAAGCTTAAATACTTTGCCCGTATCATGAGAAGACAGGATACCCTAGAGAAGACTCTGATGCTGGAAAAGATGGAAGACACATGAAGAAGGGGACAGCAGAGGTGGTGATGGATAGATGAGGTTAATGGAAAAAAATGAACATGAGCTTGATGGAGCTTCGAGAGGCAGTGGCAGACAGATGTAACTGGTGTGCTGCAGTCCTTATGGTCACAGAAAATCGGACATGACTGAATAATAACAAACACATAGCCATTTCTTTACTTGCATGACTGTTCTGGTGTAACTAATACAAAGTCACTTTAACATAAATCAAAGAACTGTACGTGGAGCAGGGAAGGAAATGAAATAATTAAAACCAATGTTAATGTAAATTAGGTTTTCTCTTTATGAAGGTGTCCCTTGAAGAATTTGTAGTAGTGGTGTCACCGGCCACTCCTCTCTCCCTAAGCTGTGGCTCACTCCTCGGGCGTCACCAGCCACCTCTCTCTCAGCTCTGGCTCACTCCTCAAGTGTCACCGGCCACCTCTCTCTCAGCTGTGGCTCACTCCTCGAGTCTCACCCTCCACCTCACTCTCAGCTGTGGCTCACTCCTCGAGTGTCATCGGCCACCTCTCACTAAGCTGTGGCTCACTCCGCAAATGTCACCGGCCATATCTTTCAAAGCTGTGGCTAACTCCTCGAGTGTCACCGGCCACCTCTCTATCTCTAAGCTGTGGCTCACTCTGCGAACGTAACCGGTCACCTCTCTCTCCAGTCTGACTGGCAGATGCTCATTCCAAAAGTACTATGATTTAAGATCAATGAAACAATGCAAAGGTCAACATGCAATAATAGCATTGATTTTACCACTCAGAGCCCCCATCAACACCCGCTCCCAGATCAATCCATTCTGAACTGGATGTTTAAGCTGATATTGATTTTCATATCTACGGTATATATAAAAAAACAGCATAATCTTTTCTCTTTTCTTGTTGCAGAGTTTTTTTCTCCTCAAATTATATATCAACGGTAATATTGATTTTGGCTGTTAAGAAGTGATTTTGATGCATTATCCAGCTGCTGCTACATACTCAGAGATACCAGGCGTGAGGAGGAGGTGCACACGGACTTCATATTATAAAAGGTTACGCTCCCAAATTATCTTTCTGAAGAGATAATCATTTTATGAAACTGCAAACAATAAATTATTTTTAAGAAAAAAACATTTGTTAGCAAATTGCTAAATATTAACCATTAGATTTAATCATTTTTCATGAACCAAAGCAAAATGGATCATGGACGATAGAGAGGTACACACGCATTATCTCGCTTGCTGATTCTATCATAAATAAAATGTTTCTTTGGCATTACAGCCTATAACTTTTCCTATTGCCCCTGTCAGTCTCCCACTCTCCTTTCTCATCCACTGGCCTCATAGTCTCTCTTTTGTCCCTTGTGTTGGCCGTCTATCTCTCCTCTCTTGTTCTCACGGTCTACCTCTTTCCTCCGTCATCCCAGCTGGTTGCCTTTCTCTTTCCTCCACTTTAGTTGGCTCTCTTCTCCCTTGCCCCTTGGCTGCATCCATCTCGTTTCTTGTCCTTTAGCTGTCTTCCTCTCTTCTCTTACCCTGGTTGCCTCCCTGGACTATTGGTTGCCTCCCTCTTCTCCCTTGCCCCTTGGCTACCTCCCTCTCCTGCCTGCCCTTTGGCTGCTTCCCTCTCCTCTCTTACCCTGGTTGCCTCCCTCTTCTCCCTTGCTCCTTCCCTCTCCCTCCCTTGCCTGCTTCCCTCTCTTCTCTAATGCTGGTTGCCTCTCCCTCTCGTCCCTTGCCCCTTGGCTGCTTCCCTCTCTTCTCTTATGCTGGTTGCCTCTCCTTCTCGTCCCTTGCCCCTTGGCTGCTTCCCTCTCTTCTCTTATGCTGGTTGCCTATCCCTCTCGTCCCTTGTACCTTGGCTGCCTCCCGCTCCTTTTTTGCCCCTTGGCTGCCTCCCTCTCCTCCCTTGCCCCTTAGCTTCCTCCCTCTATCTTCTCTTACCCTGATTGCCTCCCTCTTCTCCTATGTCCCTTGGCTACCCCCTCTCCCCTCCCTTGCCTGCTTCCCTCTCTTCTCTTATGCTGGTTGCCTCTCCCCCTCCCTACCTTGCACCTTGGCTGCCTCCCTCTCCTCCCTTGCCCCTTGCTGCCTCTATCTACTCTTACCCTAGTTGCCTCCCTCTTCCGCTATGTCCCTTGGCTACCTCCCTCTCCCCTCCCTTGCCTGCTTCCCTCTCTTCTCTTGTGCTGGTTGCCTCTCCCTCTCCTCCCTTGCACCTTGGCTTCCTCCCTCTCTTCCCTTGCCCCTTGCGGCCTCTCTATCTTTTCTTACCCTGGTTGCCTCCATCTTCTCCTATGTCCCTTGGCTACCCCCCGCTCCCCTCCCTTGCCTGCTTCCCTCTCTTCTCTTATGCTGGTTGCCTCTCCCTCTCCTCCCTTGCACCTTGGCTTCCTCCCTCTCTTCCCTTGTCTTGGCTGTATTATAGAACACACTTTGCCCTTACACACTGGTATACACCAATTCAAATTCAAATACATCTGTATTCGGGTCTCCCTGCACAATGCACGGCGCAGTTAATACACCTGCTTCCACTTTTGAGTCCCAGTACCATCTCTAGGCAGGTTTTTTATAGTCACAAGGGAGTGGGGCGATTTAAAGGTACACCATAAATCTAGTTTGTTTAGTTGCCCTGTGATGTGTGAAAGCAGCAGAGAAGCATAGTGACAGTCCTGAGCCGCATGCCACACTCCAGCGCTAGCGTGTTTACAGAATGACTCTCCTGGTGACCGAGCTGTGATATCTGCCCTGGGAGAGATGTTTATGCTGTCAGGATGACTGAACGTTATTGGGCTGCTCACAGAAACATAACAGAGAATTGATGCACACGATGACTCCGAGGCCAGACACTGCAACATCTAACAAGCATGTCCAGAGACCGGCAAGTCAACTCTTGTCAGCAAGGCCCGAGCACCCTGACATGAACGGTGGGATTACTGTCCAGAAAACGATCGATCCCAGGACACAGGGCAACAGCATATAATATCCTATAATGCACTGAGTGAAGAAAACGATCAAATTGGGCTTCAATGAGACGAAAAAGGACTGTATAATGTCTATAATATACAAGAATATGGACAGGAGAGATCAGGTATTAATCCAATACACTATCTGCACCAGTAGAGAAATCCCATATATGACACCGCAGAGGTCCAAACATGAGTTAATTAAAACTAAGGGTAATAAATGCTATTTTTTTACCTGTCAGCATTTCTGATCCACCCACTAAGCAATGTCTGATAGGTCTTGGTAATACCAGATCACTGCCAATATCTGTTGATCACTCACTGGGACTCTTGATCTATTGTCTTCAGTGGAAAGCCATGTAAAACAGGCAGCGCAATCTCATACTGCAGGGAGTAACAAACTGACTAAATAAATGACTCCCTAGAATAACTTAAAAAAAAAAAAAAAAAAAATCAGACTTTTATTAATGGGTGGATCCGAAAGACTGATCTGACAAATAAAAAATCCAAACTTCAATGTAAGTCTATTGTAGGAAAAAATGTTTTGTTTAATAACATTCAACAGAGTACTTATTACTTATAGCTTGAACTATACCTTGTTTGGAGTCTCAGTGTGTGATTACTTGTAAGTATCCCAGATAGAGAAGACCCTGCAATACACAGACTCCCTCCCAGACAGCAGAGCGCGCCGTGATCCCTGTTACTTACTCAGCAGCTTGGAGATCACATAGAGAGCTTGTCCCCATAGGAAGATTTTACCATCACGCCCACAGTTACTGGGAAACCTCTTCTGGCTGTTGGGGTTTTGCTTCTCTGGCTCCACAAAGTCCGCAGGTACGTGGTAATATTTAGGAACAATGGGGCACCCTGCAGAGTAAAACACACATTTTTAAATTCTAATTTAGCATTCCTTCTCAAAATCAACTGCCAGAAAACTGCATCAATTTGCAAACTTTAGGGTAAGTTTATTAATGTTTATTTGGGGTTTTTTTTCATGCAAAAAATAAAAATGTTTTCATACACTACTAATTATCCTCCTTCAGATACTTCATAATCCATGAATCTTCCATATATCTTTAATAAAGCATTTTTACAAACCCTAAGGACCTGTATCCCATGCCATATAGATCCAATGTGGGCTTCTTTCCTGTAATCTGTGCATTTTTAGTTAGTCTTTTTGTCAGGACAGGTTTGGCCAAGCGAATCAGCAAAGAGAAAAACTATGGATGATACCGATAGCAGATAAGAAGATCCTATAAAGGCTGTAAGATCAGGACTTAAATAAATATAAATATCTCTAGTATGGAATTGAGACGTATTAGTTGAATATTTAAATGCAGAGCCAATCAAGCTCGTTATAAGATAAAAAATGTGTCTAATACTTCGAGTGGAGATGAAAGGAAATACTATGAAAGGATAGAAGTGGTGCCAGGAGCAGCGGGCAGGAGACACTGGCACAGTATGGAATATGGGACACTTCAGTCATTTAGTGCTAGTGTGATCCGCAGGGATTAATAGGACTTAAATGAGGGAGAAAATCCTTACCATCAAATGCATGAAACAGCACCGGGTCCAACAGCTCCTGGTATTCCTTGACTTGCTCGGAATTGCCTCTAAAAATACCTGGAAAAAAGAAAGAAAGTGTTTGTATGAAGAATGTATTTATACTCCCAAATCTGAGAGGCAGTTACAAATATAACAATTAGAAGGACTGCAGGAAATTAGTGATATTAATGTCATTATTAATATTATTGATCACTGTGGTTATTTTTTGATATGATCAAAATAACCAACTTAAAGGAATATGGAAGGTTTCGGGATGTTACTAGGTATATGTCACAATCTGCTTCTTCAAGGGGCTTGACATGAACCTAGTTCAAACCTACCCCAGCAGAATCGTGTGGTTCTTGTTCTCTCTGGCACAAAAGATGGCTTCTGAAGAGGGCAATGCCCACAGGTACAGGCAGGAAATACTGGATACAGGTTACTAGTGGCCTATGGCAAGACCACCCCCCAATTCAGGCTACAAAACACAGAAATAGCCTCACACTGTGGATATGTGAAAACTAGAACTGAACCTTTATTGAATCATAGACCCACCATATTTATACATCATCCCATACCACACTCTTGTGTACATTTGTGTATGTGTGTGTATGTGTGTGATGTCAGCACTAAGTTACATCTACCTTTCAGCCTTGATTACCATAGACATACTTGAGATAAAACTACATGAAATGTTTCTCTAGCTAGCTAGGAGTACCAACCTTGATGTTAATCTCAAGTGTTTGCTCAAGCCTCCTAAGTAGCAGTCCTCTGCCTTGAATCAAGGTCTGTATGTGCAGCTGCAATGTCCTGCAGATAAGTTCTGTGCAGAGCATTTTTACCATTTCCACATATATTCTGTTCTATATCACATTTTCCCTCTTATAATATAACTAGTATACAATATAGCAAAGTACAGGAAACATATAACCACACACAATAATACATAATCACAAGGCAACAATGTCATGCTCCCTTGGCCATATCCATAATTAATGGTAATATTAGTCACTAAACAATGTAATCATGCCAGTATATTATATCCGTGTATATATTCACTTTTATGTACTTTATTTTATTAGGAAATGCTTATAAGCTCTGTATTTACTGCCTAAAAGCAATTTTGAATGATTCTGCCCTCTGCAGCTCATCAAGACACAGACTCTTTAGTGCTGGATGTGCAGTGGAGTGCCCTAGCCTGTCAGGGTCCATGTTTCAGCAGCATGTTGCAGAATGTTCCTGAGATGTGGTCCCTACACCGCACAACCAGCCGTACAGAGTCTGTGTCTTCATGTGATGCAGTGAGCAAACCAATACAGGATCTATTTGATTTTAGGCAGTAAAAACAGAGTTAATAATCACATCTTAATAAAAGAAAGTACATAAAAGTAAATAGATGCACAGGGATATTATATACCTAGTAACACCCAGGGTTCTTCCATATCCCTTTAATAATGACCATAATATCTTTAGAAATAAAAATAAACATAACAGAGCCATTATATTTTGATATTTTCTATGCAATTATTCCCTACAACAGAATATTATTTTCATTTCTAAGCTACAATAACAACACTGAATAACAATAAGTTTAGTGAAAAGGAGCTGAGGAACACTAATATGTCTTACCATTGACTTGAATGGGACACACACCACTGTAATCTGAATAGCTACTGTAATGTAACAGCAAGTGGGCAGTCTGTTACACATGCAAACACAGACTTTATTGTGTTTCTCAGTGAAAAATGCACATATTTCAAAAGTATTTCCACATTCATTTAGGAGATCTTTACAGTGGTGTGTCCAAATTGTCCTGAATGAAGTGGTTCTTTAATGGGACTTATACATTGTATTGACATTTACTAGTGAAGAAAAATGAATCACACTTTCATATTTATGCAAAACTATGCCCCTTCCTCCATCATAAACACTAGGGGCCTCATTCTATTAGCGGCCGTAAATCGGCCGTAAGGCTGCGATTCCTTGCGGGGGTTCAGTTAACTCGCGATTCTATTATACGGCCCCGCAAGGATCTCCTTTTACGGCTGGCCGCATATCTTGGAACCGGCCGTAAGCTGTGAAATCTAAAAACGCAAAAATAAATTCAAGCCTGCACTGTACAGCTCTGTAAATGCTAGGGATCATATTGGGGGACATGAGGATTAAAAGTAACCCCCTCTCAAGCTTGCACATCAGCCCAAACCCAAGTTCCAATTAACTGTTTATTTTCCGGCTGCGGCGTGGGCGGGTCTGAGGTGCTCCAAGCACTCTGGACTTTTTACATGGATATTTTACGGATATTAAAAAATATATATTTTACGGATTTGAGTATAGGGTAATTATGTGCTATTTTTTCTAACACCTAAAATCCCTTTATAGTCTTCTCAAAGTGCAGGATGGCTTTATTTGAGCTATTTTATGTGCTTAATTGGTGCTAGCGAGACCTCTTTCCTGCAAGTAAGCAGCGGCTCGTTTTTAGCCTTGCAGAGAGGTTTCCCGGAGAAATTGAATTGCAAAACTCTTGCGGCCGTTTTAGATCAAAGGCTTTCCTCTGGCGCGAGCGGCCGCAAGAGATAGCAAGGCACCGGCCGCAAGCCTGCCGGAGCCTCCGGCCGTAAGGGAATAGAATAGCTGAATAGCTTGCGGCCGGTCCTTGCGGCCCCGCAACGGCTGCGGCCGCTAATAGAATGAGGCCCTAGTTATTTAGAACGGGCATGGCTGCTTGCGCAGATGAAATTAACAACACTTTATTAATCCTGATTGGATGACAAAGCCAAGCCCTTTTACAAATAATGAAAGGGGGAGACTGTTGCAAGTGCTTTGGAAAACGTTTTTTTCTTGCAAATATATACTTAACTCTTTCATTGAGAGTGACCTGCAACACTCAGCAAAGCAGTGAAAGAGTTAATGGACCACGCACAAAGGAAAATAACATTTGCTTGAAAACTGTAAGTCTGACTCAGAGCATAATTAAGCAGGATCAAGTACATAAAGTTCTTTAATTATAAAAAACTAGGGACTTGCCTGTCAAAAATGACGGAGCAATAACATTTGAAGCCATGGCAATGGTGTTTGACGCACAATGTAAAGCTTATTGTACTGTGAGGACCTTCAGCGCTCATTGCAAGCCTCTCCTCTTGTGTAATTTTGCTCCTCTAAGCACCTTTGTCACTCATCACAAAGACAGATATATTTATTTATCTATATTTAGTTAACTAATAATGAATGAATTAGTTACTGAATAAATTAATATACTTTCATTATTTGTAATTAATATATCCACCAATAAATAGGCTGAAGAGCTAACAATCTGTTTGTATTTTCCGGCAGCATACAATGTCCAGTTTGACTGTTGGTGCCCTGATGATAAAGTGTAATGAATGTCCCAACTGTGCATTAGAAATAGTCTGCGTGCGCGAGGGAAATCCGTTGGTTTAGTTGTGTAAAGCGCCATTGTAGATTCGTAATGTTATTAATGTGTTACGCGTCTCGCTAGCATTTTCCGTCATTTGTAATAGTGTATTTTGTATCTCGTACGTTCCTGTGTGAAAGTGCTACGCGGTTGGCAGTATTTTGCGCAGTCCGGGGTCATGTAGCCTAATTTAAAAAAAAATTGGCAGCCCATTTTTTTTCTCGCTTAGGCGATTTTCGATTGCCGAAACTCGTCAAAATCGACTTAAATTTGCATTTCACCTTACTACCAGACTGTTCCCCCATGCTGTGTATGATGTTTTTGTTGTATTTTTTATTTTATTTTTTGTATGTTGTGTGTTTTTATTGTTTTTTGGTTTGCGCGGGTTGGCCGTTAACCTCGTATTTTTTTTTCAAAGTCATGCGTCTTGTAATTTATTTTTTTCTAAGTCTGACAATCCCGCGTTTGCTAAGTGTTTGTTGGCTAAGTGTTTGTTGGCTCATCGCCATTGTGCTGCGAGTTTTAGTGCCTTAACGGCTCGCCTCTCTAAGCGAGGCTCGAAGCAATAAGCGCCAAAGGCGCTCATCGCCTAACTGGCACGCACCACGCAAAGCATGACGACTTATGGTAGTTTGACAACTATTACATACATTTTGATGTCTCTGCAGGACCCTGGGGGGGTCCATGAGATGGGGGTTTACATTTGTGGGGAGATATTGTTGCAGTGAATAATGCAAGGAGAAAGGAGATGCTTCTGGACCAGTGAGAGGGAAGGGGTGTGTATCAACTTTAGTCTTATCCAGTTATCTTTACAATGATCCCTTCTGCCCCACCCCTCTCTCCACTGACAGCTAAAACACACACCCTCATGATCCAAACACAAAAATGGATTCTTGAAATAATATACAGAAGCTTCAAAAAAAATAATCAGATATTCCCCAAAAAGCTTAATTTCCATGTACACAGCTGACAATATTGTTAATCTGGTACATAACTGACAAACAAGTGTCTTTTTTTTCTTGATCTGACGTGGTCCAGTAACAGAAAAATCATGACAAAATATATATTATTCTTTTTAACTCTTCATGACTGTGGTTTGCAATATTAAGATTTAAATTTGTTACATGTCCCCTGAACACTCCTTTGTTATTCTGAGAACACACTGCACTCTTCAAGCACATGTTCTTGTGAAATTAATCACAGAGCTGCAATCTTGTTGAATGAGGACATGATTGCTCTAATTCTCCAATTCTTGGCTTCCTGAGGCACAGAATAGGTAACATGCCGCGGGGCTAGCAGCTCAGCGTGTCAGGTAATAATAACATTATTTTCAATTGTATAGATGTAAAAATAAGAGTCCAGAGCACAGCGGCCAGCACCGAAATGTGAATGTACAGCAGCAGAGCCTTTGTCCTGGAACCTGGTAACACGGCCTGAGAATCTGCAACTTGTCCTGGAACCCAGTAACTTGTTCTGGAACCCAGTATCTTATCCTGAGAATCTGCAACTTGTCCTGGTACCTGGTAACTTGTTCTGAGAATCTACAACTTGTTCTGGAACCCATTAACTTGTCCTGGAACCCAGTAACGTATAATGAAAATCTGCAACTTGTCCTGGTGCCTGGTAACTTGGTCTGCAAATCTATAACTTCTCCTGGAACCCAGTAACTTGTCCTGGAACCGGTTAAGCCATCCTGTGCGCGGGATACAGAACCTATACAGCCTAATTAAAGTATTTGTCTCTTTGGCTTTTTCAAGCCCAATGAAGAGCAGTTTGTGACATCAGTTAGTTAAAAAAAAGGCAATCTTCTTGTACGAGCACTGTAGTGCCCCTTTAAGGCAGCCATGGAGCGCTTGCATTCAAGCATATTGTTTGTGATGTGGGTGTTTTTCTTTGCTAACGAGGACTCAGAGCTCTGCTGTTTACTCTAATGATTTCAGTCACATTTTCCTGGCTTTGTAGGAAACAGATGGACTGAAACATAAACCCGTCCCAGAACTCATATTTATAGCTAAATAAAGACCTGCAAATAAGCATTTTGTACATTATCAAATTAAATGCAAATGTAGGAAAACAGATCCCGAGACCTTCCTCACTGCAAACAAAGAAAGACAGTTTAATGGGAATAACTATCAGGGAATTAGAGTGTCACAAACATCTAAAACAGATCGCTCTTGTGCTGCTACCAAGGGAAAACAGAGTCCTCCCCACCATATATGTAAAATAGTTTACATCATTATTTAAATAGTATAACCCAACAAGTGGCACAACTAGTGAATGAAGGGGCCCCACACACCACTGGCCCCTCTCTGGTGCCAACTTAGTGCTGCTGGCACTGGGGAGCTACAGTTCATTGAGGGAACCATGAATGTCAACATGTACTGTGACATACTGAAGCAGAGCATGATCCCTTCCCTTTGGTGACTGGGCCGCAGGGCAGTATTCCAACATGATAACGACCCCAAACACACCTCCAAGACGACCACTGCCTCGCTAAAGAAGCTGAAGGTAAAGGTGATGGACTGGCCAAGTATGTCTCCAGACCTAAATCCGACTGGGCATCTGTGGGGCATCCTCAAACAAAAGGTGGGGAGTGCAAGGTCTCTAACATCCACCAGCAACATGTCATCATGGAGGAGTGTAAGAGGACTCTAGTGGCAACCTGTGAAGCTCTGGTGACCTCCATGCCCATGAGGGTTAAGGCAGTGCTGGAAAATAATAGTGGCCACTCAAAATATTGACACTTTGGACCCAATTTGGACATTTCCACATAGGGGTGTACTCACTTTTGTTGCCAACGGTTTAGACATTACTGGCTGTGTGTTGAGTTATTTTGAGGGGACAGCACATTTACACTGTTATACAGGCCGTACACTTACTACTTTACATTGTAGCAGAGGGTCATGTCTTCAGTGTTGTCACATGAAAAGATATAATAAAATATTTACACAAATGTGAGGGGTGTACTCACTTTTGTCCTATACTGTATATACATAAATACACACACATAAGTATGTATATAAGTGTGTGTATATACAATACTATGTGTATCTAAAACAGAGCAGTATTTCTCTCTCCTTGATTCAGTTATACTCAAATACAACACACAGAAACTTACCGTCAATTATCATGTAAATAAAAAAAATTGGAAATTCACATTCAATCCCATCAAAAAGCTGAAAAAAGAAGAAAGAAAAAAAAATAAGATGATAGAAGCATTTTTATCACAGACCTGCACATGGAGTTTTCAGGCACATAAATGTGAGATTGTGTTTAATGTAGTGAGGACGCGAAACAGCAGTTATTGTAATTCATATATTAAAAAGATAATATTTTGCTACCAAAGAAATCCCCATTTGCCTTGTTCTGATTTCTATTTGAAGCTAATTTGGTTTTCACTTGCAAGCCTGTAGTCAGCTGTGAAATTAAAGAGTGACAAGATGAAGTGTCTTCCTGTCGATTCTATGGAATAAACTAGATAAATACAACAAATAAGGACTTGTTTCTTGAATATAAAGTTACACAAACATTGCTGGAAGATTGATTTCTGTGCTACCGAATACAAATTATATTAAAAATAACACTTATTATATTTACAAAATGTCTCTTCTATCAGTAGAATTAAAAGCTAATTAGTCTTATCGAATGTAAAAAAAAATGTTAACGTTTTTATTTATATTTAAAATTGCAACCTTTAATGTTAATCAATATTGATTTTTTCTTTTTTTTTTATATATAATATATATTTTTTAAATGTAAAAAATATTGATAATACAATCATATACAAATGAAATTGATATTGTTTTACATGATTTATTGTTACAAATAAATATATAAAAATAAATAAATAAAAATATGCCCATTCAGTCTAAAAGGCAATTGTACAAAAACACAAAATATATATGTTTGCAAAAACACTTGATTGACTAAACTCATACAGCTAATGTGCAATTAGAATAAAATAAATGTTGTATGCCCATATTGGACCCTGGAGGCATCCATGATACTATGGGTATGAGAGGGGTGGTTACATTTCTGGAGAGCAATACTTGCATCTATTATTACAAGCAGCCTGCTTCTAGGCATATGAAGAGGGAAGTGGGTTGGTGTCAACTTTAATCACATCCAATTACCCAATACATCCATTTGACCTGTCCGTCTACTGATAAATATAACACACCCTGTATAATCCAGATTCCAGGCAAGATGGATCCCTCTGGAAATACAATCCCCCCAAAAATCTAAAAAAATATAATTTTCTCTATAAATGTCCATGCTTACACAGCTGTTATTGTTCTTTGTTTGTTTTATAGTTCACAAATAGGGCCAATTTTATTGAATTACAGTGGCTCTTTTTTTCAGTTTGCACCATATAGAACAAACACTCCAATAGTAATTCTTAATAAAAGGGCGACTGCAGAAAAATAATTGAAGTGTTACTATAGTAAATTCAGGCAAGAAATATAAATTATTATTATTATATTATTATTACAAAAAAGAAATCAGAGGTGCTCAATCTGAGAACAAACAATACCTTAGTAGGTTGTTCTCTAGGTCTGGTTACCAACTCAGAGAGCAACCTCTTTTAGCCACTTGTGCCCTTCACAGGGAGAAATATCCTGTAGTATATCAGTCTTGTGATCCAGTCCCAAAATACCAGGCAATTCTCTCTAAACAGGAGAAACAGCAAACCAGACGCGTTTCGGCCTCTGTGGGCCTCGTCAGTGAGGTGCAGCTTCACTCACTAAGGCACAGTGAGCAAGGGGTCCACGTCTGATATTATTATTATTACAATTATATTATAATTGAACTTCACTCTGCAATCTTCCAGATTGAATCCAAGGATGTCAAAAAGACCCTTATACTGTTACTAAGACACTGAGATCTTTGGTGTTACTGAATAAAACAAGAATCCCACCCTACAAGTAGCAGAAATCTTGAGAAGCCAGTATTTTATTTCCTTATAGCAATGCAGTGCACAGGATTGGATCTTTTAACCCTTTCTGACATGGCAGTACCTTGATTTCGGCAGGTTTGTAGTACCTCCGGTTTTCATCTTCCAGGGCGGTTCGATAGCCGTCTCGCAGAAACCGCTTGAATCCATATTTCCCCTTTAGTTTGCGGATGATTTTATCCATCGCCTGATGGAAGAGCGCGTCATCATCCACCGCAAAGGCCGGGTAACTAATGCAAGTCAGGAGGGCGGCGTCTGTGTTCTGAATAGATCGGGATTAAGGAGCAAGCTTTCAGTTACATTCATACCACAATGATCTTTGATGTTAAGATTAAATGGATATGGAAAGTTTCTGGATTTTACTAGGGAATATATGTTTGTATCTATTTACTTTGATGTACTTTATTTTATTAAGATGTGATTATTAGCCCTGTTTTTACTGCCTAAAATCAAACAGACCCTGTATTTGTTAGCTCACTGCGTCATATGAAGACACAGACTCTGTACGGCTGGATGCGCAGTGTAGTATCGTAGCCTATCAGGGACCACATCTCAGGAACATTATGCAACATGCTGCTGAAATGTAGACCCCCGACAGGCTAGGGCACTGCACATCCAGCCATACAGAGTCTGTGTCTGCATAGGCTGCAGAGGGCAGACCCATACAGGGACTATTTGTTTGATTTTAGGCAGTAATAACGGAGCTTATAAGTACTTCTTAATAAAATAAAGTACATAAATGTAAATAGATACACATATATATTATAGATCTTGTAACCTTCCATATATTTGTAATGCTAAATATGAAACTATTAATGACCAGTGCCTAATTAAAACAACATTAGCTCCTGTTGGTAGGGCATTAGTGACCCTTTAATTAGTTTTTATACATAATGAGAATTATTTGGGAGAAAATAAAATAATGTATTTAGCTTCCAGTTTCTCCAGAAGCTGAATAAGAATCAGTATTAGGCTGTAATATATAAAAAACAGGATGGAGCAGGACAAGTGGAACAGAAAAAAAATCTATGAGCAAATGTAGTGCGAGTCCGGTTGGGTCAGTGAGCTTGCCGTCTATCAGGCCGGGAGGTCAGTACACATTAGGAGGATAGTGTGCCCTGAGGACTGGTACTGAGAGTCGCTGTACTAGAACATAAAAGGACTAATAATACAGAAAATGAGAGTGTATGTGGATGAATTGTTTCCTATTAGAAGCCCCCTCCCAGCATATTCATTACTGTAATGTTTAATAGTCAGATCTCATTCCTGTCAGGCACACACAGCGCCTCTTATTAGGATGCACTAGGAGCCATAAAACCCAGGGACTGTATTAAAGGCAGGATCGTGATGCTCTTAGTCTTAATTTTATTGACTTACATGGGATCGTGACTCTCGGGGTAGCAATGAACACAGAGTTTGTCTGTTCCTGTTATGGGCGTCAAGATCCACAAATATGACAGACCAGGAGCAGCCCTGCAGACGGAAGGAAAAAACAAAACAATTCATTACGGTGCGAGATGAACGAAAGTCAATTAGCGAGCGCAAGTCACCGGGAGATTCCCACTCACGCTGTCAGAGCGATCAATAAAAGAAGCTCAATACATTTCTTCCTGACAAGATAACAAATTAAAGCCGTTCATTTGTGTGTGTTTTTGCAAACATTAGGAGAAGGCACGGGCCAGGCAAAGGAGGTCACTGATGTGCGAGGGAATGTCTCTGCACGATCATATGCCCCAGATTTCATATTCACAATGGGGTTCCGGGCTTTATACGGTATATAATATCCCTGTGTATCTATTTACTCTTATGTACTTTATTTTATTAAGAAGTGCTTATAAGCTCTGTATTTACTGCATAAAATCAAACAAACAGTCCCTGTATGGGTCTGCCCTCTGCAGTGTATGCAGGCGGACTCTGTAGGGCTGGATGTGCAGAGTAGTGTCCTAGCCTGTCAGGGACCACGTCTCAGCAGCATGTTAAAGAATGCTGCTGAGAGATGGCCACTGATTGGTTAGTATGAAACATTGAACAGCAAGTACAAGAAGTGTCTTCGTGAGCTGTAAAGGGCAGACTCACTCAGGGACTATTTGTATGATTTTAGGCAGTAAAAACAGAATTTATAAGTAGTGGTTTAATAAAATAAAAGTACATAAAAGTAAATAGATACACAGGGATATAATATATAATATATATATAAAAAGGTAACTATTAATTAAAAACAAATACATCTACATTTGGAAAGAGTTAACAGTCCTGAAGCAGTTGATTAGCTACGCCTGATTTAGCTGATTAAAAGACTGAACTGGCGCTTGGCTGTAGCCTGTATTCTGTGGGGTCTCAGCGCACCCATAGAGGGCCTCAGCGCAACCCGCGGGGGCCTCAGCGCAACCCGCGGGGGCCTCAGCGCAACCCGCGGGGGCCTCAGCGCAACCCGCGGGGGCCTGAGTGCGCCTGTGTCCGGCAGTCTGTGAGGCTGTTGGCCTGAGTTCTCAAGTGATCTGAGCTGAAGACAAATACACAGAAGTGTTTGTAGAGTTTATTTTGGCTGAAGATACGAGACACCGAGAGAAGTGTTTAGTATTAAAGCCTCCTGTAATTCTGTTCCTCCATGAAAGTGCCGGAAACATGGATGAATAGTAACTTGTCACTGTTCTAGCTGCCACATTCCCATTGTGTAGATGAAGATTTTGTCTACATTCAAAGTCTTCGCATCTCAGGAAGTTGAATAATAATATAGTAGATTCCACATCAGCATTAATGCATAAAATGTAATAAACTGAAGGTTATATTTTACACTTTATAAAAAGTGTAGTCCTTCAAAAAAATATATTACCACAGTGGGCTATTGGGGGTAAATGATAATCTGTAAATATTCTTCCATGACAGGTATAGTGATATTTTACTACATACAGCTGAGTGGGGTCCTTCAGCATCTTCTGTTTTAGCTTTAACAGTAGAAACACCTTGAATTATTATTATATATTATTATTACATCTATTAACGCTGTCAGGAGTGGACCCTCTCAATAGTTCATCCCCCCTCCCCTCGTACGTATCTGCACACACAGGTTCCTGCTCAGGATCCTCACCACACTCCTACATTTTCTATCATTACAGTAAATATAAAGAGAGGATGGATGCAATTTCCCCAGCAGCGACTGAGAAAAAACATGAATCACAATGAAATGACTGAAAAATAGCTCCTGGGGTCAGAGGTTAGTTGTTTTTCTTGTTCGTTCTTTTAGTAAAGTGCACATGAAATAAGATATTCATCTTGACCTAAAGTGCACGTGACCGAAGACATATTCATCTAGACCAAAAGTGCATGTGACAAGACAGATTCATCTAGACCAAAAGTGCACGTGACAGAAGACAGATTCATCTAGACCAAAAGTGCACGTGACAGAAGACAGATTCATCTAGACCAAAAGTGCACGTGACAGAAGACAGATTCATCTAGACCAAAAGTGCACGTGACAGAAGACAGATTCATCTAGACCAAAAGTGCACGTGACAAGACAGATTCATCTAGACCAAAAGTGCACGTGACAAGACAGATTCATCTAGACCAAAAGTGCACGTGACAGAAGACAGATTCCTCTAGACCAAAAGTGCATGTGACAGAAGACAGATTCATCTAGACCAAAAGTGCATGTGACAAGACAGATTCATCTAGACCAAAAGGGCATGTGACAAGACAGATTCATCTAGACCAAAAGTGTATGTGACAAGACAGATTCATCTAGACCAAAAGTGCATGTGACAGAAGACAGACTCATCTAGACCAAAAGTGCATGTGACAAGACAGATTCATCTAGACCAAAAGTGCACGTGACAGAAGACAGATTCATCTAGACCAAAAGTGCATGTGACAAGACAGATTCATCTAGACCAAAAGTGCACGTGACAGAAGACAGATTCATCTAGACCAAAAGTGCACGTGACAGAAGACAGATTCATCTAGACCAAAAGTGCACGTGACAGAAGACAGATTCATCTAGACCAAAAGTGCACGTGACAGAAGACAGATTCATCTAGACCAAAAGTGCACGTGACAAGACAGATTCATCTAGACCAAAAGTGCACGTGACAAGACAGATTCATCTAGACCAAAAGTGCACGTGACAGAAGACAGATTCCTCTAGACCAAAAGTGCATGTGACAGAAGACAGATTCATCTAGACCAAAAGTGCATGTGACAAGACAGATTCATCTAGACCAAAAGGGCATGTGACAAGACAGATTCATCTAGACCAAAAGTGTATGTGACAAGACAGATTCATCTAGACCAAAAGTGCATGTGACAGAAGACAGACTCATCTAGACCAAAAGTGCATGTGACAAGACAGATTCATCTAGACCAAAAGTGCACGTGACAGAAGACAGATTCATCTAGACCAAAAGTGCATGTGACAGAAGACAGATTCATCTAGACCAAAAGTGCACGTGACAGAAGACAGATTCATCTAGACCAAAAGTGCACGTGACAGAAGACAGATTCATCTAGACCAAAAGTGCACGTGACAGAAGACAGACTCATCTAGACCAAAAGTGCATGTGACAAGACAGATTCATCTAGACCAAAAGTGCACGTGACAGAAGACAGATTCATCTAGACCAAAAGTGCATGTGACAAGACAGATTCATCTAGACCAAAAGTGCACGTGACAGAAGACAGATTCATCTAGACCAAAAGTGCATGTGACATAAAAAGTAAGACATGCTCATCTAGACATAAAACACTTGTGATGTAAGACACGTTCAGCTGGACATAAAGTGCATGTGACAAGACAGATTCATCTAGACCAAAAGTGCATGTGACAGAAGACAGACTCATCTAGACCAAAAGTGCACGTGACAGAAGACAGATTCATCTAGACCAAAAGTGCACGTGACAGAAGACAGATTCCTCTAGACCAAAAGTGCATGTGACAGAAGACAGATTCATCTAGACCAAAAGTGCATGTGACAGAAGACAGATTCATCTAGACCAAAAGTGCATGTGACAGAAGACAGATTCATCTAGACCAAAAGTGCATGTGACAAGACAGATTCATCTAGACCAAAAGTGCATGTGACAAGACAGATTCATCTAGACCAAAAGTGCATGTGACAAGACAGATTCATCTAGACCAAAAGTGCACGTGACAGAAGACAGATTCATCTAGACCAAAAGTGCATGTGACAAGACAGATTCATCTAGACCAAAAGTGCATGTAACAGAAGACAGACTCATCTAGACCAAAAGTGCATGTGACAAGACAGATTCATCTAGACCAAAAGTGCACGTGACAGAAGACAGATTCAGCTAGACCAAAAGTGCACGTGACAGAAGACAGATTCAGCTAGACCAAAAGTGCACGTGACAGAAGACAGATTCATCTAGACCAAAAGTGCACGTGACATAAAAAGTAAGACATGCTCATCTAGACATAAAACACTTGTGATGTAAGACACGTTCTGGACATAAAGTGCATGTGACATAAGGCATAAGATGTTCTGTAGTGATTAGGTCTTTGGGTTCGGGAGAGTTCCCGCTATCTGTCTGGTAGTGAAGACAGGCCCTGGATTGGCGGCTGGATAACATAGAACAATCCTACATCTCCCACTAAGAAGCTTTATGTTATTCCTGGTAAATCAGTAGGATAACATAAAGGGTGCGTATCTGCCCAGCTGGGATGCAGTGCATTACCAACCAAATCAGTGCTGCGGTGGAAGTGATCTGGTAAAACATAGTGAAAAGACGAAGCTTGGGTGCAAATATATGGGTTGGAAAGCCAGGAGTCTGACTAGGAGCATAAATAAGACGGCAAAAGTTATAAAGCTAGTTATTGATTAGATAAAACCTTAGCTAGACCCAGGGCCTGTGAGGGGGTGGTGTAAATTGCAATCAGATCCAAGTATCTAACAAATATCACTGACCTTTGCCTCTCCCCCAACCCCTATCTTCACCAATAAAGAACACACCCCTCATGATAGAGCCGCCAGTAACTGATGCAGCAAAGACAAGATATATATATTTTTAATAAATAAACAGTACCTTCAGATTTTCTTTAAAATGCTTTGTTTTGTTTGTGGATTGCACAGCTGCTAATGCGGTTACTTTATTAAACTAAGTGATATTTTTCTACATTGCACCTTTAAGGAATTGAAACATTCCTTGGACGATCCTAAAGTTATTCTGAGGTGTAACTAATCTAAGCTTTTAAGGTCGATAGTATGAGCAGATTAGATGGACATTTTGGTTCTTATCCATGTTTCTCCATGGTGGAGTCATCTTGGCACCATCGACTACAGGACTTGCAGCCAGGATAAATATTTATGGAACGTTCCCTATTTTTAATATTAAAATAAACCAACTAAGGGTTTGCATCATTTTATTAACAAGTGCTTTTTGCTATTTGTACTCACTGAAAACTTCCAAATAGTCCCAAGAAAGGTCTGCCCCACATAACTTATGCACACAGTGTCTCTGAAGTACTAGATGTACTAACTAGCCGGTCACTGATTGTCTCTCAACAGCATTTTCTTTGGCTAGTACATCTAAAACCAATAGAAACACTGTGTGCGTGAGCTGCCGGGGTGGAGCTTTTTTTGGGACAATTTGGAAGGTTTCAGTGAGTAAAGAAAGAACTTTTAAGCATGTGTTGATACAATGAGGTTTAGATATATAAAGAAACACGTTGGTTGTTTACTTTAATATAAAAAACAGGGAACATTCCATATCCCTTTAAGACACCGGCTGCACCCGCTCCTCTCTAAGACTTGAGATGCTGCATTATTGAAGACTCGTGCAATAAGAACACACCTTGTCCTTTGCAGTCAGAATACACAAACTGCAAGGACATTATGTTCTTGCTTCTGACAAACAACGGAGCCTATTAAAGCTAGATGAAAAAGCACTCTACAGCCAGGCTGCTCCTTGATGTGCATTCTCTGGAAGAAGAAAATACCTATTTTTAAGGCAAGGGCAGAATCTAATAATAAAAAAAAAAAAAAGCTTTCCAGTAAATTATTCCTCGTGAGGATGCTGTATATTGCAATTCACAGACATAGCTCGTTTCAAAGCACAGATTTTGCCTTTAAAAACATCTCTTACTGCAGCTTCTGAAAGAGCCCCATCGCATCCAGAGAGCGCAAGGACTTCAAAGAGACTCAATCACTGCCTTTGAAATCAACAAGTGTTTGAATATGAATCCCCTGGCAGATGTGATTCACTAATATTCTATAAGCTGAGGCGTAAGCGAGCGGCGCGGCGTGCCCGCACATCGGCTGCTACTTGAATCAAAACCTGTAATTGCAAATCACAAACACATTGCACCCTGTGGGTCAGCGAGCGGACATATTGCTCAGGACGATTAGACAGCACTTATGGGGTAAGGATGGATTAGGGACTCAGACACAAATAAGGATGAATAGGTTTGGAAGTGACTGTAGTGCAAGACTCAGAACTGAAATGATAAGATTATAGACTTTTATATAAGTGGATAGGAACCAATAAACCCATCTAGCCCGCCATACATAAAAACAATTAATCCTTAGGATGGCTGTTTGCTTATTCCAAGCATGCTTGAATTCCTTTACTATTTTTAATACTTCCTTTGGAAGGCTGTTCCACGTATCTACTACTAGTACTATAGCACATTATGCCTAGCTTTCCATCGTAAAACCACAACCTCTTGTTCTTCCTTGTTATTGGATCACAACTCCCTCCTGAACTTTATTAAATCCTTTCATCCAGTTGCAGGGTTCTTTTATACCCCTCTTCCTCCTCCAGGTTATACATTTTGCCTTTTAGACCATGCACCATTTTATTCGCCCTCCTTTGAATTGTCTCCGATTTCTTAAAGGTATCTCCTGTTTTTACCTTTTTCTTATCCAACAAATACGGCTTCTATCAGAAACACACACTACATGGATTCACTATACACACACAGTGTTCAATGAACTCCTCCTCAGCACTATTTATATAAAAGAACCACTGGGGCACGGAGGTCATTTTACCCCTAGGGTCTTTAAATAACTTAACTTGGGTAAAATCTTTTTAGAAAAAAAAAAAAAACACACTTTACATTTTTTTTGTCATTAATCTGTTTTTTACAGTCATATGTCATACTTGGAAATGTAAACACACGTCATAAACAGCATTTAATAAAATCTGAAAGTTTTTGTATAAAAAAAATGATGTTGTTGTAGTTCTTTTGATTATCTGTGACCTTCGTCCATTTTTTTCCTTTTCTCCATTTGACTGTAGATTCAGTAAAACATATTCACTAAATGAACCTAAAACATATGAAATTAAACTGAACTAACCCTAGAGGGGGGGTTACACTTGAGTGAGTCACAGTTGATTTCGTTTCTTTCTTTTCTCCCTAATGGGTTTGTACTCCAGATAACAATGTTGTCAATAAAGTTGTCATTGAATCCGTACCTGTTCAGCTTCCGCCTTCCACTCCGAGAGGTTATCAATTCAGTTTTAAGATCAGATTTTAGCGTTGGTTTTGTGAGATTTGTCATTTTTATATGATTGTGAGTATAGGGGGTTTATCCATACATTATATATATTTCTGTAAATATTGGGTATGTATTGGATATGACGAGTCATTTGTTCATTAATCATTATGAAATTAGCTTATGTATTATTTCTTGGAGGTGAAGTTGTGGCGTCTTCTATTTTTTTGCAATGTGGCTTTTCGTGGCCATAAGCAGGAATTGTAGCCATTAATTATGTTGCTTTTGTAGTAGAGGAGAATAGTCTCCCAATAGGCAAATGTCTATCGAAGGGTGTATTGGGGTCTTCAAAATGGTAGATGCCAATTCCATGACTTTGGTCCAAATGTTGGGAATTATCGGGTATTCCCACCAAGTGTGCAGAAATGTACCTGTAGTTTGACATTATAGCAACTTGAAGATCTTTGTGTGTTAATTTGATGTAATCTATCAGGTGTGAGATAAGCTCTGTGCAGCGCCTTTATAGAGGTTACAAGTATACTGCCATTTTGTGAGCCTTTGCTTATATTTGTGCAGATTTTTCCCACTTATGTGGATCCCATTGAGTTCTCATGTCCGATTCCCATGGTTTCATAAAGTTAGTATTGAAAATTGTTGTTTGGGCATTTGGTATAAAGTAAATAGATCCAAGGACACCTCTGGTTAGTGGGGCTTTGCTGGGACCTAGTTTGTTTCACAGGCGCATTGGGAGTCCCGCTGTTGAAGTGCTGTAGAGCCCTCCCACTCCTCTCTCAAATCTGTGTGCACTTAAGGTGGATTACTGCAGTTACCTTTTCCACAATGATATAGAAGCAGACTATTATTGTCACACTATTATAGGGTACCTGCACTAATAGAAGAGGGGTACATGCTATTAGATCTCTTAACAGATATAGGAGGTTCACACTATTAGGGGATCCCAGCATCAATATAAGGAGGATATGCTGACATAAGGGGGGGGGGGGGGGGGGGTGCAGATTCACACTGTATAAGGGGACCCTCCACTTAAATTAGGGATATACAATGTATTTGGGGTCAAACATTCTCATTGGGGACAGGTGTGCCTGATTAGCATTGCTAACCAATGATAGTTATATTGAAATCACAATGTATACATATTGCACTTTTTATTTTCACACACATGCTATTTGCAGATATATATACAGGAGGTTGTAACTTCTTGGTGCTTTTCTGTTTTATGCTACCCCACATGCATCTGTTATGTGCACGCACGCATGCTGTACTGCCCTGCGACAATGAGATGGTCTCCTTGTGGACGGTAAGTGGTTTTTCGCGTTAGGTTTACAGAGTTACAGTAGGTGTAGGGGATTAGGGGCTTAGGAACTTAGTTTTAGGGGGTAAGGGTTAGGCTTTGAGGGTTAGGAGGTTAGGGCTGCCAGGGGTATAGGGGGTTTGGGGCTTAGGGTTAGGGGGGTTAGGTTTAGGCCCGGCAAGGGGTGTAGAGGTTAGGGTTAGGGCCGGCAAAGAGTGTAGGGGGTTAGGGGTTTAGGGAGTACATTGGGACGCGAGTGCACCTGGCAACAGGAGGCTTC
This sequence comes from Discoglossus pictus, assembly GCA_027410445.1. Lineage (NCBI taxonomy): Eukaryota > Metazoa > Chordata > Amphibia > Anura > Alytidae > Discoglossus > Discoglossus pictus. The sequence goes on along the minus strand of CM050176.1, from coordinate 41,473,782 downwards.
CAGTGCCGCGCACGGTAGCATAACATAGGAAATTCTTTATATGGGCTAAATCAATTTTATTGTTTAATTTGTATCAAAATAAACACTCAATAAAATATGTTACAATAATATATTTGAGAGTTAGTTACAATGCTATCACAGGGGCTGCAATGTTTTACATTTATGAACAATGCACATTGCTGCCCTTGTGATACTTATACTATCTTCTTCTTTATTTCTGATGTGATTTTTAACAAGGCTTCACAAATGGGTATTTATTAGCCATTGCAGGGTCAGCAGTATTCATTACTATATTCAATGCCTTTTGATTCCTGCGATTTCCCCCACCCCAAGTCTCCCATTCTGATCTCCAACCCCATCTGTATAACACTCTTTCTGCTTCTTTAACGTTGTTGATATATATGGTGGTAACTCTAGTAATCCACCTTAAGAGAACATAGACTGTGACAGGAATGTGGGAGGGCTATACAGCATCACCTGACTGCGTGTATGTAACAGACTAGATCCCTTTGCTGCATACAAGGGATAACCAGTTGGTTTGTGGTTTACCCCATTTGTTTATTAGTGTGGTCACTAAATGTGTTATTTTGCAATAACTGTAATGCTTCTTGAGTGGGATGTTATAGTTTATCCTCAATTGGTCAAAGGTAAGGAATTGTCCATTTGATAACTTTCAATGCAATTATTCTTTACTGTGGGGTTTCATTTTTTCCTTTGAAACCTTAGAAGCTTCCTATCAGTTTTAGATGCCACATTCCCATTGTGCAATTAGAAGCCTCTTGTGTAAGTTTATCACAGAAGCCACATTGGTGCATTGCACAGCAGCATAATTATATACAAAATGTAATACATTAGAGGCTGTGTTGTTTTGCTTTCTAAAACCATTACCTGTATTCAAGAGTATTTTAAATTACAGTATTATTGTGTGGGCATGCACCTCCTAATGTACTGGTAGAGTGTCACCTTGAAGCTCAGGACATATGAACATATAAAAACGTATGATGTCTTACCTGGTTTCCAAACAGGTTAAATCCTTTGATGGCTTCTAGAGCAGCTTTGGCTAATCCAACAGAACTGAAAAATAAATAATAAATGTATAAATAAATATATTAATAGAAAATACAAAAATAATCTTTTCTTTTAGTTCCAAGAGAGGCAGTCAGTATTGATCTGCTTTGGATGCAGCTCCACACAATAAACAAATATATTTCTCATTACAGGAGAAATACAATTCCAGGCCTCAATATAATCTGCTGGAGGGACCGCCATTTATACAAAACCAGGATAACTCTGGGGAAAGGGCTGATACAGAAACGTTCTTACAACCCTTTTTTAACCTGTCTCTCGGCCAATCACCCCACCATCCCCTTAATGACCTTAGCAGGGTGGAGACAAATACTCAGCTAGAGGCTGATACTGTAAGCTTTAAAAATGTATTTATTATTCAATATTACTATAATAAATAATTAAATATGAATTGTATTATTGATCAAAGCATCTGTTTCTATACAAAGTGTATTCTTCCTTCTGGCTGTTGCATGAGTAATAAAAGATAGTCGAACGATGAAGACTGTGATTGATAGCAGTTTTCCCCTGAACTCAGGACTGCACTGACCAGTTACCCCATAACTGACCTGTTTAGGTGATTTCAGCATTCCATGCTGTGCACAGATTAATTTGTTAAGTTATCACTTTAGTTTTTCTTTTGCTCACTACATGGCTGCGAGTGGGCAGTCAGTGACACATGTAAACACAGATTTTACTTAATTGTTTTCTCAGTGAAAAATGCATGTATTACAAAAATTCTAAAAAGTATTTCAACGTGCTTTTAGGAGATCTTTACAGTCAAGTGGTCCAAATTGTGCTGAATTAAGTGACCCTTTAAGTATAGCTACATATATTGACAATACATTATAATTATTACAGGTTTTTATATTAGTACATCTTAGAATAAAAGAGGCAAGCATAAAATTATAGTCCCCATTTGATAGAGCAGCACAAAAAATCCTGACGTAAATGAAGATTTACAATGCTCAGACATTCGGAAAAATTCTCACTGAATGGAAGTGTCTGGACACGTTATTGATTTTCTAGGGAGAAAATAATGACATCCTTTAGAGTTATTGGCTGCAGCTGACATTCCCATACAAGCATTTATCTGAATAATAATAATTCAGACATTGTTGCAAAGCTGCATTTTTATCAAAGTTAAAGCAAACTTTTGCTCACATTTCAGCAATGTTTCATTAGGAAGCAATTATATTTTGCTATGACTCAAGCACATTTATATCAAAATTGGACCTTTCTGTTGCATATTAATGTACATTTCTAATTCGCACGTAATATATAAATGTGGGATTGTATGCTCCACTACAGCGCAGTAAAAATGGATTATATATTTTCACAAATCTTCCCAGTGACGCGGCCTCCGACAAGATGTTAAAGAGAGAGTTAATCTCTGTGTTTCTCATTACAAACCTCTCATCTATTTTTGGCCTTTGCGACAAATCCCTACAATGCAGACTGCGCACTGATAATGTCAGAAAATGGTGTCACAATTTCCTGCTTTCATGAAGGTACACGGTGCCCTGGACGTGGTCTGACAGCGGCTGTTAAGATGATTAGCAAGAGTCAAGATTAAAGGAAGGTCTGAGATGTGATCAAGCTGGTCCCTGGATATCACAGCAACATTAGATACCATGGGCAAGATCAGGGGCAATAAGTGAATAAGGGTTAAAATGTACTTTACTAAAGGGTTGACCATCACCATATTTTTGCAAACACAGATCTGACCAATATAATATTAAATATAAAACCATATAGAGAACTATGTATCATCTCATAGAACAATCCAGTCTATGTTACTTCCAGGATGTTGGTTCTTATGTGGTATGAGATACTTTGAGAGCAAACCATGAACTGACCCAAAGGGACACGAAGGTCGCAGATTTACCATTTTTATAAAAAAAAGGAAAGTGTTAACCATAATAAAAGTTTATGCATGACAAATAAGTGCGGCGATGGTTAGAAATCTTCTTTTGATCCATGTACCTACTGCATTTGGAACAAAATCAAGACCTCCCCCTGAAGTTTTTAGCTGCATCAGTTTGGCCTCCAGATGGGGTTTCTGATTTCCCCATAGGGCTTCATGACATCTAATTGGAGTTTGGCAGGGGTAGTTCCCAACACGCAACCAACCCAATGTTTACCCTTTTAAATTCATTTATGTCCTGTGAACATGGCCGTCGTAGTTATCTCCAAACCTAACGTATTCTTTTATCTATCAGCCTGGTCCCATCCAAATGAACAGGAAATGCACCAATTAAGGGAAGAAACAGTTGTACTTTTCAACCTTTTTTTGGGACTGATCCATGAGGTGCAACTCCTCTCCTTGGGAGGTGTGGACAATCGGGTCTGGATGTCCCGATCACCATAGGATCACCAGGATAACCATATTGTAGTCAGAGATCAAAGTGGGAAAATATATCCAAATAACCCCCAATGACGCCTTCACTCTCCAATGACCCTCTTGGTACTTCCTCTCACTCCGTAATTTCAAATCACAGACCCATTGGGTCAGCGAGCAAACATGTTTTATTAACTCCATGCACGCCACATACATCGGCTACAACCTATTTCCATAATTGTAGACATCATGCATCGCCTACTCCTGTCTCACCGCCCAACCACACCCTCTAGATTGTAAGCTCTTTGGAATATAGTTCTCAGCTTGTTTGTTGCCTAATTGCACTGCATTGGATTTCTTCATACCTTATCATTTGTAGTATGGTTATTGTACCCACATTACTTTATAGTAGCCTTGCATATAGCACTGTGTATGTTGGTGCTTTATAAATAGAGTAATAATAATAATAATATAACTGCATTTGACTGATTATCATGCAGTGAATTTTAACACATCATACCCCTGATATCGCGCAGGGTATGGGGCTGCTTTCATGATCTTCCTATGTTAGCCAGGAGACAGAGCCCTATGACCATCACATGTGGGATCCCACCACTGTACACCGGGCTTGGGGGCATCTCTCCAGCTCCACGCATCATATACAGGTTATGGTGACATGCTGCACTTGTGTCATCATGAAGAGGGTTATACAGTGGCTGTGAGCGACTGTGCAATATGACAATAGCCTCTTATGGGTTTACTTGGTAAACAAGCTATTGTAAAAAAAATATGCTGTGTGCTTATATAGAGCCCTATTCAATTGGCCGAATCACAATTTAATAAGGCTGATAGTTATTGAGTCGCTACTCCTCAAATGATTATTTATATGGTGACTAATTATGTTTATTTTATTGAATGTTACGGAGGCACAGTGGAGGTATTAAACACATAATTAAAAAATATGGGTAATAATGCCATTAAATAATTTGCATATGCTAAACTGAAAGTTTGTAATTTTTACCTGTCAATCAGCCTATATAACCCATTCACTAAACCTGTGCGGGTATGCATGTATCATCATTGTGGATTACTCTCAGGAGGGATATCTGTACAGTTTTCAGTCTAAAGCCACCTGACAATAAGAAGAATGGCAACATGGAATAATTAGCAATTATGGACCATCGCTACGTGAATGTATGCAGATTTATAGTGATAACACAGTGTAACTTAAAACATAAGTATTTTGTTAATTAATTGTCCTCATTTAAAGTGAAACAGCAGGCTATAGTGTTTTGTGTAATCTAAATCTCCAGGTAATAACAATAATTGCTGGACTCTGAATGTGCAAATGAAAAGTTAGTGCATGCGAACACCCTAGGGAGTAATTAACCTAATCAGTCCAGTTACTCCCTGGGGTCTGAAAATGCTCAGTATTTCCATTTGTAAATGTCTGTAAAGTGAACACAATTCTTTCAGAGCCTGAAGGTAATAATACAATCGCTCATTGGATATAGATGACATTCTTTGCTTGGTGGGTGGATCAGAAAGGGTTATTGACAGGTGCAAAGTTCAATGTAAGTTAACTCAATTAATCTGCTTATTAACCCCTACAATTTTAAATTATACAATATCTTAAATCCATTTATTTAGATCCAGCTTACCTCAATCTAGAGTTTTTCTGGCTGAAAATGCTATAAACCCCCCTAAAAATTAGCCCGGCAGTGCCCAGAATCCTGCATTGGTTGCACAGATCTGAGTGCTTGCAGTATTTAGGACCGTCTTCCCAAGTACCAAACCAAGTTTGAGCTTTTCCTACAGCAGACAGAGCCCCTCCTCTCCTTTAATTGGCTGTTAGTACTTGAGTGAGAGCTAAATACCAGCCCAATCAATTAATGAGACTGCCACGGCTTTATTGATATTGGTTGTCCATCTTATAGCCAATATAAAACTGACAAAACTGCAGTGAAAGCAGCAATCTCCTCCGTTACATCCCCTACAATAAACAGAACGATGGGGAAATGGTTTAGATCAAGACAAAAGACTTAGGAATAAATACAGTGTCAGAACAAAGTGCCCGGCCTGCACTAAAAGCAGCAATACAAGGCCACCCGAGCGCCGACAGCTTTATTACAGGCTATAAACAAGTGGCACATTAGCCAACACTGCCCGATGATCATTTCCAGGGATTGAATAGAAATAAATAAATGTGATGTCCCATAGATAACAAAAGGTGAACGTGTGGAGTCAGAGCAGCACGGCGGCTACCACCTATATGGATCATAAAGTCTGCCATTTTGGATATCAAGGCTACTGTCAGGAGGGTATCAGGGCACAATAATGAAGAGCGTAATTAAGGCTCCAGATTATATTTCACCAATCTCAACATCAACTTCATGCTGATTACCGTAGATACTCGAATATAGCGCCACCCAAAAATTGGTAGATCAATGGGTGAAAACGGCAAGAAGCGAATATAACGCAAGGGTAAAAATTTACAGAATTGTAGAATTTTTTTTTATGAATCCTGTCCCATGAGCACCCCAAATGGTGCATAAATGCTTTAATATTCAATTTAACAAGTAAATACAACAATATATTTTGGTTAATATACATATATAATATGTACTGTATGCTGCAGTCCTCCACTCCCATTCCCACCCATAGGACTCACAACACAGTGGCTGCAGCCTGTGGTAAATGCAGCACTCCATGCACTGGCTGCAGCAGCAGGATGCACTCTAATAAAGACATTACAGCAAGGAGTTTGTTCCTGCACTGGTGGGAAGACTATAAACTTTATTCAACAATAAGAACTGCAAGGAACCAGTTTACCAGAATTTAGAACAGCTGTATCTTGAATACATTGCAATCCTTCGATTATTGGTTAAAATAGGTACTAGCTGTATACTCAAGTATCTACAACATCTACAATAGTTGATATGACTATGAGTGTGTTGAGGTACATTACACCAAAGGTAAATTTGAGGTACCCCTCATTGTGAGCCCCGCGGTGAGCGCCTTCAGCGCTCATTGGAAGCCTCTCCACACTCTCTGACACCTGTGTCTGTCCCCCCCTGTCTCACTGTGTCTCTTTCCATCCTCTCCTTCCCCTCTGCGTCTCTGCTGAAGTTTTGTGTGTGTAAGTTTTTGTTTTTTTATTATTTGGCATTTTTTTGTGGTCTTTCCAGTTCGGTGGTTTAGCCGTTAAAGTAATAATTTACTGTCTTGCAGCCTTGTCCTACGGGCCTCGCGATCAGCGCCTGCCTATAGATTTTAATACTCTGGAGCTGAGAAATGGGTGGGGCCCCACATATGGATTGCAGCCCAGCAGTGTGAGAGGCTAGGCAGTGTTTGAGGCCTATATGCTTTGTTAAAGGCTGTGCAAGAGACTGTTTAATTGGGGCTGCCAAGGAAAATCCCAGAGAGGTGTACTGGAGCTATAAAGAGGAACACCAGAGAGGAATTTCTATACAGGTGTCTGAAGCTGGAGAAAGGTAACAAAAACAGAGGCGTGGAGCAGATGAGCATGCCGCAGAGTGGAACCTGGACAGTACATCAATACAAATGTATTAGACTATATTTGTTTTGCTCCACCCAGGTTTAACTGGATGGATGCTCCGACAGAAACTGTAGAAGTGAATGTAGTTATCTGATGAGAGCTAGGCCTGTTATTTTCTTTTATTAGGTGTGTGTGTACCATTTTCTAATACTTATAAATAAATGAAATTAGGTTGGAAAAAACCTCCTGTAAATGTACTCCTCCATCAAAAGAGCTGGAAACCAGGGAAAAGACTCATTGGAGACAGATGTAGATAATGAGTTTGTGAAAGGGATATATATATAGATATATATATATATATATATATATATATATATATATATATATATATATATATATATATATATATATATATAAAATATAATATATTATATGTGTGTTAGATTTGTTCTTGGCCACTAGATTTTTGAAAATGGCCTGATTGATATTTATTGTTATAGTTTTTGACAATGCCAAAATAAGAGAAATAAAAACCGGTAATTTCACAAAATGTGTGCTATGTCAGGTTCTTATTTGTGAATATCTGTAATACCTGGAGTAAATATTTTTACAAGAACTGCTAGACAGTGCCAGAAGTAACTAAACTTTAAACCAGTGAAGATTCTGCAGAAAGCTTGAAAAAAGTAAAAAAATCTTACAGTTCATTGTAAAGTTTGTACTCGTTTCTCTTTGAAGATGCTGAAGACACAATTAAAATCAAAATACATATACTATACAGTCAGAAGATTCCTGATCTCATACACAAAGTGGATCACTGAAATGGGAGGAGCTAAGGAAGAGGGGGCCAGAGATCTAAGAATGTTATAATATATTAAAGGTGTCGTTCCAACCAGGATGGATATAGGATTCAGTAGCTGAAGTCAAGTGCCAGACTAACAAGATCAGTGGGGCCAGACACAGTCAGAACATGCATGGTCAGGGGCTGTTGGCAAAAGAACATTAAAAGGTCAGTAAGCCGAAGACCCGTCAAGGCAGAAGACACATATCAGGAATTTGGAAATCAGATACATTATTATTATGGTTTATTTGTAAGGCACCAACATATTCCGTAGCGCTATACATAAGTTAAGTTACAGGCAATGACAAGTTCAAGATTAACACATTGCAAAGAATGGAGGGCCCTGTCTTTGAGCTTGGAATCCGGTGTCCATAGCGCTTTCCCTAAAGCACTGCGCAGGATTGAAACTCGCAGACTTACAATCTAAAGGACCACAACAGATACATCCGAGTAGATATGATTAATTGTGAACCATTCCAACAGCTCAACAAAATCCTACGGTCTTTACTGTATTTTATGTGTGCACGTCCTAAGCATCACACTCTTAAAGGATCGCCATAGTGTCCCAACAACTGAACTTAGATGTTTAAATTAGGTGCTGAACTTTAGTGCAATAATTATTCAATAAAAAGATAAACTTATTATACTTCATTTCAAATATCAACTTCTAGATCTCTAGTTGAGCTGCTTGTCTCTCCCATTTATGAGTCCTAAATGACACACAATCTTAAGTCTAGACTGGAGCAGGTGCTGGAGACTTGGTGTGTTAACCCTCCTAACTCTAAACCCCCGTAAGACCTTACCGGAGTCCGGCCTGCGCGCATTAGTCCTGCGTGCTAAGGACGGGTCACGTATATAAATATAAATGTTTAAAAACAAAAAGCCAGGAAGATTGCAGCCAGGAATCCCGAACGAGGCGCCTCATAGAGTTCAATCATGCTTTAGAAAAACATTAAGAAAATAATCAGGAGCCAGCTATAACATGTTGGGAGTTTACGTGGCTCCAGGGATTAGTTGAGCCCGGTTTACAATTTTTGTGTCGCATTACAACAAATAAATCATATGAAGAAATAAATCTACACAAGTCCTTCCAAATCCTCTAACACCACTATTAAACATTCTCGTTAAATTGTGAGGTTCCCTCAGCCCTGGTGGGTACCATTTTGCTAAATATTACATGGCCTTTTCAGAATGAACTCACAACCTCCTTTTTACCAGCTTCTCTTGGTGAAGTCCCAGAATTGAAGTAAATCATTTACGGGACATTAATCCCATTTTTCCTTAACACACGGAGGAATCACACAAGGTTTTGCAATATTTAACAGCATTTAGCGGGGTCTGAATTTACACATGGCTGCTGATGCTGACACGGTGCCAGAATGGATTCGTTTAAAGCTTTTCTGGTTGAAAGAGAAGTTACATAAATATAACATTATACACACTGGACTATTTATGAAGGGTTGAAAGAGGGACATCTGCCCAGAATTCCTGATCTGCCTTGTGTTACTGGAGCGGCAACATATGAATGAATTAATAAATATCTACAATTTGTAACGCTTGTGAGAAGATAAAATGGAGGCATCTCAATAGGGTAATTCCAGGTCATAATATTACACGGAAATAAAAGCCCTGTAATGAGACGCTATATTTTCATATTAAACAATTTGCAGCTACAGCTTTGTTTTAGTACATACAGAACACAAAAATGTTAACGCTCCATTAAAAATGGACAGTAAAGTTGTCATGAATTCAAAAAAGTATGTTTTAAACATTAGAAAAGACGTAAAACCCAGTATCTCATGTTCTACATGGTTACCCCTTATCCTCTAGCTACACCCGTTCCAACAACAGTTGTACAGTACTGGCTCCATTTTGTTCAGGGAATACAAATCCGCACTGCATTTTTTGTAGATAATGGCCCATTTAAGTCAACCATCTTGGATACAGATGGACAACTTATTATTGGTCACAATATTGGATCAGCCATGCCCCTTTTCAGAGACTCATGGAGAGGGGAACATGTACTGCTCAAACTGGCAAAATCTGCCAAAAGAGAAGACTAGCATGCAGTGGGTCATGCTCCGTATTATCATACAGCACATTGATAAGATATAACTAAAGACTAGCATGTAGTGGGTCATGCTCCGTATTATCATACAGCACATTGATAAGATATAAGTAAAAGACTAGCATGTAGTGGGTCTTGTCCCGTATTATCATACAGCGCATTGATAAGATATAATTACAAGACTAGCATGTAGTGGGTCTTGTCCCGTATTATAATGCAGCGCATTGATAAGATATAACTAAAAGACTAGCATGTAGTGGGTCATGCTCCGTATTATCATACAGCACATTGATAAGATATAACTAAAGACTAGCATGTAGTGGGTCTTGTCCCGTATTATAATGCAGCGCATTGATAAGATATAAGTAAAAGACTAGCATGTAGTGGGTCTTGTCCCGTATTATCATACAGCACATTGATAAGATATAAGTAAAAGACTAGCATGTAGTGGGTCTTGTCCCGTATTATCATACAGCACATTGATCACATATATAGTTGTGAGCGTACGAGTCGTTGCTCACGCTTGCGGGCTCGCGAAGCGAGCCGCGGCCCTCGCGTAGCGAGCCGCGGGCCTCGCGAAGCGAGGGCCGCGGCTCGCGCAGCGAGCCGCGGCCCTCGCGTAGCGAGGTCACTGGGCAAGGGCCTCAGTTGCTGGCATGGAGCGCCGAAGGCGCTCCATGCCAGCAACTGAGGCCCCTCGCGAAGCGAGGGCCTCAGTTGCTGGCGAGGTCACTGGGCACGGGCCTCAGTTGCTGGCATGGAGCGCCGAAGGCGCTCCATGTCAGCAACTGAGGCCCCTCGCGAAGCGAGGGCCTCAGTTGCTGGCGAGGTCACTGGGCAAGGGCCTCAGTTGCTGGCATGGAGCGCCGAAGGCGCTCCATGCCAGCAACTGAGGCCCCTCGCGAAGCGAGGGACTCAGTTGCTGGCGAGGTCACTGGGCAAGGGCCTCAAACACTCGCAAAATTCACGTCGCTACTCAAAAAACACGACACACAAATTACGACACTCGCTAAATTTTACGAGGAACGCAAACAACGTACGAAACACGTTACCACACATTACGACCTCGCAAACATCGGACGCAACACGCCGACATACAAACATTTAAAACACAATACATACACACAGCACATACATAAAAAACTTACCTACACCAAGAGGGAGCACCCAGGACCTCAAAAATGCAACTTACACCTCGATTTTACTCGAAATAAAACAGTTTAGAGACTAAAAAAAAATCTAAGCGAGAGAAAAAATGGCCGCCGAACAAAACGAAAACGAGGCTACAGCACTATAAACTCGCAAAACACCACAAAACACCTACGGATATTCCGATACAGACGTATACCACACATTACTCGCCATTTTACACCAATGCGGAAGTACACCACTACGCTAACGGTTTGGTCTCGCGCACGCACAGTGTTACACTGCACACATTCAGCATGCTTATACAGCAGCTCCACACCACTAATGCTGCAGCAACATCAACACAGATTGCCAGCTCTTCATCACAATGCTTCAAAATAGGTACACTATATATTCATATATTAATTTAGCTACCTTACAATTTCATTGCCGTCATTTTTTGACGGGCAATTCGCTAGTAAGATATAATTACAAGACTAGCATGTAGTGGGTCTTGTCCCGTATTATCATACAGCACATTGATAAGATATAACTAAAGACTAGCATGTAGTGGGTCTTGTCCCGTATTATCATACAGCACATTGATAAGATATAAGTAAAAGACTAGCATGCAGTGGGTCATGCTCCGTATTATCATACAGCACATTGATAAGATATAACTAAAAGACTAGCATGTAGTGGGGCATGTCCCGTATTATCATACAGCACATTGATAAGATATAATTACAAGACTAGCATGTAGTGGGTCTTGTCCCGTATTATCATACAGCACATTGATAAGATATAACTAAAGACTAGCATGTAGTGGGTCTTGTCCCGTATTATCATACAGCACATTGATAAGATATAAGTAAAAGACTAGCATGCAGTGGGTCATGCTCCGTATTATCATACAGCACATTGATAAGATATAACTAAAAGACTAGCATGTAGTGGGGCATGTCCCGTATTATCATACAGCACATTGATCACATATATAGTTGTGAGCGTACGAGTTGTTGCTAACGCTGCGGGCTCGCGTAGCGAGGGCCGCGGCTCGCGCAGCGAGCCGAGGCCCTTCGGCGCTCCTTGCAGCAACTGAGACCCTCGGGCAGTGCCCTCGCGAAGCGAGGGCACTGCCCGAGGGTCTCAGTTGCTGGCATGGAGCGCCGTAGGCGCTCCATGCCAGCACCTGAGGACCTCGCAAAGCGAGGGCCGCAGTTGCTGGCATGGAGCGCCGAAGGCGCTCCTTGCCAGCAACTGCGACCCTCGCAAACTTCACGTCGCAACCCAAACAGTACGACACACACATTACGACACTCGCAAACAACATACGACACACGTTCACACACATTACGGACTCGCAACACTCGGACGCAACTCGCGAACATTAGAAAATGTCAAACACAATACATACACACACCACATACATAAAAAACTTACCTACACCAAGAGGGAGCACCCAGCACCTCAAAAATACAACTTACACCTCGATTTTACTTCAAATAAAACAGTTTAGACACTAAAAAAAAAACGAAGCGAGAGAAAAAATGGCCGCCGAACAAAACGAAAACGAGGCTACAGCACTCTAAACTCGCAAAACACCACAAGAAACTCGCAAAACACCACAAAACACCTACGGATATTCCGATACAAACGTATAACACACATTACTCGCCATTTCTCGCCAATGCGGAAGTACACGACTACGCTAACGGTTTGGTCTCGCGCACGCACAGTGTTACACTGCACACATTCAGCACGCTTACACAGCAGATCCACACCACTAATGCTGCAGCAACATCAAAACACATTCACAGCTCTTCCACACAATGCTTTAAAATAGGTAAAGTATATTCATTTATTAATGTATTATATATTTCATTATTACACACTAAACAGCATTAGCTACCTTACAATTTCATTGCCGTCATTTTTTGACGGGCAATTCGCTAGTAAGATATAATTACAAGACTAGCATGTAGTGGGTCTTGTCCCGTATTATCATACAGCACATTGATAAGATATAAGTAAAAGACTAGCATGTAGTGGGTCATGCTCTGTATTATCATACAGCACATTGATAAGATATAAGTAAAAGACTAGCATGTAGTGGGTCATGCTCCGTATTATCAAACAGCACATTGATAAGATATAACTAAAAGACTAGCATGTAGTGGGTCTTGTCCCGTATTATCATACAGCACATTGATAAGATATAATTACAAGACTAGCATGTAGTGGGTCTTGTCCCGTATTATCATACAGCACATTGATAAGATATAACTAAAGACTAGCATGTAGTGGGTCTTGTCCCGTATTATCATACAGCACATTGATAAGATATAAGTAAAAGACTAGCATTCAGTGGGTCATGCTCCGTATTATCATACAGCACATTGATAAGATATAACTAAAGACTAGCATGTAGTGGGTCTTGTCCCGTATTATCATACAGCACATTGATAAGATATAAGTAAAAAACTAGTATGTAGTGGGTCATGTCCCGTATTATCATACAGCACATTGATAAGATATAACTAAAGACTAGCATGTAGTGGGTCATGCTCCGTATTATCATACAGCACATTGATAAGATATAAATAAAAGACTAGCATGTAGTGGGTCATGCTCCGTATTATCATACAGCGCATTGATAAGATATAACTAAAAGACTAGCATGTAGTGGGTCTTGTCCCGTATTATCATACAGCACATTGATAAGATATAAGTAAAAAACTAGCATGTAGTGGGTCATGCTCCGTATTATCATACAGCACATTGATAAGATATAAGTAAAAGACTAGCATGTAGTGGGTCTTGTCCCGTATTATCATACAGCACATTGATAAGATATAACTAAAGACTAGCATGTAGTGGGTCTTGTCCCGTATTATCATACAGCACATTGATAAGATATAAGTAAAAGACTAGCATGCAGTGGGTCATGCTCCGTATTATCATACAGCACATTGATAAGATATAACTAAAGACTAGCATGTAGTGGGTCTTGTCCCGTATTATCATACAGCACATTGATAAGATATAAGTAAAAGACTAGTATGTAGTGGGTCATGTCCCGTATTATCATACAGCACATTGATAAGATATAACTAAAGACTAGCATGTAGTGGGTCATGCTCCGTATTATCATACAGCACATTGATAAGATATAAATAAAAGACTAGCATGTAGTGGGTCATGCTCCGTATTATCATACAGCGCATTGATAAGATATAACTAAAAGACTAGCATGTAGTGGGTCTTGTCCCGTATTATCATACAGCACATTGATAAGATATAATTACAAGACTAGCATGTAGTGGGTCTTGTCCCGTATTATCATACAGCACATTGATAAGATATAACTAAAGACTAGCATGTAGTGGGTCTTGTCCCGTATTATCATACAGCACATTGATAAGATATAAGTAAAAGACTAGCATGTAGTGGGTCATGCTCTGTATTATCATACAGCACATTGATATGATATAAGTAAAAGACTAGCATGTAGTGGGTCATGCTCCGTATTATCATACAGCGCATTGATAAGATATAACTAAAAGACTAGCATGTAGTGGGTCTTGTCCTGTATTATCATACAGCACATTGATAAGATATAAGTAAAAGACTAGCATGTAGTGGGTCATGTTCTGTATTATCATACAGCGCATTGATAAGATATAACTAAAAGACTAGCATGTAGTGGGTCTTGTCCCGTATTATCATACAGCACATTGTTAAGATATAACTAAAAGACTAGCATGTAGTGGGTCTTGTCCCGTATTATCATACAGCACATTGATAAGATATAACTAAAAGACTAGCATGTAGTGGGTCTTGTCCCGTATTATCATACAGCACATTGATAAGATATAATTACAAAACTAGCATGTAGTGGGTCTTGTCCCGTATTATCATACAGCACATTGATAAGATATAAGTAAAAGACTAGTATGTAGTGTGTCATGTCCCGTATTATCATACAGCACATTGATAAGATATAACTAAAGACTAGCATGTAGTGGGTCTTGTCCCGTATTATCATACAGCGCATTGATAAGATATAACTAAAAGACTAGCATGTAGTGGGGCATGTCCCGTATTATCATACAGCGCATTGATAAGATATAAGTAAAAGACTAGCATGTAGTGGGTCATGCTCCGTATTATCATACAGCGCATTGATAAGATATAACTAAAAGACTAGCATGTAGTGGGTCTTGTCCCGTATTATCATACAGCACATTGATAAGATATAAGTAAAAGACTAGCATGTAGTGGGTCTTGTCCCGTATTATCATACAGCACATTGATAAGATATAAGTAAAAGACTAGCATGTAGTGGGTCATGCTCCGTATTATCATACAGCACATTGATAAGATATAACTAAAGACTAGTATGTAGTGGGTCATGTCCCGTATTATCATACAGCACATTGATAAGATATAACTAAAAGACTAGCATGTAGTGGGGCTTGTCCCGTATTATCATACAGCACATTGATAAGATATAACTAAAAGACTAGCATGTAGTGGGGCTTGTCCCGTATTATCATACAGCACATTGATAAGATATAATTACAAGACTAGCATGTAGTGGGTCTTGTCCCGTATTATCATACAGCACATTGATAAGATATAACTAAAGACTAGCATGTAGTGGGTCTTGTCCCGTATTATCATACAGCACATTGATAAGATATGACTAAAGACTAGCATGTAGTGGGTCATGCTCTGTATTATCATACAGCACATTGATAAGATATAACTAAAGACTAGCATGTAGTGGGTCATGCTCTGTATTATCATACAGCACATTGATAAGATATAACTAAAAGACTAGCATGTAGTGGGTCTTGTCCCGTATTATCATACAGCACATTGATAAGATATAAATAAAAGACTAGCATGTAGTGGGTCATGCTCCGTATTATCATACAGCGCATTGATAAGATATAACTAAAAGACTAGCATGTAGTGGGTCTTGTCCCGTATTATCATACAGCACATTGATAAGATATAAGTAAAAGACTAGCATGTAGTGGGTCATGCTCCGTATTATCATACAGCACATTGATAAGATATAAGTAAAAGACTAGCATGTAGTGGGTCTTGTCCCGTATTATCATACAGCACATTGATAAGATATAACTAAAGACTAGCATGTAGTGGGTCTTGTCCCGTATTATCATACAGCACATTGATAAGATATAAGTAAAAGACTAGCATGCAGTGGGTCATGCTCCGTATTATCATACAGCACATTGATAAGATATAACTAAAGACTAGCATGTAGTGGGTCTTGTCCCGTATTATCATACAGCACATTGATAAGATATAAGTAAAAGACTAGTATGTAGTGGGTCATGTCCCGTATTATCATACAGCACATTGATAAGATATAACTAAAGACTAGCATGTAGTGGGTCATGCTCCGTATTATCATACAGCACATTGATAAGATATAAATAAAAGACTAGCATGTAGTGGGTCATGCTCCGTATTATCATACAGCGCATTGATAAGATATAACTAAAAGACTAGCATGTAGTGGGTCTTGTCCCGTATTATCATACAGCACATTGATAAGATATAATTACAAGACTAGCATGTAGTGGGTCTTGTCCCGTATTATCATACAGCACATTGATAAGATATAACTAAAGACTAGCATGTAGTGGGTCTTGTCCCGTATTATCATACAGCACATTGATAAGATATAAGTAAAAGACTAGCATGTAGTGGGTCATGCTCTGTATTATCATACAGCACATTGATATGATATAAGTAAAAGACTAGCATGTAGTGGGTCATGCTCCGTATTATCATACAGCACATTGATAAGATATAACTAAAAGACTAGCATGTAGTGGGTCTTGTCCTGTATTATCATACAGCACATTGATAAGATATAACTAAAAGACTAGCATGTAGTGGGTCTTGTCCTGTATTATCATACAGCACATTGATAAGATATAAGTAAAAGACTAGCATGTAGTGGGTCATGTTCTGTATTATCATACAGCGCATTGATAAGATATAACTAAAAGACTAGCATGTAGTGGGTCTTGTCCCGTATTATCATACAGCACATTGTTAAGATATAACTAAAAGACTAGCATGTAGTGGGTCTTGTCCCGTATTATCATACAGCACATTGATAAGATATAACTAAAAGACTAGCATGTAGTGGGTCTTGTCCCATATTATCATACAGCACATTGATAAGATATAATTACAAGACTAGCATGTAGTGGGTCTTGTCCCGTATTATCATACAGCACATTGATAAGATATAAGTAAAAGACTAGTATGTAGTGGGTCATGTCCCGTATTATCATACAGCACATTGATAAGATATAACTAAAGACTAGCATGTAGTGGGTCTTGTCCCGTATTATCATACAGCGCATTGATAAGATATAAGTAAAAGACTAGCATGTAGTGGGGCATGTCCCGTATTATCATACAGCGCATTGATAAGATATAAGTAAAAGACTAGCATGTAGTGGGTCTTGTCCCGTATTATCATACAGCACATTGATAAGATATAAGTAAAAGACTAGCATGTAGTGGGTCATGCTCCGTATTATCATACAGCGCATTGATAAGATATAACTAAAAGACTAGCATGTAGTGGGTCTTGTCCCGTATTATCATACAGCACATTGATAAGATATAAGTAAAAGACTAGCATGTAGTGGGTCTTGTCCCGTATTATCATACAGCACATTGATAAGATATAAGTAAAAGACTAGCATGTAGTGGGTCATGCTCCGTATTATCATACAGCACATTGATAAGATATAACTAAAGACTAGTATGTAGTGGGTCATGTCCCGTATTATCATACAGCACATTGATAAGATATAACTAAAAGACTAGCATGTAGTGGGGCTTGTCCCGTATTATCATACAGCACATTGATAAGATATAACTAAAAGACTAGCATGTAGTGGGGCTTGTCCCGTATTATCATACAGAACATTGATAAGATATAATTACAAGACTAGCATGTAGTGGGTCTTGTCCCGTATTATCATACAGCACATTGATAAGATATAACTAAAGACTAGCATGTAGTGGGTCTTGTCCCGTATTATCATACAGCACATTGATAAGATATAAGTAAAAGACTAGTATGTAGTGGGTCATGTCCCGTATTATCATACAGCACATTGATAAGATATAACTAAAGACTAGCATGTAGTGGGTCATGCTCCGTATTATCATACAGCACATTGATAAGATATAAATAAAAGACTAGCATGTAGTGGGTCATGCTCCGTATTATCATACAGCGCATTGATAAGATATAACTAAAAGACTAGCATGTAGTGGGTCTTGTCCCGTATTATCATACAGCACATTGATAAGATATAATTACAAGACTAGCATGTAGTGGGTCTTGTCCCGTATTATCATACAGCACATTGATAAGATATAACTAAAGACTAGCATGTAGTGGGTCTTGTCCCGTATTATCATACAGCACATTGATAAGATATAAGTAAAAGACTAGCATGTAGTGGGTCATGCTCTGTATTATCATACAGCACATTGATATGATATAAGTAAAAGACTAGCATGTAGTGGGTCATGCTCCGTATTATCATACAGCGCATTGATAAGATATAACTAAAAGACTAGCATGTAGTGGGTCTTGTCCTGTATTATCATACAGCACATTGATAAGATATAAGTAAAAGACTAGCATGTAGTGGGTCATGTTCTGTATTATCATACAGCGCATTGATAAGATATAACTAAAAGACTAGCATGTAGTGGGTCTTGTCCCGTATTATCATACAGCACATTGTTAAGATATAACTAAAAGACTAGCATGTAGTGGGTCTTGTCCCGTATTATCATACAGCACATTGATAAGATATAACTAAAAGACTAGCATGTAGTGGGTCTTGTCCCGTATTATCATACAGCACATTGATAAGATATAATTACAAAACTAGCATGTAGTGGGTCTTGTCCCGTATTATCATACAGCACATTGATAAGATATAAGTAAAAGACTAGTATGTAGTGTGTCATGTCCCGTATTATCATACAGCACATTGATAAGATATAACTAAAGACTAGCATGTAGTGGGTCTTGTCCCGTATTATCATACAGCGCATTGATAAGATATAACTAAAAGACTAGCATGTAGTGGGGCATGTCCCGTATTATCATACAGCGCATTGATAAGATATAAGTAAAAGACTAGCATGTAGTGGGTCATGCTCCGTATTATCATACAGCGCATTGATAAGATATAACTAAAAGACTAGCATGTAGTGGGTCTTGTCCCGTATTATCATACAGCACATTGATAAGATATAAGTAAAAGACTAGCATGTAGTGGGTCTTGTCCCGTATTATCATACAGCACATTGATAAGATATAAGTAAAAGACTAGCATGTAGTGGGTCATGCTCCGTATTATCATACAGCACATTGATAAGATATAACTAAAGACTAGTATGTAGTGGGTCATGTCCCGTATTATCATACAGCACATTGATAAGATATAACTAAAAGACTAGCATGTAGTGGGTCTTGTCCCGTATTATCATACAGCACATTGATAAGATATAACTAAAAGACTAGCATGTAGTGGGGCTTGTCCCGTATTATCATACAGCACATTGATAAGATATAATTACAAGACTAGCATGTAGTGGGTCTTGTCCCGTATTATCATACAGCACATTGATAAGATATAACTAAAGACTAGCATGTAGTGGGTCTTGTCCCGTATTATCATACAGCACATTGATAAGATATGACTAAAGACTAGCATGTAGTGGGTCATGCTCTGTATTATCATACAGCACATTGATAAGATATAACTAAAGACTAGCATGTAGTGGGTCATGCTCTGTATTATCATACAGCACATTGATAAGATATAACTAAAAGACTAGCATGTAGTGGGTCTTGTCCCGTATTATCATACAGCACATTGATAAGATATAAATAAAAGACTAGCATGTAGTGGGTCATGCTCCGTATTATCATACAGCGCATTGATAAGATATAACTAAAAGACTAGCATGTAGTGGGTCTTGTCCCGTATTATCATACAGCACATTGATAAGATATAAGTAAAAGACTAGCATGTAGTGGGTCATGCTCCGTATTATCATACAGCACATTGATAAGATATAAGTAAAAGACTAGCATGTAGTGGGTCTTGTCCCGTATTATCATACAGCACATTGATAAGATATAACTAAAGACTAGCATGTAGTGGGTCTTGTCCCGTATTATCATACAGCACATTGATAAGATATAAGTAAAAGACTAGCATGCAGTGGGTCATGCTCCGTATTATCATACAGCACATTGATAAGATATAACTAAAGACTAGCATGTAGTGGGTCTTGTCCCGTATTATCATACAGCACATTGATAAGATATAAGTAAAAGACTAGTATGTAGTGGGTCATGTCCCGTATTATCATACAGCACATTGATAAGATATAACTAAAGACTAGCATGTAGTGGGTCATGCTCCGTATTATCATACAGCACATTGATAAGATATAAATAAAAGACTAGCATGTAGTGGGTCATGCTCCGTATTATCATACAGCGCATTGATAAGATATAACTAAAAGACTAGCATGTAGTGGGTCTTGTCCCGTATTATCATACAGCACATTGATAAGATATAATTACAAGACTAGCATGTAGTGGGTCTTGTCCCGTATTATCATACAGCACATTGATAAGATATAACTAAAGACTAGCATGTAGTGGGTCTTGTCCCGTATTATCATACAGCACATTGATAAGATATAAGTAAAAGACTAGCATGTAGTGGGTCATGCTCTGTATTATCATACAGCACATTGATATGATATAAGTAAAAGACTAGCATGTAGTGGGTCATGCTCCGTATTATCATACAGCACATTGATAAGATATAACTAAAAGACTAGCATGTAGTGGGTCTTGTCCTGTATTATCATACAGCACATTGATAAGATATAACTAAAAGACTAGCATGTAGTGGGTCTTGTCCTGTATTATCATACAGCACATTGATAAGATATAAGTAAAAGACTAGCATGTAGTGGGTCATGTTCTGTATTATCATACAGCGCATTGATAAGATATAACTAAAAGACTAGCATGTAGTGGGTCTTGTCCCGTATTATCATACAGCACATTGTTAAGATATAACTAAAAGACTAGCATGTAGTGGGTCTTGTCCCGTATTATCATACAGCACATTGATAAGATATAACTAAAAGACTAGCATGTAGTGGGTCTTGTCCCATATTATCATACAGCACATTGATAAGATATAATTACAAGACTAGCATGTAGTGGGTCTTGTCCCGTATTATCATACAGCACATTGATAAGATATAAGTAAAAGACTAGTATGTAGTGGGTCATGTCCCGTATTATCATACAGCACATTGATAAGATATAACTAAAGACTAGCATGTAGTGGGTCTTGTCCCGTATTATCATACAGCGCATTGATAAGATATAAGTAAAAGACTAGCATGTAGTGGGGCATGTCCCGTATTATCATACAGCGCATTGATAAGATATAAGTAAAAGACTAGCATGTAGTGGGTCTTGTCCCGTATTATCATACAGCACATTGATAAGATATAAGTAAAAGACTAGCATGTAGTGGGTCATGCTCCGTATTATCATACAGCGCATTGATAAGATATAACTAAAAGACTAGCATGTAGTGGGTCTTGTCCCGTATTATCATACAGCACATTGATAAGATATAAGTAAAAGACTAGCATGTAGTGGGTCTTGTCCCGTATTATCATACAGCACATTGATAAGATATAAGTAAAAGACTAGCATGTAGTGGGTCATGCTCCGTATTATCATACAGCACATTGATAAGATATAACTAAAGACTAGTATGTAGTGGGTCATGTCCCGTATTATCATACAGCACATTGATAAGATATAACTAAAAGACTAGCATGTAGTGGGGCTTGTCCCGTATTATCATACAGCACATTGATAAGATATAACTAAAAGACTAGCATGTAGTGGGGCTTGTCCCGTATTATCATACAGAACATTGATAAGATATAATTACAAGACTAGCATGTAGTGGGTCTTGTCCCGTATTATCATACAGCACATTGATAAGATATAACTAAAGACTAGCATGTAGTGGGTCTTGTCCCGTATTATCATACAGCACATTGATAAGATATGACTAAAGACTAGCATGTAGTGGGTCATGCTCTGTATTATCATACAGCACATTGATAAGATATAACTAAAGACTAGCATGTAGTGGGTCATGCTCTGTATTATCATACAGCACATTGATAAGATATAACTAAAAGACTAGCATGTAGTGGGTCTTGTCCCGTATTATCATACAGCACATTGATAAGATATAACTAAAAGACTAGCATGTAGTGGGGCATGTCCCGTATTATCATACAGCACATTGATAAGATATAATTACAAGACTAGCATGTAGTGGGTCTTGTCCCGTATTATCATACAGCACATTGATAAGATATAACTAAAGACTAGCATGTAGTGGGTCTTGTCCCGTATTATCATACAGCACATTGATAAGATATGACTAAAGACTAGCATGTAGTGGGTCATGCTCTGTATTATCATACAGCACATTGATAAGATATAAGTAAAAGACTAGCATGTAGTGGGTCTTGTCCCGTATTATCATACAGCACATTGATAAGATATAAGTAAAAGACTAGCATGTAGTGGGTCTTGTCCCGTATTATCATACAGCACATTGATAAGATATAACTAAAGACTAGCATGTAGTGGGTCTTGTCCCGTATTATCATACAGCACATTGATAAGATATAAGTAAAAGACTAGCATGCAGTGGGACATGCTCCGTATTATCATACAGCACATTGATAAGACATAACTAAAGACTAGCATGTAGTGGGTCATGCTCTGTATTATCATACAGCACATTGATAAGATATAACTAAAAGACTAGCATGTAGTGGGTCTTGTCCCGTATTATCATACAGCACATTGATAAGATATAAGTAAAAGACTAGTATGTAGTGGGTCATGTCCCGTATTATCATACAGCACATTGATAAGATATAACTAAAGACTAGCATGTAGTGGGTCTTGTCCCGTATTATCATACAGCACATTGATAAGATATAAGTAAAAGACTAGCATGTAGTGGGTCATGCTCTGTATTATCATACAGCACATTGATAAGATATAAGTAAAAGACTAGCATGTAGTGGGTCATGCTCCGTATTATCATACAGCACATTGATAAGATATAACTAAAGACTAGCATGTAGTGGGTCTTGTCCCGTATTATCATACAGCGCATTGATAAGATATAACTAAAAGACTAGCATGTAGTGGGGCATGTCCCGTATTATCATACAGCGCATTGATAAGATATAAGTAAAAGACTAGCATGTAGTGGGTCTTGTCCCGTATTATCATACAACACATTGATAAGATATAAGTAAAAGACTAGCATGTAGTGGGTCATGCTCCGTATTATCATACAGCGCATTGATAAGATATAACTAAAAGACTAGCATGTAGTGGATCTTGTCCCGTATTATCATACAGCACATTGATAAGATATAAGTAAAAGACTAGCATGTAGTGGGTCTTGTCCCGTATTATCATACAGCACATTGATAAGATATAAGTAAAAGACTAGCATGTAGTGGGTCTTGTCCCGTATTATCATACAGCACATTGATAAGATATAACTAAAAGACTAGCATGTAGTGGGTCATGTCCCGTATTATCATACAGCACATTGATAAGATATAACTAAAGACTAGCATGTAGTGGGTCTTGTCCCGTATTATCATACAGCACATTGATAAGATATAAGTAAAAGTCTAGCATGTAGTGGGTCATGCTCTGTATTATCATACAGCACATTGATAAGATAAAAGTAAAAGACTAGCATGTAGTGGGTCATGCTCCGTATTATCATACAGCACATTGATAAGATATAACTAAAAGACTAGCATGTAGTGGGTCTTGTCCTGTATTATCATACAGCACATTGATAAGATATAAGTAAAAGACTAGCATGTAGTGGGTCATGTTCTGTATTATCATACAGCGCATTGATAAGATATAACTAAAAGACTAGCATGTAGTGGGTCTTGTCCCGTATTATCATACAGCACATTGATAAGATATAACTAAAAGACTAGCATGTAGTGGGTCTTGTCCCGTATTATCATACAGCACATTGATAAGATATAATTACAAGACTAGCATGTAGTGGGTCTTGCCCCGTATTATCATACAGCACATTGATAAGATATAAGTAAAAGACTAGTATGTAGTGGGTCATGTCCCGTATTATCATACAGCACATTGATAAGATATAACTAAAGACTAGCATGTAGTGGGTCTTGTCCCGTATTATCATACAGCGCATTGATAAGATATAACTAAAAGACTCGCATGTTGTGGGGCATGTCCCGTATTATCATACAGCGCATTGATAAGATATAAGTAAAAGACTAGAATGTAGTGGGTCTTGTCCCGTATTATCATACAGCACATTGATAAGATATAATTACAAGACTAGCATGTAGTGGGTCATGT
Organism: Discoglossus pictus; assembly: GCA_027410445.1. Taxonomy (NCBI): domain Eukaryota; kingdom Metazoa; phylum Chordata; class Amphibia; order Anura; family Alytidae; genus Discoglossus; species Discoglossus pictus. The sequence goes on along the minus strand of CM050176.1, from coordinate 41,449,243 downwards.
CCCGTATTATCATACAGCGCATTGATAAGATATAATTACAAGACTAGCATGTAGTGGGGCTTGTCCCGTATTATCATACAGCACATTGATAAGATATAACTAAAGACTAGCATGTAGTGGGTCATGCTCTGTATTATCATACAGCACATTGATAAGATATAAGTAAAAGACTAGCATGTAGTGGGTCTTGTCCCGTATTATCATACAGCACATTGATAAGATATAAGTAAAAGACTAGCATGTAGTGGGTCATGCTCCGTAATATCATACAGCACATTGATAAGATATAACTAAAGACTAGTATGTAGTGGGTCATGTCCCGTATTATCATACAGCACATTGATAAGATATAATTACAAGACTAGCATGTAGTGGGGCTTGTCCCGTATTATCATACAGCACATTGATAAGATATAACTAAAAGACTAGCATGTAGTGGGTCTTGTCCCGTATTATCATACAGCACATTGATAAGATATAACTAAAAGACTAGCATGTAGTGGGTCTTGTCCTGTATTATCATAC
>CM050176.1:41368718-41443718 GCA_027410445.1 Discoglossus pictus | reverse complement strand
GACAGTCTAACAGAGAGGATTTCTGCGGATATCTTCTTAATAGGACCACCATTACTTGGACGGCTGTTTTACTTTTATACATTCCCATTACTAGTTTTGCAGACCATTTCTCAGCATCAAAATATCTCCAGCTAATAAGGGCCCAATTGTCAATAGATAAACAAACATGTTTTTTTTTTTATTTTTGTTTTTTTTATAGAAAACAAAGTATTAAAATTCATTTTTAATTAGTTTAAAAAATAAACATTAATGTTAAGAAATTTGTTGGATGCATCCATGATGTGTGTGATGGTGTGTGAGTGAGGGGAATATACATTTCTGCAGTACAAGGCTTGCATTTATTCCTGCTTCTGGGCATGTATCAGAGAAGTGGATAGGTGCCCAAAGCTACAAAATTATTTAACCAATCCACCTCCCCTAATACATACTAAGCACACCCCTCTCAAACTCCAAGCTATCCGGTATTGTTAAACCAAGACACATTGGAATCCTCTGTACATAAATATGAGTATTCAAAGACCTGATTTTATCTAAAAATGTTTTTATGCTCATAGCAGACAAGGCTTCTGAAAAAACTTACACAAATAGACTTTAATCTCAAAGGCATATCTAAATTTCCTGGATTATGAATGCATCTGATAGAGGACAAAGGGTTTTTAACATGAATAAAGCCAAAATAAGTATTTTCAAACTCAACCTGATGTTTGCTAAATCTTTTCCCTGCTATAATTAGCATAAAATTCCTATTTTGTTTTGGCTAATCAGGAGAAAGCAGAGGAAAGCGGATACATTTGTATCATACTCTGGGATTCCTGTGTTGCAAAGCAGCCTGTGATAAGTAGTCTCTATCTATACTTGTGGTCTGATTCAACTGTGAGCTCAGACCTCACCCAACCATGTTATTCCATCCTGCAGCAAGTACTTCCTGTGGTCTCACCAGAAAGGTCAAACTCTGTACCTGGCTGCTCTCCTCTTTGTACTTGGTTATGTAAGCTTCACGTGGATGTGCAAAGCTGGATTTTACTTTCCTGCCTATAACTTTGTAAGTACACTGAACTTATCTATCTATCACATATATAGTTGTGAGCAAACGGGTCATTGCTAATGCTGCGGGCACACAAAGCGAGGGCCTCAGTTGCTGGCATGGAGCGCCAAAGGCGCTCCTTGCCAGCAACTGTGGACCTCGCAACATTTACGGACATACGACAAATACGAGACGCGGGACTTAGAAAAAAAAACTACGACCTTGCAAAGATACGACCTTAGCACTTGAAACCCATGCACATGAAAACTTTAAAAACGCAATCAATACACACAACAAACACATAAAAACTTACCCCCAGCATGGGGGGGGGGGGGGGGGGGGCACCTAGGACCTCTGCAAGTGAAGTTACACCTCAAATTAAGGCCAAATTACAAAGTTTAGACACCCGAAAAATCACCTAAAAATGGCCGCCGAAAAAAAAGGAAACGAGGCTACAGGACCCTAAACACGCAAAACCCCACCAAACACATACAGAAGATACAAGAACAAGGACGCAAAATCAGCCACAGCTACGTACCACACATTAGGCTCCATTTTACAACACTTACTTACACAATGCGGAAGTACACACACAGCTACCCTAACAGCTTTTCCTCGCGCACGCAGCCTATTTACACTACACACTGCACACATCACTGCACACATTGCTCACACTTACACAGCAGCTCCACAGCCCTCAAAACACACATTGTACACTGCAGCAACATGAAAACAGATTGCCAGCTCTTCTGCACAATGCTTCCTGCATATATTACTTCAAAATAGGTAAAGTATATTCCTTTATTAATGTATTATTTATTTGATTATCAAACAGCGTTAGCTCACTTACAATTTCATTGCCGTCACTCAAGCTATACAATCACTACACATTCATCCATCTCAATTTTTTAACCTTTCAGTCTGCTCAGTACTTTTTATTTTTCTTTAGTCTTTTTTCCCAATATATGTATGGACTTGACACATAAGAGACCACTTTGTGGGCATAGACTGGAAACCAGAAAATTCCTTCCCAGCGCGGGAATCCATAACCATTGCTCGCCAGTTTGGTTCTCACTCTTATTTGATAGAGTTTAATCCCTTGATCGATTGTCCAGATCAGAATATTGTTAATGCATGATCAATCATCTCCTAATATTGTTAGTTTGGTAAATGCTTCACAAAAGAAGATTTTGCATTGAATTATGGTGGTTCTTTAAGAGTTTCTATCCTACATTACGGTCCTGTAACAAAACCTCCATAAAAGCCTAGGATTTAGTGGGGAGCCATTGCCAGCTCGTGTTAAACCAACACATTTGCAGCACCTAATGTTTTTGTCATTTCAAACATTAGCTTTATGAGAGCATTTGTTCCTAAAGTGCCGGCGCTTTCAGCAGATACATTAAAACGCCATCTAACAATTCCCAGGCATATTGACTTGGCGGCTAATGAAGCGGAAACAGCACTTAAATCTGTTATTTCTGAAAATATTGTAGTGTGCAGTGACTGGTGGGAGCGGCCCCCTGTAATTAGCATACACCATCCCTGTCACAAACACTTGGACACGCTCTGTATGGCGAGCGCAAAAAATGTCACCGCGCAACATAAGGCCGCGTCTGAGGCTCATCCACAGCCAGCCAAGTACCACAATACTCCGGCTCAGACATGGCAGGCGTCACTGGCAATATGATAAAACAATCTGACAAAATATCCCCAAAATACAAGAAAAATCCTCCCGCTCTGCTTCAAGCATTTACAAGAGCAAGGTTTAAACATTACAAAAGTTGTTTTTTGCAAAAAAATAAATAAAGGTATCTGGAAGTTCCCAGTGTTTCCCTTCTCTCTAATCTAACACGTGCTGCTTATATCAGACACAGATTGCATGTATTCATTTTATGCACAAACAGATTTATTTTATTAAAAATATTGGTATCCACACCCCTGGAGCTGCCTACATAGGCACCCGGAACCAACCAATGGAAACACTGCATTCAAGTACATTTTTTGATCCTATATCCAGAGCAGCTGGGGCATTTCAGGGGGGGGGGGGGGGGGGGGGGGGGGGTTTGGTGTGAGCAAAAGACTGGACATCCCAGGAGGATTTCCAGCAGAGAATCCCCTTACACTGCTACATTGTTTTACTGCCTGTGATTAGCCACAACAAATTATGAATTTTATGCTAATTTAGAGATTTTCAGGGGCTTTCCTTCTCAAAATCAAACTGAAGGCATTTTGCAAACCCTAAGGTAAGTTTGTTAATGGTTATTTTGGGGATTTTTTTCATGCTACATTTTCTCCTCCGTCAGATGCTTCATAATCCCGGAACCTTCTATATACATTTAATACTTCAGAAGTCTTATGCAAAAGGAAGCCATTAATTCACAAATGAAGGAATTAGACACTGATAACAAGATCAGTCTGGGGGAAGGGTCTCTTGAGCAGAGTGATATTGAGAATGTAATAAAAATGAAAGCAATATCATATAAATACATTTCATTTTATTCGATAAACTCCAACTACAAAGATGTTTTATTGGTACTTAGCTATCCCAATGTAACTGGGACTTCTGCTTTTGCCTCATATCTGACACTTAAAATCCCAAGCCCTGAGGCTCCTATCCAGCATTTTATTAATAACAACCAGATGCTATTACATGCATGTATATGGAACGTTTCATGTTTACAATTACTGGAGCTTTGCTGTGTCCCTCTGAAGACTGTAAAAGTGTATGTGTGTGTATATATATATATATATATATATATATATATATATATATATATATATATATATATATATATATATATATAACAAATAAGCATGATCCAGAAGTGACAGTATAGACACTTAAAGTATTATTGTAATGCCCTAGCTAGAGGACCTAGTTAGTTTAATAATGCATAGATAATCAATAAACTTCATATTTAATCATTTATAACAGCAATATTCTATATTACTAATACAATCCCTACTTCATAATTTATAGCAACAATATTAAATTCATTTTCGAAGATTAGAAAAACAGCTATGAACTGAGTGTTTGTCTCCACCGGGATAAGGGGAGTGTGTGTTGGGGATTTAAAAGGTCTATGATGTGCCATAATCAAGTTTTTTGTCTTAAGTTATTCATAAAAAGCATGAAAAAGTGACTGTGCACTTCATTAGCCAATTTTTTCAAAGCTAATAGTTCCTGAGAAATTTGTCATTGTTTGTGCTGCTTTATTATGCAGATTAGCTGCTTTGATGTGCCAGTTAGATTACAATATGCTTGTCTATTTGTGATGTCAGAATCAATGCTCCCTATGGTTAGACCCACTTCCATGTCCTTATCAAGCACCCTGGGCCTCAAAATGGCATGCAGGAGCTGCACAAAGCATGCTGAATATCTCGGGAATAATTTAGAAAATGGCTAGTACAATGTACATACAGTTTTTAAAGTTCTTTAAGATAGTAACAGACCTCCTGTTGCGGTTTCACCGTCCCTTTACGTACAATAATGAATAGGCTGCCCCCACAGCAAATGCTTGCCCCCAATGGAAACTTCTTTATCACCGCAGGTGACCAGCCAATAGAGATCGGGCTTGGTACACTTGTCTAAGAAGCTGCGTGCTAGAAAAAGCCGCCTCCCACCATTGTCCTTATAGTGGGTGGAGACCACCAGCAGGGAAGTCTAAACCTTAAAAGTAATTTTCATTTTGAATATAGTTTTTTTTCCAATAATTGAATATGTATGTTATTATTGATAAATGCCTAATTAAAACCTCTAACTGATGTCAGGGCATTACCGTGGCCCTTTAAGCCATGCTTTAAATGGATGCACTTGGCACAGCTTGCTCCCTTTATCGCCTTTCAATGGAGGAAGAACAACTGGACATTATCTTGCACATCTATTGAACGGCTGACACAACAATCACAGCCCCTCAGCAAAAGCTTATAGTACAACCGATCCTAAACCGGAGCGAAACAGTCCAACCTCGGAGAATAATTGGATTAGGTTTCAGTCTTCCATTAAAGACACAAGATAATCCTATGTTTGTCACGCTTTCCTTTTTAAATCATTTACTGGTGGTTAAACTGAACGGTCACATTTTATTGGAGTGGGAGGCAAGGAATTGTACATAAAATGACTTCCACGCATCTCATTCATTCCCTGATTGCACCGCAGAGCGCAGAGATAAGTGCGAGGAGTGACCGGAGAATTAGCCTAAATAGAAAATACATAATCCTGGACAAGTCTTTGCTCTCATCCTTGTGGTCTCCAGCCTTTCCTTCACGATGTGACTTCCAATGTAAAAAAATAATCAGAATTTATTCTATGGTCAGTAGGGTAGGAATCCTATTTGTATCACTAATGCTCTTGAAGGACCACAGTACAATAAAAAGAGTATATATATATATATATATATATATATATATATATATATATATATATATATATATATATATATATATATATATATATATATATATATAAAATAAATAAAAAGTACATCTGTGTTCACATTTGAATGTTTAAAGCAAGTTAAAAAACCTGCTTCCAGCTCAGAGTTCCGAGAAAAACAGTTATTACACTGCATCCTGGGAAGTTGAGCTGGGACATGCAAATGTGCCCACAAATGGCTTTATTCCGTAGCCATTATCAAACATGGCTTCCTTTAAGCTTATGCATGCTGTATTACACAGCTTTGATGCAAACCAAGGTTGGAATAAACACAGGCTGAGAATTCTATCCATGCACAGCTGTTTCAAGCTTACTGGCTATCATCAGCATGGAGTGGGATCCCAGCTTGTGTTGTGGACCTCATGAGTAGGTAGTTCACCACAACAATCATTTATATTATGGTGGGCAAAAGAGCGATAGAAGCCTCCACCGTACAGTAGTACAGTAAATAAATAGTACATCTGTGTTCACACCCGAATGTCTAAAGGAAGTTAAAAATCCTGCTTACAGCTATATAATAAATATGGCTGTGCATAATCCACCCTATGTTATGCTTAAAGCTGAGTAATACAGCGAGCATATGCCTAAAAGGAGCCATGTATGGAGTGTTTTTTGGACTGGAATTGAGAATCAGATGTATTGTGGTCTCATTTGCATGCAGTTTCCCAGAGTGCAGTGTAATGACTGTATATCTGCGAAACCTGAGAACAAAATACGTTTTTTTTTTTAAACTTCTTTTTAGACATTCAAATGGGATTAATTTTCTGTAACACTGCACTCTGTTCTGTGGAGGGCTTCACCACATGCTAAATTATTTTATATCACATATATAGTTGTGAGCATACGAGCCGCTGCTCACGCTTGCGGGCTTTCGGCGCTCCTTGCCAGCAACTGCGGCCCTCGCAAACTTTACGTCGTAACGCAAACAACATACGAGACACGTTACCACACATTACGACCTCGCAAAAATCGTCCGCAACCCGCGGACATGAAAAAATGACAAACACAATAAATGCACACAACACATACATAAAAAGCTTACCTACAGCAAGAGGGAGCATCCAGGACCTCAAAAAAGCAACTTACACCTTCATGTAACTCAAAATAAAAGAGTTTAGACACTAAAAAATTCTCTAAGCGAGAGAAAAAATGGCCGACCGAAAAAAACGAGGCTACAGCACTCTAAACAAGCAAAACACCACAAAAGACCTACGGATATTCCGCTAAGACGCATACCACACATTAGCCGCCATTTTAGAACAATGTGGACGTACACGACTACGCTAACGGTTTGGTCTCGCGCACGCACAGTGTTACACTGCATACATTCAGCACGCTTACACAGCAGCTCCACACCACTAATGCTGCAGCAACATCAACACAGATTGCCAGCTCTTCAACAGAATGCTTCATAATAGGTAAAATATATTCATTTATTAATGTATTATATATTTCATTATTACACACCAAACAGCATTAGCTACCTTACAATTTCATTGCCGTCATTTTTTGACGGGCAATTTGCTAGTATAGATATATTGTTTAAAAAACGAGCCTGCAAAAGACATAGCGCCATATTCAGTTGAGGTTTCGGGACATCCGGAGCCCGTAAGTGAGGTCGCAAGCTATTTTGCTATTCAATTGGCATCTTTTTGTGGGCCCCGATCAGTTTCCGAGTTACGGGCTTGAAAATATTGCGATGGTAAACCTGTAACTTACAGCCTCCAGAAGCCTTTGATCTGTTACTTCTGCAAGAGTTATGATGGCTAAACTCGCAAATCGCTATTCAATTGCTCAATTTCCCCAAGCCCGTAAATGTTTTCACACCCGTAAGCGGCAAATGAAGGAGAAAATCCTACGAGTGCTTGAGAGGATGCGCAAGGGGGTTAAACACCTATTCGTAGCACTGTAAATGAAAATAATAAATCAACACTACACTGTAAATAACGGGGAAAGCCATGACAGACATTAGGATTAATTGCACAACAGTCTCAAGCCCACAAATGGGCAGAAAATAATTATTTTTATGTTTCATTACAGGGTTAAATAGATCTCGGGTATCCATGAGTCAATACATATCCGGCTATATGGACTAGAACAGTATTGTCATTCATTGTCATAATTCTTTATTTTGCGGGTTTGCGAGTGATCGCAGATCAGACCCCCGAATCTAATTTATTGACATGTAACCTCCATGTTTTACTGCCATAATAATAACAGTCTCATTTTCTATTGGCTGATTTAAAATGGGCTGTTACGGGTTTGCTGAATTTATCCTGTTCCCAGACCAGTGCATAGTTTATAGTCGTGGCTTCTGCCCCAGTAACTTGCGGGCTTGAGCAATTGAATAGCATCGCAAACAGAGACCAACAGAAGCCCACAATACACCGCAGACATTTGGCTGTCTGCGATCGAGTTGCGGGCTTCAAATCGAATGTGGCCCATAATTAGGCAGAAATAAACTATTAAAATTTACATTTTATGTAAAAAAAAAAAAAAAAAAAAATTTTAATTCCACCACTGGACCCTGGAGGCTTCCATAATACTTGGGGTAAAAGCTGTGTGTAAGAGGTGCGTTTATATTTCCGGAGAACAGAGCTTGCAATTATGGATGCAGGCTGTCTGTTTCTTAGGATAAATGTGAGGAGGGGGTTTGTGTCAAATACAAAAAAAAAACTCCTCATGGCAAGTGTAACGGAACCCATCACTGTTTTACCCTGTTTTATGGTTATTTAATTATTATGGTTAAAATATGATCACATTGCTGTACTGTAGATATGTTGTTTTATGTTCTACAGAATATATTGGCTCAGAATATTACAGCCACTAGGCTAATAGATAATCCTATTACAGAGACTCCTTTATAAGATAAGGAAGTCTATTGTATAAAGTGTTTTATTATGAGACATAGAACAAAGAGTATAATCTGATTAATGTCTGATTGCATCAAAGTAGCCAAGTAGCCTAGGGGAGGTGTGACCACACCTATTGTTCTCTTTATGTGTATTGTGTGGACAAATATGGGCATGTGTATTGCCTGTGGGAAGAGATGTGTATAAATACTGATGAAATTGTCAGAAACGTGCGTCGGGTTGCACGCACTACGCCGCGTCGCCGTTCTATGACGTCACCACGTAGACGCATGGACGACACGCGGGTAGTTTAGGAGCTCTGGCGTTTCACTATCACTGAGACTATCCAGATTATTAAATGATATCTAAATTATCGATACCTCTTCATTAATAACAAAGCACTAATTTTGATGACTATAAAATACATGGTATCCGATAACTTAACCCCTAGCTCCTAAGTTTAGTAGAGGAAGAATAATATTATTATTATAGTATTACAACACTGGACTCTGTCTGTCTAAATACAAGACTGGCCAGTATCCCTGTACCTCACGAAGCACTTGCACTTTATTTTTCACTGTATCTATTACCACTGGTCTTATTTATTATCAGTATTATCAATTTTTGTATATTGGCACTAGACACTTTATCACAGTGCAATATCTAACCTCATAGAGGTCATATCAAATTATACTAATGGTATACTTTGACAGTTCCCATTAATAGCACTAGACACTTTTATAGGTGCAATTAATATAGAAGTGCAAACACAGAAGTCCAATTTTTGGACCTTTGTTTCTGCTGCTTACTAATATTACACCAAGATTCACTTTTGGGGAATTACACTTCAATAAGTCAATTAAGGATTTCTGGTACACTCACAAGTTCTATAATCAGTCACAATTTTCAGAGTCCAGAATAATTCTCAACCATCCCTACTTACCTTATCTTGTCAGAATTTCCATATTTTAACCATTTTTTAATATCCAGTTTTATACAAGATTAATAAAAGTTAAATTTTAGAACCCCTAGCTGCTCTATATTGGTATTTGGGCAGAGGGTGTGCACTGTAAGCTCTAAAGGATATCTGTTCTGTCCTCCCTTTATCTTGTCACTTAGTAATATTATCCTTTAGTAGCACCCCTTACTTTACTCCCAGTATTTATTTATACCTAGAGCCACCTATTTTTTCATTGTACCTGGCCCATAATTAGGCAGAAATAAACTATTAAAATTTACATTTTATGTAAAAAAAAAAAAAAAAAATTGTAATTCCACCACTGGACCCTGGAGGCTTCCATAATACTTGGGGTAAAAGCTGTGTGTAAGAGGTGTGTTTATATTTCCGGAGAACAGAGCTTGCAATTATGGATGCAGGCTGTCTGTTTCTTAGGATAAATGTGAGGAGGGGGTTTGTGTCAAATACAAAAAAAAAACTCCTCATGGCAAGTGTAACGGAACCCATCACTGTTTTACCCTGTTTTATGGTTATTTAATTATTATGGTTAAAATATGATCACATTGCTGTACTGTAGATATGTTGTTTTATGTTCTACAGAATATATTGGCTCAGAATATTACAGCCACTAGGCTAATAGATAATCCTATTACAGAGACTCCTTTATAAGATAAGGAAGTCTATTGTATAAAGTGTTTTATTATGAGACATAGAACAAAGAGTATAATCTGATTAATGTCTGATTGCATCAAAGTAGCCAGGTAGCCTAGGGGAGGTGTGACCACACCTATTGTTCTCTTTATGTGTATTGTGTGGACAAATATGGGCATGTGTAATGCCTGTGGGAAGAGATGTGTATAAATATTTCTGCACAACAAAATAAAGTCAGTATTCTTTGACTCCCAAGAAAGTGTCGTCCAATATGGGTGGTCTGGGCTTCTGAGACTGCGCAGTGCTTCTATATGGATATTTAATGCTGAACCTGACTTTCCCTCTGGAACTCTTGGATGGGATTATACCAACTTCACTTTTACACAGCAGCTTGCCAGGGAAAAGGACGACTCCAACGGCTGGTACCCTCTCACTACCGGGGTAGCCGTGACAGCAAGTGATGAAACAAAGGCAAGATGAAACCTTCTATACATAACATGTACAAATATATTTTTTAGTTTTTAATGTTTCTGGTTTACACAGCTTCTAATGTTGTTACCTTGTCGCATATGAAGCCGGCAATGACAGTGAAAGGGTTAATAGACCTTTTACCAGGAGTCAGAAATAGATATTAACTTTCAGATCAACTCCAGACATTTTAGAGACTAACAAGGACTCGCCGATCTGAACAAAGACCAGAGAAAGTGCAGTAAATCTACAATTCTGAACGAGAAAGTAATTTTGCATTTTCATTAAAATAATACATCTCGGTCGTGTCAGGGGGATGAGTTACGACTGCTGTAATGTGACTGGTTAAGTACACATCGATCATCACTGACATCCTAATACAGGGGATCGGAGAGGTAACGCCATGATTTACTTGTCTGGTCTTCTTCACACTGGGATTTCATCAACATTCATTGCTTAATTATGAAGCTTAATATCACCGAGATGACGAGGTGTCCATCAAAAGACCTTTCATCAGTGTCACTGGGCAGCGCCATTATGACGCACAAACAGCAAGGAAATTGCTAACAAATTGCTTCCCAAACATATAACAAATGGCAGCAGAAACCCATATCTACTAAACAGGCTTCAGCACTAAGCTTCAAGGGTATATAGAAATGTCCTGGATTATTATTGCATCTGATAGAGGAGAATAAGTAGTGTATGAAAACATTTTTTGCATGAAAACAAAATCTAAAAATAAACATTACATTTGTAAATGTCTTCAGTTTTCAGGCACTTAATTTTGAGAAGGAACGCCCCTGAAAATCCAAGCTAAATCAGCCTAAAATCCGTAATTAGTTGTGGCCAAAAGGCAGCTGCAACATTGTTGCAATGTCTGGGGATTCAGTTTCTGCAGCAAAGTATCTTGGGATGTGTAGTCTTTTGCCCCACAGGGAAGCAGCTCAGGGAGTGCTGCTCTGGATGTCTGTACTGTGCTGCTGTTGGCTTGAAGCCTAGTATAGGGTTAACAAATGTACTTAAATGCAGTGTTTCTATTGGTTAGTATCAGATGCCTATGTAGTTACAATAAAATAAATCTGTGTGTGTGTAATGTGAGTTTCTAGTATAAGCAGCATGTGTTAGATTAGAAAGAGTTAACAACAGGGAATCTTCTATGTAACTTTAAGATCATTTTCTTAGCCAGACTCATAACTTTCAGACATATATACGTTTATTTTCAGTGTACAGTGGTCCTTTAAAGGTATATGACAGTCTGTATGATCTCCTGTGTGTGTTTGTGTGATTGGGCGTCATTTTATTGAGGAATTGTGTATATTTGTAATTCAAATCTCTCGTGTAAGCTCCACCCCCGAGGAACCTATATAGGCAGAGCATCCTAGCCTAGCGAATCAGCTGTCAGCATCACTGCTGCCTCCGGAGCAGCTTTGTCTCAGCCAATGAGAGGGAAACAGATACATTGTTGTAGGAATCCATGTGATTCACATAGAAGGGCAGATATCAACTGCTGTACGGCACATGTCAGAAGCCACTGATACATTGTTGTACATGTCTCTGATTGGCCACAATTAATTATGAATTTAATGCTAATTTAGCTCGGTTTCTCCAAGGCATTCTTCTCATAATCAACTGAAGAATTAATGCAAACGTTAAGGTAAATGTATTAATGTTTATTTAGGGGAACATATTACCTTCTACTGGAAGAGGGGGGCTGCCATTAAATGACCACTATCTATATGGTCTTTTGAAGAACTAAACTTGATAGCTGGCAAAATTGAAGGTAAAAAGTAAGATTCTTTTGTCTTCTACGGATATATTTAGAAGCCAAGTTGGAACAGCAGCTCATATCTAATATAAGGATTTGTTCGCCAGCTCTATACCACCCCAACGATACAGAGCCATGTAAGAGTAAAGTTAATGGTAATGTTCTTTATGTACCCAGTGAGAGTTTTAATAGCTGATAATTTGACCCGGAGTTTGTAATGAAATAAATGGGAGAATATATTGCTCCCTAAAGCACGAGGCAGTGATAATTTAGCTGTGCTTACTTAATTTCATTTCACTTCATTATGGACTATTGCTAATCCAATCTATTTATACATGGCATCTGTAAAGACTGCCATGAGGAATAATAAGGAAATCAAACAGAGCTGTGGTTTAATTAGCTCATCAACGCAAACAAATAATGAAACACTCAGAGGCGTTTGTGAAAATACCTGGAATGTAGTTCTGTGCTGCCATTGTTGTACTTGCTGCCGCGCTCCCAGATTCCAAAGTCGGGCACCCTGTACGCCCGCTCTACGCAGAATACCAGGTTCTGGATGAACGATACCTGCAAAGAAGTGACACGAGGGATGAGATAAAGGACTGGTACTCTAGAAATAAAATACATTTAAATAAATTAATAACAACAATAAAATGAACAAATTACAGCAAGAGAACAAATTATATATAGAAAGAGATACAGAGAGAGACATGAAGCAAAAAGGGTGAGACGGGGCGACGAGTGGGACCAAATAGTACAAAGGACAATGAAACAGAAGGAAGGACCACATCTCGAAAGAGAACAAATATGGTCCATTTTTTTTAAAAACAAAACTTATTAAGAAAGACTTAACAACATTTATATGTATAGATTAGAGGGGACTCCATGATATTTATATGTATAGATTAGAGAGGACTCCATGATATTTATATGTATAGATTAGAGTAGACTCCATGATATGTATATGTATAGATTAGAGGGGACTCCATGACATTTATATGTATAGATTAGAGAGGACTCCATGACATGTATATGTATAGATTAGAGAGGACTCCATGACATGTATATGTATAGATTAGAGGGGACTCCATGACATTTATATGTATAGATTAGAGGGGACTCCATGACATTTATATGTATAGATTAGAGAGGACTCCATGACATGTATATGTATAGATTAGAGAGGACTCCATGACATGTATATGTATAGATTAGAGGGGACTCCATGACATTTATATGTATAGATTAGAGGGGACTCCATGACATTTATATGTATAGATTAGAGGGGACTCCATGTATTTTATATGTATAGATTAGAGGGGACTCCATGACATTTATATGTATAGATTAGAGGGGAATCCATGACATTTATTTGCATAGATTAGAGGGGACTCCATGACATTTATATGTATAGATTAGAGGGGACTCCATGACATTTATATGTATAGATAAGAGGGGACTCCATGACATTTATATGTATAGATTAGAGGGGACTCCATGACATTAATATGTATAGATTGGAGGGGACTCCATGACATTTATATGTATAGATTAGAGGGGACTCCATGACATTTATATGTATAGATAAGAGGGGACTCCATGACATTTATATGTATAGATTAGAGGGGACTCCATGACATTTATATGTATAGATTAGAGGGGACTCCATGACATCAATATACATAGATATGAGGTCTGAATATAGAGGTATGAGAGAAACCTGTAAATATATCAAAAGATTTTATAACTTTCAGGTTGGAGTTATCTTCTACAAGAAAAGAAATGCAAGAACAAGAGATGATGACTTGAATTGGAGGGTGTAAGACTTCGAGGTAACGCATGAAAGTACTTCTTTACACAAAGTGTATTAGATAAGTATAACAGGCCAGCTTCCACTGGTAAGGTCAACCACAGACATATGTTTCTTGCTTCCATACAATAGATGGCTTTTGATAATGTTATACAGTGTTGTATATTATATTATTATTATTAAGCACAATATCATGCTCTGAATATATAATTGTCTTTGGGGGCCAATATGCAGCGAACTAGCTGTTTGAGTAATAAGTGTCTGCCAATGAGATCTAGGGTTGTGTATTATGTCGGCTATTTTCCAATAGGTTTGGACACGTTTTACAAAGTATTTTTCTAAGAAAAAAAAGATAATTTTATAATGTTTAGGACATGCTCTTGCAAATGATACAAAAGGCTGCATTCCATGCTCCTGGATAATCAAAAGGCTATCGTGAGTATTAATTGAGCCAAACCTTTTACACAGATGTAATGGCTCACCTGTTTGCAACTAAATCTTTGTTTTTACGAGAGGCCAAAGAGTTAATTAAGGTGGAAAAGCAAAAAGAAGCCAAACCGTGAGTACAAAAGGTGCAAATGAGGATAAAGCAATCGGATGCCAAAAAGACTGAGTAGGCGGAACGGTCAACTTAACCGCTCTTGGTACATAAACCACGGCAGCTGCTTGGCTCTGTATGCCATCGAGTGGCACACTAGGCTAATATATGGCACACTATACCCTCACAAAAAATAACAAAAAGTGTACACTCTGCCAATAATGTATCTCTCAAGAAATGTTACTTAGAGAAAATCATATAATTTATACTATATAATACTATTTCATATTAAAGAATTAGGCTAATAAGACTAATTACCCCTGGGGTCTGCAAACGCTCATTGATCTCAATGTCATGTGGCTTTAGACTAAAAACAATACAGTCAGACCTGTAGAGGCTAAATTAGCAAATTACTGAAGTTATTCATCCATAAGAATGAGATAACAGGCTATGCTAGGTGTTGGAATCAGAAAGGCTGATTGACAGGTAAAATATTCAAATGTATAAAAATACATTTTAATAATATTCAGCTGATGAAATACTTTCATTCATAGTATTAAATAATACATATATGGAATGTCTGCTGCGCCCATTCAATGACAATTTGCTCGATTTGGCAGCATGCTTTTATCCTTTCATCCATAAAGAGAATGACCAGTTCTGGCATGTCATGTGTCATTGCCTCTCTGGTAGGAATCAAAAGTAACAATGGGAGATTAAAGCACAGTTTGGACCACATCACTGTAAAGATCTTCTAAAAGCACATTGAAATGATTTTTTGAAATACGAAAGACCTTGTAATGGGCTTATTTTATCCAGAAAACCTATGCTTTGTATTGTTCCTTCTCTATAACGTGAGCTACGCAGACCAACTCAGGGATATATAGCCCTTACTACATCCGTGCATGCATGGAATACTGGTACTCATCTAAAACAGGAAAGCTATGGGGTAACTGGTCAGTGCAGTATAACTTGAGTGCACAGGGATGTTGTGCTATCAATCACAGCCTGCCCTCATAGAACCTCACACAAAACGCTCTGCACTCTGATAATTACTCAATAAAAAAAAAGATAATTTGAACATACAATCTAGTGCTCTTTCATACCAGGAAGAGCAATTGCAGTGAGTTCATTGGCTCTTTAATTGATCGGCAAAAACTAAGAACAGTCATAATAAAAAGAAGCCAAAAGGCAAGTGCCAGCATAGGACTGAATCAGTCACTTCTACAAATACGCACATTACGGTCGGGAGTGGGCATTAAATATTTGAGCAGGATTTATGTCGTTAGGCCAGAAAAAAATGCAACAGTGATAAAGAGATTTTGTGTTAAATAAACAGTTTGAAGGGTAGAAGACTTAATATTTAGCACTGAGTATGCATGAAATTTGTAATGGAAGAAAATATAGTGCTCCCCCAGGGCAAATAGTGGAGTCGCAGAATTGTTCATAAATCGAAGGCAAGTTCTCCTCTATCCAAACACGTTCTACATAATCAGTTAGCTTCTCTCTAGAGTTGTGCAGTAAGAGTATGGATTTAAACCCAAGAAGAAAATGCAGTTGTCTGTGAATGATAAGGTAAAGGAAGCAAAACCAATCTCCAAGTAATAGCTTGGCTGTCTGATATGCCTATAAAATACATTTTTAAAAGGAACATGGCAGAAATCTGGGCTGTAAATGGAAATGTAATCACTGCACAATATAAAAAGCAAACAAATAGGATC
Source organism: Discoglossus pictus (assembly GCA_027410445.1). NCBI lineage: Eukaryota > Metazoa > Chordata > Amphibia > Anura > Alytidae > Discoglossus > Discoglossus pictus. The sequence continues at coordinate 41,427,496 of CM050176.1, read as the reverse complement.
TTTTATTCGGCTCTCCAACTTTCCTATAGCTTTGGAATATAATTATATAAACGGATATATTTGATCACAGGCGGATCTGAAAGACTTCGGCAAATACAAGGGCAAAACGGAAAAGCGAAATGAAAAATACAGGATTGTGGACTTAGTTCAGAAAATAAATAAATGGCAACAAAGTCAGCTATTTCTGGCAGATGGATCAAAATACACAAGTGCCCAGGAATTGTACCTTGTTATATACGGATAGAAGAGAGAGAAGATAGAGAAGAGGAGGAGGCGGGGGGCCAGAGCGAGAGAGAGAGAGAGAGGAGGCGGGGGGCCAGAGCGAGAGAGAGAGAGAGGAGGCGGGGGGCCAGAGCGAGAGAGAGAGAGAGAGGAGGCGGGGGGCCAGAGCGAGAGAGAGAGAGAGAGAGAGGAGGCGGGGGGCCAGAGCGAGAGAGAGAGAGAGAGAGAGGAGGCGGGGGGCCAGAGCGAGAGAGAGAGGAGGCGGGGGGCCAGAGCGAGAGAGAGCGAGAGAGAGAGAGAGGAGGCGGGGGGCCAGAGCGAGAGAGAGAGAGAGGAGGCGGGGGGCCAGAGCGAGAGAGAGAGAGAGGAGGCGGGGGGCCAGAGCGAGAGAGAGAGAGAGGAGGCGGGGGGCCAGAGCGAGAGAGAGAGAGAGGAGGCGGGGGGCCAGAGCGAGAGAGAGAGAGAGAGGAGGCGGGGGGCCAGAGCGAGAGAGAGAGAGAGAGGAGGCGGGGGGCCAGAGCGAGAGAGAGAGAGAGAGGAGGCGGGGGGCCAGAGCGAGAGAGAGAGAGAGAGAGGAGGCGGGGGGCCAGAGCGAGAGAGAGGAGGCGGGGGGCCAGAGCGAGAGAGAGAGAGAGAGGAGGCGGGGGGCCAGAGCGAGAGAGAGAGAGAGAGAGAGAGGAGGCGGGGGGCCAGAGCGAGAGAGAGAGAGAGAGAGAGAGGAGGCGGGGTGCCAGAGCGAGAGAGAGAGAGAGAGAGGAGGCGGGGTGCCAGAGCGAGAGAGAGAGAGAGAGAGGAGGCGGGGTGCCAGAGCGAGAGAGAGAGAGAGAGAGGAGGCGGGGGGCCAGAGCGAGAGAGAGAGAGAGAGGAGGCGGGGGGACAGAGCGAGAGAGAGAGAGAGAGGAGGCGGGGGGCCAGAGCGAGAGAGAGAGAGAGAGGAGGCGGGGGGCCAGAGCGAGAGAGAGAGAGAGAGAGAGAGAGAGAGAGAGAGAGGAGGCGGGGGGCCAGAGCGAGAGAGAGAGAGAGAGAGAGAGAGAGAGAGAGGAGGCGGGGGGCCAGAGCGAGAGAGAGAGAGAGGAGGCGGGGGGCCAGAGCGAGCGAGAGAGAGAGGAGGCGGGGACAGGGAGCGAGAGAGAGGAGGCGGGGACAGGGAGCGAGAGAGAGGAGGCGGGGACAGGGAGCGAGAGAGAGGAGGCGGGGACAGGGAGCGAGAGAGAGGAGGCGGGGACAGGGAGCGAGAGAGAGGAGGCGGGGACAGGGAGCGAGAGAGAGGAGGCGGGGACAGGAAGCGGGAGAGGAGGCGGGGAGCGGGAGAGGAGGCGGGGAGCGGGAGAGGAGGCGGGGAGCGGGAGAGGAGGCGGGGAGCGGGAGAGGAGGCGGGGAGCGGGAGAGGAGGCGGGGAGCGGGAGAGGAGGCGGGGAGCGGGAGAGGAGGCGGGGAGCGGGAGAGGAAGCGGGGAGCGGGAGAGGAAGCGGGGAGCGGGAGAGGAAGCGGGGAGCGGGAGAGGAAGCGGGGAGCGGGAGAGGAAGCGGGGAGCGGGAGAGGAAGCGGGGAGCGGGAGAGGAGAAAGGGAGCGGGAGAGGAGAAAGGGAGCGGGAGAGGAGAAAGGGAGCGGGAGAGGAGAAAGGGAGCGGGAGAGGAGAAAGGGAGCGGGAGAGGAGAAAGGGAGCGGGAGAGGAGAAAGGGAGCGGGAGAGGAGAAAGGGAGCGGGAGAGGAGAAGGGAAGCGGGAGAGGAGAAGGGAAGCGGGAGAGGAGAAGGGGAGCGGGAGAGGAGAAGGGGAGCGGGAGAGGAGAAGGGGAGCGGGAGAGGAGAAGGGGAGCGGGAGAGGAGAAGGGGCGCGGGAGAGGAGAAGGGGAGAGGGGGAGGAGAAGGGGAGCGGGAGAGGACAAGGGGAGCGGGAGAGGACAAGGGGAGCGGGAGAGGAGAAGGGGAGCGGGAGAGGACAAGGGGAGCGGGAGAGGAGAAGGGGAGCGGGCGAGGAAAAGGGGAGCGGGGGAGGAAAAGGGGAGCGGGTGAGGAGAAGGGGAGCGGGTGAGGAGAAGGGGAGCGGGAGAGATGATGGGGGAAAAAAGCGGAAATGAAGATTGGGAAAAGATGGGAGAGCGAGACAGGAGTTGGGGCGAGAGAGGAGTTGGGGCGAGAGAGGAGTTGGGGCGAGAGAGGAGTTGGGGCGAGAGAGGAGTTGGGGCGAGAGAGGAGTTGGGGCGAGAGAGGAGTTGGGGCGAGAGAGGAGTTGGGGCGAGAGAGGAGTTGGGGCGAGAGAGGAGTTGGGGCGAGAGAGGAGTTGGGGCGAGAGAGGAGTTGGGGCGAGAGAGGAGTTGGGGCGAGAGAGGAGTTGGGGGCAAGAGGGTTGACTGAAAAAGATTATAGCACATAAACCCTATATTACAAGTGTATTTTGTACTAAAATTTGCTTTATCATATCAATAAGTATATGAGTGTCTTCAGTAGGACTTTTTGAGTATATTCCTTTGTTCTTCTGACTATTACAGGCAACAAGGAACATATGTCCTAATCTACAAACATTACAAGGACTACGATGCTCCGCTCACATCAGAAAGCTGCTTCTGTCATTAAAAATTAATTACTCTTCATATTAGCTTTATACTGTATAACCATGGAGACAAATTAGAATTCATTTAAATGGCTGAGCTGCTGCGAACTTAAAAGAACTACAACAAAAAACGTCTACACAATTACCGGCGTCCGCACACGTCCTGCTCCAGAGAACGTGCTAAAAGGATTTATATGCAAAATTCATCAGAACAAGACAATGCTTTCCTGGCCTTGCGCAGCTTGCAAGACAGCGTGCTCGTTAAGATAAGCCTGCGATAAATTAGTAAAACAGTGCACTAAGTGGAAATTAAAGAAAATTAAAAATATATGGCAAACAAGTCTGATATAAAACATTTATAGGTCATTTTACATTGCTAAACCAGTTTGTTAACCAAAGATAGTTTGGCTTTAAAGGGTGGCTATTTTGAAAAAAAAAGGAAAATATCCTGTAGATAAGATGCCTCTGAGCCTTTTGATTCCTCTGCAGGATCTAGGACACCTCTACGATACGTCCATATATCTAAGGGCTGTATATGTTTATTTTTACGTGTACATTTATTTCTTCCATAAATGCACCTTTTCTTTGTTTTATAAATAAAAATAAAAAAAACTCTTCCTCCTCCCCCAATGAGTTATAAAATAAACAAAGCTCTCATGTTCCAAGCATGAAGTGCTCTAATCAGTCAAGATGGAAACTTTCTATAGACAAATTTGGATTTTGTGAAACTGTTTTTATGCTCATGTCTTACACAGCTACAAATGTTAGTTTGTTTCATAGTTCAAAAACATGAGGTTTCTCCTAAAAATACAGCGGCGCTTTAAAGCCCTGAAATCAGAAAATGATTGATGTACAACCTTTAGGTGACTGTAATCTCTGCTATTAAAGCACAAAATGCATTATTTTTACTGTCTCTTTAGGACATTTGAATCTCAAAGTATTACATACCGAGGTCACAGTCACCTTAGCCTTTGAAATAAGACATTGTGACATTTCAAAGCAAGACTTGTGGACAATAATGCTTAAAAACCCATTTACAATGACTACAGTTGGCTACTAAAATTTTCCATACACCAAGCTGCACAAGAGGATAGGGTGTACTCTTGTGTCCGAATACAGGGTCAGAGGTCAGTAGCGAGAACGTTAAAGAAGCAATGTAGCTTGGGAAAAACTTTACTGGTTGGTGAATTATGTAACAAACTATATCAAGTACATTAGTTTCTTATTGTTTGGAAATCCTTACAACATGGCGGGTCACTACAAAATACAAACTAATCTATATGTGGACATTTCCATAGGAAATGTCAATTTCCAATAAACTTAACACAAGTTTGCTGCACTAGGGATATATTTTGTAGATGGGTAGAAGCAATTGCAGCAAAATGCGTGAAGAGCACGAAGTACTAAGACAATATGTGAAAATATCAATTAGAAACAGGTCACTGCTAAAGTAACCGAACAAGTCTGCTGCACCAGGGATATATTTTGTAGTTGGGTAGAAGCCTTTTATGCGGAACGCGTTGAGAAAAGGATGCACTAAGGTTATGTGGAAATGTCAATAAGAAACAGGTCACTACTAAAGAAACTCAACACAAGTCTGCTGAAGCAGGACTATATTTTGTAGCTGGGTAGAAGATATTTCAGTGAAAAGTGTGGAAAGCAGGACACAGTAAGGTAGTATGTGGGAATGTCAATAGGAAGAATGTCAATGCTAAAGTAACTGAATACAAGTCTGCTACACCAGGGTAGTATTTTGAAGCTGGGTAGAAGCCATATCAGTGAAACGCGTGGAGAGAAGGATGCACTAAGGAGTGACATTATCCAATCCGCAACCCAGGAGAGAAATGGACTGCAGAGGGAAACTCCTTAAACCCCGGTCTGTAAACTGAATGTGAAAATTGGAGGATCCACACCACATATCGAAAATATTTTCATGTTCTATGTCCCTCTTTTTTGTGAGTTTTTTTTGAGATAGGAGCTTGAATACATTTGCAGATAAATCTACCTTAAACATATAGTAATATAAAATAAATAAATAATCACCAACTAAAACTAATAATACATTTGTACATAATACTTTAGAGGAGATGCACTTTTGTAGTGACCTGCCATGTTATAAGGATTTCCAAAGAAAAAGAAAAGCAGTACCAATTTATTTTGTAATGGACTGTATATTAAGTGTTGGGACTATAATATAATGGTTGGCAGCTGTTTAAATCAATTAAGTATTAATAATAATGTATTAATAGTAACAAGCTGATTAAAAAAAGCACAGATAACTTAAACATTCATATGTAACAAAAAAAGAGCATTTTAGAAAAATTATTCATTTTAGCAGACTATTGCTGTATCTTTGTGTCGGATGGCTAACATATTAGACATCTAGAGTGCTGCTTGTTGGCTTGGCGTAAGTTGCACTTTCCTTTATTCTAAGGGAAAAAAATACACTAGAATCTGGAAAATGTATTTCTTCAAAAGATTCAAAATTCAAAAATACGACCACAGTGGTCATATAGGTTTGAGAAAAAGGACACAGCGGAGTTCAGGGTGGTAGCTATCTTCAGTATATGAGTATTTTGTACAAGTACTAAGGTCCACTCCTACTAATGGTAGGAGCTGCATGAATCACATTGAAGTGGCAGGAATAAATCAGTAATAGGATTCAGGTACGTCAGGGGTAAATGTATTTATTTAGAAAGCCAAGATCTTGAGGCGCAACTATTGGGCGGACTACATGGGAGCGTTTGTTTGCACTGGCTGTAATGTCTTTGAAAATCTGATTGTAAGCTCTTGTGAACAAGACATCCATGAAGAAGCGACTATGCCCCAGGTCTATATATGGAAAGAATACTCTGGATACACGCAGACGTTACCACCCAGCTACATCTTAATTACACGTCCATGTCTTTATTTCAGCCTCCTGCATGCATGAAATACAATTAGGGGATTTGATGAAAGGATTGATTAAACATGGACTGGCTATAATGGGATTGGCTGTAATCTTGTACCTCATCCGTATTGTAAATGATCTGCAGTCCGGAGGAGATCATCTGTACCAGGTAGAGGAGGAACAGCGAGACGGCGTTAATCTGCAAGGAAGTAAATAACAAAAGAGGAACCATTACTGACAAACAAAAACAAGATTTACCAATAATAACTATACCTTGGATACACTTTATATCATTAGCATGCAGTGAATAGGGTGCATGTCCAGGTTTCTTGTTAAAAGATCATTGTCCTGCCATGACCAGCAGCAGTGTGATACTCTAATAGGATAATAGTCAATAATAACATTCATATTAAAGGTTACTTTTCAAAGGCCAGCTTTGCATTTAAAAGGTGACCACCCTGGCTACTAAATGCATGAGATACGAGGTTGGCATCTGTGGCCACTTATATCGTATACACAGTAATTTTGTCCATTGTACAGGGATATGTGATATATGCAACAAACTAACCATATTAGATGCTGTGTAAACCATAAACATTATCTTTTTCTAGAGAAAATCCTTTTTTTGAGCATTCTGCTTACATATAGAACTTGTGCACCTCCTGACAGCTCGGAGCCTGAGGGCAGATTGTATTGACTGAGCAATGGATGGAGGAGGAGGGAGAGGGGAGGGGGATTTGACACCTATATGCTTAGAATCAATAAATGCCGGCATGGTCCTGCAGAAATCTAAACACCCCCTCACTTTTTCAAATATGGATGCCAACAGGGGTCAGCAGGAACATTTATTTTTTTATTTTTTATTTTTTTGTTACTAGTTAGGCTTTCACACTTAAAAATAAAATACAAATTAATAAATATTTACTTGAGAACAAATAACTCTCAGGAGCTCGTTGTGCCCACAGGATATATCTCTTTTTAATGGCACAGCTAAAATAATCAACAAAAACTGATCTCATATTAGGATAGATAGGATCAGTCCTGGACAGTCACAACCAGGCCAGGATTTGAGGATATCCCTGCTGTGTACAGGTGAGACTATAGCTTCTTCGGTCATTCTGACTCAAGATACTAAATTGCTCATTCTCATTATAACATCTCTTACATCTCAAGGGCCACTGAATTTTTTAAAGAATGTTCTTTCCAAGACACTGACTTTATTAAGAGCAAAATATTTTCAACTTGGGGAAAAAAACGCTATATTTTATTTATTATCTTCCATTATGCTTTGCTTATTTTTCTCCATAACCTAATTTTGACCTAGGAGGGAACTTGGATGCAAACTCGACCTTTACTCTGTTCTGATGGAATTAATACCTTGGAATTTACAGAAAACATTAAACTGATTAATATGCAGACGCAACTATAACATGGATTTCACAGAATTGATTCACTTTAGAAAAAATGGATACCACAACATAGAGCCAGATCTTCATGCACTTTATATTGTTGGAGATTTGATCTAATTTCCTTGTCAGTGCCATGATCTGTGTTAGATTACAGAGTAAGACGCGCTGAGAGCACAATAAGCCCGCGCTAAATCTCATGGCCATACAGGTTCCCATCATGTATTGTGTTAGCGAGTATTGACATATAAATAGAATTAATGGGAAATCTGTTTTTATAAAGTGATATTTTTTGCGTGGGGGTCTCTACTTCACCCTGAACCAGATGCTGTACAAAGCGGAGCTCAGGTTTATGTGCAGTGACAGGGAGCAAATCCTACATATTTATAACATACATTAAGGGACTACCTTATGATGAAAAAGTATCTATCTGTGTGTGTGTTCAGTTGTAGCCGACTCTTTGTGACCCTATGGACTGCATCACGCCAGGCACATCTATTGTCATATCTCTGGTTGTGTTTATCCATAAAGTTCTCTTGGCAAAGATACTGGAGTGCCAAGCTTATTTTTATTTTCCAGTGGACCACAAATTGTCTATGATCTGCCCAACTTGGGTGACCCTGCATGTTATAGCTCACAGCTTCATTGTAGTGCACAAGTCTTCACAACGACAAGCCATAATGTCATGGGCACTACAATGAAGCTGTGAGCTATAACATGTACGGACACTCAGGATTATATATATGTATATATATATATATATATATATGTATATATATATGTATATATATACATATATATATATATATATATATATATATATATATATATATATATATATATATATATACACATACACATACACACATATACATATACATACACACACACCGGGCCTTGCAAAAGTATTCACCCCCTTGACTTTTTACCTATTTTGTTACATTACAGCCTTAAGTTCAATGTTTTGTTAATCTGAATATTATGTGATGGATCAGAACACAATAGTCTAAGTTGGTGAAGTGAAATGAGAAAATATATACATGAAACTATTTATTAGAAACAGAAAACAGAAAATTGTCATGTGCGTATGTATTCACCCCCTTTGTATTGAAGCCCATAAAAAGCTCTGGTGCAACCAATTACCTTCAGAAGTCAAATAATTAGTGAAATGATGTCCACCTGTGTGCAATCTAAGTGTCACGTGATCTGTCATTACATAGACACACCTTTTTTGAAAGGCCCTAGAGGCTGCAACACCTAAGCAAGAGGCATTATGCTGTGGGGATGTTTTTCAGCAGCCGGGACTGGGAAACTGGTCAGAGTTGAGGGAAAGATGGATGGTGCTAAATACAGGGATATTCTTGAGCAAAACCTGTACCACTCTGTGCGTGATTTGAGACTAGGATGGAGGGTCACCTTCCAGCAGGACAATGACCCCAAACACATGGCTAAAGCATCACTTGAGTGTTTTTTAAGGGGAAACATGTAAATGGGTTGGAATGGCCCAGTCACAGCCCAGACCTCAATCCAATAGAAAATCTGTGGTCAGACTTAAAGATTGCTGTTCACAAGCGCAAACCATCCAACTTGAAGGAGCTGGAGCAGTTTTGCAAGGAGGAATGGGCAAAAACCCCAGTGCTAAGATGTGGCAAGCTCATAGAGACTTATCCAAAGCGACTTGAGGCTGCGATTGCCACAAAAGGTGGCTCTGCAAAGTATTGACTTTAGGGGGGTGAATAGTTATGTACATTGACTTTTTCAGTTATTTTGTCCTATTTGTTGTTTACTTCACAATAAAAAAAAAAAACATCTTCAAAGTTGTGGGCATGTTCTGTAAATTAAATGATGCAAATCCTCAAACAATCCATGTTTATTCCAGGTTGTGTGGCAACAAAACACGAAAAATGCCAAGGGGGTGAATACTTTTTCAAGGCACTGTGTGTATATATATATATATATATATATATAGTACATTTGCGTTAACATTTGAATCTCTAAAACAAGTTAAAAAAAACAGTTTCCAGCTCAGAATTCCAAGAAAAATAGTAAGCATATGCCCCTTGTATAAAACAGCTTTGAACAAAGCTAGGGTTGGATTATACACAAATACACAATCCATTTTAATACTGATACAGTGGCTTGTGCATAATCCATCCTATGTTATGCTTTAAAGCGGAGTAATGTAGTGAAACTATGCCGAAAAGTAGCCATGTATAAAGGGAGCAAAAACTAATTGTGGGCTCATTTGCATGTCCCTGGCAAGTTTCCAAGAGTGCAGTTCAATAACTATTTCTGGGAAACCTGAGCAGTATATTCGTTTTTTACATTATTTTAAAACATAAAAAAAAATATATATATATATGTATATATGTGTGTATAGAGGTGTTTAGATTTCTGCAAGACAAAACCGGCATTTATTGATTCTAAGCATATAGGTGTCAAATCCCCCTCCCCTCTCCTTCCTCCTCTGTCCACCGCTCAGTCGATACAACCTGCCCTCAGGCTCCAAGCTGTTTTGAGGTGCACAAGTCAGATAAGACATTCCATATGTAAGCAGAATGCTCAAAAATAACATTTTTCTCATAAAAAAATGAATAAATATAATAATGTTCATGGTTTACACAGCAACTAATATTGTTAGTTTGTACAATATGGCACCTATCCCTACTTACAATTGACAAAATATAGCATTAAGCAGAAAAATGTAATTCAATTACTTTTAATTATAAAAAAAAAATATATATATATATATATATATATATATATATATATATATATATATATGTAAAGAGCATTAAAAACATTCCACATATTGTATTAGCAGCTATTCTGTACAATAAATATTTCCGGAGAAATTCTGCATTGTCTGCTCAGATTCTTTATGTTAATGTGCGACTTAATGAGCTAATTTGCTGCTCAATGTGCTTGGTAATGAGTGTGTGAGTGTGAGAGAGAGAGAGTGTGTGTGTGTGTGTGTTCTAACTAGCAAAATTTACTTTAAAGGGACATGGAAGGTAACTGGATGATACTAGGTATATAATATCCCTGTATATCTATTATTTTTATGTACTTTATTTGATTAAGAAGTGCTTATAAGGATGGTTTTAAAATCATACAAATAGTGCCTGTATGGGTCTCCCTTCTGCAGTGTATGCGGACACAGTCTCCGTAGGGCAGCAGTATAGTGTCTAAGCCTATCAGGGGTCACGCATCAGCAGCATGTTTCTGAGAGATGGTCACTGATTGGTTAGTATGAGAAACTGCACACCCAGTACTACAGAGTCTGAATCTGCATACACTTCAGTGGGCAGGCCCATATAGGGACTATTTGTTTGATTATAGGCATTTCCTAATACAGTACATGTTAATAAATAGACAGAGACAGGTATATTCTATACCTAGTAACACCCAGGAACCTTCCTTATCCCTTTAATGCCATTCCCTACAATCTCTATGTAATATCCCACAGCCCGGCCTCAGGTTTATCTAAATGACAGACGCTTTGAGGAGCGCGTCTCCAGAACACTTTAAATAATGACTGAAGCCGTATGTTGTGTATCAGGGGAGGCCGCGGTCTGTTCTGCTGCTGACATCGGAGGCATCGTATCCGTCCCCCGCTGGGCCCTCTAGGAAGCTACAGAAATATTACACTGATCCCTCGCTTTAGTCTCATACTCATTTCTAGTAAACAAACTGGAAAAACACTACTTTTATTGTTAAAATAGCAGCATTTCTACACTCAGCGTGTTCTTATCTTCAAGATGAAGCTGTACTGTATCTCCGGCAATGTGAACATTTCAGTAATGAAACATAAGAGAAAGGTTACAGTGAAATTGTCTCAGCTGTCCTTAGTAGTTGTTCAGTTGTGTCTGACTCCCCATGGCCCTATGGAATGCAGCACACTAGATACAACTTGTGTTTGGTGAACTGACTAAGAGTAACTTTAATGACAATACGATCTGTAAAGTCTATACCTGCAGATGTCCATAATCCTGGTATGAGATGATCTCGTCTCCAGTGTCAATGTTGAAAATAGAATGAAGACATTTCAGGGGGCTCGGGTCCTGCTTGTACTGCTCCACCTGGAAGACAAAGATGGAGAGAATCCTCAGCGCTTACAATAGTACATACATACACACTAGTAACATGCCTGTCATAAATTACAGTGTCATATATGTTATGTGAACCCTTTGTCTCTCTGTGTGCCCACTCTCTGCCCTCTGTCTTGTTCAGTGTCATCTCTCTGAAGTGTGTGTGCTTTGTCTCTCCCCTTCTCCCTCCCCCTCCCTTTCTCTTCCCTTCCTTTCTCCCTCTCTTCCACCCTCCCTCCCACTCCCTTCCTTCCTTTCTCCCTCCCCCTCTCTTCCACCCTCCCTCCCCCTCCCTCCCTTCCTTTCTCCCTCCCCCTCCCTCCCTTCCTTTCTCCCTCCCCCTCTCTCCCTTCCTTTCTCCCTCCCCCTCTCTCCCTTCCTTTCTCCCTCCCCCTCTCTCCCTTCCTTTCTCCCTCCCCCTCTCTCTTCCACCCACCCACCCTCCCCCTCTCTCTTCCACCCACCCTCCCCCTCTCTCTTCCACCCACCCTCCCCCTCTCTCTTCCACCCACCCTCCCCCTCTCTCTTCCTTTCTCCCTCCCCCTCTCTCTTCCTTTCTCCCTCCCCCTCTCTCTTCCTTTCTCCCTCCCCCTCTCTCTTCCTTTCTCCCTCCCCCTCTCTCTTCCTTTCTCCCTCCCCCTCTCTCTTCCTTTCTCCCTCCCCCTCTCTCTTCCTTTCTCCCTCCCCCTCTCTCTTCCTTTCTCCCTCCCCCTCTCTCTTCCTTTCTCCCTCCCCCTCTCTCTTCCTTTCTCCCTCCCCCTCTCTCTTCCTTTCTCCCTCCCCCTCTCTCTTCCTTTCTCCCTCCCCCTCTCTCTTCCTTTCTCGCTCCCCCACTCTTCCTTTCTCGCTCCCCCACTCTTCCTTTCTCGCTCCCCCACTCTTCCTTTCTCGCTCCCCCACTCTTCCTTTCTCCCTCCCCCTCTCTTCCTTTCTCCCTCCCCCTCTCTTCCTTTCTCCCTCCCCCTCTCTTCCTTTCTCCCTCCCCCTCTCTTCCTTTCTCGCTCCCCCTCTCTTCCTTTCTCGCTCCCCCTCTCTTCCTTTCTCGCTCCCCCACTTGCTTGCTTCCTCCCTCCTCTCTCAGTCTCCCTCCTTCCCGGTCCCCCTCCCTTTCGCCGCCGGGCATGCACAGCTGCTAGATTCCCCCAGACTGTGCAGGCGTTACTAATATCTAATAACTATTATAGCGGGTATTACTGACAAAAAGTGGGATATCATTTAAAGGGATATGTATGTTGTACCTGCAGAAGGTATTTGTTAATGTGTCAGAGTATGTTTCCTTTTTTTTTATATGAACAGTAACAATATTTACATTTGTTATGCTCTGTGGAGCTGGCCTCAGTCCGTGAGCAGTAATCTGGCCGCATGCAGCATGCTTGTCTGCTATTGGGCCAGACACCAACATTCAAGCCTATCTGTGCATCGCTCTCTGCATTTCCTGTTACTTTAAAGAAAATGTATACAGTTTCAGGAATATAATATCCATTTACTTGTTTGTACTTTTTATTATTAAGAAGTGCTTATAAGCTCTATTTTTACAATCTAAAATCAAACAAATAGCTCCTGGACCTCTGCAGCTCACAAATACACAGACTCTGTAGTACTGAATATGCAGTGTCTCATATTAACCAGTGAGTATCTCTCAGCAACATTATGGTGGAGACAGACTCGGGGTAATATTCAGTTTTAAACCCTTTTATTTACAGGTAACTTTATTGTTGAATTCATAAAAACACATTTCTTGAACTAGCAAGTGGCAAACTAGATACTCACAGCTTACCCCACAGCTTAGCTTTAAGAAGAGCCCAATGGGATAAGACTAGACAATCGGGCATAGGCCCAACCCAAATTCTCAATGCCAAAGGAAACCAATCCAACACACAAGTCTCCAGCAATGGGCTAATACCAGCGCAGTCTGATCTTAGAATGGAAGTTTAATACTGAATATTCCTTCTTTAAATCACTGAATACAAATGTAATTAATGATCATGGTCTCATTAAGACAGCTAGTCCCTCTAGTTGGGTCATTACAAGGCTCCTTTACATCTTATTGCTGCAATCTTTCACTCCAGCATCCTCTCTGACAGTGTAAGGCGAGCAATGTGCACAATGTCACTCTGCATTACTGTACAGCGTAACGCACACGTCCCCTGGCGCAGGTTGTACACCGGCGCCTTTCAAGGAGCGAAGGTGTTAAAAGGGAAATATTTAGAGCAGTTTGCAAGTTTTCAGCTTTCATGATCAACAAATTTGATATCCGTGCAGGAGGCCGCGCTGCATAAGCTTTGCTGATTAATGGGGCATGCTGCTGGAGAACAAAAAGACAAAGAGCAAGCATGGAAAGAGTCCAAAACGCAGGGAAGGCGTCCAGCGCCCAGCGCCGGGAGGGAGGGAACATGAGGGTAATCAGCCGGGGCGTTATATTCTGCTTTCTAAGCACTGTTACATTTATATACTTGCAGAATGTCATTTTATTAATGTATAGTTAACCAGTTCCTGTGCATTTAAAAAGAGACTGATGTACACCTCAAAACTAATTGCAGAGACCAAAAACTCACCCAGAAGCTCATGTTTTTTTAAGGTATATATGCGACTTGATCAGTTCAAAGTAATTCTGTTAGAACTGTAAAGAGGAAGCTACAAGTCCACGTAGAAACGTCAGCTTCTCTTTAAGGGGCAAATGTAATGCTCTTAGAATTAGGTTTCATTTGTTTATTTAAGAATTAATTCGCAATAAAATTAGAATTTTAATAAAATAAATTAAAAGTACTGTATATACTCGAGTATAAGCCGACCCGAGTATAAGCCGAGGAACCTATTTTACCACAAAATACTGGGAAAACGTAGTGACTCGAGTATAAGCAGAGGGTGGGAAATGTGCTGCCCCCTGTGTCCCTCTTGTGCCCTCTGTGTCCCCCCTAGCTCTTTCTTCTGAAAAACTTAGCTTATTCAAGTATATACGGTAGCTTTTACAACTTGTATCTGAATTTTAGGGTCTCAGGGACGACATCAGCTGCTTCTCTCCACCCCTTATTAGAAGCCCAGGGGGCGTGGATGCATTTGCCCAAAAGGCAACCTTAAAAAATGAACGCCCCCTCTAGATGTTTCTGTTGTGGCCACTGTTTTTTGCTCCAGATACAGATAAAGACTTCTATCAAAACAGCCTCCTGGGCAGATCCTCTCACATCCCCTGGAACTCTAAAGTCAAATGTAAGTTTGAGAAGGCACATTGATGTTTTTTTTATTGCTAACCAGTGAATTAATAAACAAATGAACTCTACTGTGTGACACTACAGGGGTGCTTTGATACCTTTAGCCATACAGTCCCAGAGTACCCACGCTAGTTACCTTATCCGCCTGCCGCATGTAGCAGTACAGAATCCCTCGCATGCATTTGATGGCCGAATGCTCCAATTCATGAGTCCTCCCTTTGTCATCATCGATGCGCCTGCATTAAACAGAAATAAACGAGCAGCACATCAGTACAAGCCGAGCTCTCAGGCTACAAATGACATTTACACAGATTATTATTATGTTTTATTTGTAGAGCACCAGCCAATTCCATAGTGCTCGGGGTACAATAAATACAAGGATAAGACCTGACATACATAAATAAGACAAGACGCTGCACTTGTACATATACATTGGTACAGGAGATGGGGGACCTCATGAGAGCTCACAATCTAATTGGTAACAGAGGTGGTAGAGTGTCGGGTTAAAAATCCCTTAGAGTTCCTCTCTCGCAACCAATCAAAAGGAGCAAAACCAGGACGTCTTCATCAAATTTATTTATTTACAAGCTTTGAGCCCAAAATGTTGTCTCTCGGTCACACACTCACGGAAGAATAGCAACATATTTACCACTAGAAACTTGCCCGCCATAAATGACGGTATCATATGATATGTTCAATTGTCTGTGCGGTCTCTCTCTGTGCGCTCCCTCCCCTCTACCCTCTCTCTGTCCCTCTCTAAGCCTCCTTTCTGTCCCTCCCTCCCTTCCTCTGAGCCTCCTCTCTCCCCCTCTCTTTCTGCCATCTTTCTCTCTCCCTCCCAGCGCCGTGGATCTGCCACACATGTGCACTACTTTACGTAAATCGGACGCAACTGCGCATGGACGATTTTCCACAAATTTACAGACAGCAATTGTGAGTAACACCTGCGCAAAACGCATCTTGCAGGCGTAACTCACAACTGAAAACTATTATAGGTGATTACCAAATGTCACTTTCCCATTCTAATCAGTGGTCAGTTGGGAAACAGTCTGTGTGGTCAGTCAACCACTGAAGTCAAACGCTAGTTTGTAGGCAAAACAAAACGTATATATATGTGGTCTTTGCATATGCCAAGGTCTATTGGTTAGAAGTTTCATTCAGGCAAAAATATAATATAAGGTGCTATAACCCTATAGCAGTTTACAAAATGGCGGCCATAAAAAATAAGAATTTTACAATTTTTCCCACAAGTGACATGAGTTGAAGAATTGTCCCCTGGAGAGAACTGTTGGTGTGTCCCTTTAATGGGAGCTATTTCTTATAAATAAAATGAACATATACATGCACAGTTGTGCAAAAATGCTGGCTCCTAGGAATTTTGCAGAGTTATAATATACTCCCATGAACTGACCCCCTTCCTAGCTCCAAGCTTTTGGCTCCTGGCGCCGGACGTTTATTTCGGCCACTTGGGCCCCGTCAGAGAGATGCAGCTGAACTCCCTAAAGCACAATGAGCAAGGGGTCCACGTCTGGAGCCCCTTATCAGCCTTAGGGACACTAAGCCCCAAGGGTCATTTGAATAAAAAGGTTAGAGGTGCTCAATCAGAGAAGAAAGTAACCTAAATAGGTTAGATCTACAGACATGATAACTAATGGAGCCGGCACTAAACAGAAAGCTGCATGACCAAGTAGGTCCGTATATGGCCGGTGATGGCACTTTTTGCCATCAGTGAGGGGTGAGCTACTGGGACGCCAACTAAGCTCCTGGAAATATACCCTCCATTGGAAAATCCCACTTTGCTCCAATGATGTGCAGGAACACACTACGTTTCCTACAGCTTTCCTTCTAGTTATACGTTTAGAAATCACAACAACCCTTATTTAGCTTATGGTGGCCAAAAGTGATGGAAGCCCTCCACCGCGCAGTACATTTGTGTTCACTATTGACCGTCTAAAAATAAGTCAACCTTATTTCCTGCTCAAACATTCAAGAAATGGTTATTGCACTGCACCCTGGGAAACAGGGACGGGGACATGCACATGAGTCCACAATGCATTTTCACTCCTTGATCCAATACCACTGTATATATTGCTTCTTTTAGGAATATATTTGCTGTGTTACACAGCTTTAAAGCATAGGATGGATTATGCACAAGTTAGGAGACCTACCCACCGACAGCTGTATCGATGGATCTCATCAGTGTGGGCTGGTTCCTAACTTGTGGGGAGGCTATTTACCTTATGGATAGAAGCCTCCACCATATTGAGTACAGTAAAAGTATATGTTCACATTTGAATGTCGAAAAATATGTTAGAAACAAGAGAAAGCAATAAGAACAAAGCCGGCTGCAACTCTACAGGAAAGAGGTTTCACTTCAGACCTTTATAACACTGAAAGACACACGTTGGCATTTCAATATCTCATTAATAAAATCTAGATTTTACAAAATGAGATAATTTTAAAGAATAATCCCAAATGTATATAAGTGTGACAAGGGACAGGATGGGCGTGCTTATTATATACGGGCACATATAGGGCACACAATCCTGTCCATTTATCATGTTATCATTAAATAGATATCTGTAAGAGAAAATCCTCTGGATTCCAATGAATTCTAATTAGCTCGTCTCAGGCTGCAGCCACAAGACGTGCCGCGGAAGTGATTATAATCTCACAGCATTATAGTGAATGTCAATACATAGTAAATTATTCATCGTCCCGAGTCGCTCTCTGCGCATCTCAGCTGAGCTAGCGCACCTGCACAGGAGGAATAAGACGCCAACTCCAAACGGAGACTCCTGAAGGCGCCGAGAGGCGACACGAATACACCTGTAAACAGGTTCAAAGAGATACCAGCATCAAGTCACAATGTATTATATATTCATATATATCCTTTACTAGCCATGGTATGTATTACATAGGAATCTAAAGGGATATGGGAATGTTATTATGTATATAATATCCCTGTATCTAATTACTTGTATGTACAAAGTGATTATAAGCACTGTTTTACTGCCTAAAATAAAAGTAGTCCCTGCATGGGTCTGCCCACCGCATCTCACAAAGACAAATAAATACTCTATAGTACTTGCTGTGAGGGGTGTCATACTAGCCAATCAGTGACCATAGCCCAGCAACATGCTGCTGAGTTGTGGTCCCTGATAGGCTAGGACGCTACACTGCACATCCAGCCCTACAGGGTCTGTGTCTGCATACGCTGCAGCTGGCAGACCCATACAGGGACTTTTTTTGAGCACTCCTCAATATAATAAAGTACATTAAAGTAAATAGATACACAGGGATAATATACACCTAGTAACATACAGAAACATTCCATATCCTTTTAAGATGAACAAAAATCCATTTTTAATCATTTGTAACATTAATATTCAGTATTAAATTCATTTTTGAAGATAAAAGTTACTAGTTGATTGTCTGTTTCCACCCTAATAAGGTCATTAAGTGGAAAGAGAGTGAATGTGTGGTTAAGAGATTGGCCTAAAGAGTTTCAAGGATTTGACCATACAATTGACCATAGGCTGCCAGCACAGAAAACATTTTTTGTGTGACGAGTAACCACTTAAACGCAGCAAGACTCCGGCTACTTAGTGGAGGGCATTGTGTAGGTCTAACTTCTTGCTTGAAGACACCGTCTTTCCAAGTACCGGTAAGTTGATTGCTGAATTTTGCATTTTTAAATCATTGAATAAGAATCAATGAGTAATGCCTAATTAAAGGGCCAGTGTAAGCAATTTTCATGTTAAACCTAATTTTTACATCATCGTTAATAAACATTAAATCTAATCAGAATTAATTTGGGGTTTTGTGGTTTTACTTCCATATGGATGATACATCTAGCACTCAGAGGACTTATGTGCCCCTAGGTATTTATTTACATTAACATAATACAAGTTATGTTTATTAATATACCCCCCATGATCCTGTCTAGGTTAAAGGACTATCATATAAACGCCATAACAACATAAACTGTACGTTTTAATTAGGCACTGCTCATTAATAAAATTAATTTGCAATGAGAATATTCAACAAGAAACTTCCTTTCAAAGCTCAGACTCAGCTGCTGGTTGTCTCCGCCCGCTAGAAGGTCAATGGGGACAGTGGCCTTGTCCAGCAGGCAATGTGACCTAACAACAATCTGGCTGGGGTCTTATTGTGTTAAAGAGGTTTCCGTTAGCAACAAGCTCATGCTGTGGGGGCAGCCTATAAATCGCTGTTTATTTATTTACACAAACTGAAATACCCCCAGAGGGGAGAAAAAGAACAATACAAACATTCAGATTGCAAAGTGCTTCTATTACAGTGCAGTGTCCCCTTACTTATTATCATATGCAGTATGGATGACACGTGGGAGGGGTCAGTTATTCTGCTGCTTCAATTTACTGGTCGCCGTTTAGTCGTTCAATCGTGTCCGACTCTCCTTGACCCTATGGACCACAGCACACCAGGCACATCTTGGGTGTGGTTGTGCTTATTCCTAAGTTTTCTTGGCAAAGCATGTTGCCAGTTCTTTCTCCAGTAGACTGCGGTTTGTCTGACCTCTCTACTATCTTGGGTGCCCCTACATGGTATAGCTCACAGCTTCATTGAAGTACAAAAACAAGGTAGAGATCCTTTTACTACATGCTTTCAATAAGACTAATAAATCTAATCAGCCTATCTTCTGATCCATGGCCCTATGAGGGCCACCATTAGTCCAGGACCTGTAAAAACAAGCAGATCTGGCCTGTAGGACCAAGTTGCCCAGCATTGTTTATGTGGCACTCCCGCGTTTGCTTTCTGCAGACAGCACTATCAGATCTCCGTCTTCCCTAAGTAGCTGTCTCATCGAGATGCGTCCTCTTTTGGATGTTAGAGCGCTAGACAGACGTAAAGTATTTGTCAAATCACTCACATGTACACTCCTTGCAGGAGCCCGGGATACAGCGAGACATTCTCTTGCAGAAATCTAACTTGCCAATGCTACTTAACGAGCACATTGATGTTCTGATGAGACGCCGCGTTGGAAGTGACATTAGCCCAGAAAGAAGATGGGACCTGCCCGGCATGCCAAGTGCCCAACAGATACCACGTGTCATCATACATTACATATCCATGAGTACCTGCCAGCGTCCTCATTACACCGACAACAATACTTCAGCAGCATATACCTCTGTCTGAATCTGTTTAGTGATCAACGGGAATTGAGGCAATAAGAGCAAAAATCTGCAATCATCAAAACGAAGTATAAATTCAGCAAGAAACAGCTTGTAAGCAGAGAAGAAGCACCTGGTCAGTACGCGGCACGCAGCACACGGCTCATTAGGAGCAAATATTAATCCGGTTTAGCAGAAGCCCAGAAAGCCGGTGCTGGGTTATTAGCCTCATTAAATTAAGGATACGTTTTAAAACTCCAAGTTTACGGGTATTAAATCAGCCCTGTAACGCATCTCGCAGCGGACTTTGCGTGTTAACACGCAGGATGGACGAGAATAGGCTACGTGCTGAGAAACAGTGCGCACTTAAATCCTTTGATCCGTCGAGCCCGGAAGCGCTACGTTTTCAATTCAGCTATTAAATTGCAACGTGGTAACTCGCGAGTAAGCACGTAACACGCAAATGGAGACCAAAGCCCAACGTGTGCTCGAGAGCACCCGTAAGGGGGGCAAAGTACAAAACGTAGCACTTGTAATGCAAATAACACTCCACTGTACATTTATTAAAAGGGAAAAATGATGTTAGGTCTTCGAATTAATAGCACAACATTCTCAAGCCCGCAAATGGGCCCCAAAAAATACAGTGCCTTGGAAAAGTATTCACCCCTTTGTTACATTTTGTTACATTACAGCCTTAAGTTCAATGTTTTGTTAATATGAATTTTATGTGATGGATCAGAACACAATAGTCTAAGTTGGTGAAGTGAAAAGTATATACATAAAGCTATTTTTTTACAAATAAAAAATAGAAAATTGGCATGTGCGTATGTATTCACCCCCTTTGTTATGAAGCCCATAAAAAGCTCTGGTGCAACCAATTACCTTCAGACGTCACATAATTAGTGACATGATGTCCACCTGTGTGCAATCTAGGTGTCACATGATCTGTCATTACATTCACACACGTTTTTTGAAAGGCCCCAGAAGCTGCAACACCTAAGCAAGAGGCACCACTAACCAAACACTGCCATGAAGACCAAGGAACTCTCCAAACAAGTAAGGGACAATGTTGTTGAGAAGTACAAGTCAGGGTTAGGTTATAAAAAAATATCCAAATCTGTGATGATCCCCAGGAGCTCCATCATATCTATCATAACCAAATGGAAAGAACATGGCACAACGGCAAACCTGCCAAGAGACGGCCGCTCACCAAAACTCACGGACTGGGCAAGGAGGGCATTAATCAGAGAGGCAGCACCGAGACCTAAGGTAACCCTGAAGAGACTGGAGTATCTGTACATAGGACGACAATAAGCCATACGCTCCATGGAGTTGGGCTTTATGGCAGAGTGGCCAGAAGAAAGCCATTACTTTCAGCAAAAACACAAAATGGCACGACTTGAAAATGGACAAATGTTTTAGAAAGGAAGAAGAATAAATAGATATTATTTTTTGGAAGGACACAAAAGGCATTTTTTATATAAATGTCATAACTATGTGACTTAATTAAAGGACTATTGTAGTTTAAGCAAATAAAAGGATACTTGTTGGTGTAATATGGACAGCTGTGTAAGCCATGGAAAGAAAAGATTAATAGTAATATAGCAATGTCTGAAAACTGTTTATGAGTAAAGGAATCCATTTTGTATTTGCTATAACACCTCCTGAGAGCTGGATCGGGAGGGTAGGTTTTATGTTTTATCAGTGGAGGGAAATTGGAGAGGAGGCTTTGTCGGATAACTGGATCAAACTACATTTGACAGCACACCTTGCTTATACCTTGAAATGCAAGTACTGCTTTACAGGTATTTATATTTCCTGTTACAGACACACCACTTGTTTCATGGATGCCACCATGGTCCAGAGAGGCATCAACATTTATTTTTTCTAATTAAAAATTAGCTGTGTGACTTTTTTCTTAGTCATGTTTAAAACATGTATGCATTTTCATTGCACAGTGGCCCTTTAACTGTATCCTTCCCAATGTAGTTGTCACATTAAATGTGCACAAATCCCAAGAGTAACAGATTGTCAGTTTCTGGAGTTTCCGCTTTTCTTTTTCATGATAGCTGCCATGTTGCACACCTGTGACCTAAGGTTAAGGGTCTTTACACAACCAGTGTCTTGTACAGCTATGTTGCAAGCCTGACCATCAACTTTTCCCTATAGGCCACAGTAGTGAAACGTGGCACACTACTTTAGAGAAAACAGGAAGAAAAGGGGAAGTTTCCGAAAGTAATAACTTGGGGATTCTTAGAAGTAACTGAAATGTATTATTTTATGATGATTACATTATTGGGTATATAATAGAGTCACCTATCTAAAAAACAAAAATACTTTAAGTGTATGTTTAAAGGGAAGCATCAAAAGGTCCCAAAATGAAAATGACTGGATGTTTAAAAAAAATAAAATAAATCCAATGTAGTACAATTACTAAACATATGAAATATTATCAGTGCCCTAGGTCCCCTCCCCGTTGCCAAAACAGATAAACAGAAACCACAATGGCTGCCTCGGCATAACATAATTGCATACCATATCTAATAAGGGCTGTATATATTTATTTTTTCACTTTCCAAAAACATTTTTGCTCATCACCATGGCCAATTCTTAAAAAAAATGCATATTTCGAACAAAGGACTTTGGTTTTTCTTAAAGGTACACTGTAATAAAAGTGCTTTTAAAACGGACTGTAAACTAAAAGTTATGTTAGTCATACAATAAAGCAACACTTGCTCTCTCCCCCTCACCTAATGGGTGCGATGCTGAACCCAGGGAATGTAACGCCAAAACTGCCCTGGCTCAGTCACTCATGCCCGGGGAATGTAACCCCAACACAGCCCTGGCTCAGTCACTCATGCCCAGGGAATGTAACCCCAACACAGCCCTGGCTCAGTCACTCATGTCCGGGGAATGTAACCCCAACACTGCCCTGGCTCAGTCACTCATGTCCGGGGAATGTAACCCCAACACTGCCCTGGCTCAGTCACTCATGCCCGGGGAATGTAACCCCAACACTGCACTGGCTCAGTCACTCATGCCCGGGGAATGTAACCCCAACACTGCCCTGGCTCAGTCACTCATGCCCGGGGATGTAACCCCAACACTGCCCTGGCTCAGTCACTCATGCCCGGGGAATGTAACCCCAACACTGCCCTGGCTCAGTCACTCATGTCCGGGGAATGTAACCCCAACACTGCCCTGGCTCAGTCACTCATGCCCGGGGAATGTAACGCCAACACTGCCCTGGCTCAGTCACTCATGTCCGGGGAATGTAACCCCAACACTGCCCTGGCTCAGTCACTCATGCCCGGGGAATGTAACGCCAACACTGCCCTGGCTCAGTCACTCATGTCCGGGGAATGTAACCCCAACACTGCCCGGACTCAGTCACTCAGGTCCGGGGAATGTAACCCCAACACTGCCCTGGCTCAGTCACTCATGCCCGGGGAATGTAACCCCAACACTGCACTGGCTCAGTCACTCATGCCCGGGGAATGTAACCCCAACACTGCCCTGGCTCAGTCACTCATGCCCGGGGAATGTAACCCCAACACTGCACTGGCTCAGTCACTCATGCCCGGGGAATGTAACACCAACACTGCCCTGCCTCAGTCACTCATGCCCGGGGAATGTAACGCCAACACTGCCCTGGCTCAGTCACTCATGCCCGGGGAATGTAACGCCAACACTGCCCTGGCTCAGTCACTCATGCCCGGGGAATGTAACGCCAACACTGCCCTGGCTCAGTCACTCATGTCCGGGGAATGTAACCCCAACACTGCCCGGACTCAGTCACTCAGGTCCGGGGAATGTAACCCCAACACTGCCCTGGCTCAGTCACTCATGCCCGGGGAATGTAACCCCAACACTGCACTGGCTCAGTCACTCATGCCCGGGGAATGTAACACCAACACTGCCCTGCCTCAGTCACTCATGCCCGGGGAATGTAACCCCAACACTGCCCTGGCTCAGTCACTCATGCCCGGGGAATGTAACCCCAACACTGCCCTGGCTCAGTCACTCATGCCCGGGGAACGTAACCCCAACACTGCCCTGGCTCAGTCACTCATGCCCGGGGAATGTAACCCCAACACTGCCCTGGCTCAGTCACTCATGCCCAGGGAATGTAACCCCAACACTGCCCTGGCTCAGTCACTCATGCCCGGGGAATGTAACCCCAACACTGCCCTGGCTCAGTCACTCATGCCCGGGGAATGTAACCCCAACACTGCCCTGGCTCAGTCACACATGCCCAGGGAATGTAACCCCAACACTGCCCTGGCTCAGTCACTCATGCCCCGGGAATGTAACCCCAACACTGCCCTGGCTCAGTCACTCATGCCCCGGGGAATGTAACCCCAACACTGCCCTGGCTCAGTCACTCATGCCCCGGGGAATGTAACCCCAACACTGCCCTGGCTCAGTCACTCATGCCCCGGGGAATGTAACCCCAACACTGCCCTGGCTCAGTCACTCATGCCCCGGGGAATGTAACCCCAACACTGCCCTGGCTCAGCCACTCATGCCCAGGGAATGTAACGCCAAAACTGCCCTGGCTCAGTCACTCATGTCCGGGGAATGTAACCCCAACACTGCCCTCACTCAGTCACTCATGCCCGGGGAATGTAACCCCAACACTGCCCTGGCTCAGTCACTCAGGTCCGGGGAATGTAACCCCAACACTGCCCTGGCTCAGTCACTCATGCCCGGGGAATGTAACCCCAACACAGCCCTGGCTCAGTCTCTCATGTTCGGGGAATGTAACCCCAACACTGCCCTGGCTCAGTCACTCATGCCCGGGGAATGTAACGCCAACACTGCCCTGGCTCAGTCACTCATGCCCTGGGAATGTAACCCCAACACTGACCTGGCTCAGTCACTTATGCCCGGGGAATGTAACCCCAACACTGCCCTGGCTCAGTCACTCATGCCCTGGGAATGTAACCCCAACACTGCCCTGGCTCAGTCACTTATGCCCAGGGAATGTAACCCCAACACTGCCCTGGCTCAGTCACTCATGCCCGGGGAATGTAACCCTAACACTGCCCTGGCTCAGTCACTCATGCCCAGGGAATGTAACCCCAACACTGCCCTGGCTCAGTCACTCATGCCCGGGGAATGTAACTCTAACACTGCCCTGGCTCAGTAGTCACTCATGCCCGGGGAATATAACCCCAACACTGCCCTGGCTCAGTCACTCATGCCTGTCTGCTTCCAGGTAACATTGAATTGCAGAGACATAAAGTGGATGGCTCCTGGCATTTGTTGAGCCCTGTAAATTGAAATGTGTATTTAAAGTACAGTATTCAATTTGTTTTCTGGTTGCTTGAGTTCCGGTTAACAGAGTCTACTGTATATATACTAGTGCTACATAATACGTTGGCACATTACAAATAAATGACAATATATATATTTGGGGAGGGTGATGTGTATGTGTATATATGTATTTGGGGAGCGAGGGCAGACGTAGCTTCAAATTTTGTATCATTACTCGATTTCACATTCAGACTAAAAATAGCAGTGTCCCTTTAATGCAATTTAAAATAGCTTAGCTCAGTTGCGTCTTCCCTGCAGATACTATATAACTTAGAAAATATATTTTTTCAGTGAACTTAAAGACAATAAATAGTAAAAAGTCACCTATAAAACAGGGCCCAGGGACCCCGGAAACCTCTTAATAAATAATCCATTAGACAAAGAAGTTGGTTGCAGCTCTATTGTTTGCCTGTAGAAATGTGGGTGTTCAATTCTGCAGAAATCAAATGCTGCCCACAACTCTGTCACTCAAACTGCAACATGGAGTTCACATTAATTGGTCTATTAATGTGGCAATGGATACAAGTTTAGTTAAGTGCCCTAATTACTAGGCAGCCGAATAATGTTTTTCAGGGATTACTGTCCCAGTTTTCCGTATAAGTGAAATGTATAAACTTGAATGAATTTAAGTATGTTCATAATAACAGTAAATGCTGCAGATTTATACTTCTTAATTAACACAATCATAGGTTACAAATAAATGGACTGTACCAAGGGAAATGTTACTGTAAAAGAGACAGCTAATTATATATGTATGTGCTGTAATCATATGCATTGAATGTAGATGCTCTGTAGGTATAATCTGTTAAAATGAGTTTTTTCCCCATAAAATAACCTGAGTATTGTGACGCAACGTGTGTGCGATGACCTGCCACTTATACAGTAAATATCCTATACGACCAAAATCAGTAAACTTTAAAAGGACACGACAGGGGTGGGAATAATGTAAGACAATGTACCAATAAAATGATGGATATTTATAATTGGAAGTTATGAAGAAATGTCATTTAGTAACAGGAAACTAGATATAAATTTACTGCATGTTGGCTCAGGACATCCTCCCACCAAACTATTTGCTGTCAGTACCTAATTACCTCATTACTTAAAGGCTATTGGAGTTAATGGCTTCCTTTTGTGTATGGCTTTGATGTTTCAATATGTAAACAAACATATTTAATCCAGTAATGAGGTAATTAGGTACTGTTAGCAAGACCAGTTTGGTGGGAGGATCTCTTGAGCCGAGTGACAGAAAATGGTGCAAGCGTGGGCTACAAGTGGCCCTTACCAACCAGCCCAGAAGGAAGCCCTTCATCAAGATGCATTATGCTTTCAGAAAATATTTTTGAGCCAGCAGTACATATTTTATGAGAGAGTGAGTGTGCCCACAAATACAGGGGTGAAACCTTCCAGGGAGCCTACGTTCCGAAAATGTGTACTCCTGGCTCCTAAATATTTTTCGAAACGTATGACGGATCTCTCTGAAGTGGTCCATTGCAGAGCCCTGTCTGGCTCCAAAAAATCCTCCTGGTTCCAACATGTTATATATTTTTGCTAGTAACATTTTAGGAGCCGAGGCTTCCACGATTTGCCACACCCTGAATTAAAGGTAAAGGTATTAAATATCCTTCAGAAGAGAAGCAAATAATAATGGAGCTCTCCCTGACAGAATCCTTATCTCTTTACTGGTGCCGTGCACAGTTATCACAGCAGTAAGTCCCATTTTACACTGTCATATTTAAGAGCTTTAGGATTGTATTCCTGGTACTGTCCCTTTAAGGGTTATGTGATTTCTTCCTTATAAGGGTAAAACCTGTATTCGATAAATGTGGTTGCCAAGCAACAGCTACAAGTCCCAGGAATTGTATTCCAAGATAAGGCAGGGAAGCTCCCATCTGCACATCAGTTTTTAGAAGGCCATTATGTAGACTGTACACTGTATCCCTGTATAGTATCTGGGGCCACACTGTATCCCTGCATGGTATCTGGGGCCACACTGTATCCCTGCATGGTATCTGGGGCCACACTGTATCCCTGCATGGTATCTGGGGCCGCACTGTATCCCTGCAGTGGTATCTGGGGCCGCACTGTATCCCTGCAGTGGTATCTGGGGCCGCACTGTATCCCTGCAGTGGTATCTGGGGCCGCACTGTATCCCTGCATGGTATCTGGGGCCGCACTGTATCCCTGCATGGTATCTGGGGCCACACTGTATCCCTGCAGTGGTATCTGGGGCCACACTGTATCCCTGCAGTGGTATCTGGGGCCACACTGTATCCCTGCAGTGGTATCTGGGGCCACACTGTATCCCTGCAGTGGTATCTGGGGCCACACTGTATCCCTGCGTGGTATCTGGGGCCACACTGTATCCCTGCATGGTACCTGGGGCCACACTGTATCTCTGCATGGTACCTGGGGCCACACTGTATCTCTGCATGGTACCTGGGGCCACACTGTATCCCTGCATGGTACCTGGGGCCACACTGTATCCCTGCATTGTACCTGGGGCCACACTGTATCCCTGTATAGTATCTGGGGCCACACTGTATCCCTCCATGGTATCTGGGGCTACACTGTATCCCTGTATGGTATCTGGGGCCACACTGTATCCCTGTATGGTATCTGGGGCCACACTGTATCCCTGTATGGTATCTGGGGCCACACTGTATCCCTGCATGGTATCTGGGGCCACACTGTATCCCTGCATGGTATCTGGGGCCACACTGTATCCCTGCATGGTATCTGGGGCCACACTGTATCCCTGCATGGTATCTGGGGCCACACTGTATCCCTGCATGGTATCTGGGGCCACACTGTATCCCTGTATGGTATCTGGGGCCACACTGTATCCCTGCATGGTACCTGGGGCCACACTGTATCCCTGCATGGTATTATGGTCCTTGGTGCTACATATTATCCCTGTATGGTATCTAGCGGTACATTATGGTACCTGGTGCTTATGGTCCTTGGTGTTACTTTGTATCCCTGTATTTTATCTGGCGGTACATTATGGTCCTTGGTGTTACTTTGTATCCCTGTATTTTATCTGGCGGTACATTATGGTCCTTGGGGCTTATGGTCCTTGGTGCTACATTGTATCCCTGTATGGTATCTGGCGGTTCATTATGGTACCTGGTGCTTATGGTCCTTGGTGTTACTTTGTATCCCTGTATTTTATCTGGCGGTACATTATGGTCCTTGGTGCTACATTGTATCCCTATATTTTATCTGGCGGTACATTATGGTCCTTGGTGCTACATTGTATCCCTGTATTTTATCTGGCGGTACATTATGGTCCTTGGTGCTTATGGTCCTTGGTGCTACATTGTATCCCTGTATTTTATCTGGCGGTACATTATGGTCCTTGGTGCTACATTGTATCCCTGTATTTTATCTGGCGGTACATTATGGTCCTTGGTGCTTATGGTCCTTGGTGCTTATGGTCCTTGGTGCTACTTTGTATCCCTGTATTTTATCTGGCGGTACATTATGGTCCTTGGTGCTTATGGTCCTTGGTGCTACTTTGTATCCCTGTATTTTATCTGGCGGTACATTATGGTCCTTGGTGCTTATGGTCCTTGGTGCTTATGGTCCTTGGTGCTACTTTGTATCCCTGCCAATCTAGCTTTTAGGAAATCTTCCTGGCTGCTAAGTTTTAGATATTTTTGTCAGCGCCCGTATATATGTATCATAGCTCAAGCCTTATAAGTGTATAATATTTGCTGTCTATATCATCGTTGTACTATTTTTGCTGTTTACTCGTGGGGGATGTACTTGAAATAAAGTGACACAATAAAATATATATAGAGATTAGGTACAATGGCCTCTGCGCCCCAGGGAGCCGAAATCATGATGGATTTGGTCAATTATCAAACAATAGATACAAGGTGTATTGGCGTCATTACAGGGCTGTACTATGTAAACACAACAGACAACTGCAGAGCAGCAAAGGGACCAATTTGGTTTGCTCTGGACACAGACCTTTATCACATGGGGAGGTTTGTCTGGGCAGGATCTGCAATTACTGGCAAAGCACAACGACTTCATATGCTCTGGATGATACTGAAGTCAGGAAGTGCAGCGCTTCTGCAAGGAGGAAATCTGATATTGCTACAAGTACTGTGAGCATGTGCAAACCACCAGGGATTAAGGCTTCAGGGAACTGCAATGGCTGATTGACACTTAAATTACAAACTTAAATGTATGTTTAATGTAACAAAATACATTTTTTTTTAAATTATTTTTCAATTAAACAAAAAATAAAAAAATTTGTGGATAGTGTTTCTTTAAAAGAGACACAGTTGAAAATTCGGATCTATCCCGTTTTAAATTTGCCACCATTGACAGCTGTATTGCCTGCAAGTGGCCACTAGATGGCATGCGGATATTTTACACAGGTTGTTACCCTAACCCTAAAAGCTTACCTAACCCTAACTCTATGGTATCGGCACTGAAAATCGTCAGCGCCATCTAGCGGTTGGTTGGTGGAACTGCTGCTGCCACTGCTGGTGATTTCAAAAGGGAAAGGACTGAAGGCTCCAACATGGTATCATATTTTGTCAACTGAATTTATTCCATAAATATTTTTTCAACATTGAAATTCTTACCAGTCAGCCAGTCTAATCCACCCAGAAAGGACAAACGGATATGACAGATTTATATCTATTACTAATGAGCGATAATTTCCAACAATTACTATCTATATCCTGGCCTCTGCATCAATTCTCTTTAGTATAAACCTATGCAAAGCAAAAGAATGGGCATGCTCAGACTCCAGGAAGTAACTACACTGATAAATTATTCCCTGGGTTTTGAGCATGCTCAGTCTTCTGTATTGCAATTAGCTTACACTGAAGAAAAGATATTCAGAGAACCAGTAATCAGCAATAATTTGGGATCTAGTCTATTATGAATCCGTTTCCCATCAGAAGACTGGGGTTGAGCTCTGCACCACAGCACCACCTGGTGGTGAAAAAATGTAAAGCAGGTAAAAAACTATTCCATCCTCCGATGCGGCGCAACTTGAACGTCGCTGAATCCACCGCGAGGCCATCTCTATGTTCGGCGCTGGAACTCGGCCCCCTCGGCCTCGGGCGCACCTCTCATAGCTCAATGCCCCTTCTGTCAGCGCGCCTTTTGAGCCAGATCGGAGGATGGAATAGTTATTTGCCTACACTACATTTTCACCACCAGGTGGTGCTGTGGCAACGGAGCTCAACCCCAGTCCTCCGATGGGAAACGGATTTATAATAGACTAGGACCATAATTTGCAATGATCTCCAATGATGTCCTCAGTGGGTGGGTCAGGAAAGTAAGTAAGTAAGAAAAATCAATTTTAATAATCAATTGATAACATAATTGTTGGTTATAATTTTTTTATAACCTGCACTGTGTCACTAACGTCCAACGTGAAGAATATGTTTTTATGTCTTTAAATACATGAAACTAAATTGGATTTGGAGTCTTGGAACGGCCACGAGCTGCACTGCATATAAATGGGATTTCTCCTGATTGAATGATTGTCACATTGTGCATTACGGATGTCTTCCATTTGTCAGCATAGGAAATGTGGTCAGACAGTGAGTAATGCCGCAGTGTGCCAGGTACTACAACCCCTCGGGGTCCTGGGCCCACATCTGCTAAACGCTGGTTACCTGGATATACTTTTTAGGTATAATTTGCATTTAAATGGGCATCACAAAATGAATGACGGGACGTTTATGCACCACTGTTCTGTAAAAATCTCACATATTTGTGAATTATGTATCAAAATAACATTAAGTAATCAATTAATATAAATGATTATAGAAAGTTCCATCTTGTTTGTTTTCAGCCTGGAACCTGAAGGGTGTGCTTATCTACCAAACACTAGAGGGAGGGGTGGGGGAGATGACATTAGTGAAATTATTGTAGTTTTTCGGATTTGATAACAACCCCATTCATAACACATGCTCAGAAGCCGGCATCTTGTAAGTATAACTGTAAGCCTGCTCCGGCTGGGATGTAAGCGCACCTCTGATACCACTAGGGATCAGCAGTGAAATATTATTATATTTGTTTTCTGATTAAAAACTACATTTATTATATTTACTTGCTTAATTATGCTCTTAGTCAGACTCCGTCCTTTAGCGGCGCTTCAGCCACATCACGCGCCGCCTCCAGGGTGTTTACAAGATTTGGAGGAATCCCATTTAAAGTATGCTCTTTTGAAGTACTTGAATGGCTAGTTATGAAAATCAAGAGCCATTAATTTTTATCTAGGATGATCGATTTTGCTTTAATGGGAGACGGATTTGCTTTTTGTCTGAGCACATATTAAAAGGAGCTAAGATACAGATAAGATCTTTATTCAGTACTACTGAAATACTGCCACGCTGTTACTTAACCAGATTATCTGAAGTGCATCTCACAGTAAAGAAGCCCTGCCAAGCCAAGTGTTCAGACACAAAGATAACTTTTTCTCTTAAAATGATTATATGCTCATGTCTTACATAGCTACTAGTGGTGGTAGCTTGGGGAAAAATATCATGTTTCTTAAAGGGATAGGGAAAGTTCCAGCTTTCTAATCTTAAATCTGATTGATTACATATCTAAATACAATTTTATTAACAAGTGCTTAAATCTATGTTTTTACTCATTGGATCCTTCCAAATAGATGCTGTAAAGGTCTGCCCCCTGTAACTCATCTATATAGTTTGTCTATACTA
The DNA here is from genome assembly GCA_027410445.1 of Discoglossus pictus. Classification (NCBI taxonomy): domain Eukaryota; kingdom Metazoa; phylum Chordata; class Amphibia; order Anura; family Alytidae; genus Discoglossus; species Discoglossus pictus. The sequence goes on along the minus strand of CM050176.1, from coordinate 41,395,949 downwards.
GATGTACTAGCCTAGGGATGGGCAAGTTCGGTCCTGGAAAGCCCCACAATGGCCTGGATTTGAGGATATTCATTCTGCATACAGGTGAGTGAAACACTTCTTCAGTCATCCTGATTGAGTCACTTGTGCACAGCAAGGATATCCTCAAATACAGGCCTGTGTGGGGCTCTCCAAGACCGAAATAGGCTAGTACATTTAGTGCTACAGAGACTGTGTGCGTGAGATACAGGGGCTGGACCTCTGAATGAACTGTTTGGAAGGTTTCAGTGAGAAAATCACAGATCTTTTAAGCACTTTTAATAAAATGATGTTTAGATATGTATACAAACAAGTAGGTAATATATTTGAATATCAAAAGCAGAGAACCATCCATATCCCTTTAAGTATATAACAAAACTAAAGATGCCCATTAATTGCATCCAAGACTCCTCCACTTAAACATGGAGACAAATAAACTGCAGTGGCAGACATTAGTGCCATATTTAATACTGCACAATAAAGATAGTTTTTATTTTACTTTATAAAAATCATAATTAACTTTTTACCTATTATATTATACTAGCGACTTGCCCGTCAAAAATGACAGCAATAAAATGTGAAGGCTGGCAATGCCGTTTGCCACACAATGCCAGACTCTTCCCCCTCTAACTTACAGGGCTCATCTCGGGCCACACAATGAGAACCTTCGGCACTCATTGTGAGCCTCTCCCACCGTCTACTTTACGGGCCTCGCGATGAGCCAGAGCCCCTCAATGAGCCATTTTAATATCTCGCAATGAGCACCTTCCGCGCTCATCGCAGGCCCCGCAATGATCACACATTGCAGATGTCGTCCAATCCAACACTTTCGTGCCTTGCTTTGGGCTGAGCGCCCATCTCAAGGTCCTCAATGAACGCCTTTGGCACTCATTGCCTCTCCCTCCCCTGTGTCTGTTTTCCCCGCTCTCTCACCCCTGTGTCTCTTTCCACCATCTCCCCTCTCTCCCTCCACTATGTCTTTCTCGTCTCTCTTCTTGCTCTAGTCTTGCGTGCCTCGTGATGAGCGGCTAATTGTTACGGCCTTCGCCTCGTTTTGAGCCTTTTTACAAACAATTACAGGTTTTCCTCACTTAGACGATTTTCAATCTCTTAAAAACTGCAATTAAACCTCAAAATTAGCTTGCAACTTCACTCACAGGCTCCCTGCCTCTCCCCTTTGCTGTGTGTGAGGTTGTAAGGTCATTTTTGAAGTACGGGCTTGAAAAAAATGGCGGCCGTTAGTCGTATTTTTTTTTACGCTCATCGTGTGCAAAGTCTTGCGGGCCTACAGCCTTCGGCGCTCATCTTGGGCATGGCAATGAGCGCCAAAGGCGCTCATTGCACATGTGCAAGCCTGTAACTTTTAACATAGCTTGACCGGCAAATCGTAATTATGACAACTATATATATTTGATTAATATTAGTGTTCAGTTCCCTTGTATATGGTCAATGGTCCATAACTGGAAAAATAATGACATCTCAAAGGGTTCACTCTGGAATTGAGACAAGACTTCCGTACTAATGGAGAAGTAGCTGTGTTATCTGCAGCTAGTACAGGGTTAATGGTTATGTTGGGATGTCACAGACAAATCATTCAACCTTCCAGTGTCATTAGCGACTTTATACATTGTGCTAATGTACGCCTGCGATTTCACAAAGGCCCCAGACACGAGCAGCCCGGGGCGCCAAACTTTCAACGCTGCTACATTTTTATCTAGTGGGAAAAAAACAGATCTGCTCTAATTAAATCTGAATTCGCTGGGAATCATTAAGAAGCTGGATCAATTGCAACTGCCTTAAGTCCTAGCCGTTCACTCGGGCTCCATCAAAAGGCAACAGAAACCATGCAAAGTGTCATCTTAAAGAAGCACCATCATGGGCACAGACCGACCATGTCTGCCAATACATTGATAATACAACATAAAACCAAAAATAACTAAATTGGCCAAGTAGGTATTATTGTGACCTCCTTGGACTCACCGACTCAATTTAACCTAATGATCTGACTAGTTATGGCTAAAAGAAGTGGTTGTACATCCACGGGTTTCCATCCTACCACATACAGCTCCTACACTGACTGACGGATAGGGGCCATTATGAACACAAAAATCCAATCAAACGCTCACACTGACTGACCATATTTATACTTCTATAAAAAACAAACATATTTAAGAATCCCAGTACAGACTGATCTGAAAGAAGATTTTGTTATAGTCCAAATACAATTATGGATAATTACATTTTTCTGTCACTTTATCCTGGGACTATATCATTGTATATAGTGCAACCGTTTCTAGTAAAAACTGTACATCTAACTCATACACTGAGTGAATGACGGTGGTGTAAGTACACCAGTTCCCATCCTAGCTCTCATACTGACTGATTGGTAGTGGCTGTATGTACACCATTGTCCATCCTAACTCTCACACTTACAGACTGATAGTGGCTGTACATACACCATTGTCCATCCTGACTCTCACACTTACTGACTGATAGCGGCTGTACGTACACCATTGTCCATCCTAACTCTCACACTTACTGACTGATAGCGGCTGTACGTACACCATTGTCCATCCTAACTCTCACACTTACTGACTGATAGCGGCTGTACGTATTCCATTGTCCATCCTAACTCTCACACTTACTGACTGATAGTGGCTGTACATACACCATTGTCCATCCTAACGCTCACACTTACTGACTGATAGCGGCTGTATATACACCATTGTCCATCCTAACTCTCACACTTACAGACTGATAGCGGCTGTACATACACCATTGTCCATCCTGACTCTCACACTTACTGACTGATAGTGGCTGTACATACACCATTGTCCATCCTAACGCTCACACTTACTGACTGATAGCGGCTGTACGTACACCATGGTCCATCCTGACTCTCACACTTACTGACTGATAGTGGCTGTACATACACCATTGTCCATCCTAACTCTCACACTTACTGACTGATAGTGGCTGTACGTATACCATTGTCCATCCTAACGCTCACACTTACTGACTGATAGTGGCTGTACATACACCATTGTCCATCCTGACTCTCACACTTACTGACTGATAGTGGCTGTACATACACCATTGTCCATCCTGACTCTCACACTTACTGACTGATAGCGGCTGTACGTACGCCATTGTCCATCCTGACTCTCACACTTACAGACTGATGGTGGCTGTACGTACGCCATTGTCCATCCTGACTCTCACACTTACTGACTGATAGTGGCTGTACATACACCATTGTCCATCCTGACTCTCACACTTACTGACTGATAGCGGCTGTATATACACCATTGTCCATCCTAACGCTCACACTTACTGACTGATAGTGGCTGTACATACACCATTGTCCATCCTAACTTTCACAATGACTGACAAGATGAAAAATGGGTGTATATACTATCAGTTTGTGAATTAGGATGGACCATGGTGTATGTACAGCCACTATCAGTCCGTAAGTGCGAGAATTAGGATGGACAATGGTTTATGTACAGAGACTAACCCTCACCATGACGGACTTATTTATAGTGTCTGTATGGCCACTGATTCCCATCCTGCCACTCGTAGCACACACTGACTAACTGCAGACCCTGCTCCAGATATGAGTGAGTAACTTATTGATCTTACCTGTAAGCGAGCGCCAACGCCCAGGCACTGGCAGCGCAGTACAGACTGTCGTGAATTTTCGCCTTCTTACATTCTCCCACAGTCCTAATGGGGAACAAGCCGGTGGTGGGACTTTGATAGTTCAGCACTGTGATTTTCTCTGCAGAACAGAAGAGAAAAATGCTATAAGACCTGGCGACAATTTCTGAGCTGGAGTAATTAGCTGAAGGAGATGAGCTGTAAAAGATTAAGACCTATGCAAGATCACAGGACAATATAAGAGGCTTCAGGGCATATCTATAAAGGCAAATGGGAAACACATGTGGTGCAGTAAAGCTCAACCTCACATATATCAGTGAAAGACCAGTGGAGGCCAACAGAAATGCTGCACTTTCATCTTTGTACATTTGCACCAAAGTGTATAGGAAGCATACACAGAAAGGCATTATGTACATTATCACACACAGTAGTCTGACATTTTCTATCATACATGCAAAAGATCATATTAACATTAGAAAAGGTATTTTGGTATAACAAAATAAGTGTAGAAAAATTGCATTAAAGGGCCATTTACCTCACTGTAATTGCTCTCAATAGCGTGAAAGAACAGAAGATTATGTGTTAAAATTATCTATTTCTTTATTACACTAATAGCAGCTAAACAAATCTAAAGTTTTAAGTCTGTTTACATACAATCTGTGTCCGGCCTATTGGCGGTTAAACAACAGATAGCCATGTGGTGAAGACATTGATTGATAGCATTTTTTTTCCCCTAGACTCCGGACTGCACTGACTAGTAAACAAATAACCGGACTATTTAGGTGATTCCAGTATTCCATGCTCTGCATAGATAGGTTTGTTAGGGGTTACGTTTTTTCTTCTTTTGCTCACTACAGAGCTGAAGCTTCGGGTATGGCAGCAAGAAAAGAATAAACAAGGGCTGTTACCTTCATCCTGGAAATATAAGCAGTCTTCCTATTGACTTGAATGAGACACATCCCTGCAACCTGATTGGCTGCAGTAGTGAAACAGAATGTGTGCAGATTATTACACATGTTAACAACAATTTGTTTTTATTTGATATCTCAGTGAAAAATGCACATATTTCAAAAATTCAAAAAGTATTTGACATGCTTTTAGGAGATCTTTACTGTAATGTGGTCCAAATTGTGCTGAATGAAGTGGCCCTTTAATGCAAGATATTTTCTCCTCCTCTGTCTTTATATTTTATATAAAAGAGGGGCAGTGATAATATAATTATCAGCCTCTCAATAAGTCATTGCTTACACTCAGTCGCAAGACAAAGTTGGACCAACAACATTATTTTTTATTTGTTTTTGTGATACTTTACTGATACTTTCTATGACAATAAATATTATTATTTTTTTTTAATGTACAAAACATGTTCTTTTAAGTGAATGCCAGAATGTTTTGGGCTACAGAAGGCTTTGTAAAATTAAATAAAATGTATTTAATTACCCTATATCCTGCAGAAAATGTGGTTAATGGATCAATTTCTCTTCTATTTTGATGTACAGGAATAAAAAGATCTATATTCCTAAAATGATAAGTGAGGTGACTGGAACTAAAAGGTTTAATAATCCTCAGTACATTCCCTTTCATTATAGCTGCAAGACACGCTGCAAAGTGGGACTGCGGTCTCAATAAATATTTCGCTGTTTACATGATCTGCTGCCTGCAGCTAATAGAGCATTAAAAAGTTCATTGCAATCACAGCTCATTTATCGCTAGCAGCCAGGTTTTTTTCCTTGCGCAGTATTAGTATTCAGCTCGACAGCCGGCTCCTGAGCGCAGGGTTCATGGCTGCAGACAATTCCTCAGAAGAACTTTATGTGCATCATTCCTGTGATTGTATGCGCTTATTGAGGCATGGACACTCTAATTATTTCAGTCTCTCACTTCAGTGTTAAAGTGTTCTGCCAAGAGCCAGCCGGCGGGATCCTGCTGCTTTCTGCGCCGTCACTCATCAGATTGGAGCAAGTTCTAGACAATCCTCTGTTGTGTCTGCTCCACTATACACACAATGGCCATATTTATTTATCATTTGAACATTTTGGCAACATTCGTAAACTGATACTCTGAGCCATTTTCTATACCACAAGGCATCTATGCAGAGTCCCTTGGACTGCAAGAAGATCCAATCAATACTAAAGGAAATTAACTGTTCACTGGAAGGTTTGATTATGAGGCTAAAGCACAAATATTTCGGCCATCTCATGAGAAGATAGGATTCCTTAGAGAAGACTCTGATGCTGGGAAAAAAATTGAAGGAACTCAAAGAAGGTAAAGGAAGAAACAGATGCATAGAGGAGGTCCTTGAAGCAATGAACATAAGCTTGAATGAGCTCAGAAGGGGAGTGGCTGGCAGATGTACCTGGCGTGCTGCGGGCCTGAACGACTAAACAACAACAAATAATCATCTTGGTGACCCTATATGGTATAGCTCATTAAAGTACACACATCACCACGATAAGGCGGCTGCCCTTATAGCCTTGATGGAACGCATTCTGGCTAATCCAAGATGCCCGTGTCACATAGCACTAGTAATAGTTAATTGATAAGGGATTTTAAAACGGAGGCAGTTATTGACAACATGCCCATTGAGCCTAAAAGCCAATAGATCCTCCAGTTTGCCATTTTCCAAACTAATTCAGCCATGGTGGAGCCCTATAGGTCTCTCTGTCCCCAAATGGTTTCCCACTGTCCTAATGTCTGACACACTAAAAAAGTTCCTCTATATCAGGTATAGCCAATTATTTTTTAATAAGATTCACCATATCCAAATCTATTTTAAAAAAAAAAAGATCCAAAAGGGGGCTGTGAACAATCATATGTAAGAAGTAAAAAATGCAAAGGCTGTGATTATTTTTAACTTTTCTAAATAACAATTTGCATATGAACAGGTTATTCAAATGACAACAGCAAACCTTTAATAATTGAGACCAGGAAGAAGGGGGACCAACAGAAGTAGAAAATGTATCTGTATATAAAAAAAAGATAGCCGAAAAGGTGCAGTACAAATGCTTATTATACGCACAAAATGAGGACTTTCTAACTAACTCTAATCAGGATGTGTCAGGGCACTTGTTCTTGACTTGCCTGATCGCAAATCTGTGACTTGAAGCTGTGATACTGACTGCCATATTTAACTTACTATTGCAATGTGGCAGGCTATGCGACATAAGAAGTAACACTGCTTCTGCTTTACGTCAGTTTTAAAGAACCGCTTTAGATTAAGATAAACGTGAACTTTGTAATAAAGTAACAAAATCAAAATGTGAGCAAAATAAAACAGTTAACCCTTAACAAATCTATTTGTGCAGGCATGGAATGCTGGACTCACCTAAACAGTCCGTTATGTGTTAACTGGTCAGTGCAGCCCTGAGTCCAGGGAGAAACGGCTATCAATCAATGTCTTCGCCATTTGCTCGGCTATCTGTTATTACTAATGCAACAGCCAGACGCTGAATAGACTTTGTTATGTAAACAGACATAAACCTTTAGAATTTTTTAGTGTTGAGGTAATTAAAAAAATAGATAGTTTTAACATACAATATTGTGCTTTTTCATGTCACAAAGACACTTAAATGGTCCTTTAACCGAATATCAGAAAGTGCTGGTGCTTTATAAATAAACAGTACTACTAAGAAAATGAATGTTTGTAGCAAAGCATAAATGTTACACACAAAAAAAATGCACAACCATCTTAAACCCTACATTTAAATTATAAAGTAGATTATCCCCGAGCAGGTGGTAAAAAGCCAAAGCAAAACAGATTTCATAAAAAAAGATGATTTGAAGAAAAAAATCTAAGCGATTCAGCGCTGGGTTGGCAAGTTGTGTTCTGCGCGTCTGGTCCTTCCTGCGGCACAAAAGTGCAACGTGCAATAAATACCAGGGGAGTCTAATAATGCAAAGACTGAGATTTCAGCAGTCACATCTGCCAGGTTATATTCATATAGAAACACAGATTTGACTGCCAGATAAGAAAAAGGCTCATCTAGTCTGCCCATTTTGTCAACTTAACAACTTAGGATAGCCTTAGGCATGCTTGAGTTTGATCCTACCATTTCCACTTACTTTACTACCCTTGCACCCATTTCCAACTTTTGTTTTGGGAGATACTTTATTACATTATTTGATATATGTGAACGTTTCATTAAGTATAAATAACCTTAAATGTTTTCTGGTACAAAAACACCAATAATCTATCAACAAAACATACAAAATAAAAACCTTTATTAATACAAAGAAAGTTGTACGATTGTCTCAAAGAAAGAGTTTGCTATGTTACAAGAAGAGAATATAAGGAAATATACCTAAACAAGAAACAAGTAAAAACATATGATCCTCAAAGGTTACCTCCTATATGGAAGGCTTAACCTAAAGTCAATACCTTAAAGCTGACTAAAGCCCTATTAGTATATCTAAAGGAGGAAAAGGAAATACTGTATATACTCGAGTATAAGTGGAGTTTTTCAGCCCTTTTTTTAAGGCTGAAAAGGGCCCCCTTGGCTTATATTTGAGGCACTCCACGAGGAGGGGGGTTGAGGACGAGGAGGGGGGTTGAGGACGAGGAGGGGGGTTGAGGAGGGTGATAAGGGGGGGGGAGAGACACAGGGAAGGGAGAGGGGGTAAGAGACACAGGGGAGAAAGGGGGGACACAAGAAAAGGGCACACAAGAGAGGGACACAGGGGGCAGCACATTTTCCACCCTCGGCTTATACTAGAGTCACTCATTTTTCCCAGTATTTTGAGGTAAAAAAAAGGTGCCTCGGCTTATACTCGAGTATATACGGTATATCAACTTTGCTTAAAACAATCCAAGAAGTCAAGAACAAACAAGGTCTCTGTTCTCAATAAGAGACCTGCAGCCTTATTAAATTGTGATTCGGCCAATTGAATAGGGCTCTATATACAGTGGATATAAAAAGTCTACACACCCCTGTTAAAATATCAGGTTTCTGTGCTGTAAAAAAATAAGACAAAGATAGATCATTTCAGAACTTTTTCCACCTTTAATGTGACCTATAAACTGTACAACTCAATTGAAAAACAAACTGAAGTCTTTTAGGTGGAGGGAAGAAAAAAAAAAAAAAGAAAACTAATGTGGTTGCATAAGTCTGCACACCCTCTTATAACTGGGGATGTAGCTGTGTCCAGAATTAAGCAATCACATTCCAAATTGTGTTAAATAGGAGTCAGCATACACCTGCCATCATGTAAAGTGCCTCTGATTAACCCCAAATAAAGTTCAGCTGCTCTTGTTGGTCTTTCCTGAAATGTTCTTAGTCGCATCCCACAGCAAAAGCCATGGTCCACAGAGAGCTTCCAAAGCATCAGAGGGATCTCATTGTTAAAAGGTATCAGTCAGGAGAAGGGTACAAAAGAAATTCCAAGGCATTAGATATACCATGGAACACAGTGAAGACAGTCATCATCAAGTGGAGAAAATATGACACAACAGTGACATTACCAAGAACTGGAGCTCCCTCCAAAATTGATGAAAAGACGAGAAGAAAACTGGTCTGGGAGGCTACCAAGAGGCCTACAGCAACATTAAAGGAGCTGCAGGAATATCTGGCAAGTACTGGCTGTGTGGTACATGTGACAACAATCTCCCGTATTCTTCATATGTCTGGGCTATGGGGTAGAGTGGCAGGACGAAAGGCTTTTCTTACGAAGAAAAACATCCAAGCCAGGCTACATTTTGCAAAAACACATCTGAAGTCTCCCAAAAGCATGTGGGAAAAGGTGTTATGGTCTAATGAAACCAAGGTTGAACTTTTTGTCCATAATTCCAAAAGATATGTTTGCCGCAAAAACAACACTGCACATCACCAAAAGAACACCATACCCACAGTGAAGCATGGTGGTGGCAGCATCATGCTTTGGGGCTGTTTTTCTTCAGCTGGAACTGGGGCCTTCGTTAAGATCGAGGGAATTATGGACAGTTCCAAATACCAGTCAATATTGGCACAAAACCTTCAGGCTTCTGCTAGAAAGCTGAACATGAAGAGGAACTTCATCTTTCAGCATGACAACGACCCAAAGCATACATCCAAATCAACAAAGGAATGGCTTCACCAGAAGAAGATTAAAGTTTTGAAATGGCCCAGCCAGAGCCCAGACCTGAATCCGATTGAAAATCTGTGGGGTGATCTGAAGAGGGCTGTGCACAGGAGATGCCCTCGCAATCTGACAGATTTGGAGTGTTTTTGCAAAGAAGAGTGGGCAAATCTTGCCAAGTCAAAATGTGCCATGCTGATAGACTCATACCCAAAAAGACTGAGTGCTGTAATAAAATCACAAGGTGCTTCAACAAAGTATTAGTTTAAGGGTGTGCATACTTATGCAACCATATTATTTATTTATTTTTTCCCTCCACCTAAAAGATTTCAGTTTGTTTTTTAATTTAGTTGTACAGTTTATAGGTCACATTAAAGGTGGAAAAAGGTCTGAAATGATTTATCTTTCTCTAATTTTTTTACAGCATAGAAACCTGACATTTTAACTGGGGTGTGTAGACTTTTTATATCCACTATATATATATATATATATATATATATATATATATATATATATATATATATATATATATTCTTACACTCTCCATTCTAATATTTTTACATCGCTTCGGAGACATGCTCTCCAGACCTGGACACAGGATTCTAGGTGAGGTCCAACTAAGCATCTAGCAGTACTTCTCCTCCTGCCAAGTCCTTTTCCAAGCCTATTACTGGCTTATCTTGTTGCATTGTTTGCCTACTTTTAACTCATGCGATACAGTAACTCCTTAGCCCCCTTCCTTTTCCACTCCGGCCTCCGAGAGTGCTGGGCCATCTTGCACATCCCGGATCTCTCCTTTGTTTGGTAATCAGCCCATTCTGTATCACAATGCTTTCTTGCAGAGGTTTAATTGCGTGAGTGTAACAGTTCATAGCTCCACTTGAAAGCAGTTGCAAATTGCAAAACTAGTGCTGAGAAATTATATAATTAGCATGGTAATTCTGGCAGAAGCTTTCAATGGTTTTAAAATATATATTTCTCAAGGGAGGATAGAATTATAGTGGTTATATCCTGCACGGCACCGGCTGAAAGAACAAGAGGTGTTGTTGTTAAGTTGTTCAAACCCTCTGTGACCCAACGGGCATCAGCACCCCGGCCACATCTATTGTTCTGCCTCTAGTTGTGCTTTTCCATAACATTTTCTTTGCAAAGATAATGCAGTGGGTTTTCAATTCTTTCTCCAGTGGACAGCAATTTGTCTGCCCTCTCTGCTATGACCTGCCCATCTTAGGTGATGCTACATGGTACACCTCTCGGCTTCATTGAAGTACACAAGCCCCACAACAGTTACAATGAAATGGAGATCAGGAAGAAATGGTCAAAGGAGTAAAACCATGATGGAATAAGGAATAAGATCATCGAGTTTCCATTCTTGTAGGGTGCTTTGGAAAAAAAAACACTTTCTACAAGATTCGAAGCACAAAACAGGGCCCTTAATTTTCCGTAGTTGCCAACATTGTACTTTTCCTTGTTCTTATCCCCTGTTCAGCGCTACAGAATATGTTGACGAGGCTCTATGGGCTCTGGGGTCACAGTGAGATTCCCTATAGTCTCCATGCTGTGTATTTAAATTTTGTCTCAAGGATTAAATAGGTTTTACTTAATATTTTCATGAGAATTTTTTTTTAAATATTTAAAAAAAATGCTCTTTGACGTGTAAAACAATGTTCACCATGTCCCTATAACACATGTAAGCACGCCTAGGATAAGGCTCTCAAAGTAATTAACAGACCACATTAGTCATATTTAAACATTTACAGTTTGAAGAATTAGTCTTGAAAACATCCAACATGTTATTAAAATATAAAAAATAAAAAAAAATACAGCCCCTAATTTATTACAATTGGTATACATGTAGCTGCTGCGGAAACACACGCTACATGAGTCATTCTATACACACATCGATTTATTTTACATAAATTTGGTTTCCAAGCGCCCAGAGGTGCCTACATAGGTACCAGGTACAAAACAATTCAAGTATGTTTTTAACCCTATAATAACCTTCCAGTCAGTAGCAGCACAGTGCAGAGATCCAGAGCAGCAATGTCTGAGGTGCTTCATTCCAGGGAGACGACAGGTGTGGTGGGAACAAAAGACTACACATCCCATGATGCTTTGCTACAGAGACTGAATACGCATACTTTGCTACAATGTTGAAGCTGCCTCTGATTGGCCACAATGATTTATGAATTTTATGCTAATTTAGCTTTCTCAAAATCAACTGCCAGAAAACTGAAAATATTTGCAAACTTTAGGGTAAGTTTATTAATGTTTATATTTGGATTATTTTCTCATCTATCAGATGTTTCATTATCCAGGAAACTTCCATATACCTTTATAAGACCCTGTATCAATAGATCTCACTATTTAGGATAGGACTCTGCCTCCATCTAATCCCCTGAATCGCCCCCTTTCCTGCAGCTCAGTCTCTTCCCTCTACTGTTGGAGGCAGCCATGTATATAAATTAACTACCACACATAACATTAGGAGAACCCGAACAATGAGGAGATACCCGGGACAACTTGTCAGTGGAAGGGGTATTGACAAATTCAATACATGAATGAAAAAAATGACTCTGTATTTACAAGACTAAACTTAATATATAGTCATGCAAAACTTGGGTAATGTTTAAAGCTGCTCTTTTATATGAATGATGATGTGATCCATGTCCCACAATACAAGCACTTGTAGGTTTTACCGATTTGACGTCACTGCCGACATTAGCCGTGAAGTGTCTTTCCATGTCCTGCTCACTGATGCTCCCGAGACCCAGGTGCAGCAATAAAGAGACGACATGGCTGCTTATGTTACAGGACTCGTGAATCATTTATTGGATATGACACATATTACTCCTCAAAGCACTGGCTAAAATCAGCATAAATCAGAGCGGGATCATGGGACACATACAACACGGGTCTGATTCACCAGGTGTTAGAGACGGACACGGCTCAGTGAGGTTACATCTCACATTACTTGCTAACTACTTCCACAAATCCCTTGTTTATTGGACCAGCAATTAGACAATGGGACACAGCAAAGTTCCCAGTTCTTCCATGAATGAAAAGAACACATAAATAAATACAATTATGGGACCTTTCCTGTTATCTGCCCTTTGTTCTTACGGCTAGGGTTAAGATTAGCGTCTAGGGTTTAGGTTGGGGTTTAGCGAGAGAGTTTAGGGTTTGGGTTAAGGTTGGGGTTTAGGGATAGAGCTTAGGGTTAAGGTTGGGGCTCAGGTTTGGAGTTTAGGGTTTGGGATAGAGCTTAAGGTTTGGATTAAGGTTGGGGTTTAGGGATAGAGTTTAGGGTTTGGGTTAAGGCTTAGAGTTTAGGGTTTATGTTAAGGTTGGGTTTAGGGATAAGGTTTAGGGTTTGGGCTAAGGCTTGGAGTTTAGGGTTTGGATTAAGGTTGGGGCTCAGGCTTAGAGTTTAGGTTAAGGTTGGGATTTAGGGATAGAGCTTAGGGTTTGGGTTAAGGTTTAGAGATAGAGCTTAGGGTTTGGGTTAAGGTTGGGGTTCAGGCTTGGAGTTTAGGGTTCGGGTTAAGGTTGCGATTTACGGATAGAGCTTAGTGTTTGGGTTAAGGTTGGGGCTCAGGCTTGGAGTTTTGGGTTTGGATTAAGGCTGGAATTTAGGGATAGAGCTTAGTGTTTTGATTAAGGTTGGGGTTTAGGGATCGAGCTTAGGGTCTGGGATAAGGTTGGGGTTTAGGGATCGAGCTTAGGGTCTGGGATAAGGTTGGGGTTTAGGGATAGAACTTAGGGTTTGGATTAAGGTTGGGTTTAGGGATAGAGTTTAGACGTTGTGTTAATGTTGGGGTTTACAGTTCAAGGTTGAGATTAGGGGGTAAGGTAGTGGCAGATAACAGGCTCTAAATACTAAAAGAGCAAGTGGTGGGCAGATAAAAGAAAATATGCCAATTGGGTTCATTATTACAAATTGAGAGGACGTGTTGTACAATTGAAAGTTGGATATTTTAAGCAGTACTTACATAAAAGCCTCATAATCCCCTAAACTACTGTAACGCCTGTTATCTCCAATACTTCAGGAATGAATTTCCAAAACATTCTTTATTAACAGTTAAAGTTATATAAATCTTTCATGGATTATGAATGCATATTATGGAAGAGAATCAGTAATGTATGAAAAAAAATAAACATACATTAATAAAAACTTACCCTAAACTTGCAAATTTCTTTGGATTTCTGGCATTTTTAGAAGAATCGCAGCTGAAAACCCAGGCTAAATTAGAATAAAATTCATAATTTGTTGTGGCCAGACAGAGGCAGCTACAAGATTGTTGCAATGTCTGTGTATTCAGTTCTGCAGTAATGCATCATGGGATGTGTAGTCTTTTGTTCCCACCACAAGGAAGCAGATCAGGCAGTGCTGCTCTGGATCTCTACACGGTGCTACTGTTGGCTTAGTAGTTAGGGTTACAAAATGTACTTCTATAGGTTAGTACCAGGTGCCTATGTAGGCACCTCAAGGGGTGTGAAAACCAAATGTAATGACTCATTTAATGTGTCATCTGTGTCTGATATAACAGCATGAGTTGGATTAGAACAAGTTACTAACAGGGAAACTTCCAGACACCTTTAATAACTGACTGAGTTTTCTTGTCCATTACAATATAAGAGACACAAGACTTTATAACTAAGCGAGAACAAAGCGTGTGTGTGTCTGCAATGGCAGCATTAGCAAGAAGTATGCCTCGGTAATGACTGTTAGTAGCAAAAAGGCAGAACCCATAGTGGAATATAGACAGTGGTGTTATTATTTTATTTAAATGCACTAAAATAATGTTATAAAAATTGAATAAAATTGAGAATCAAGCTTACTTTCAAAGGTCAAATTCAACTGCTGCTTGTCTCCACCCACTAAAGTCAGTTGGGGGAGGTGGCATACAATTATATCAACACAATGCTATTCATTGGCTGGAGTCAAAGTCATTGCTGTGTCAAAGTGATTTTCCTTGGCATTAAGCTTGGTTTTGTTGTTTAGTCATGTCCAGCTCTTCATGACCGTGCTTATCCATGAAGCTATCTTGGCAATGATATAAAAAAAAATAATTTGATGGTAATTTAGCCTGGGTTTGGAGGGTTTAACCCTAATTTACAACCGTCAAGAGATTTTGTTGACTTCAGTGTAGGTGTTTAAATGTTTAATTTGGGAATTTTTCATGCACAAAAAAAAATGTTTGCATCCACTACTATTTTTCCTCTATCAGATGCATTCATAATCCAGCCAACTGACAGACGCCTTTAAGCTTGTAATAATCAATACATAAGTAACACAACTACTGCCTTGTTAGAGCATTAAAGTTGATCTTGAAGTCACAACTGCAGTACATCTTGTCACGAGTCAAAAAGCTGAAGAGTGTGTACCAGAAATAAATGCTAATCAAGGTAATTACAGCATCATTACCATATCTTCTCACTTCCTGTCATTAATTATGTCCTCATCTTACCGATTAATTAACAAATTGATGTGCTTTATGAATTTAATTATTTCTTAAAGTTTCTGTTTCTTGAGTTGAGACTTGGAAATTAACCGTTTAAACAGTCAAACTTGTATAAAAAAGTAACAAACATGGAATAAAGAGAAGATTAAACTCATGTCAGTATTTAGATAAATATTAGCTTATCGGGGACTTTCTAGAGTCCCACTTGGTTCTCAGGGCAGAATCAGGTCTCTCATCACCTGGACAAAAAAAAAAACATGTTCTCCCACTGTGACGCTCTCTTTTCCAATATATTCTTCCCTCGCTGTCTAATCCACATAGAGCGACACACCAGAGGCCCAAGTTATTGCAGAACACTACATATGTAATATAATACTTAGGAGGGATTCTTATTAAGAGTGGAAGTGTTCAATAACGGAGCTTGAAAACGGAGTATTTTAAGCATAAATTACATGAGAAGATCCACCTTCCCAAAACAACCCTCATGGATAGATGAGGAGATCCTGAGGTGCCTATGCAGATTAAGGTCCCTGGGATGACAAGGAGGTAAAAACCACAACTTAATCTTTTCTAGATAAGTCTAGAGGAGAGGGTGGAGAGATAAAACTGGAGAAGAGGAAAATATTTATCATATTATTCCCCTTCTTATTTCAACTTTTTTCAGTTTTTTTTCCCCTTTTTTATTTTTTTCTTCTATTCTTTTTACCACTTGTATTCTACATACCTTGTTACCTTGGTTGAAGTCAATTTGAACAGTATCACTTAAAACATGTTAATAGAAGAAGATAAAATAAAAAAATAGAAGAGATCTACTTTATAGTATTACAAAAATACAAATATTATTGGTTGAAATATATTGATACAAATAACTTTTTTTTATTTATTTTTTATATTTTAAGTCATCATTGTACACCTTTGTAAAATTCTTGTTGTAATCACAAAATATGTTCTAAATCTTGTTACTTATTTTCTTCTAATAAAACCTGAAAGTAAAAAAACAAAAAATCCACCTTCCCAATGACTTTGCACATTAGGAGTGATAAGAACATCATGCCCATTTGGGTAAATAATAGCCATATAGAATTTAAATTAGTAGAGTATTATTATTATTGTAATCTATTCCAACTGCCATGATGGTTTATCACCCCTACTGTGAGATCATTTATTATGTGTGATAAATTATTAGTTCATTTTCATGTAATTTAGGATTAAAATACCCAATTTACAAGCGCATTTATCTAAAACTTTTGTTCGAAATTTACAATAACAGCCAATTGTAACTATGCGAGCTCGTCAGTAATTGCTGCATCGCTCTAAATTAATTTTGAGGCAATTTTTTAGACTAGAGGGTCTGAAAAACTCCTGAATGTACAAGGAAAACCAGGTATATTTAGGTCTTCAGATGTCACCATAATCAGGTGGTTAAATAGATGGTAAAGCTGGAAACTACTCCAGAAACACCAGGATGAAAATAAATGGTGAGACAGAGAAACTAGTCTTTTATACACATGTAGCTTGAGCTGATCATTTTGGTATTTTTTAAAGGGTACTTTAAAACATAAATACTTTTTAATTTGTCTTTTTTTAAATGTATTTAAATGACCCTTTGGGATTAGTCTCCCTAAGGGTAATAGGGGACTCCAGAAGTGTACTACTTGCTTCCCTTTGAAAAAGTCACGCCCACGTGACGAAACGTGCGTCAGGGTTGCGTCTGACGTCAGACGCTTATACTGTGAATAGGTAGCGCTTCCAGCCTAGCTCCGAGACTTAGGAGTTCATAGTCACCTTTCTTGTGCCCTAACTTTTAGTACATGGGAGAGCCTGGTATTGCATAGGAGGAATCTGTGTAATGGCGAACGCATTTAATGAATTAAAAACTATTAGATTTTAAATACATGACATCAATGCGGTACTCGAAAATGGGGGCTATAAGAAACGCCATAGATATAACAGAGGGATGGAAGTGTGGGGAATCTAGCTAAAGATCTATCTCCCTACAAAACCTCTATATTAAAACAACCTCCAATAGTAAATCACTATAAGAACTGGAATTATTATAAGAAATATACCAGATAAAAAAATACAGTTTAAATAACTGATATAGAGATTCTAAGGGCATTTTGATTATATAACAACATCTAGAGTGCTAGATATGCAAACAACTGAATTGTATAAGGTGGAATATATATCTAAAGATTTTTAGGTGTCAAGACACCAAGATATAAATATAACATCTCCAATATTGATAAAGAGAGATATATGCTTAAAGTCTGGAAGCCAAACCTAACATAAGTCAAACACTTAGTAAGATAAGATATGAGGAAATAAGATCATTTATTGATCACTCAAAGATTAAGAATTTACTTATCTTAAGTGTAAAAAATAAGGGATTCAATATTAAATGTTTTTAAGGAATCATTTCCTATTCCCTTGGTTTTTAAAGAGTTTTTAATCGACGTTGTCTCCTAAGAATATAAATAAAACTCTATTATTTTTGTTTTCTCTAATTCTTTATTGAATATATGAGGCCCAGGAGATGCCAAAACATATTTCTGGGGTTTGCGTTTTCACCTGCTCAAGGTAGAATTGCCTGGTATTTCTGGGCTGGATCACTCTAGTGAGGGAGAACAGACTGATTCTGTGAATTTTGTGAATGGCACAAGTGGCTAAAAGAGCCTGCTCTCAGAGTCGGTCATGTCCATTTTCTGACTGAGCGGTTCTAAGTTTGTTTACTTTTAGATATAGACCTTCATATTAAAGGGATGATAAGAGAATAGAGCTAATTCATTATGAAGCACCAATGTCACATTCAACCCAACCATGAGCATAGCTTGGTGGCCAACCTGCTTGAGTTATACATTAAAGTACGAGGAATGGACCGCCAAAATCACACTTTCTGTTCAAATGTTTCTTTGTTGCATCTAAATGCAGATATTTGTAATGTATCAGTGAGATTTAAAGTCATGCAAAAACAAACATTTTAATATGCAAAACCATGGGTGTAGGAAATAGGGGGGACGAGGGAGACAAATCCCCCCCAGATTTTTCATTGTGTTGTATTTTTATACTTCAGGATATACTATAATTTATGGTTTGCAGTTAAAAATGTTTGTGCACACAATCATATTATTACATAAAGGAGAATGACATCAAGATATAAATGAATGTAATTAGTATAATTTAGCAATACTCCGTTTAATTTAGTCCAGCTTTTGTGACTGAACATCTTTCAAACTGCGATATAATTACGTTTATGTCTCTCCATAATGAGCTGCTTCATCGAGCTGCAGAGTAAATAACTTTATAAATATCAACACCACAAGGAATAGATTTCAAAGCCATTCCAAAAAAGTCATGTTACCTTTGATAAAACTTTTTATTTTGTTATTTTGAAAGAGCATCTTCTAAGTAAAAGAGAACACTTTTCTTTCATTGTATGAGAAGTCCAGAAAGAATACATGTTCTCAATGGACCAATGCAACTCCCTAATAGATGCCAGACATTTTAATGGGGCTTTTTAATCATCTATATTCAAGGATTAAAAACACAATATTAAATTTACTTTCAACGATTTCTCTACAAGGTCAATTGGGAGATATGGCTTGAGGAAACAAGTCAACGGTCAGACAAGATGATATCAACACAATGGCCTTCATTGGCTAGACGCTTGCCGGGTTAAAGTGCTTTCTCTTGGCAACTGCTGGAAGTCAGCTTATAGATACATTTGCTCAAAGTAGACTCTGTCTAATTGGAGCGTTCTTAAAAGTAGGATAAAGTAGTAGGATGGCTATCAAAATGTAAATACCATGTCACGAAGCCAGAGAATCCAAGAAACGTGGCCTACCTTCTAGGAACACATTGAAAAATATGGGAAAACAAATCTAAGCTTTAGAAAGTCTTCCTAGATGATGAGCTACAGTTGGTCCTCTGGATCACATCACTACTTAGTGGAAAGTATTTGCGAAGAAGGAAATGCTAAGATTGTCAAAGGTTAGATTGTTAGGTCAGAGGTTGAAGGGTAAGTGGCCTGTGGGTATCCAGCCCACCATTTGCTTGTTCAAGAAATGTATGGTTATAAAGAAACAATAAATCCATCTGTAATTATAATGGCTTTAAATATAGCATTATCTGGACGAGGTGGGAGTCATGAGATGGGCGTTTCTTTCATCTGGTAGCCTATTCCTTCAACACACATGGTGGACTGAATGCTCACACCCTTTAAAAGTGTATTCCAGATTTTCTCAAGCAAAAGAAAAAAAAAAAAAAAAAAAAAAAAATATATATATATATATATATATATATATATATATATAACAAAACCTTCTAACAATGTTTAATTTATAGAGTGTTCAATGTATAGTTAAAATGTGACCTTGTTGTCCTTTTTGAACATTATAGTTTGATGTATTCTCACTCTCAAAAGGTTTAACGAGAGATACAAAAGATGTTGATTCTTAAGATGTTCACCGTCAGGAGACTCCATCACAGTAGGTTCATTGTCCGTGTATATAAGTCATTGCTTGTGTATATAAGAATACTCACCAATCCTATAGTAACGATCCAGCTTGTCCCACAGGCTTTCATGGTCAGGTCTCCGGAGGTCAGTACTTTTAATAGGTTCATACACTGATCCTAAAGAGGGAACAAACAAGCAGAGAAATCACTAATGGGAAATATAGCAGAGCAGAAAGAAATCTTATCTCAGCATGAGAATACTTGATAAGTTTATTCCAGAGTATAATTTATAATTGTCTCTTTCATTAATCACACTGATGATGTTAATTGCATTTCCTACTGAATAGTTCATCATGCTTAAGTGCTCATCGCTATTATCTAAAACCTCCGCGAATAGAATAAAACTCCAGTGTTGCTATAAAGATTTCCCCATTAGTGCAGCAGCAGCGATACCCTCGGGCTTGTGGAAGACGCTTAATCCGACTTTGTAGAAATGCACAGTAACAGTATTTTATTTTTCCCTTTCTGTCCATTTAAACAAATATAAAAGGACAGCGGTGCATAAAATCATAACCTCATCCCACTAAATATTTTAGCCTCTGCGTATTTCCTGAAGCCACTACACTTAGTTTTCCACCATGTTTAATAGTATTTTTACATCCACACACCAAGGAAGACTGATAATAGCCAATATTTCCTAATTATACACTACAGCTCTAAAATGTATTATTTTCTGTGTAAAGCCATGGAAATGAAAAGAGTGAGCATGCTCATACCCAAGAAGTAAATTGGCTAATTATTCCATGGGGGTCTGAGCATGCTCAGTCTTTTCTGACAATTAGTCCTGGGGCATCACAGCGTCCCGTTAACTGCACTATATTGATTATATATAGTAAATAAATAGTACATTTGTGCTCACATTTGAATGTGTACAATAAGTTAAGACATTTTTCCTGCTCAGAATTCCAAAAATTACAATTATTGCTCTGCATTTTGGGAACCTGGGCAGAAACATGCAAATGTGCCCACAAAGGTTTCACTCTCTAATCCAATACCATTTCAAACATGGCTCCTTTTAGGCCTGCTGAATTATACAGGTACCTCGACACTTGTCAGCTTCAGAACTCGTCAAAATCATTATTCAATGCATTTAAAAAAGGAAAAAATGCTTCAGCACGCAACACTTGCTCAGCACTTGTCGTGCTTCCTGTCTTGGCAGATATATATATATATATATATATATATATATATATATATATTTCCCCCCCCCCCTCCCCCGCATATAAGCCGACCAGAGTATAAGTCGAGGCACATAATTTTACCACAAAAAACAGTGAAAACTTATTGACTTGAGCATAAGCCGAGGGTGGAAAAGAGGGCCCCCCACCAATCATCATCCTCCTCCCTCCCCCCTTATCATCCTCCTCCTCCTCCCCCCCTCATCATTCTCCTCCTCCTCCTCCTCCCCCCCTCATCATTCTCCTCCTCCCCCCCTCATCATTCTCCTCCTCCCCCCCTCATCATTCTCCTCCTCCCTTTATCTTCCTCCTCCTTCCCCCCCTTATCATCCTCCTTCCCCCCCTTATCATCCTCCTTCCCCCCCTTATCATCCTCCTTCCCCCCCTTATCATCCTCCTCCTTCACCCCCCTTATCATCCTCCTCCTTCACCCCCCTTATCATCCTCCTCCTTCACCCCCCTTATCATCCTCCTCCCTCCCCCCTTATCATCCTCCTCCTCCTCCTCCCCCCCTCATCATCCTCCTCCTCCTCCTCCCCCCCTCATCATTCTCCTCCTCCTCCTCCCCCCCTCATCATTCTCCTCCTCCCCCCCTCATCATTCTCCTCCTCCCCCCCTCATCATTCTCCTCCTCCCCCTTTATCTTCCTCCTCCTTCCCCCCCTTATCATCCTCCTTCCCCCCCTTATCATCCTCCTTCCCCCCTTATCATCCTCCTTCCCCCCCTTATCATCCTCCTCCTTCACCCCCCTTATCATCCTCCTCCTTCACCCCCCTTATCATCCTCCTCCCTCCCCCCTTATCATCCTCCTCCCTCCCCCCTTATCATCCTCCTCCCTCCCCCCTTATCATCCTCCTCCCTCCCCCCTTATCATCCTCCTCCCTCCCCCTTATCATCCTCCTCCCTCCCCCCTTATCATTCTCCTCCTTCACCCCCCTTATCATCCCCCCCCTTATCATCCTCCTCCTTCCCCTTATCATCCTCCTCCCTCCCCCCTTATCATCCTCCTCCCTCCCCCCTTATCATCCTCCTCCCTCCCCCCTTATCATCCTCCTCCCTCCCCCCTTATCATCCTCCTCCCTCCCCCCTTATCATCCTCCTCCCTCCCCCCTTATCATCCTCCTCCCTTCCCCCTTATCATCCTCCTCCCTCCCCCCTTATCATCCTCCTCCCTCCCCCTTATCATCCTCCTCCCTCCCCCTTATCATCCTCCTCCCTCCCCCTTATCATTCTCCTCCTTCACCCCCCTTATCATTCTCCTCCTTCACCCCCCTTATCATCCTCCTCCTCCCCCCCCCTTATCATCCTCCTCCTTCCCCCCCCCTTATCATCCTCCTCCTTCCCCCCCCTTATCATCCTCCTCCTTCCCCCCCCTTATCATCCTCCTCCTTCCCCCCCCTTATCATCCTCCTCCTTCCCCCCCCCTTATCATCCTCCTCCTTCCCCCCCCCCCCTTATCATCCTCCTCCTTCCCCCCCCCCTTATCATCCTCCTCCTTCCTCCCCCTTATCATCCTCCTCCTTCCTCCCCCTTATCATCCTCCTCCTTCCTCCCCCTTATCATCCTCCTCCTTCCTCCCCCTTATCATCCTCCTCCTTCCTCCCCCTTACCATCCTCCTCCTTCCTCCCCCTTACCATCCTCCCCCTTCCTCCCCCTTACCATCCTCCTCCTTCCTCCCCCTTACCATCCTCCCCCTTCCTCCCCCTTACCATCCTCCCCCTTCCTCCCCCTTATCATCATCTTCTTTCCCCCATAACCTCCTCCTCACTGCACACTCTCCAATCCCTATACCCCTCTCTCAGCATCAGCTCATCTGAGCGAAGTAGCAAGTAAGGAGATAGTGGGATAGGGATTGGAGAGGGTGCAGTATGGAGGAGGTTATGGGGGAAAGAAGATTATGATGATGGTGGGAAGGAGGAGAAGGATGATAAGAGGTGGGGGAGGAGGATAAGGGGGGGAGGAGGAGGAGGATTTTTTTTTTTTTTGAGTATAAGCCGAGAAGGGCTTTTTCAGTATTAAAAAAAAAAAAAGTGCTGAAAAAGTCGTCTTATACTCGATTTTATATATATATATTATATATATATATATATATATATATATATATATATATATATATATATATATATATATATATATATATATATATATATATATATATCTTAGCTTATGGGCAAAAGAGTAATAGTAATAATATCTCCTGCTCAGGTTTCACATAAAAACAATAATTACAATGCACTCTGGGAAACTGGGAGGGGACATGCAAATAAGCCCATTTTGTTTTCCCAATTGAGTTTCCTGCTCAGGTTATTGCACATGAGGCCACAATCTCACGGCCCAACACAAGCAGACCACACACACTACAGATAGTTTTGAAGTTTATCTTTAATACATTTGATGTATCGAACCCTCATTCAAATTCCAATTTGCACTAGAAAGCTCTGCTTGCTGTTAATGAAAATTAATATTCACTCATGTAGAAGCTCACCTAATAAAAATGCAGGGCTTCATTAGCTCTACACAAATTATAGCCTTTCTATTAATATTTTAATTGCTTTTTTAATTCTTGCACATTTCTCACACAGTTTCTTAGCACCATAAATCAGACAACTGAATGTAAACTTGTGCTCAGCTTGTTTATCAAACCCGGCTCAAAAGGAAAACTCATCCAACATGCAAAGCTCTGAATCTGCTCAGTAGGTTTCATTTACTTTTTTAAAGGTTTAATTAACTTTTATTATAAGCCATTTACTGACTAAAGTAAATACGTTGGGTATTCGCAGATAAGTTTATTCGAGATGACTTCGCCCATGTGTTTGATCTTCTCTACCCTGAGCCGAGTAGTAAATTAAGAAAAACAGACTGTTAACAAGGACTCATGGAGAGCGATCCGTTTTACATTCAAATGGATAAAAGCACAATGATGTTTTAGTCCAAAGGCTCCCAAAGCTCCCTGACCATTTGTTTCCTGTAACATGAGGAGAAAACAGAGAATGTACCCACTCTAACAACCCCAAGATGTCTCAGGTATAGGATTGTGACTGTAGAGATGGATTTGGACTCCATAGAGTTGAACGTAGGAGATTGGTGGGGAGATGTGTGGAGGGGAAAGGCCGTGTGAGGATTGGTAGACAGGAAGCCTCCACCCATAAAGAATGGCTCCAATATTGACCTGTGTACTAGGTGCTTTTTATGAAAGCCTTAACCCTGGTCTACAAATCCACAAATGATCTCGTTACTTCATATATACCCTCATAAATCTTCCCCTACATCCAACAACTCTCCAGAGTCCAAATCCATCTTACAATCCCAATTCCTACTTTGTGCCCCTTCACTGGTATTAATTCTCACTTCAAATATGGTGGTCTCCGAAATTAAAAACATTTTCCCAGAAGACCCTCTTTGTTCAGGTTTCCAATTTCTATACAAATAAAACTGTTCCTCACTACTTTCCCTGATCGCTCAGCTCGATCTACTGCACCCATGAACCTTATCTTGTCTTCACATTAAACCATTTAAGGAACAATTCTAAGCTTCACTTTAGTCTCTAATGTTTGTTAAGTAAATTACTTTTAGACACCACAATAATGATGCACTGCTTCATAACCACGTCACACACCTTAGATAAAGATGCTACATACTACAGAATACACCTTTGTAAAATAAAGGTTATATTTAGAGCAATGGTTCCCAAATCTCATGTCAAGATTTAGGTGAAACACAATGAATAAAAAGGTTGCAGCAATTTGAGGCTCTACCGCCTGTTGTATACTAGTTTCCTCACCTTTGTTCAATCATGACATGTCTATTGAGTCTTGAGGAGGTGTTTGGGAACCTCTGTCTTATAACAGGATCTTTTAAAAGAATCTTTAATGCCCTTTAATGTAACTTTCCTAAATCAAATATAACTTTATAAGCCCCTCACCCCATATACTTGTTGTTGTCCAGTTGTGTCTTACTCTCGTAACCCTATCGACCTAAGCATGGCCATATAGTGGTCTTGGCAAAGATAATACAGTGAATTCCCTGCTCCTTCTCCAGTGGCCCTCAACTCTGCTATGATCTGCCCATCTTGGGTGATCCTACAAGGTATAGCTCACTGCTTCACTGAGGTACAAGGTAGCGATCCAGAAGGGGACTGCCACGACCTGCTCCTTGAGTGAGATAGGAAAGGCACTCCCTACCCCTATTTACTGCAGGAATAGCTCTGTTGGGATGACTCTGGACCGAATGATGGATGCAGCCAGACCTGGCAGGGCTCTCCCAATCATTAGCAGTGTCCAGAGATGCTTCTGGGGATCTACAGTAAGCCTGGATCAGACCTTACTTAGCAGACTGCTAGCTTGGACAATAATTCACTCCAACACCATAATCATAATGGAAAAATTAACAACCCTTTATTTTACATTGGAATGATATGCAGTCATCATCAAAGACCTGGGGGTGGCTAACCTTGAGGACGCCCTCCTGTACATATGCTGACCCATAGTAACTGGTCTCTGAGACTTCCTGTTAGTCCTGGTCAATGGGCTAAGGGCAATCCCTGGGAACGGCCAGCCTTGTCCCCAAAGCCGGCCCCCTGGGCGTGGCTAAGGCGCTCATTTGAAGATTACTGTAATCCAGTCCCTCCTGGTAAGCACAACTAGTGGCCAACTTGAGTTATGACAGGGACCCCTACAATTCCCCACTACAAATAAAATTACTATATTTAAAACACACTCTTCAAAATGCATGAAAAAAATGGAGGCTTCCACTGCCGTTGGCTAGCCAAACTCATTGAGTATGTCACCGGCCCCTCTACAAGTGACAGGGTCTCGCATCTTAACTACAACCAAATAAGACTGTCCTCTTTTGAGCATTTGCTTCCCTGAAGTGACCCCACTTTTATGGTTCTACATCATCAGAGATGCCCAGCCGGGAACAGCAAGCCGAGAGACCAAGAGATGAAATCTCCATTTCTTCATCAAGTTAAAATGCTGCGTCCTGGAGATTTCTTTATTCTAAATTCATTAAAATCAGAGCGAGAGATTCTTCATGAAAGCATCTTAAAACAATAGCTTTATATTAGAATCTCCACATGAGAAAGCAAAACTATAATCATAAAACACAAAGATAAAAGAACAGAACAAGTTATTATTGATACCCCACTGAGAAGCAACATGACAGATTCACATTCCGGAAACATATATACATATTTCAGAGATGCAAAGGCAGGGATGGTGGGAGCAGATATTGGTTCCAGCGCACAGGTTGTGTTTTATATACTAGGTTTAATAATGGAGGACGGAGCGTTGCTGCCCCATCACCAGCTCCACCCCTGCAACAACGTATTTAGAGCGCAATCCATCTAATAGCATTTAGAAACGAAACAACCCTGCGTCCATTTTATTACTATATTTTTTACCTAAGTTATGGGATATCATGTGTTTAACTGTATCTGGAAAAATTGGTTTCCACGCCCCCAGGTACTAGCCAATAGAAATACTGCACCCAAGTATGTTTTTTAACACTATAATAACCTTCCAGACAACAGCAGCACAGTGCAGACATCCAACGCAGCATTGCCTGATGCTGCATCCTTGCTTCCTCATGGTGGGAACAAAAGACTACACATCCCATGATGCTTCGCTGCAGAGACCGATCCCCAGACATTGTAACAAAGTTGTAGCTGCCTCTAATTGGCCAAAAATAAGTTATGCATTTTATGCTCATTTAGCTTGGAGTTTTAGAAGTGTTCCTTCCCAATATCAACTACCAGTTAATTAATTCATTTATTTATTTGTTTCATGCAAATTTGTTTTTCATACACTACTGATAATCCATGAAACGACCCGTAGTATAGGAATAAAAAAAAAACAAAAAACAAAAAAAAACAAAAAAAAAAACAACATACTTGAATGCAGTTTCTCTATTGGTTAGTACCAGGTACCTATGTAGGCAGCTCTGGGGGTGTGGAAACTTTGTTTTTTAACTAAACCTGTGTGTATAGCATGACTCCATGTAATGTGTGTGTCTGATATAAACTGCCTGTGTTAGATTAGAGACAGGTACACACGTGGAAACGTCCAGACATATGATATCCCACCAACTTCCAAATATCTAACAATAAAATGAACGCCATCCTACCAGCATCAAACACTCATCTCCACACAAACCCCGGGTAGATTTTCTTTCAACAGCTGAAGTTGCAGAAAATTAAAACTGAACTAATTCAGCATCAAGATGGTATAATGGAAACCAGCTCCAGACGTGCCGAGCTTTGATCTGCTACAAGCTACATAAATTGTTCTATTTTTCTGCTGCTTTCAAAGAGCATTACATCCCTTTATTCTGATAAAACATTCAG
>CM050176.1:41123718-41361218 GCA_027410445.1 Discoglossus pictus | reverse complement strand
GTGTAATAATGAAATATATAATACATTAATAAATGAATATAGTTTACCTATTTTAAAGCATTGTGTTGAAGAGCTGTGAATGTGTTTTGATGTTGCTGCAGCATTAGTGGTGTGGATCTGCTGTGTAAGCGTGCTGAATGTGTGCAGTGTAATACTGTGCGTGCGCGAGACCAAACCGTTGTCGTGTACTTCCGCATTGGCGTGAAATGGCGAGTAATGTGTGTTATACGTTTGTATCGGAATATCCGTAGGTGTTTTGTGGTGTTTTGCGAGTTTCTTGTGGTGTTTTGCGAGTTTAGAGTGCTGTAGCCTCGTTTTCGTTTTGTTCGGCGGCCATTTTTTCTCTCGCTTCGTTTTTTTTTTAGTCTCTAAACTGTTTTATTTGAAGTAAAATCGAGGTGTAAGTTGTATTTTTGAGGTGCTGGGTGCTCCCTCTTGGTGTAGGTAAGTTTTTTATGTATGTGGTGTGTGTATGTATTGTGTTTTACATTTTGTAATGTTCGCGAGTTGCGTCCGAGTGTTGCGAGTCCGTAATGTGTGTGAACGTGTGTCGTATGTTGTTTGCGAGTGTCGTAATGTGTGTGTCGTACTGTTTGGGTTGCGACGTGAAGTTTGCGAGGGTCGCAGTTGCTGGCAAGGAGCGCCTTCGGCGCTCCATGCCAGCAACTGCGGCCCTCGCTTTGCGAGGTCCTCAGGTGCTGGCATGGAGCGCCTACGGCGCTCCATGCCAGCAACTGAGGCCCTCGCTTCGCGAGGGTCCTCAGTTGCTGGCATGGAGCGCCAAAGGCGCTCCATGCCAGCAACTGAGACCCTCGGGCAGTGCCCTCGCTTCGCGAGGGCCTCGGCTCGCGTAGCGAGCCCGCAGCGTTAGCAACAACTCGTACGCTCACAACTATATATGTGATTGCACACTGCCAACGTTTCATTTTCACTATGTACATAAAAATCTCTCTATCTCTCTATCACTATCACTCTATCACTATCACTCTATCACTATCACTCTATCACTATCTATCTATCACTATCTATCTATCACTATCTATCTATCACTATCTATCTATCACTATCTATCTATCTATCTATCACTATCTATCTATCACTATCTATCTATCACTATCTATCTATCACTATCTATCTATAACTATCTATCTATCACTATCTATCTATCACTATCTATCTATCACTATCTATCTATCACTATCTATCTATCACTATCTATCTATCACTATCTATCTATCACTATCTATCTATCACTATCTATCTATCACTATCTATCTATCACTATCTATCTATCACTATCTATCTATCACTATCTATCTATCACTATCTATCACTATCTACCTATCTATACATCTATATATCACTATGTATCTACCTATCTATACAGTATACATCACTGTTAATCTATCTAACTATCCATGGCTAAATATAATCTTAATGTGCCCTATTCTATTCTCATGTACTGCTCTGAAACAGACCAAACGTTAACAGGAAGGTATTAAATAATACTGCAACTTCTCATCACTTCTCCAAACATCGCAGACTCTTATAAGAAGCTGTGGAAGATCAGTCAGTAATAACGGCTTTGATGCTCCCGTCTATTTAAAACATGTATGAAAATAAGATTTTAAGCTCTCAACAGACTCCTCTGGTACCAATGTCTTTGTACCAGTGTACGGTCTTGCATATACTGGATTCATATATATATATACGAATGCTATCCCCTTGATTACTGCACAACCAGCACGATGGAGTTGAATAATAATAATAATAATAATAATAATAATAATAGCCCGCAGTTTCAGTTTACAATCACAATGGCAGCAGTACTTACCAAGTAATGGTACTCCTCCTTATGCAGCATTAACAGAAAAAGGAAACACACATTTTAGTTTGTTACACACAGCACAGATACTCATTAGTGATATATGCAGCATCCCACAAGTAATGCAGCCCCTTCAGTATGTCTATATAAGATTGCCCAGACAATAGCAGAATGGTCCCTAGGTCTCCACTGGAAGTCGTTGGCTTCTTAGTGACAAGACCTTCCTTAGCCCTCATACCTGAGCTTCCTCCCTATCAGCAGATTTTCTGTGGCCATACAGGGGTGTATCTCTGCCTAGGCCAACAAGCCCCTTTCCCTGGGCACCAGACCGCTTCATGTTGTCTATATGTTCCACCAACATCCAACATGTTCTCATTTCCAAAGAGAGCACATATAGGAATGCAACAGTATGGATTATATCACATCACATATATAGTTGTGAGCGTACGGGTCGTTGCTCACGCTTGCGGGCCCGCAAGTGTGAGCAACGGCCCGTATGCTCACAAAGCAACTGAGGCCCTCGCGAAGCGAGGGCCTCAGTTGCTGGCATGGAGCCACGGCCCTCGCGTCTCCTGTAGTACACTGCTGTGGTGGGACTATGCCTGAAGAGGAGGCTGTGCCAGTGAGCCCGTGTAAAAGCTGTGCCCCGGGGGGTGTTAGGACACTGATCCTGCAGCATGCAGCAGCCACACGGAGATTCCAGGGGCAGACTCTACTGGTGAGTGTGCCCAGCAATGCATGGGCAATGGCACTGAGAGGGTTAACCCCTGCACTGCTATGTGGGCCTGTTCTGGGCCTGCAGGGGTTAATGCTCTACATGCTGAGGGTCAGGTAGCAGTAGATGGGGTCTCCTATAGGCATTTGGGGTGATATATATGGAGATATAGAGGTCTGCACATATTGCATGTGAAATAACCTATTAATATTAGAATGTTATCATATAGGTTGGAATGGATCTTTCTATATGATTGTATCAACTGTATAACATGGAAATACCTGCACCTATAGGATTCAGTTATATACTCTGCCTCTGATCTTACCATGTGTGCTTATAGGATTCTATGTATCTGAACTTACCATATGTTCTGCACATGATCTTTTTAAAAGTATTTTATATAACATAAATAGTGACCTCCATATCATGCTGCTATATGCCCCATAGATGTGTTTACCATATGTGCTGTCTGGCATTGTACTATATACACTAATGATGTTAGTTAATGCACTGTATATATTCTTACTATAAGCACTGTGTTTGAACCTAATTTCTGCGCAGTATGGGATATTACTATATAATACCTTACCATATGTGCTGTATGACATCTTACCGAAGGCGCTCCTTGCCAGCAACTGCGACCCTCCCAAAATTTACTTATATAACGCAAACAACACGTCACACCAACTGCGACCCTCACAAACACCATACGAGACACGTTAGCACACATTACGACCTCGCAAAAATCAGCCGCAACTCGCGAACATGAAAAAAAAAAAACACAATAAACACACACAGCACATACATAAAAAGCTTACCTACAGCAACAGGGAGCATCCAGGACCTCAAAAAAACTACTTACACCTTAACTTAACTAAAAATAAAAGAGTTTACACACTACAAAATTATCTAAGCGACAGAAAAAATCGTCCGCAACTCGCGAACATTACAAAATGTAAAACACAATAAATACACACAACACATACATAAAAAGCTTACCTGCAGCAAGAGGGAGAATCCAGGACCTCAAAAAAACAAGTTACACCTTCATTTACATCAAAATAAAAGAGTTTACACACTAAAAAATTCTCTAAGCGACAGAAAAAATGGCGGCCAACAAAACGAAAACGAGGCTACAGCGCTCTAACCACGGAAAACACCACAAGAAACTCGCAAAACACCACAAAAGACCTACGGATAATCCGCTAAGACGCATAACACACATTACCCGCCATTTTACTCCAATGCGGAAGAACACCACTACGTTAACGGTTACGGCTCGCGAACGCACAGTATTACACTGCACACGTTCATCACGCTTACACAGCAGCTCCACACCACTAATGCTGCAGCAACATCAAAACAGATTGCCAGCTCTTCAACACAATGCTTCAAAATAGGTACACTATATCCATTTATTATTTTAAATTACATATTTCAGTAGGACACACAAAACACCATTAGCTACCTTACAATTCCATTGCCGTCATTTTTTGACGGGCAATTCGCTAGTATATATATATTGCTACAAGACCTCTGTAAACTAGTGATGTGAGCTGCTGAAGAACACACAAAAACTAATCTAATGCTTGTATTTGGGATGGCAGCATAGCTTGCTTGCTTCTTCATTTTCTGACCCAATCAGATTACACGGCTCAGAATTCTAAGTGTTAGTGACTGAAAAGGAAAATGTTTCCTTTAAATGTCAGCTCCCTCTCTGCTTACACATGAAGCAGTAACTGGTAAACTAGGCAAGATCCAAAGCATGTACGTGTATAACTATAGGACCACTGTAGATTAACAGTACCAGTGTCATGTTCTTTGACAGCAAGACGGCGGTGACATGCTACATGCTAAAAGTTTTAAAAAGCGACTGTTTTTTATATTTATACAGACGCCCGTCCCCTTTTTTTTTTATACCAACAATGTGTTATTAGAAAATGTTTAGTGTTTTTTTTTTTTTTGCATCTTCTAGAAAACAAAATGTCACTGTCTGGTTGCGGTCTAACCGCATGACACTGGTAGTGTTAATAGGATAAGATTGTCACATTGGAATAAAATGATCCAAATCAGTACAAAACAATAAAAATGCCATAACATATAAGGTAGCGTCACCCAACACGACCAGGAGATGCAGAACTTCTTGCCCAGCAGCTCAAGTCGTGCACAGAATCTTAAGCTTCCCTGAGTTTCCTGACTAAGCAAGTTTAGGAGCCGTCCTCCTCCCCAGAATAATTTGGGATGTCATGTTACAGCAACCTGCAGCACACTGGAGATTAATGGCTTGTCCTAAGATATTGCACACTGCCAGCATTGCATTTTACAGGCGGACTAATCCAGAATAAGGTTTCTCCCATTTCATAAAGAGCTCTGCATCGCCCCGACTGTGCTAGAGACTGGGAAGTGCAGGCTTGCAGCAGTGCTGTGTGTACTCAGGACACGGCACCCTCCAGAGCTACTTCATTAGCAGAGCATCTCGCCCATGGTCAGAAGGATCTTACAGCTTTGCTAATAGTCTGCACCAACAAGGACACGGCGACCCGCTGAACATAAAGGAGCCTTTGTTATATGGAGAACATTATTGCAGCACACCATTAATTTAAAGGGACACAGCAATTTTTTTTTATTCACGGTTTCATATTATAAAAGCTAAAATAAATTATATATATATATATATATATATATATATATATATATATATATATATATATATATATATATATATATATATATATATATATATATATATATATTAAATAAATAGTACATTTGTGTTCACATTTGAAAGTCTAAAACAAATTAAAAAAAGCTAGTTTCATGCCAAGAATTCCAAGAAATACTATTACACTGCATTCTGGGTACCTTGGCAGGGACATGCAAATGTGCCCACAAAGGCTTCGCTCTTGCAATCCATAACAATTTCAAACATGGCTTTCCTTAAGCATATGCCTGTTGTATCACACAGCTTTGATATTATTATTATTTTTCACATACTGATGGGATCCATGTTTATCAGAACAGTGACCGCCTGTGGGTGGGTTTCTGGTTTGTGCCTATTCCCAGCTGAGTAATACAGTGAGCCATGTATAAAGTGTGATTTTTTTGGATTTAAGAGTGAAATGCATTTGAGCTCATTTGCATGTCCCCGCCCGGTTTCTGGAAAATCTGAGCAGGTAATACGTTTTAACTCGTTTTTAGATGTTAAAAAGGAATCACAAATGTACTCTTTATTTAGAGTGAGTGTGATATTCAAAATGAAAACAATCTTTAATTGACATCTATTATAAGGAATTAGTTGTAGGGATTCTTGTCATATAAAAAGGAATCCCCACCGGTCATATCTCGTCTTCAAAGGCTCCTTTGTGCTTAAAATGCAGATAAGCAAAGTCAATTGTGGCATAATAGTGCAAATAACAACTCACTGAGTGACAATGAGCTAATCTCAGCCTCCACCTACACCACAGAAACCAATGTACACAGTGACAGGGAGAGGCCTAACGAGACAAGTGCAATCCAATCAATATGTAATACATGGAAAGATTGCTTTTTTATATTATTATTTAACCTTATTGACCATTATCGAACCAAATTATTTGCAGAACCATAATAAAAATGTTATACTTTGGTGTCCCTTTGGTATGTAACCGAGGGATCAATAAAAATACCTGCACCCTAGGAGCCAGGCAGCGAGCGCCTTCCCAGTGTACATCACTCTTTCAGAAGAGATAGAAGCAAATCTTTCCAAGCCTAGGCCAGAGATTTTTCACCACAATACCCATCCATAACCTTGTGTGAGCTCCATCCCCCAGAAACCTATGGAGGCAGAGCGTCCTAGCCAATGAGCTATGTGGAGTTGTGTCCTAGCCAATCAGATGTCTCCCTCTCATGTCTGACTTCCGAGCAGCTTTGTCTCAGCCATCAGAAAATAGATACATTATCGTACCTGCCTCTGATTGGCCACAACTAATTAGGAAGTTTATGCTAATTTAGCTTGGATTTTCATGGGTGTTCCTTTTTAAAACCAACTGCCTGAAAACTGAAGAAATCCTGAAAACTTTAGGGTGAGTTTATTACTGTCATAATACTTCTATATACCTTTACAAGAAATATTGACATATTTGGAGAGCCATACCTCCTCCTATTTGATAATTCTACAAATATCTATATACTCTAATCCATGGCTGGCGCCTCTCAAATTTGTCATTCCCTCTTTTTTAAAGAGTGTCATAAAGATTGACCCAGAAATGTATACTTAAAAGGCACATGAAAATCAAATATTTATCCAGAAAGAATAAAAAAAAATGTAAGTTAGTAAGCAAGAAA
The DNA here is from genome assembly GCA_027410445.1 of Discoglossus pictus. NCBI lineage: Eukaryota > Metazoa > Chordata > Amphibia > Anura > Alytidae > Discoglossus > Discoglossus pictus. The sequence goes on along the minus strand of CM050176.1, from coordinate 41,354,355 downwards.
TCAAAGCGCTGCATGGCTTTAATAATTTAACTCTTTCTCTCTCTGCCAACTGCTTTTACAACAATGTTAAATGGACACAGTGGAAGTTACAAATATGGTATAATTTAAAAAATACATAACCACAGCTTATTATAAAGTCATAAATCACATTTTCATAGCTTGTTACAAACAGTTTCTGGCCGTATTGTTTTCAGTCTAAAGCCATGTGAACCTGTGCGTGCTCAGTTCCAAACGAGTCTCACAAACAACTTTATTAGTCAGTAAAAAATTAGACGGGATGATATTTAATAAAACAAGACTAAAACAACTTGTTATCTCTAATTTAGACTAACTGGACTAGAGCCTTTGGTCTTCTGTAATTCAAACTGCTTAGAGTCCCACTGGACTGCAAGAAGATCCAATCAATCAATACTATTGGGAATGAAACCAAACTCTTCACTGGAAGGTTTGATCAGGAGGCTGAAGCTCAAATGTTGTGTCCATATCATGAGAAGACGCTGGGAAAGATTGAAGGCTCACAAGAAAATGGACGGAAGAGGCGAAGATGGATAGATTAGGTCATTGAAGCAATGAACATGAGCTTGAGTTCAGAGGGGCAGTGGCTGACAGATGTGCCTTGCGTGCCGAGGTCCATAGGGTCACGGAGCATTAGACACAACTGAATAACTAAACACATTCAAGATCAAAAGTGTGTTTCTATCTAGACCAACAAGGCAGGGTGGCATCTCAGGGGTCAGCAGTACCCGATGGGGGACCAGTGACCCAATAATAGTATTTGCCAGGGGCTGCACAATAAATCCAAGCTGGTGTTCTTGCTCTCCCTAACAGGTTGTTCATGTCTTTTATTTCTTGTATTAATATGTATAAAGTAAATGAAGGAATCAAAAGCTTCAACTGAAGTATTTGCCTGAACTCCCAGTGACATCTCCTAAAGAAAGAAACACGCAGCCAAAGCAAAGCCGGCGGCTGCCAAGTCACATTAAGTCTTTGTAAGATAATTAGGTGTGTCCTATATAGATAAAAGGTGTTAGCACAGCGAGCGAGAGCGCATGTCCCAGCACCGACAGCCTGCAATGCTAGCGCTGGAGACTTAGAGCCAGGCATAAAGACCACCGCGCACTAGGCATAGAGACCACTGAGTACTAGGCGCCAGGCATAAAGGCCACCGCACACAAGGCGCCAGGCATAAAGACCACCGCGCACTAGGCGGCCGGCATAGAGACCACCGCGCACTAGGCGCCAGGCATAAAGACCACCGCGCACTAGGCGGCAGGCATAAAGACCACCGCGCACTAGGCGGCAGGCATAAAGACCACCGCGCACTAGGCGGCCGGCATAGAGACCACCGCGCACTAGGCGGCCGGCATAGAGACCACCGCGCACTGGGCGCCAGGCATAGAGACCACCGCGCACTAGGCGCCAGGCATAGAGACCACCGCGCACTAGGCATAGAGACCACTGCGCACTAGGCATAGAGACCACTGCGCACTAGGCATAGAGACCACTGCGCACTAGGCATAGAGACCACTGCGCACTAGGCATAGAGACCACTGCGCACTAGGCGCCAGGTATAAAGACCACTGTGTTACACCAGCAGTAGAGGGAGGTTATGATTAGATATTTATAAATTCATTTTAAAAGACTAAAAAGCTAATATTTAATAATAAACTTAAATTCAAACATTAGCTTCTCGGTCTCCAGCTGAGCTGCTGGTCTCTACCGGTTACAATGTGTGGAAGCAGCTCCTTCTCAAAGACATTGAAGAAGAAAACTAGGTAGAAACAGGTCTAAAGGATGTTAAATGGATTTGCAAGGCCCCTGGATGTTACACAAGGATATTGCTATTTAAAATATTTTTAGACAGAAAACAAACGTATTATAGTTTTGCAAGTGTCGTATTTATACTAGGCTCCTCTAAAGAACTTGACAATGGGTAACATTTTTACATAGTTTAAAATAAATACATAATGCCTTTATTGCATTCAATTGTATGTTAATGATCACAGAACTTTTTGACTTTGTTCCTGGATAGATTTGGATAAGATCTTTATTCACTTCTGTTGAAAACTGCCTTTTTTTAAACAGCACACTTCACAATAGCACAAGCATATGAACAATGTTCCTTTCGCGAATCAGACATTTTTCATGCATCGCCAAAATAAAAAAGGGATGGGTAAAGGGATGAAGTGTGCGATGTGCCCCCCGTCCCTGGCAGTGCCCAGGGCCTCCCCCAGGCATGTTGTTTCATGTAATATCATACGGCTACACCGGGCTATATTTAGGATATTGATCTTTTAGCTCAGCTTGGGCCCAGCCGTATCAAATAATCACAGCGCAGGAGAGGCCGCGCCGCACATGAAACCTTTCATAGGAAACTTTCACATAATCTCACTAAATCAAAAGAAGTCATAAATATTCAGATGTCTTTTGAGGCCTGGAGATTCCTTGTAAGGAGCACAATCCAAGGAATGTATCGGAGCTGATTAACATTCAGTAATGTGACATATAACAATATCACAGAGCGGGGGTCTCACTGCAGGATCAATAACGGGCATTAAAGTGGCGCTGCACGGCGACACAACTAGGAATATGGCCATAATTAGGCAGGGAAAAGTGCTTAGAGGTAGAGGGAAAGTTCCTGGACTTACTAGCGATATAATATACCGGTGTATTTATTTACTTTTATGTTCTTTATTAAGAAGTGACTCGAAACCCTGTTTGTACTGCCTTAAATTAAACAAATAGTCCCTGTATGGGTCTGCCCACTGCAGTGTATGCAGACACAGACACTGCTGTTTCATGTTTTTGTTTATTTGTGTTGCTCAGTTGTGTCTAACTCTCCATGACCTCATGGACCACAACACACCATGCTGATCCACTTGGTATTCATGGTAGAGATACTGAAGCTCCTGGTGTTCCTATTAAGACCTAACCCTGCATGGGTCCAGGGTGGTGTGACCTCTCGGTTCCCTCACTGTAATCGAACTGCGTTCACAGCTGTGAAAGCACCGAATCCTAACCAGTGGACCACCAGGTAACCCGTGTGCGGTCTCATACTAACCAGTAAGTAACAATCTCTCAGCAACCTGCTAGTGAGACAGGGTCTCTAATAGGTTAGGACACTACACTGTACATGCAGCCCTACAGAGTCTGTGTCTGCATACACTGCAGAGGGAAGAGACGTACAGGGACTATTTGTTTGATTTTAGGCAGAGCTTACAAGCACTTCTTAATAAGATAAAGTACATACAAAGATACACAAGTATGTTGAGTACTTTGTAAAACCCAGGAATATCCCATATCCCTTTAAAGAACAATGAACGCCAAATCTTCTTATTTCTAGTACATTTGAGCTTCTGTACAAAGTGAGTAAGGACAACCTACGGCAGCTAAATGACACGTTGCATGTATTTCTTATAAGTTCCCTCATTGTTAAGTCTTATTCTATAAATAAGGGCTCTCAGTGGTTGGGTGTTCTCCTTTTTAGAAAACACTTTCTTGTTTACCTGATGCACAACACCCACAACAACAAACAAACAAATACTGCACAGACCACAATATGTATCTGTAATGGATACAATGTATCACTCAGCTGGGACCCCTCCTTCATTTACACACAACTGTTTATCTCTGGATTCCAAGCACATTGTGGATACAATGGGTTGTAGAGATGCGCTCATCTTAAAAGGAGCCGGTACAATGAAAAACACCTTATATACATACACACATGTAAAAATGCTGAGAACATAAAGTGGGGAAAACTTATAATGCTGATTTTCAACTATAAAAAAACATAATGTTGCTGCCTCTGCTGGTCCCTGGAGGTATCCATGATAATGGAAGTGTGTGGGACGGAATTTTTTTTTTTTTTTACTGGCAATTATTGATTTATAGGGATTTGCAAGCTCACTGGATGTTACTAGGTATATAATACCCCTGGGTATCCATTTACTGTTATGTACTTTATTTTATTAAGAAATGCTACTGCCTAAATCACACAAATAGCCCCTGCATGGGTCTGTCCTCTGCAGCATATGCAGACACAGGCTCTGCAAGTGCAGTGTCCTAGCCTATCAGGGACCACATCTCAGCAGCATGTTGCTGAATGCTACTGAGTGACAGTCACTTATTGGTTAGTATGACACACTGCACACCAGAGTCTCTGCATACGCTTCAGTGGGCAGACCCATACAGGGACTAAATTGTTTGATTTTAGGCAGTAAAACAGAGCTTATAAGCACTTTCTAATAAAATAAATAACATAAATGGATACCCAGGGATATTATATACTTAGTAACATCCAGGATCTCTCCATGTCCTTTAACCTACTTCCTAAATGTATTAGCTTCCTGCTTCAGGGCCTGTGAGAGGGATGGGTCATGGTGTCAATCTCAATCTTGACTTCTCTCTATTTGCTCCTCCCCACCCCCCATCTTGGTTTTATCACTACCTGTGGCATGAGGGGTGTGTTTTTATCTAGCAGAGGACAGATATGTGGTGGAGAGAGAAAGGTGAAAAGGATTTGTTGAATCATTTGATTTCACAAAAAACATTCCCCCCCGCATACAAGCCGCATCAATAAATGCAAACCGGAGGGAACGCATCAACAACTGCAAACCGGCAGGCCCGCATCAACAACTGCAAACCGGCAGGCCCGCATCAACAACTGCAAACCGGCAGGCCCGCATCAATAAAGGCAATCCGGCAGGCCCGCATCAATAAAGGCAATCCGGCAGGCCCGCATCAACAACTGCAAACCGGCAGGCCCGCATCAACAACTGCAAACCGGCAGGCCCGCATCAATAAAGGCAATCCGGCAGGCCCGCATCAATAAAGGCAATCCGGCAGGCCCGCATCAATAAAGGCAACCCGGCAGGCCCGCATCAATAAAGGCAACCCGGCAGGCCCGCATCAATAAAGGCAATCCGGCAGGCCCGCATCAATAAATGCAAACCGGCAGGCCCGCATCAACAAATGCAAACCGGCAGGCCCGCATCAATAAATGCAAACAGGGGAGCCTTGCATCAATAAATGCAAACAGGTGAGCTGGCATCAATAAATGCAAACATGCAAGCCGGCATCAATAAATGCAAGTCCTGCTCCCCAGATATGTAAACACCCCCTCTCTCACACATTCTTCATGAAAGAGTTATGGATACCTCCAGAATCTAGCAGAGACATTATACGTTAATTTTAGGAATTAAACAATAACTTGTATGACTTTCTCTTAGTTCCCAGTCACATACAGTATATGTTTTCCATTGTACAGGGGCCCATTAACACCCCACTAACACTAAATAATTCAACTGATAAGATCCTCCAAATTAAAACATCATATAATAAATAAACCAATAATTTCCCAACAAGAAGATATCTGGTGCAACTACTGAGCCCGGAGACGTATAGTGATAATAATCTAGCGATGTGGTTTCTGTTCTAGTAATACAGGAGCGAGGGTCTCAGAGCGCACGCAACATCCTCACACCAGCAAAGGAGAAGTACTGAGTGACAACACGAGGAAAAACAAGAAATGACTTGGAAATCTCACGTCATTTATGCTTATTTTTAATAAAACAGTTAAAGTGATATCGCAAAAGAAAAGTACACATCTAAATATATATAATTATAATTCGTTAATACAAAAAAAAAAGAGTCTAAGTGTTTAAATACTCTGCTTTCCAGCTCAGTGAAGTATAAAATAATAAATTGCATGAAGACGCCCCCGACTCTAACGACTAGCTCATATGATAATTTTCTCTCACAGTGGGGTGATGAAGAAAAGCATGCCCAGTTGGGGTTGATCAGAATAATGATAAGACTAAAAGTTAAGGAAGGTTCCCGTTTTTAATATTACAATAAATGACCTAAGTGTTTGCAGATCTAAACATTGTTTTATTAACAAGTGCTTAAAAACGCTGCTTTTACTTACTTAAACCTTCCAAATAGTACCTACAAAGGTCTGCCCCACAGCTCATGCACTCAAACATTCTATTTGTAAGAGATGTACTCGCCAACACAGACATCACTTTTTTTAAACACTGCTGAGAGAGTCTGTGATTGGCTAATACATCTAGTACTACAGAGACACTGTGTGCATGGGCTGTGGAGACACTGTGTGCATTTATTGATGCAGGCTCGCCTGTTTGTCTTTGCAGGAACTATTTGGAAGGTTTCAGTGAGTAAGCATGATGTTTACTTTTATATTAAAAACAGGAAACCTTTCATATCCCTTTAAGAGCCTCTGTGATTAACAATACATTACATATCCCACCGGAGAAGCTCTTGTGGTCCATCATCCCCCCACGGTGGGAGATATTTAATCAACACTTCTTCTTCTTTACCACGAGAGCGATTAGGAGGAAGGACATTTTATGTAATTTAGGCTTAAATTACCTAACTCTCAAACTGAATTACCTAAGACTTCCAACTGTAATTGTACTTATTGATATGTGTACTTTTTATTTTATAGTAACAGAGACATTTGCTTTGTCACCAATGACCAAAGTATAGTAAACTTTTGAAGAACTAGAGCGGATAATGGAAATAAAAATAAATGTATATATATATATATATATATATATATATATATATATATATATATATATATATATATATATATATATATATATATATATATATATACATACACACACACACACACACACAAGTTTTACTGTGCATATAAACAATTACATTACTATTTTTCAAGCAGTATATGCTCCAGGCCCCCCCATTGGGGGAGGCTATATAGATAGACAACCCCCCATTGTAGCCTGATAGTGGGTGGTAATTAGACAGTGTGTTTATAGGCTCAGGTTACACTGCTAATGTCAATTTGGCTCTTTCACCTGGGCATTCAATGGGTGGAGAGATCAGTCTGGGGGAATCATTGCAAAATTGTGTTTAAATGCACAAGAACATTTTAATTAAATGACTCTCCTGACACATTATCATAAAGAATAAGACAAAGCGGCTGATTTGGGAAAAACCAACAAACTCACTAGAAAAGTGGGTATTAAATTATATGACAACACCCGAGCCATTTAGCTCAGAGTTACACATCAACAAATAATGAGAGAAATTAAGAGGCTATTAGAATATAAATTGCAAAATACATTTTATTCTATTTACAGCTGTTTTGCTTAAAAAAAAAAAAAAAGATATGGCAGTTAAGGTGTGTGTATATATATATAAAATAGTACATTTGTGTTCATATTTGAATGTCTAATAAAAGTTAAAAAAACTTGTTTCAGGCCCAAAATTCTGAGAACTACAGTTATTACACTGCATTCTGGGAACCTTGGCAGGGACATGTACACTCTTGCAATCTGTAACCATACCATATGAAACATGGCTTCCCTTAAGCATATGCCCTCTGTATAAAACAACTTTGAGCAAAGCTAGGGTTGGATTATACACAAGTTGGGAATCCTACCCATGTACAGCCATTTCAAGGTTACTGCCTATCGTCAGCGTGGGGCCGGTTCCTTAGCCTGTTTAGTGGATATTTTGAGTAGGTAGTTCACCACAGCAATCATTTAATATATGGTGGGCAAAAGAGCGATAGAAGCCTCTATATATATATATATATTTTTTTTTTTTTTGAGGTCTACAGATCAAGACACTTGTTTCTTGCATGGAAATATCCCAGGTAAATGCAGCACAAGCGCACCCCGTGCAGGTATATGGACGGACACAAACTGTAACTGTCCCTGGCCAGACGGCAACACAGGATGACCTCATATTAAGTGGATATGGAAGGTTCCTGGATGTTACAAGGTATTTGATATAACTGCATCTACATTACTTTTTCTTAAGAAGTGCTTATAAGCAGTTTTAAATGCCTAAAATCAAACAAATAGCCCCTGTATGGGTTTGCCTCCAGCAGCTCATGAAGGCACAGACTCTGTTGTACTTTTTGTGCTGTGTCTCATACAATCAGTGAACATCTCTCTGCAACAAGCTGCAAAGACGTGCTCCCTGATAGGCTAGGACACTACACTGCACATCCATACCTACAGAGTCTGTGTCTTCATCAGCTGCAAGGGGCAGACTCATACAGGGACTATGTTTAAAAACAGAGCTTATAATAATTGTTTAATAAAATAAAGTACATAAAAGTATAAACCTAGTAATATCCAGCAACCTTCCATATTCCTTTAATATTATTGACCCATATGAAATATATTATGTTCTGAAATATCTTAAGAAGCAACATCATTATTTTTTACGGAAGCATCAATAAAACTTTACACCCCGGATAAAGGAAAACCAGCAAATTAAAGTCTCATTTCACAATTTGCAAGTATTATTTCATGCACATATTTGTCATATCATTTACTGAACAGTCCCACAGGTCATTTAACATTATAATGGAGGAAAAACACTTTATATTTATATACATAGACACGTATCCAGTGACTGAAATAATGCAACTTTAGGGGGTTTCCAAGCTAAATAAGAGAATGACATCACCAATAAGGAACCCAATATATAATGAAAGAGACATACAGCACGCAATAAGGTGTTACAGTCAAAAACAAGGAAAAATAAAAATGAAATGACCTCGGTTGGGTTCACACACTTACCAGACCTCAAGATACTGGGTTGGAAGGAAACCGGCTCCTCGACAAAATTGGCCATTTCAATTGGTTGCATCAAATCAGAAACGTCTCAGGCAAAACTACAGCAATCGATTAGTAGATGTTAGGGGCAATCACCGTGAAATTAAAGTGTTAGAGCTGTTAGAGGAAAGCCGTGCGGAGAAAAAAAAGGAAAGAAAACAAGAAGACAACAAGAAGGGATAAAGTTACACTCAGCAAAATAACACAAGACGGAGCACAAGAAAAACGGGTCTAGAATTAGCACCTTCTAAGGAAACATATGCATTCGAGAACAAGATGGATACAAGGACTTACCGCAGGGCTTGACAAAATGTTACTGATATCTCAAAGCATTTACTTATTATAGGAAAATGTATATCACTGATTCCATCCCTGGCTCCTAATATAAGAGTGGCTGGCTCCTCATTAATCCGAATGGCTACTAATTGCCAAATACCACTGGTTCCCAAGCCCCTGCTGAACACCCACCAGACAGGCCATGATTTAGATCAAACACTGTGGCCCTCATCCAATTGCAATTTGGCCAATTAAATAGTCCTCTAAATAAGCACATAACATATTTTTTTTTAAATACGTTTTTAGTTCGTGAAAACCTTGCTTTTGGATAGATGTTTACTAACTAAAAAAAGTATTTAAAAATATGTTATGTGCTTATTTAGACCCCTATTGAATTGGCCAAATTGCAATTGAATGAGGGCCTGTATGAATACAACGATAAAGCAATATAAAGCTGCACAACCAATTAATACTACATTAAAACCCGTTATCTGGGACCCTTAAACTCACCAAAATCCATTTAAAAAGGCATTGGCACCCAAACTGGGCCATTAAGGCCCAGAAAAGATAATTAGAAAAAAAAAGTTAGCATTTTTTTTTGCAGTCTTGAACTCTGGATAGTGCCGGTTTAGCAGGAGTTTTTTTTTTTTTAAATGGGGAATTGATGCTGGTTAGTTGGGTGCCGGATAACAGGATTGTACTGTAGTTACCACAGCTTTGATCATTCAGTGTCTGACCTACCTGTCTGGTAGGTCTTGAGGAGGGGTTTGGGAACCACTGCCATATATACTTTTATCAACACCTAATTGAAAGCTCGTGGTGAGAGATGTCCCTTTAAACAATTCTGGAAATAGTCTTTTTCTTGATTTTATAGGATATATAATATACATATTTACTTTTGTGTACTTTATTTTATAAGAAGCGCTTATAAGCTCGGCTTTGACTGCCTATGTATCTCCCTGCAGTGTAGGCAGACAGACTCTGTAGAGGAGTGTCCTAGCCTATCAGTGACCACATCTCAGCAGCATGCTGTTTGCATATGGCTAAGAGATGGTCACTGATTGGTTAGTATGAGACACTGCACAGCAAGTACAGCAGAGTCTGTGTCTGCATAAGGTGTAGAGGGCAGACCTGTGCAGTAAATACAGAGCCTATTCTTAATAAAAGTACATGCAAGTAAACAGATACACAGGGGTATTATATACCTAGTGACATGCAGGAATCGGCCATATCCTATTAAAATTTGAAGGAGAAAGATAAAGAGAGGGAAAAAGTGGGGGATAGAGATTTTTTGTAAAAAATACCTTGTTTTCTGTATTAAATAGAGTAATCTCAGGTCCTGCTAACTCCAGCTCCTTGTATAATCCTGTCTTTCTGACTCTGTAGTGGACAGCTTGGCTATATCTAAGACCTAGCCCAGATTACCCCCTGGAGGGTCTCACAACAAAGAGGAGGGGTCGGTACACAAACACAAAAGATGCAGAGGACGTGAAATACAACATTTTGTCCTTAAATTTAAGTGTATTATTCTCTGTAAAATATATATTAACCCTTATCTGCAGCCGGTCCTGGGGAGGCTGAGTGGGCTTTGTTACCTTATAACAATGCTATGCTTTACACTACAATCCACATAGTGCTGATGTGCAAGGTGTTAATTAGGAGCAAGGTGTTATAATTAAATAGAGATGTGTAGTTATTACTGCTCAGAGTCAATGTATAGTACAGCTATGAACAAGCATTGGAGTCTGCCCATTGGGATTGTACCCCCAGACTGAATCATGTTATATTCTTCCTTGTACACCCTTATTATACTTATTTTATTCTCCCTCTATTCCTTAAACATATTTTTTATTTGCAAAGTAGTTGAATGGTTCATATTTTTGCCTTTTAGGATCATTTTGCGGTTTTGTATATATATTTATACTTTACCCCAATTATATGGTTACCTCGTGTGTATGAGTAATGAGTTCATATATATATATTTGACCAATTATTGATATATGACTTACTATATATTATATCACCATTCATTGTTGGGACTTATCTTCTGTATTATATTTTAATCATCGTCGTCGTGGCTTTTAAAATTATAATAATAAAATAATATGGATTTACATGGTTTTGTATTATTTGACAATTGGATTCCTACATACCTAAACTAACTTTATTGAATTATAAATCCTGGAAGAGGATACCCTATGCATATAAAAGTGTATTTGTCTCTTTAAATTAAACTAATGTTGTTTACACTTTTCTATAAGGGTTGGTGCCTTATTTATATAATTCTGATATTTATTTATTCATTAGTGAGCAATACTTTTTGGAGAACCACCTACCTGTAAAATTATTATTATTATTATACATCTTGTGTCTGGTTGTGCTAGTCCTTAAGGTTTCCATGGAGTGGGTTGCCAGTTCCTTCTCCAGTGGACTGCAATTTGTCTGACCTCTCTGTTTTGACCTGCCCATCTTGGGTGACCTTACATGATATAGCTCACAGCTTTATTGAGGTACACAAGCCCCTGCAAATATATTACAGTGCTGTACATCTCTGTAAAGGCACAATTTGAAGCCAAGATTTACATCATCCAAAATGCATATATTCTAAGAAATCTTTTGACTGCGCTCAGTATCTATTTACAAGCTAAAAAGCACTTAAAGGGACATGGATGTTACTAGGTATATAATATCCCTGTGTAGGTTTAATTTTATAAAATTTATTTTGCTAAGAAATCCTTATAAGCCTTGCCTAAAATCAAACAAATACTCCCTTTAGGGGTCTACCCACTGCAGCTTATGAAGACACATTCTCTGCTGTACTTGCTTTGTTAAGTGTAAATCCATTTACTCAGATTTTGGAATAAGAACATTTATTTTATTCCCCTGTCCTCTCATTTTTTCAGTGTTATATTTTTGGACTGAAGGATTGAACTAGAAATCATCTTTAAGATGTATAATTTCAGCACTTGATCTTGGCTATTTATAGGTTTATAATTACAAAGCCTTTTTTGGCATTTTTTATCAATATATTGCATTAAAGTCTTGTGTTTATGCCTGATAGTTGTATTTGACTTGACATATTTTATATATGGTAAGCGCTTTTAACCGGGGGCCCTATAGAAATATTTTGAGTTTAAAGTGCTGGTTGGATGAAAGTATCAGATTTGTGTTAAATCCCACATGATAATGTTATTATTGGAGTCAGGCTGCCATGTAAGTAGTCCCTAGGCCAGTAATCAGTGTAATGGAGCAGATGAATAGGATTCCCAGCACATCCATGAGCACGTGTGGTTGTGTTTGGGATTTAGAGGTATAAGGAGCATGAAACCAATCCAGAATCAGCGGGTGGGTGCGGGGTAAACAATAGGTGGTCAGGCTTGGTCTGGATCACTTTAGGTCACGTGAAACCTGAAGCCAGACTGGACACTCGGCTGCACCATTTGTATTTATTTACACTGAAACTAAGCAGACAAGAAAAACAAGTTGTAACAAAATCATTAATCAATATTCTTATCCATTATTTATATAGAATCCAATATATCTTATATATAGGGCCACACAGGGTCTATTGGTTGTTCTGGTCTATTTAGGGATTCAATATGGCTGTATACCATGTCCAAATCATAGCCAATAAGATCTGCAATATATCTACTTGGAGGCTATTCTATTCCTTTCATATCAGTAAGCTATTTATTTATTATGTTTTATATACAATTATGCTGCTGTTTAATTTACATTTTTGTTTCTGTTTATTCATTTTAATAGGTGGGAGAAGACTGAATGCAGAGGAAGCTTCTATTTGCACAGTGGAAACATGAAGCTACAACTGCCAGTGCTTTCAGGAGATCTAATGGAAAGCTCATTAGTTTAGAAAGGCACACCCTCCTGAGGAACTTCAAGCAGAATCAGACCAGAAGACAAAATGGAACCCTGCAGTAATGAATAATAATAATATGTATAAGTTAAATAAAAGTTAAAATATAAATGTTGTGCTTATTTTTTATTGTTTTATAAAAAACGTTTTGCTTATTATCAGGGCAACTATTTAAAGGGCCACTACAGCGCTCATACAATAGGGTCTTGTTTGTTTATTTAGAGAAAAATCAATGTAGCTTTTAAACTTTACATTGGAAGTTTCTTTTTTTTTTAGACCTGAGCGGATCTGCTGCTCTCCACCCCTATTGTGTGTCCAGGGGGACTGTCCCCACAGGTGACTTGATCTGTTGTCCTGATACCAGCGTTTATCAGCCTCCTTTCCTGTGGAGGTATTGCAGGTAAAAATACACTGGTGAGGGAAATTAGGACAGCTTCCTGGGCAGATCCTATTTCACCCATGGACACCTAGGCCCTCATTCAATTGCAATTTGGCCAATTGAATAGGGGTCTAAATAAGCACATAACATATATTTTTTAAAGAAGTTTTTAGTTAGAAAATATCTATCCAAAAGCAAGATTTTCACTAACTAAAAACTTATTTTAAAAGAATATGCTATGTGCTTATTTAGAGCCCTATTCAATTGGCCAAATCACAATTGAATGAGGGCCCTAATAAGGAGTGAAGGGAAGCGACTGTACTGGAAAACACCATACAATCTGTTTTAAAAGCCATATTATTTTTTTCCTTCAAATACTGTTTTTATTGTTCACCATTAATGAAAACAAATGTACAGACACGTTAAGGTGCCTGATCTGCTTCCCATGTGTAGGATGCTGGTACTTACTATTACTAGGAGTTTATCCCATAAAGCCCTACACTTAGTGCATGTTAGTATATGGTGTACAACACACCTGATCATTGTGTTTCTGTCAGTGAGGAACAGAATAAGGTAAAAACTGGAGGATATTGGAGCAACATCAGTCACATGTACCGTATAAAGCATTGCATTGGATTACCAAAGAAACATATCCCAGTGATTCAACAGCACCAGGACTCGTATTCGAATTACTGAAGGGATATGGAAGGCCCCTGGATGTTACTAGGTGCACGATATCCCTGTGTATCTATATACCTTTATGTACTTTATTTTACTAAGAAGTACATAAAAGCTCTGTTTTTACTGCCTAAGACCAAACAAATTTTCCTTGTATGGGTTTGTCCACTGCAGCTCATGAAGACAGACTCTAATGTTGACTACAGTGTCTCGTACTAGCCAATCAGTGACCACCTCAGCAACATGCTACAGAGGGCAGCAACAAAGCAGGTAAGATATATGTTTTAAGCAGTAAAAACAGAGCTTATAAACACTTCTTAATCTCCCTGGCGGTCTACACTCAGGTATACAGACATGGCCAGACCGTCTTGTTCCACCCCCTGCGTCGCCTACGCTCGCAGGGAAGGGAACCCAGTTAGACGGATGTCGGCGTCGGACGTGGGAGGCGTGTAACCCCGAGCGTGGCTTGTGATTGCCGCTGTAGGTACTGAAAATCAAACCCGAGCCATGCTCAGGATTACAACTAGGGCGGTAAATAGAATAAAGTACATAAAAGTAAATAGATGCACAGGAATATTATATATATATATATAGTAAAATTCTGATACCTTCCATATCCCTTTAATATCAGTTAAACACTAGAAAAAACAAGGACCTCCTGGAGAACAGGATTTACAGAGGTAATAAAGCAATAGCTTATGTGTAGATATTAGATAGATAGATAGATAGATAGATAGATAGATAGATATTGTGGAATGAAATAAAATACACATCCCATTGCACTGGGATAGTGACAAGAGGGGGCAATAGATGTCAGAGCTCACCAGATGGCCAGGAGTTACTAAAATAGTAAAGGGCGAAGGGCATAGTTGTTTTTTACTTTTCAATAGCAGGAGCCACCAAATAGGCGGATATACAAACTGACTCAGATACGTTATAGTATCATTCACTTTATAGTATTTTGGTTCTTTATTAATAAATAATAATAATTTAATAAGGCGAGAGCTTTCTCTACAGTGAGAGACCTCTCCAGTTTGAAAGAGAAGATCAATATATGATAATATTACAATTATCAGACAGGGTTCATCTTAGTGCACTGTCTTGACTTCTCCAAGGCTTCCACAATATTGCAAAGATACATGATTAGTATAACATGCCAGTATAAACAGTCAGTCTGTTTGCAGCATGATATTTGCAGCCGCCCAACAATATTTTGGGGGTCGTAGCTGTCCAAGATGTAACAGCAAATCCCAGGAGCCACTCTTGCCAAAACTTTAAAGTTTGCTCCTACGTTTTGACTTATTATATGTATATTTCTATATATAATAACTTTGCTGACCTTTAAGAAAGTTTGTCTGGCTTCTCCCTAACTTCATTTTCATATACATTTTGTCAAGCCCTGTTTTACAGAATTCTGTGTCCCATAATCATATTTTGGAGGCATCAAATGATAAAAACTGTATTTACCCAAAAAGTAGCACCTTGTCCTAGAGTGTAATGCTACAATGTGTATATGTAACACATAAACGTCTTAGGCCTGGCAGTGCCGTTAGTCACTAAAATTAATTACAAAGTAAAATTAACTGTCAGTAGAAGATGGAATAATTATTTGGAATTCATACCAAGCCAAAAAGAAAACTAAAATTCTACAAACAGCATTAAATCCATAAACCATTTGGTAATCAGTCTCATGAAAATGGTGTCCAGTTACTGGGAGCCATTTGAATGACACATGTCCCATGTGGGAACTGCAGCTTTAGGCACCTTTATACACACATAGGGCAAACACCCATAGCTAACGGGACTTTCAGTATGAGTGAGACTGACCCCATATCAGACGACATATCCTAACATACATGTAAAGAAACAATATGAATAACCCCCACCCCCTGCATGTGTGTATAAACTAAGACCCCAGATATGGAAGACCAACAAAAACAAAGGATATAGGGCATCAAGCAGTAACAGATAGTGCCGGGGGATAAATATACACAGAGGTGGAGGTTAAAAACAGCCACAGGGATAAAAATATACAGACATATATAATCTTTATACAAATAGGATAGACAGGTGGGTTATATGCTATAGAGACATGTGCATCTATATATAGTACATATGCAAACAGTGGGTAAATGTATAGATAGGCAAATCATATACATAAATGAGGTAGATATATGCACACAGGTTATATATCTACAGGAAGGTTGCACATGGCATGTGCAGTTATATATAGCTTGTGCACTTTTATCACAGCACTCATGCAAGTTATGGAGAGTCCAACCTGAGCGTTTAGACCTGGCTCTTAACTCCAGCACCTTCCAGCTCACATCGGCCATCAGCTGAGCCATATCCCAGGATAAGAGTCACCAGTCCAGCCTTCCCAAAATCTCTGTAATCCCAACTGCTGCTGTCTTCTCAGCCTCAACTCTTGTTGTATGTCTCTTCCCAACCCCCTCTCCTTCCTCTGTGCTGAGCTCCCAGCCTCCTTTGCACTCAGTGCTGACCTCCCAGCATTCAGTGTCAGGTCTCACCCCCCTCAGGGCTGATGTCCCAACCTCCTAAAGTTCCTCAGTATTCTGACCTCACAACCAAAACAATTCAGACTGTCACTCAGAGTCTGATCCCAGACTGCAACACACATAGTCCCATTCTGCTCTGATATGTCTCTCTGCACTCTCTTGTGTCCCTGTAGGTTTTACTCCTGGTCTCTACACTTTCCCACTCACTCCTGGTCTCTACACTTTCCCATTAACTCCTGGCCTCTATACTTTCCCACTCACTCCTGGCCTCTATACTTTCCCACTCACTCCTGGTCTCCCTATACTTTCCCACTCACTCCTGGTCTCCCTATACTTTCCCACTCACTCCTGGCCTCTATACTTTCCCACTCACTCCTGGCCTCTATACTTTCCCACTCACTCCTGGCCTCTATACTTTCCCACTCACTCCTGGCCTCTATACTTTCCCACTCACTCCTGGTCTCTATATTTTCCCACTCACCCTACTTCCCAGTACTGTTGGATAACCCAGACCCTCTCTAATTTTCCACTTCAGTACTTTGTCTCTCCAATTCCCTAGACCCTCTCTGTGTCTCTTGGTCCTTTCAGGAACCCCAGGTTCTCTCTCCTCTGCTAACTCTCCCTTCACTCTCTGTGATTTGCTGTGTCACAGTCTCTCTCTGGCCCCCCTGGCTGTCTTTACACTCAGTTGTTGGTCACCCTCCCAATCTATTTATGACTCAGGTCCCCCTGGTCTCTCTCTGCACTCTCCTGACTGTCTCTCAGTCCTGTGATATTCCACAGTTTCTCTCTCCTCTGCTAACTCTTCCTTCTTTCTCTGTGATTTGTTGTGTTACAGTCTCTCTCTGGTCCCCCTGGACTCTCTCTGCACTCTCCTGGCTGTCTCTCAGTCCTGTGATATTCCCCTGGCTCTCTCTTTCAGCACTCTTTACTGTCTCTGGGTGTCTCTGGTAAGTCCTGTCAGACTTCCCTGGTCTCTCTTCACACTCCCCAGGTCTCTCTCTGCACTCTCCTGACTGTCTCTCAGTCCTGTGACATTCCCCAGAGTGTCTCTCCCTCTCTCAGCACTCTCCTGTCTCTCTCTCAGTCATGTCAGACTCCCCTGGTGTCTATCTCTCTCAGCACTCTCCTGTGTCTGTGCTGTCAGATTTCCCAGGCTCTCACGCTCATCCTCAGTTCCGTGTTATTTCCCATGCTCCCCCGCGCTCTATCCCAGCCTTCCCCGCGCCCCTTCCCATGCTGCCCTGCGCGCTCATACCCGGAAGCCGTGTGATTGTGACGCCGTGGGATGCGGTGCCGGTGTGTATACAGGATGCGGTGCGGGGCCCTTGCTCTGGCCGCTCTGCTGCTTCTCCTGCCCGGATCCCGGGGCTCCCTGCGCAATGTTACCGGGGAGCTGCTGGGTAACGAGGCCCGGGGCAAGCTGGCGGCATTCGGAGACTTTAATGCGGACAAACAGACGGACCTCTTCATCATAAGAGGAGGTCAGTGATGTGGGGGGCAGTGATAGGGTTAATAATGACGGGAAGTCATTTGAGGGGCAGTAATAGGGTTAATAATGACAGGACACCACCAGAGGGGCAGTGATAGGGTTAATAATGACAGGACACCACCAGAGGGGCAGTGATAGGGTTAATAATGACAGGACACCACCAGAGGGGCAGTGATAGGGTTAATAATGACAGGACACCACCAGAGGGGCAGTGATAGGGTTAATAATGACAGGACACCACCAGAGGGGCAGTGATAGGGTTAATAATGACAGGACACCACCAGAGGGGAAGTGATAGGATTAATAATGACTGGACACCACCAGAGGGGAAGTGATAGGATTAATAATGACTGGACACCACCAGAGGGGCAGTGATAGGATTAATAATGACTGGACACCACCAGAGGGGAAGTGATAGGGTTAATAATGACAGGTCATGAGCAGACAATACTATAGGTGATAACATACTGTTATCAGGTGAATGGTATTTAAAAATTGCATTTTCCTACAGTAAACTTACATTCACTGTTATGACTCTTTTCTTTAGAAAGCTGACCCATACAGGGACTATTTGTAAGATTGTAGACAGTAATAACAGAGATTATCAGCCCTTTTTTAATACAATAAAGTAAATGTCAGTAAATATATACAGAGGGGTATTATATATATATATATATATATATATATATATGAGCGCCTTTGGTGAGCCTCTCATTGGGAGCCACTCCCACGTCTTTATTATGGGCCTCGCAACGAGCGCCTTTGGCGAGCCTTTCATTGCTAGCCTCTCCCACTGTCTACTTCATGGGCCTCGCGACGAGCTCCTTTGGCGAGCCTCTCATTGCTAGCCTCTTTCACTGTCTACTTCATGGGCCTCGCGACGAGCTCCTTTGGCGAGCCTCTCATTGGGAGCCTCTCCCACTGTCTACTTCATGGGCCTCGCGACGAGCTCCTTTGGCGAGCCTCTCATTGCTAGCCTCTCCCACTGTCTACTTCATGGGCCTCGCGATCAGCGCCTTTGGCGTTCGTCATGAGCCCCGCAATGAGCGGCTTTGCACCCTCTCCCTCCCCTGTGTCTTCCTCCTCTCTCTCTCACTGCTCCAGTTATATGGGCCTCGCTATGAGCGCCTAAGTCTTACTGTCTTTGGCATCATTTTGAGCCTTTTTCAAAACAATTAACTGTTTACGGCCGCAATTTTTGTGTTATTTTTGCACGCCTTGCTCTTATCATGTGCTTGGCAATGAGCGCCTTTGGGCATGGGTGTGTCCTTGTAAACAAATTAACATTCTGTTTCACTAACTGAATGCACTGCCTACAAGATTCCCAAATAGATTTTCCTTGGTATTCAGTCTCCTCCCGCCACAGGTAGTTGATAAGCAAAAACTCCAATTATTTATTTGCCAGCATCATAATTGTGTATATATTGGAGTATACAATATGATAGTATCTCTATTTATTTTCCTGTTATTTGGTTAGTTATTCCAACAACCACATGATACAATGTGACCACAGGGGAGTAAAGCCGCGCGCTGCCTGGCATGTAAAGCCGCGCGCTGCCTGTCATGTAAAGCCGCGCGCTGCCTGTCATGTAAAGCCGCGCGCTGCCTGTCATGTAAAGCCGCGCGCTGCCTGTCATGTAAAGCCGCGCGCTGCCTGTCATGTAAAGCCGCTCGCTGCCTGTCATGTAAAGCCGCTCGCTGCCTGTCATGTAAAGCCGCGCGCTGCCTGTCATGTAAAGCCGCTGCCAATCTGTGATAAATCCACTGTAATTTGTAATAGATTTGTTTTTGTTTTTTCTTATAGAATCATATCTCTCGGGAGAGGGAGGGTGGCAAAGAGGGAGGGAGAGAGAGGAGGCAGGAGGGGAGGGAGAGCACACAGAGCGCATCGAGAGGGCACACACAAAGAGAGGGCGCACAGAAAGAAAACAGACAATTGAACATACCATATGATACCGTCATTTATAATAACATCAGTAATAATAATAACAAATGGCCTCATTCATTTATTATTACTGGATGTAGGGATAAGAAATAACACTGGGTCACTGAGGAATAATAAGTATGTCCAATCACTTAAACACTTGAGGAGGCAGCCACGATCTGAAGCATTTGTTTACTTACCAGTGTAGTGATGAAAGCCTTAGGAGCCACGTGTCCGGCTGCTGCTATTGGTCACGGCCATGTCTTAAGGATACACTTTCTCTATATTTACCGTTCCATGCTATAGCAATACAAACCCGCACCCACAGAGACCACAACCCAGGCAGTACCCGGAGCCCCCCACTAGATGATGGCTGGTGGTTACTTCCCTGGGCACTTTTTACTTAGAAGACCACTGAAGTCTCAATTTTTTCTATATGATCTATAGACAAAGTCAATTTAAAGGGACTCTGTCACCCCAACAGGAAGTTGATTTAATTATAGACCATTACAAACTGTCTATACATTTTAGAAATTATTTAGCAGCTCAATATGTTAATGAGTGGCTCAGAGTGCTTGATAAGGGAGGGAGAAGGGTGCAACTGCCAGATAACACTAAGGGTCTTTTTCCCCCAGCCACAACCGAACCAGACAGGCCGACTGCAATCCTCATTAGCACATCAAAGCAGCTAATTAATGAGTGAACCGCTCATTTGCATATAAATGCAGCCACAACATCTTGGAATTTCCAAGGATTTATTCATTTTAGAAAACAATAGATAACACAACATAGAGCTATTTTTTATTACACTTTAAGAATCACCTAAAACAACTTGACACATACACACTTTAAAAAGGGTATTTTACAAAGAAAAAATAAGCATAATCTTTATATTTTGTAACTTTTAGAAAAGTGTATTCTTTTACATCAGAAATCCATTTTATTCTCCCTGCTACTTTTCCAGGAGGGTATGTCCTTTTAAGCAAATTAGCTTTCCATTAGTCCTGTTGAGAACACTGGTACTTTAATTTGCCATATAACCACTGCTTCCTTTGCATTAAAGTTCTCCCTCCACTGCAACAAGCTGATCAGCATAAACCGTTGTATTTCCCAAACGTGCGCTACGGAATATGTTGGCGCATTACAAATAAACGATAATATGTGTTCCATTGGTCTGCGGTGGTGGAATTACTAATCTTTCTATGTTATGTGTTTATTCACACAAGGTCCAACCAATTACACATATAAAAACAAGAGGGGTAGGAGAGAGCGCACCAATTACTAGTGCAGATAACCACCATTTCATACAGTTCCTGTTTCCCCGTGTGCGTCAATAGATAGGGGTACAACCCTCACCTTGGACAACCTCAATACATGAGGTATTTTCAAAGCTTCCCAATTCTGAACAGCCGTATGGGTGAGACTTCCTGTATTTCTGTTGTTCCGTTTGTTTCTTATGGATTCCAAGATTGGGAGGGTGTGTCTATCTGTACATACGTGTGTTTATAATCTGTGGGGCTTAGTTTAATAACTAATTGTCACCACGATGATTATATTGCGGTCACAAGCACATTCTGGCGCTATTAAACTCCAGGACACAATAGTATACTGACACTACTTCATCAGCACACAGCAGAGTTCCCACAGGAAAATAGCAGAGATATTCGGATCATAAAAAAGCCACAATTTACAGTGGCGAAACACCTACTTTACAGGCCACACGATGAGCGGCATTGCCGTTTTTGCCAAGCTGCACCTTTCCTGCCTTGCAATGATCCCGTTCGGCGCTCATTGCAACACCCATGATGAGCGCCTTTGGCGCTCAATGCGTGGCTCGCAATGAGCGCCTTTGGCGCTCATTGCAAGCCTCTCCCCATGTCTACTTTATATATCTGTGTAGTTTAGGTGCCTACTGCCTTGGGTTAAGTGTTACTGGGTTGCGTTAAGCCTTAGTGCTTAGGGCTCGTATTGACGTCCTTCGGCATTGTTTTCGTTGTGTTTACGTTTTTTCGGCAGCCATTTCTTTTTCTCGCTTCAACGATTTTCAATCTTGAAAAAAGGCAAAATATGTCTTAAAATAACTTGCAACCTCACTCACAGGCTCCTTTTCATTTCGTGTTTCGTCCGTTAAAGTTGTATTTTGGCGAACCCCGCAGTCCACCTACGTGTTTCGGGTCCAAACTCATACGGCCTGTAATTTTTGCCAAGTCCCACGTGTCTCGAGATGAGCGCCAGCTCATTGCAGTCTAAGTCCTGCATGCTTCAACTGCTCGTCTCGCTTTGGGAGGCTCGCAGTGCAATGAGTGCTTTTGGCGCTCATTGCAGCCTAAGTCCTGCGGCATGCCTCAACTGCTAGTCTTTCTTTCGAGGCTTGCGGTTGCGGCCCTATGGGCCGCAAGCTTGACGACAACTCACAGATTGACAACTATTATATGTGATCCTCTTTATAGGCTGTAACAGCAGGAAAAATGATATATGTGAGTGAGCTGCGTTATTAATGCATCTGATAGAGGAGAATTAGTAGTGTATGAAAAAAAATAGCTTGCATGAACAAATACCAAAATAAACATTTAAACCGTTACCCTGAAGTTTGCTGCATTTCTTGCATTTGCAAACTTTTTTCTATCAATGTTGACACCCCCTAAAAATCTCAGCGAAAATTAGCATAACTAATACATTGTATCTTTTTGGGCTGGGGATTGAGCTGCAGCTTTCCTTTAGATTTCTGTAATACCCAGAACAGGTTCTGTGTCCCGTCATTCACCGATTGTTTTATCTACATCCCAGGTGATACTTCGCCTAGTTATTTGCCCCTGTAACACCCACAGTCCCAGTGAATTGACCTCCCCCAGCCCCAGTCACCTCCTCCATCCTCAGTGAATTGCCCCGTGACCTCCTCCGGCCCCAGTGAATTGCCCCCCATCACCTCCTCCAACCCCAAGTGAATTGCACGGTGACCTCCCCCAGCCCCAGTGAATTGCCCCCAAAAGAAGTTTCAATATTTCAATGCAAACATTTTTGCTAGGTCGTGTGGTAGTTTGACCTGCTACCTTCTCGATTAACAGCAAGAAGATCATGTATTCTTTTAGTGTCTTAACGTTGTGAGTGGGTATCATTCTGCAGCATTGTTTTTGAGACTCTGATTCTCTTACGGGTATCCTTTAGGCAGGCTGCGAGTGCACATTAGATCTAGGACCCTACTGGGTGCAATATTACATTTTTTATTATTTATACTAAATAAAAAATATTAATGTAAAAAAGAAAAATGGATAAAAGAGAACTTGGACCCATAACCTACAGTTCAAAAAGATATGCTTCCCGTCCCTGCATGACCATTGAACATAGAAATCTGTGATGCTGAAATTCAACCTGGGGGGACGATCTCAACCTCATTATCTCTGCAGTTTGTTGTGGGAAGGCCATATAAACAATAACTAAAACATTTATGATCAATTTTAAAAATGTAAACTGCTTTCTCACATTGGTCAATATGGTGACTACTTCTATTTTAAAGTGGCAAATACACTGAATCGCACACTATCAGCACTATATTAGAAGAGGTACATCACAGTAACTTAGGGCCACGTCACATTATAGTGGGTGTAGTAACCTCAGCGGGATAGCTATATATTCAATGGACATGACAGTTAAGTTATCTGGTTGTGACGATCCAGGGCTAGGGGCTATTACTTCCCAGGGCCACCCTGCTATAGACTAGATTAACTACCCACAAGGACCGTTGGGTTCTTGGAAATCTCTGCACCAGCACCCTGATACCTGGCTTCTGTACCAGTCGGGGACTCTCCATCATTAATCAGCACTTCCAAGGGTCTCAGTACCTTCCTGTGGTATTGACCAGGACAAGCAGGGTGGAGATAGTATCAGTATCACAGCAACCAGGAGCAATTAAGAGAACATACAATGTCTATATGTCTCAGCAGTGAACTGATTTATTTCTGGAAAGTCAACAATATTTAAATGGGTTAGATGCAGAGCGTGGTGTATACAGCACAACAATGACAGGGAGTAGCAAACAAACACAGGAGATTGACTCCACATCTAATAGTCTGTCACCTGTGAACAATAGGCCAACCTCCATATACACATAATGCTGTCTTCATGTCTAGTGGTCCAGACCTCAAATAGAGTACATTACCTATGGCTGGCAAACAATGGGATAAAACAGATTACAATACAACGGGTTTATGCACATAGTCCAGTGGCTGGAGTCAAGCAGTCTGTCCTTTATGGCTCAGTGGGCTAAGATCCAGGAACTGGAAAAGGTCTCTGACACTGTTAAACGTTTTCAAAAAAATGTCAATAAAGGGAGCAGACTCTTAATACTGTTTCTGATTGGTATGAAGGTTTAATGATTCATAAAGGCAACAATCTTGCTACTTGCTACAGTGTCTTCTACAGAGCAGGAGGAAGATGTTCAATGCTGAAATCTTGAATCCACACTTTTCTCCCTCTCTAATACATTATAAAAAAACACCCATTCAGTATCCAAGTATCCTTCATGTCATCCTTTACTAAAATTTAAGATTTTATCTAAAAATACATTTAAGCCCATGGCTTGCAAAGATGATAATGTTGTTAATTTGTTACAAACGTCCTATTTACAGTTGTCCTTTTACTGTATATTTGCAGGTCCCGTGCGCCATCACCTAGCACTATAACTTGTAATGTTTCTCTATCCCACAAAATGCTTCCAGTTTATGTCTGACAACATTCTGTCACCTTTGTTTTATCCTCCAGGTAATGAATTACGGATCTTTATGGCAGACCAAAAAACTCCATATTTTAACCCAAAAGTGAAGCTATCTTTAGAGTAAGTATCTTGTTTAGAAATACATTGTTGGTATCAAACATTGTCTTCACGTATGTTCTGCTTATTTATACTGTTGGAATGAGAGATTAATAAAAATATGTTCAGATAGATGTAATAAACATTTAGTTGTATCTATATACACCAAAAATGTGGTATCAGCTATTGATACCCTGCTAAAGAGAGGGAATCTTCATCACAGACAGATACATTTTATCTAAATCTTGCACTTACTTTTCTTGATGATTCGTAGATTATTTCACCACAATGCTAATTGATACATTACATACATTTATTTATACTATACATCCGCTGTTGTGTAGAATATTAGCATTAATAGGTAATACACATTGCAATGGTGCTATTTGTAGGTAGTTTCAAGTATTTTACTAAACTATTGTAATTAAAATATATATTTTTGCTGTAAACTTACATTTGTTTGTAATTGTTGCCTGTCAGTCAGCCTTTGGGATCATCCCACCAAACGTTATCTAATTATTAAAACATTTTTTAAATGACAACTGTACTGCAAAACTTCCTATGCATCTAAAATAACATGTTTGGTACATTATTTATTTGGTACATTATGTTTTTAAGAATTAATATACTTTGTGGACCCATTTGCATGTCCATGCCCGGTTTCCCAAGTTGCAGAGCAATAACTGTATTTCTGGCAAATGTACACAAATATACTATTCATTCTCTGTACTACTGTATGATGGGGGGCTTCTATCCCTCTTTTGCTCACCATAAGCTAAATGATCTCTCTCTCTCTCTCTCTCTCTCTCTCTCTCTCTCTCTCTCCTCTCTACTCACTCCTCTCTCCTCTCTACTCTCTCTCTCTCTACTCTCTCTCTCTCCGCTCTCTCTCTCTCTCTCTCTCTCGCCACTCTCCAACTGCATTATTGTGGAGGGCTCAATATGTTTGGGTCATAATTTAGAATTTTATTCTGGAGGCTATGGGAAGCCAGTGGAGTGCCTGACAGAGAGGTGCTGCAGACACTGTGCATTGATTTTGCAAAAAAGGAGTCTAGCGGATTGGAGTGGAGAGAGACGGGTAATAGGAAGGCCAGCAAGGAGAGAGTTGCAGTAGTCAAGGCGAGATATGATGAGAGAGTGAATAAGAATTTTAGTTGTGTCTTGTGTAAGTTGGTGGAGTATTTTGGATATGTTTTTTAGGTGAAAGCGAGGGCAGGGTCCAATAGAACCCAGAGACAGCGGCCTGGGAGGTGGGAAAGATGATGACATTATCAACGGTAAGAGATAAGTGAGTGGTGGGAGCTGAAAAAGAGGGTGGAAGACATGTTGAGTTTAAGTTGATGACCGGACATCCATGAGGATATGCTAGAGAGGCAATTGGCAACATGAGCTAGCAGAGAGGGGGATAGTTCAGGTGCAGAGAGGTAGATTTGAGTGTCATCTGCATATAGATGATACCGAAATCCAAAATATTTAATTAGGGCACAGAGGGAGGATGTGTAGATGGAGAAAAGAAGCGGGCCTAGGCCTGAACCTTGGGGCACGCCAACAGTTAGAGGGCGAGGCGAAGAAGAGACGCCAGAGAAGGAGACACTAAATGTTCGATTTTCTGGATAGGATATAAACCAAGAGAGAGCAGTGTCATGGATGCCTAGGGAGCGGAGAGTTTGGATAAGAAGAGGGTGATCAACTGTGTCAAAGGCAGCAGAGAGATCCAGGAGAATTAGGATAGGGAAATGACCCTTTGTGGCCAGTGCAGGTTATTAATAACTTTTGTTAGAGGCCGTTGTTGGGGCCGGAAGCCGGATTGGAAGGGATCAAGGAGGGAGTTGGAGGAAACAAAGTGGGTAAGGCGATTGTAGACGACACGCTCAAGCAGTTTGGAAACCAGGGGAAGCAGAGAGATAGGGCGGTCTTTAGATGCAGCAGCTGGATCTATCACTCTCTTTTACTCTCCTATCACTCTCACATTCACTCACAAAATAAATGATATTATCTTATTAACTTGACAAAACAACTAGGCAACATGTAATTGTATAAAGCAGTATGTCTGATCCGCCTTTGTCTACCAGTGAAGTTATAAACAAGCGCACATCACACATGGAGAGCCTTTTTATTCTGTTTTCTCATATGATTTACAGTGACATTAATGGGCATTAAATAACAAGGCAGTCCAGGCCTCCATGATGCTACCTGCCCATTCTGTTTCAGGACAGATGAGGGCAAAGCAATCCTACCCTTTAATGTATTATTTTTCTAATCTACTGATCACTTAAAACCTTTGTAATATTTAAATCGTAGTCTGTTCTGATTTTTGGAATACGTTGGCCCTTTAAACCACCCGCAATTGTAATGATTTTATAAATGGCAGTGTTGGGACCATCAAGGTCAGAGTGTCTTTGTGTGAGTCCGGGCACATTGAGCTCATATTGATGTCTTTCTCTTCAGGAGCGAGCAGGTTGTGATAACCAGTGTGGTTCCTGGAGATTACAATGGAGATTCACAGATGGACGTCCTCCTAACAACCATTCCAAGCAATCAAGGCAGTAATGAAGCCCTGCTGTCCGCTGTTATCTACTGGGGGCAAAACCAGACGCTCAGTAAGTTATGAAGGTTTTTTGTTTTACCCTTTTACTGCAGCAAAGAAACAGTTATGGCTCTATATACAGTGTCACTGAGATTTAAAGGACCAGTGTATGCACTTTTCAAGTTAAAGGGATAAGGACGGTTTCTAGATTTTACTATTTTATTAAGAAGTGATTGAAAGCTCTGTTTTTACTTCATATAATCAAACAAATAGACCCTGTATGGATCTGCCCCCTGCAGTGTATGCAGACACAGACATGGAGTGTCCTAGTCTATCAGGGATCATATCTCAGACAAAATGCTGCTGAAACATGGTTCCTGAAAGGCTAGGACACTTCACTGCACATCAAGCACTACAGAGTCTATTTCCATATAGAATTCAGAGGGTAGGCCCATACAGGGACTATTTGTTTGATCGTAGACAGTACAAACGGCTCCTTTGTTTCTTAGTGAAACGAAGTACATACAAGTAAATTAATACATTGGTATGTTATATACCTAGTAAAACCCAGAGTCCTTCAATATGCCTTTAAACATATTTTTAGTTCACCATTATTTAATATTAAAATGCAATAAAGTGCAAAGAGCAGGCAAAGCAAAATGTACCTTGTTAATGGTCTCTGCTGTACCCTTCCACATCTCTCTCATTCTCTTGAGCACTACTGAAAGGAAATCAAATGTTTCAACTCAGATAACATTGATTAGGCTATCTCAGTTGAAATTTATTAGCAGCTCGGTAAGCCATGGGCATACTTTTTTGGGGGAAATCTGAATTATTGAAGACTCTGCATTATGACTACAGGAATCCATTTTGTATTTGTTACATTACATTCTGGGAACTGGATGAAGGGGGTGTGTGTATTGGCTTTCAGTAAAGGGAGGGGTGCAGATATGGAAAGAAGTTCAGAGAGGTAATCAGCAGGAGGGTAGGCTGGGTGACATCAGTAGTCGCGGGGAGACTATGTGTAATTATCTGCAGACGGTAAGCTAGGTGGCATCAGCAGTAGGAAGTAGGCTTTGTGGCATCACCAGTAGAGAGGAAGACTATATGGAATCATTAGCAGGAAGCATTCCATGTGGCGTCACCAGGTGGAGGAAGACTATATGGAATCATTAGCAGGAGGTATGCTATGTGGCATCACAAGTTGGAGGAAGACTATATGGAATCATTAGCAGGAGGTATGCTATGTGGCATCACAAGTTGGAGGAAGACTATATGGAATCATTAGCAGGAGGTATGCTATGTGGCATCACAAGTTGGAGGAAGACTATATGGAATCATTAGCAGGAGGTATGCTATGTGGCATCACCAGTAGAGAGGAAGACTATATGGAATCAGTAGCAGGAGGTAGCCCATGTGGCATCACAAGTTGGAGGAAGACTATATGGAATCATTAGCAGGAGGTAGGCCATGTGGCATCACAAGTTGGAGGAAGACTATATGGAATCATTACCAGGAGGTAGGCTAACAAGTTGAAGGAAGAATATATGGAATCATTAGCAGGAGGTAGGCTAACAAGTTGGAGGAAGACTATATGGAATTATTAGCAGGAGGTATGCTATGTGGCATCACCAGTAGAGAGGAAGACTATATGGAATCCGTAGCAGGAGGTAGGCCATGTGGCATCACAAGTTGGAGGAAGACTATATGGAATCATTACCAGGAGGTAGGCTAACAAGTTGGAGGAAGACTATATGGAATCATTAGCAGGAGGTAGGCCATGTGGCATAACAAGTTGGAGGAAGACTATATGGAATCATTAGCAGGAGGTAGGCCATGTGGCATCACCAGTAGAGAGGAAGATTATATGGAATCATTTACGGGAAGCATGCTATGTGGCATCACCAGTAGAGAGGAAGACTATATGGAATCATTAGCAGGGGGTAGGCCATGTGGCATCACAAGTTGGAGGAAGACTATGTGGAATCATTAGCAGGAGGTAGGCTATGTAGCATCACCAGTAGAGAGGAATACTATATGGAATCATTAGCAGGAGGTAGGCTATGTAGCATCACCAGTAGAGAGGAATACTATATGGAATCATTAGCAGGAAGCATTCTATGTGGCGTCACCAGGTGGAGGAAGACTATATGGAATCATTAGCAGGAGGTAGAGTATATGTGGCATCACCAGTAGAGAGGAAGACTATATGGAATCATTAGCAAGAGGTATGCTATGTGGCATCACAAGTTGGAGGAAGACTATATGGAATCATTAGCAGGAGGTATGCTATGTGGCATCACCAGTAGAGAGGAAGACTATATGGAATCAGTAGCAGGAGGTAGGCCATGTGGCATCACAAGTTGGAGGAAGACTATATGGAATCATTAGCAGGAGGTAGGCCATGTGGCATCACAAGTTGGAGGAAGACTATATGGAATCATTACCAGGAGGTAGGCTAACAAGTTGAAGGAAGACTATATGGAATCATTAGCAGGAGGTAAGCTAACAAGTTGGAGGAAGACTATATGGAATCATTAGCAGGAGGTATGCTATGTGGCATCACCAGTAGAGAGGAAGACTATATGGAATCAGTAGCAGGAGGTAGGCCATGTGGCATCACAAGTTGGAGGAAGACTATATGGAATCATTAGCAGGAGGTAGGCTAACAAGTTGGAGGAAGACTATATGGAATCATTAGCAGGAGGTATGCTATGTGGCATCACCAGTAGAGAGGAAGACTATATGGAATCAGTAGCAGGAGGTAGGCCATGTGGCATAACAAGTTGGAGGAAGACTATGGAATCATTAGCAGGAGGTAGGCCATGTGGCATCACAAGTTGGAGGAAGACTATATGGAATCATTACCAGGAGGTAGGCTAACAAGTTGAAGGAAGACTATATGGAATCATAACAGGAGGTAGGCTAACAAGATGGAGGAAGACTATATGGAATCATTAGCAGGAGGTAGGCCATGTGGCATAACAAGTTGGAGGAAGACTATATGGAATCATTAGCAGGAGGTAGGCCATGTGGCATCACCAGTAGAGAGGAAGATTATATGGAATCATTTACGGGAAGCATGCTATGTGGCATCACCAGTAGAGAGGAAGACTATATGGAATCATTAGCAGGGGGTAGGCCATGTGGCATCACAAGTTGGAGGAAGACTATATGGAATCATTACCAGGAGGTAGGCTAACAAGTTGGAGGAAGACTATAGGGAATCATTAGCAGGAGGTAGGCCATGTGGCATAACAAGTTGGAGGAAGACTATATGGAATCATTAGCAGGAGGTAGGCCATGTGGCATCACCAGTAGAGAGGAAGATTATATGGAATCATTTACGGGAAGCATGCTATGTGGCATCACCAGTAGAGAGGAAGACTATATGGAATCATTAGCAGGGGGTAGGCCATGTGGCATCACAAGTTGGAGGAAGACTATGTGGAATCATTAGCAGGAGGCAGGCCATGTGGCATAACAAGTTGGAGGAAGACTATATGGAATCATTTACGGGAAGCATGCTATGTGGCATCACCAGTAGAGAGGAAGACTATATGTAATCCTTAGCAGGGGGTAGGCCATGTGGCATCACCAGTAGAGAGGAATACTATATGGAATCATTAGCAGGAAGCATTCTATGTGGCGTCACCAGGTAGAGGAAGACTATATGGAATCATTAGCAGGAGGTAGAGTATATGTGGCATCACCAGTAGAGAGGAAGACTATATGGAATCATTAGCAAGAGGTATGCTATGTGGCATCACAAGTTGGAGGAAGACTATATGGAATCATTAGCAGGAGGTATGCTATGTGGCATCACCAGTAGAGAGGAAGACTATATGGAATCAGTAGCAGGAGGTAGGCCATGTGGCATCACAAGTTGGAGGAAGACTATATGGAATCATTAGCAGGAGGTAGGCCATGTGGCATCACAAGTTGGAGGAAGACTATATGGAATCATTACCAGGAGGTAGGCTAACAAGTTGAAGGAAGACTATATGGAATCATTAGCAGGAGGTAGGCTAACAAGTTGGAGGAAGACTATATGGAATCATTAGCAGGAGGTATGCTATGTGGCATCACCAGTAGAGAGGAAGACTATATGGAATCAGTAGCAGGAGGTAGGCCATGTGGCATCACAAGTTGGAGGAAGACTATATGGAATCATTAGCAGGAGGTAGGCCATGTGGCATCACAAGTTGGAGGAAGACTATATGGAATCATTACCAGGAGGTAGGCTAACAAGTTGAAGGAAAACTATATGGAATCATTAGCAGGAGGTAGGCCATGTGGCATCACCAGTAGAGAGGAAGATTATATGGAATCATTTACGGGAAGCATGCTATGTGGCATCACCAGTAGAGAGGAATACTATATGGAATCATTAGCAGGAGGTAGGCTATGTGGCATCACCAGTAGAGAGGAATACTATATGGAATCATTAGCAGGAGGTAGGCCATGTGGCATAACAAGTTGGAGGAAGACTATATGGAATCATTAGCAGGAGGTGGGCTATGTGGCATCACCAGTAGAGAGGAATACTATATGGAATCATTAGCAGGAGGTAGGCCATGTGGCATAACAAGTTGGAGGAAGACTATATGGAACTAGCGACTTGCCCGTCAAAAAAATGACGGCAATGTGATGTATATGTTTGTCAAGTTGTTTAGTTTTTAACATATATTTTTGAGACTTGTAAGTATTTTAATATGAACGTGTATTTTTGTAAAATGTTGATGTAATGGTTTTTTAAAATGTAATTTGTATCTGAAGAATTGTTAACTTTAATATACATTGAATGAATAGGAAAGCAAAAAGTAAAAAGCCTTCTTTAAACGTTACGAATTTTAACATGAAGTTTAAAATATATGTAAGCAATAACCTTCAAAGTATATATTTTGAAACTTTAACTTTATTTTTTATGTAAGTTTAGAAGTTGACAAAAAATTTGTATAATTTTGAACATTATAAACAGGAACATAGCGAAAACATTTTGTAACCTAATTTTTTATTAAAAGTATTAACATTTGAATGTAAAAACAATTGACCTTTAAATTAATCAGTATTAACATGCAATTTCTATCACAATAATTGTTAACTTGAATATACATTGAATGTAGAGGAAGGCATACAGTAAAACTCTGCTTAAAACGTACGTAATTAAAGTAATTCATTACTGAGCACATAAACTGGCGATAAACATTAATGTAGTTAGTAATCTTAAGATAACAGACAATATTTACATTGTGACTTAAAAGGTGCTTGACCTGTTAACATCCACTTTGTAATCTGTTGAATGAAATAACTTGCAAATATATTTTTTAAACTTGTAACATTAGAAACATTAACATAGTGACTTAACATTTTAACATAATTTTGACTAACAATGCAAGGCAAGTATTTTGTGAGGCGAATCATTCCTAAACAGTACTTTCATTAATTATGACTGAATTAAACAACCAATTGTTATGTATTTTGCAATGCTTTTAAAAAATGTTGGCATCTTGAATTTGTATCCTGCAAAGTTATAGTACTTCATAGTAGACAATGTTTTTAGTAAAAATACGTCCATCTTCTAATAAATCACCTTGACTTTCATTGTTTTCAATGTAAACTTTAATAGCCTGTGGATTTTTGCACCGTGACAACGCAACGTACAATTGACCATGTGCAAAAACTGGTTCTTCCAAGTAAATACCCACAGATTTGAAAGTCTGACCTTGTGATTTATTAATGGTCATGGCAAATGCCATAATAATGGGAAATTGTCTTCTTTGAAGTATAAAAGGGAGACTACTTTCACTTGGTGCTAAATCTATTCTTGGTATGAAAACTCTCTCTCCTTTATGGGTCCCAGTTAAAATTTCAGCATCTATAAAATGGTCCTTTAATTGTTGAACAATTAATCTTGTGCCATTGCATAGGCCTTTTTTGGGGTTCATATTTCGCAGTAACATGATAATTGCACCTTTCTTTAGCTGCAAAATATGTGGTGGCATTCCAGAAGGAGTTAAAGAGGTAATGAATTCAGTTGAAAAGTTTGCCTGACTTTCATTGTCATCAGCAAGTACAGAATCAGCACTGTGATAATTTCTTTGTGGTGCATTAATTTTTTTTAAGATTTCATTATTGAGTATTAATGCATCTTTATTTTTACACGTCAGTATGACTTGGTTGGCAAGCTCAGAATATTCTTCGTTATTTATGCTCCCTTCAAATATTGCCGATATAATATCTTGTTGACAAATCATCTGAGGTGGGATCTCTACAGTGTCGTCAGGTAAATGTAGTATTTTTTCTGTTCTTCCTTCTCCAATTTTAATAAGCCAATCATTGAAATCAGTTTGGCCTTCTGATCTCATATTTTGTTGCAGTTGAAGATGGGTAAAATGTTTCCATACTGTACTTGACTTTATACATGTTTCAATAATGTCTGTTCGATTTCCATGTACAACGACAGGTAATGTTTGTCTAAAATCGCCACCCAACAAAATTACCTTTCCACCAAATGGAAAAATATTATCCATGACTTCACGAAGCAAACGGTCAATACATTGGAGGGCATAGCATGACATCATTGTGGCCTCATCTATTATAATTAATTTACATTTCTTCAATTTCTTTGCTTGTAAGGATGTCATGCGAATATCTGACACTGAATTTTCCAAAATAGGCACTGGCAGTTTGAATCCACTATGAACACTTCTTCCACCTTCTAATAAAAGTGCAGCAATTCCAGTAGTGGCAAACGCCATTGCTATTTGTCCTTGTGCTCGTACTGAACTCATTAATAAATTGTACAAATATGTTTTCCCTGATCCGCCAGGTCCATCAAGATAGAAATAACGCTCTGTCACCATGTCATCATCTATAGCATTTTTAATGGCATGAAATGCTTGCAATTGTAGTGTATTTAAAGTTGCAAGTCTTTCTTGTGTTCTTTCTGCTTGTAGTTGAATGTCATAGTCTTCAAAGTTAATGTCATCTATTAGACCTGGATCAGGCAAATTAAAACTTGCACAACTTAATCCATGAGTTAAAAAGACTTCTTGAATTTCCATTAAGGCTTTTAAGTGTGCAATGGGTTCATTGTATCGTCGCATAAAGTCTTCAGCCATATTACTTTTAAAAGTCTCCCACAAAGCTAATGCATTTGGAGCATTTGAGAAGATACAAATAAAAGCAAATTGTTCTCTCATCTGTCGTGGCATTTGACATTGTGCTGCTTCTTCTAAACATCTTTCCCACTCTGTATCATCAGCGAGTAAGTTTCTATTTCTTGCAGCTAAATGGAAGGATTCATATACAATGTCATTAACAGTTCTTAATTGTTCAAAACTTTGTGCTCCTGGAACATTTAAAAGTAATATCCGTAAGCAAAATCGTTCAACATCTCTTGGACTGACTGTGTAAATTCGTGGAATTATTTTATTGCCTCTGGTTTTTCTTGCTCTCCATAATCCATTCACAAAAACATAGTGATATGGAATTTCAATATATAAGTATTGTGTTGCTTGAGCATCAGTGGAATTTAATGCAAACCATGCAGTTAGTGTAGTGTGACGATCTTCACTTTGGGCCAATGCATTCATTTCATTTCCAGAATGGAAATAGACTAAATGTCGTTGTGGCAAATGTACTGCTAACCTATATACTGCATGTGATCTATCATGCATTTCAAATTTTAAAAGCCGCCACATAGCTTCTGGCGCACTGACATAGCGAGCATCTACATGAGATGCAAGTTCATCATGTACTAACTCACTACTTTCAGGGTTGTCTGCACTTTTGACGACTACAGTAGCTGCATCGTAACCTTTGTAAATATATTTGTAGACATATTTAATGGATTTGATGGAAGTGCAGGCTTCTACGTTGATGTGGGCGTTGTACTTCATGAGTAAATGTGGATTGTAGGGTACTACATATCTATTGTCCACTTTTTTTCCACGAATAATGGCACTATCTCCTTCTCTTCTTTTATAAAGTGGATATCCATCACAATTGGCATATGTTTTGTCTCTATAATCTTTTGGAAAATCTTTTGAACATTGATTATTTTCCATACATGGTGATTGTGGATTAAGGTCTCCACAGGGTCCATGAATCATGCGATGAGTAACAATCTCATATAGTCTACCATATAGTTCTGGATCCGGTAGTTCAGCAACTATGACTGCATCCACTTTGTCCGAAGTATCTAATTTATCTTTCTCTTGAAGTATTATGAGAAGATGTGCATGTGGAAGGCCTCTTTTTTGAAATTCAATGGTATATACATAAGCAAGACATTTGCCAAATAACTGATTTATAGTAAAGTCACGTATTAATTCATTTAATTTTATTTTAAAAACTCTGGCTACTAAATCTGGTCGATCTGAAGCACTTTGTCCAAGAAGTAGATTTTGATTAATTTCTGGCCATTGTGGATTACATGTAAATGTCACAAATAAATCTGGTTTTCCAAATTTTGTCACAATAGCCATAGCATCATTGTATCTTTCTCTCATATTTCGAGGAGATCCTTGAAAGGAAGATGGTAAAATGATGGCTTTGCCAGCTGTCATGTCTCTGCTTGTAGCCACGTCAGCAACATAGTCCATGAGTCCACAATATTGTTCTACACGTAGTTTATCTTGTTGATATTTTATAAAGTTTAAATTATTTGCCTCAACTTGCAAATATGAATCAATAATCCATTGTTGTGTTAGTTTTCCACCACATAAAATGGGATTAAATTCATCTCTAATGGCAATTTGAGCAACTTTAAATTCAAGCATAGAAACATTATTTCGGATTCTGGCTTTAGCATTTGGGTAACTGGGAAGGGTTAATTTTGGTTGCCAACCTGCTTCTCCGTGTGGGAAAAAGATGGGATATGTCATTGGATCTAAATTTGGACTTAAGATATTAATATTAATAAATGGTTGGTCCTCATTTCTGGGATATACTCTAATGTCTCTTTGAAATGGTGGTTCTCCTTCATCATTGTTAAAGACCATTGCAACCTCATTTGATGTTGGCAAGTTATAACGACGTTTATCAGTATGTCTGTCTCTTTTAAGCACCATATTAACCTTTGGCATGGGTAATTGATGTCTTTGTGCATGAAGTAGTTGTTCATTTTCTACTTCTGCCAATTTTTTGTAAGCTTTACTGTAGGGATTGTTGTCCATAATGTTATTTAGCTCTATAAAAACACTGGGTAAGCATTTTTTATTTTCTTCCATCTGCATACGTTGGTCAACAGCTTCCATTGTATCTAGGACATATAGTTGAGCGAATTTTCTTTGCTCTCCTTCCTCTGGATGTAAATGTGAAGTCCGATGATAAATTTGTCCTTGGACTTTAAAACAGTAAGGACCATGTCCTGGTACATTAGCAGCCAATGTTGCCCCCATAGATGCAAATGATATGGCACTATTGTAGGATCTTATGTTTGTCTTAAAATTTTTGTAATTTGGAAAAGTAGGTTCAGTCATAATATGTAGTAAATAGGTTGGAAATTGTTTCCTTTGTGGAAGTTTGAACTTTCCTTTTTGACAACAACTAATAAATTGTCCATCTCGGGGTCTCTCCTGTTTAAAATAATAAGCCTCACAAAATTGACATTGAGTAGTCATGTCCCCACAACTATGAACCTCTACTGCTAAAGACTTCATTAAAGGACAATTTGCAACGCATATTGGATGTTGACTTTGATATTCATCAGATGAAAAGTCATGAAATGTTTCAACAACAGGTTCTAAATGTTTAGTTTTTTTCGTAGATTTTCTTGGTATATGTTGGACTTGTTCGGTTGAAATTTCCTGTAAGTTTTTAGTAAGAGTTTGTAAATGCTTTTTTTTTGTAGTTTTTTTTTTTTGGTCTGTCTTGACTGGTATGTTGTAAAATGTCATCTGATGTTTTAGGAACAGTTTGTAAATGCTTTATTATTTTTTTATTTATTTTGGTTGTATCTTTCATTTTTGCAGCTGATATTCTTTTATTTGCAAGTCTTTTGCGTTCTTTTTCTCTTCGAATTTCTTTCTCCTCCGGTGTCTGCTGGGCGGCCCATCTCTCTTGTCTTTCTCTAGTTTGACGTCTTTTCTTCTCTTCTTTGGTCTCGTTATCAGCCATATTAATCTGTAAACGGAAACAAATAAATGTAATTGTGTATATTTAAATTTGTAATTCCTGTTAAAGATTATTGTGCACAATTGTTGAAATAAAAGGCAAATCATGAATGTATCATTGATATTTAGTTAAATTTATAATTCCTGTCTTCAGTGGCTCAGAATTTGTCCAATGGAATACTGCTGTAAATAAGCATGTAACATATTTATTTAAAATAATGGTTTTATTTATTAAAAACTTTGTTTGTGGATAGATATTTACCACTGCAAAACTTCTTTGCTGAAAAAAAAAGTGATGTGGTTATTGAGCTATGTATTGCATAGTAGCAATTTAAATAAAATAAGGGAGATAGTAAATTAATTAATTTATTTTTTTGTTGAGACGGATGCAACTGAAAGCAGTTTCTTTAGTGTTATACTTTAGTAGTTATTATAGTTTACCTTGGTTGAAGTGTGATTTAAATCCGAATGTTTGTTGGTCCTCGTTTCAAAATCGTTGTCCAATGGTGTGGTCCTCTGTCGGAAGTCCTCGTCCGATGGTGTGGTCCTGTGGCGATAGCCCCTGTCCGATATTGTGGTCCTGTGGCGATATCCCTCGTCCGATGTTGTGGTCCGTTGGTGAAAGTCCTCGTCCGATGGTCTGGTCCTGTGTTGAAATTCCTCGTCTGCTGGTCTGGTCCTGTGTTGAAATTCCTCGTCTGCTGGTGTGGTCCGAGTCCTCGTCCGATGGTCCGGTCCTGTGGAAAAAGTCCTCGTCCGATTGTCTTCACGCAGTATCTGTTGTAATGTAAAATAGAAAATGTTGTTTGAGTGAAATGTCTTTTAAATAAGTAAAAAATGTATTAATTTTGCTGTATTGTATCAGTTATGGTTATTTTTTTCAAAATTTTTTTTTTTAACTTTCTGTACAATCCCAAGACTTTTGTTATTCTTATTTAAGGTTCTTAGTAAGGCTTGTGGGTTGTGATATATTAAATAAGAATATGAATTTATTTTGCTATGTGTTTATGTTAGTTTTTGTACAATCCTGTTTTGTGCGCACCACTTGTGGTATACTTATTTAACCTTTATTTGGATGGTTATAGTTAGTGAAACATGAAATAATATAATTAATGTAGTTTGCTATGTGTTTGTGTTAGTTTTTGACAATCCTGTTTGGTGCGCATCACTTGTGCAAAACTAATTTCTTCTTGATTGTACAGGTTATAGGTTGTTAAACATTAAAGAAGAATGTTAATATAGTTTGCTATGAGTTTGTGTGCTTTTTTATACAATGCTATTAGGTGCACAACACTTTTGTTATTCTTATTTTTGCTTCTTTGTAAGGCTTATAGGTTGTTAAACATTTAATAAGAAATTCTGTTTTGTGTGTAGCAGTTTGTGTGTCATTGAATTGCGATTTGGCTCATTGAATTGTGCCCTAAATAAGCACATAGCATATTAGTTAAAATAATTTTGTAGTCATTGAAAAACTGTATTTTTGATATTTTTTTATTAACTAAAACCTTAGTTTTAAGCAATTGTTATGTTGTTATTTAGAGCCCTATTCAATTGGGCAAATTGCAATTGAATGAGGGCCTTTGTGTGTACCATATGTTGCATAGTTTGCCCCTCATTCAATTGCATTTTTTACAATGTAATAGTACTGTAAGGCCGTAATTGAATTGCAATGTAGAAATTTGAATAGGGTTGTAAATAAGCACATCACATATATTTGTTAAAATAGAATAAGGGCCTAAAAGTTCTTATTTATAGCCATATTTAATTTTCCAAAATAGCAATTGAATAAGGGCCTTTGGTTACTGCATTTGTTATATTGTGAGCTCCTCATTCAATTGTGTTTTGGCCAATGGAATAGAGCTCAATATCAGCACAGAGCATATGTTTTTACGGAATTTTGTATTTAGTGAACTTGTATCCAAAAGGAACGTGTTCACAAAAGAAAAATTTCCTTTAAAAAATATGCTCTGTGCTTATATAGAGCCCTATTGAAATGGGCAAATCACATTTGAGTGAGGCCCTTGGCCATTAAAGACATATAGGTCCTCATTGAATTGCAATTTTGCCAATTGAAGAGGGCTCTATATAATCACATAACATATTTATTGAGCAAAGTTTTTAGTTATTGAAAACCTTGATTGTGGTTAGAAATTCAGTAACTAAAAAGTTCTGTATAAAAAAAAAGTTATGTGCTTATATAGAGCCCTATTCAAATGAGGAAGTTGCAATTGAATAAGGCTCATGGTTATTTCTTGTTTATACTTAATACTTTACCTTGATAGAAGTTTTGAATGACAGACGGTCCCCTCCTGCCAATCTTAATCCGCCGGTCTTCTTTTAGTGTCTGTTTGAAAAAGAAAGTGAAATAGTTATTTGTATATTTATAATTTGTCATCTAGCAAAGCATGGCCTT
This sequence comes from Discoglossus pictus, assembly GCA_027410445.1. Lineage (NCBI taxonomy): Eukaryota > Metazoa > Chordata > Amphibia > Anura > Alytidae > Discoglossus > Discoglossus pictus. The sequence goes on along the minus strand of CM050176.1, from coordinate 41,314,721 downwards.
TTGAGCATGTAATGTGTTGTTGTATCTTACCTCTTCAAATTTGTTGGTGTTCTTTAAAAGGGATTGTGCTTCACAGTGCACGGTGCAAATTGTTGAGAGACGCTGTTGATGCAGAGTCTGTTTGAATATTAAAAGAAATAGAAAGATTCAGCTTTATCTGATGTATTGAATTGCAGTAAATTAATTCAATTAACCTTATTTTTTGTTGGGGGCTACACACATATGTCACATACATGAAGCACATTACATAGTTTAATGTAATTATTTTGTGTACGTGTGACATATCAGTATACATGAGTCAAATTGAAATGGTTAAATTAACCTTATATTTTTTTTTTCCAACACACATAAATGTGTGTGTGTGAGATGTAACTATAGATGATACACATATATGTGCGTGTGACATATCAGTATACATGAGATATAATGTCATTTAAATGTAGTTGTTTACTGATTTTGTTTTAAGCTAATTTTGTTGCAGTGGCAATACACATAAATGTGCGTGTCACATGTCACTATACATTATACACATATATGTCGGTGTCAGATGTCACTATAAAGGGGCAATACACAGAAATGTGCGTGTCAGATGTCACTATACATTATAGACATATATGTGCGTGTCACATGTCACTATACATTATACACATATACGTGCGTGTCACATGTCACTATACATTATAGACATATATGTCGGTGTCAGATGTCACTATGAAGGGGCAATACACAGAAATGTGCGTGTCAGATGTCACTATACATTATACACATATACGTGCGTGTCACATGTCACTATGAAGGGGCAATACACAGAAATGCGTGTGTCAAATGTCACTATACATTATAGACATATATGTGCGTGTCAGATGTCACTATACATAAAGCTCTGTTTATTTTTTTTTGTGAGCCTATACACATAAATGTGCCATACATGATGACTACATAAATCCTAGTTTATTTTTTTATTAGTTTGACCTGACCTGATAATAAAATGTAATATATTATAGCTTACCTCTCAGTTGTAATTTGCACAATGCAAAGTAGTAAATTAGTAAAGAATTGTCTTCTCAAGTAAAAGCAGCAGTTATCTCAGAAGTCACTCCGTTGATCACCTGAGGAGAAATGTATTTTTTTGTTTGAAATAGGCAGTATTTATAAACTTGTAGAAAGTTCTGGAAAGTGAGACCGTTAGAACGCAATACGCATGCGCTATTTGCGTTCCAGCTTACAATTTGCGTTCCATCCGCCATTTTAGGCGTATTACTGTTCAAAATGGTGTTTAATATGATTGTGATACGTTCCGCATAGTATGTGTTTCATTATTGCGAGTAAGTGTAGTGTAGTTACGTCTGAAGCCTCGTTTTCGTTTTGTTCGTCGGCCATTTTTTCTCTCGCTTAGCGATGGTATTAGTGTCTAAAGTGTTTATTTTGATTTAAATGTAGGTGTAACTTGTTTTTTTGAGGTGCTGGCTGGTTCCTCTTGCTGTAGGTAAGCTTTTTATGTGTTTGTTGTGTGTCTTTGTTAAGTTTTAAATGTTTGTATGTCGGCGTGTTGCGTCCGATGTTTGCGAAGTCGTAATGTGTGGTAACGTGTCTCGTATGGTGTTTGCGTGTGTAGCCTCGTTTTCGTTTTATTCGTCGGCCATTTTTTTTGTCGCTTAACAAACTATTTAGTGTCGAAACTCTTTTATTTTGAGTGCAATTAAGTTGTAAGTTGCATTTTTGAGGTCCTGGGTGCTTCCTGTTTGTGTAGGTAAGGTTTTTATGTATGTGGTGTGTGTATGTATTGTGTTTGTAATTTTGTAATGTTCGCGAGTTGCGTCCGAGTGTTGCGAGGCCGTAATGTGTGTGAACGTGTGTCGTATGTTGTTTGCGAGTGTCGTAATGTGTTTGAACGTGTGTCGTATGTTGTTTGCGAGTGTCGTAATGTGTTTGGACGTAAACTTTTTTTTTCAAGGGTCGCAGTTGCTGCAACTGAAGACCTCGCTTTGCGAGGTCCTCAGGTGCTGGCATGGAGCGCCTGCGGCGCTCCAAGCCAGCAACTGAGGCCCTCGCTTCGCGAGGGTCCTCAGTTGCTGGCAAGGAGCGCCTTCGGCGCTCCATGCCAGCAACTGAGAACCTGGCACAGTGCCCTCGCTACGCGAGGCCCGCGACTCGCTGCGCGAGCCGCGGCCCTCGCTTTTTTTTCAAGGGTCGCAGTTGCTGCAACTGAAGACCTCGCTTTGCGAGGTCCTCAGGTGCTGGCATGGAGCACCTGCGGCGCTCCAAGCCAGCAACTGAGGCCCTCGCTTCACGAGGGTCCTCAGTTGCTGGCAAGGAGCGCCTGCGGCGCTCCATGCCAGCAACTGAGGCCCTCGCTTCGCGAGGGTCCTCAGTTGCTGGCAAGGAGCGCCTTCGGCGCTCCATGCCAGCAACTGAGAACCTGGCACAGTGCCCTCGCTACGCGAGGCCCGCGACTCGCTGCGCGAGCCCCGGCCCTCGCTTCGCGAGGGCCGCGGGCTCGCTACGCGAGCCCGCAGCGTTAGCAACAACTCGTACGCTCACAACTATATATGTGATGATCACTAGCAGGAGGTAGGCCATGTGGCATCACAAGTTGGAGGAAAACTATGTGGAATCATTAGCTGGAGGTAGGCTATGTGGCATCACCAGTAGAGAGGAATACTATATGGAATCATTAGCAGGAGGTAGGCTATGTGGCATCACCAGTAGAGAGGAATACTATATGGAATCATTAGCAGGAGGTGGGCTATGTGGCATCACCAGTAGAGAGGAATACTATATGGAATCATTAGCAGGAGGTAGGCTATGTGCCATCACCAGTAGAGAGGAATACTATATGGAATCATTAGCAGGAGGTAGGCTATGTGGCATCACCAGTAGAGAGGAATACTATATGGAATCATTAGCAGGAGGTGGGCTATGTGGCATCACCAGTAGAGAGGAATACTATATGGAATCATTAGCAGGAGGTAGGCTATGTGGCATCACCAGTAGAGAGGAATACTATATGGAATCATTAGCAGGAGGTAGGCCATGTGGCATAACAAGTTGGAGGAAGACTATATTGAATCACTAGCAGGAGGTAGGCCATGTGGCATCACAAGTTGGAGGAAAACTATGTGGAATCATTAGCTGGAGGTAGGCTATGTGGCATCACCAGTAGAGAGGAATACTTTATGGAATCATTAGCAGGAGGTAGGCCATGTGGCATCACCAGTAGAGAGGAATACTATATGGAATCATTAGCAGGAGGTAGGCCATGTGGCATCACAAGTTGGAGGAAGACTATATGGAATCATTAGCAGGAGGTAGGCTATGTGTCTTATCACCGGTCGGAGAAAGTCTTTTTAGTAACTGTATAAAAATCATTATAGGAAAACTATTGACTTGCCCGTTAGAAATGACGGCAATACAATTTGAAGGCTGGCAATGCTGTTTGCCACACAATGCAAGGCTCTCCTACCTCATTGCGAGCCTCTCCCACCATCTACTTTACGGAGCCCCGCAATGAGCCCTCATTCCAGATGTAGTCCAACCCGCCACTTTTGTGCCTCGCAATGAGCACCTTTGGAGCTCATGGCGAGCCCCGCTGATTGTGAACCTCTCCCCACTCTCTGACCCCTGTGTCCGTTTCTCCCCTCTCCCTGCCCTGTGTTTTTTTTTTACCATTACACTAAAATGTTTGTATGCATAGCCATAATAATTATGCATTCCGGACCTTGATGAATTTTCATGAAGACATTAAAAAAATGTTTTTAAAATTGGCTATTCTTCCCCTATTATATCCCCAAATATATTGGTAATCTTGTGTAAGGATTATATTTGGGTTGGTGCACCTTGGTGTTAAGTGGTTTGATCCTAAACAATATATTGTAGATCTGTCGTTATGGTGCCGATCTTATTAGGTGTATAATATACCTGGGTTTGCTTCCAAGTCAGGGAACCAAGAGGTCACCACCCTGAAGCCAAGCAGGGTTGGGCCTGGTCAGTATTTAGATGGGAAACCACCTAGGACTACTAGAAACTGTATGATATGGCCCACTGGAGAAGGAACTGGCAACCCACTCCAGTATCTCTGCCAAGGATCAGCATGACCATGTGGACATAAAGATGTTATGGTCCATAAGGTCACAAAGAGCTGGAAAAGACTGAACAACACAAAATAAATATGTACAGTGTATTTTTATGTGCAGTGGTACCTTTGTTCTCGTTTGCCTCAGAACTAGTGGAATTTGGTATTTGAAGAGATGAAATTGCTTTATCACTCAATGCTTTTTCTGTACTCCTTGCGCTTGCTGTAGCCTGTATGGCTCAGTTTACATTACTCCTTATGGGAACTTGGTACTCGTTGTGCACTTGTCATGCCTTCTGAAACAAATTAATGTCCAAAGTACCACTGTATTTTGTTTTATTAAGAAATGCTTATACGCTTTTGTTTTTTACTACTTAAAATCAAACAAAGTCTCGGTATTGGTCTGCCCTCTGCAGCTCATGAAAGCACAGACTCTGTGGGGCTGGATCTGCAGTGTAGCAACTTAGCCAATCGGGCATCATGTTGAGACGCTGCAGACCCAGTACTTCAGAGTCTGTGACTTTGTGAGCAGCAGAGGGCAGAGCAGGTAATATGTGTTAGACAGAGCTTATCACATATAGAGTTGTGGATCTTTGTGATGTTCTTACCGTTTGCGATGTTGGTCACGCTTTTGCGTCCCTCGCAAAGCGAGGCAAGCCTCTGACAAGCACATGTTGGTCACGCTTTTGCGTCCCTCCTAAAGCGAGGCAGGCCCTTGACGCACGCACGACTTTGGCTGCAATGAGCGTCGAAGGCCCTCATTGCACTGAGAGCCTTGTAAAGTGAGGTGAGCAGTTGAGGCAAGCGGACTTGCGAGGGTCGCAACTGCAAGCCAAGAGCAGAACTCTAAAACCTCGAAAAAAAATATGCAAGATAGCACAGGGAAAGAGCCAGGAAGCCTGGGAGTGAAGTTGCAAGCGAATTTAAGCCATATTTTGCCTTTTTCATCAATCCAAAATCGGCTAAGTGAGGAAAAAAATGGCAGACGAAAAATATAGAAAATTCTGAAACTGGATATTAACGAGGCTGAGCAAAGCCAGGCATGCAGGACTTCGAAAATACACCGCGGCGAAGACAGTAACATTTACACCGACAACGCCAGGCATGTGGGACTTTAAAAATAAAATCAACGGCAGTCAGCGCTTAACACGCAAACATACAGCAGACACGCAGAGGAGAAGGGACGGGGGGGAGATGGTGAAGGGACGGGGGGGAGATGGTGAAGGGACGGGGGGGAGATGGTGAAGGGACGGGGGGGAGATGGTGAAGGGACGGGGGGGAGATGGTGAAGGGACGGGGGGGAGATGGTGAAGGGACGGGGGGGAGATGGTGAAGGGACGGGGGGGAGATGGTGAAGGGACGGGGGGGAGATGGTGAAGGGACGGGGGGGAGATGGTGAAGGGACGAGGGGGAGATGGTGAAGGGACGGGGGGGAGATGGTGAAGGGACGGGGGGGAGATAGTAGAAAGAGACACATGGCATTCCCAAGCACTAAACTTGCAGGTTAACAAAATCTGCAATGAGCGGCCCGTTGTACAGTAGGCAGGAGCGCCGCGAGCGGGAGAGGCTTGCAATGAGCGCAGGCAAGAGGAAAGGTTCACAATGAGCACCGCGAGCGGGAGAGGCTTGCAATGAGTGCCAAAGGCCATCAGTGCAAAGATGGAAAGTTGAAATACACGGGGCAGAGGCCAAAGGGGCTTGTAATAAGCGCCAATGGTGCTCAGAGGAGCAAAAGCCTCACATTGTGCGGCAAACAGCATTGCCAGCCTTACAATTTTATTCCTGTCATTTTTGACGGGCAAGTTCCTAGTTAATAACATAAAGTACATAAAAGTAAAAGATACCCAGGGATATTGTATACCTAGTAACACCCAGGGACCGCCATGTACCTTTTAATATGATTGTCCTTCTGAGACCCCAGTGTGACTGTTATATTCTCCAAAACTCTACATTATTTCCCCAAAATCTGAATCCAAACCTCTGTTTTTCTGGCCCTGTAACATTAGCACAATCGCCCATTCTGGGCATGTTCCCCTCACAATGATCTGTTTGCTGAGAAACAAATAGATTTCTGCCTGTAGAGAAATTGCCTTTCTTGTCTTCAACATCCATTGTCGGATTAAACAAAAATACATAAAAATTCTAATGAGGCTCTTTTGATGGCGAAGCCGCGGATATTTAGGCTGGAATGTTAATGGCGCAGATAAAGAATCGCGGACGGAAGTTCATTACGCTTTGAAGAAAAGTTTTCAGAAGCAGAGAGGGCGGCTAATGGATGATATTATACAAGGACGTTTCCCTTGTGTTCTCACATAGCTTTCTGTACAATTATTTTTGCATTTTTCCCTGTATTTCAGGCTTTGTTCCAATGCTGTTTATTGATGTTTCTGACTCAAACTACTGTTTTTTTTTTTTTTTTTTTAAAAACATGATTATTAGGACATTGTATCACTTGTCCTCTTTCTGTACAAACAAATAGATTGAACTTGTCCCCCTCTGGCTTTAAAACAACTCAATAATATCCAAACAAGAGGAGCTTGTCACATTTAGTGTATTAAACTATTTACCTTCAAGGATTAGACCCTATGGACAGCAGCACACCAGGCACATATATCTACTTATAGATGAGGTTTTCTTGGCAAACATACTGGAGTGGATTGCCAGTTTCTTCTACAGTGGACTGTGATTTGTCTGACCTCTCTGTTATAGCCTACCCATCTTGGGTGACCCTACATGGTATAGCTCCCAGCTTCATTAAGGTGCACAAGTCCCAAGGTAGCGATTCAGAAGGGGTGTCTCGACATAAAAAGGACTTTAACCATTTGTGTTAAATAAAAAATGTAAAATCTACTTTATAGTAGCAAATTATCTAATGCAATTTTTTTTTTTTTTTTTTTTTTAAATAAATGCATAAAATAGTTTCCAGCTGTAAATGTATGTAAGTAAGTTACAGTGTGTTTTTAATATATATATATATATATATATATATATATGTATGTATATATATATATATATATATATATATATATATGTATGTGTGTGTATGTATATATATATATATATATATATATATATATATATATATATATATATATATATATATATATATTAAAAACACACTGCAACTTGCACACCTAGAGCCTCATTCAATTGCGAGTTGGCCAATTGAATAGGGCTCTATATAAGCACATAACATATTTTTTATACAGAACTTTTTAGTTACTGAACTTCTATCCAAAATCAAGGTCTTCACTAACTAAAAACTTCGGTCAAAAAATATGTTATGTGCTTATTTAGACCCCTATTCAATTGGTCAAATAGCAATTGAATGAGGCCCCTAGGGTCCTACAATGTTTGCCCGGCTCTTAAATTCCATATACATTTCTCAATCCTTGAGCTAAACTCCAAGGTGAAGTGAGGCTGCCATGTGAACACTAATCTGAGTTGATGCCATACCTGTTGCCATCCTATCAGGGGGCCACAAGCAGACGTATTAGTGCTACGGTTTTATTATATTTCATTAAACTTTCCATAAGCGATCAAGAAATTATCTGTAATGATTTTCATTTTTTATTCCTTTTTCAGACATCAAAAACAAGACTCCACTAAACAGGACTTACTTGGATGAGCCACTAATCATTGAGTAAGTATCGGCACGTGGACATGTATGATGGCCACTGCTAAATAATAGGGGAGGGAGAGGGCCGTACTGTACCCAATGTTACATATTGTCTGTAATAACATCTGCCTTTGCAGCCCTTCATACTCTATCATAGTCCTTGAGATAGCTTAGTATTTATCCCCCTAAATGTTATTGTCAGGTATAAAGTGATTGTATTATCCATGATATACATTATTGTACAGTGGGAGGTAGCATTATTGTCTCTTTTCTGGAAGGCACCTCCATCTTTATCGCTTTATTTTTAAACTATGTTCATTGCGTATTTATAATTTAACCCCTTTATCTTATGTGTAGAACTTTCCAGATATTTACTGTAATATATTTTATTTTCAGTTTTAATGGCGATCTGATTCCTGACGTATTCGGCGTTACGAGTGACAACAAGATGCCCCTGATAATACTAGGAGGGTAAGTCCTTGTTGGGTTATTATCTGTACCTATATGTCATGGCTTATCGCTGTGTGTTTATCACTACATTCCACAGTTCCTCTCCTTTAAGAAGTGCTTTTAAGTTCTATTTTCCAACAAATAGTACCTGTATGGGTCTGCCCACTGAAACATATGCAGATGTGTAGTGTCCTAGCCTATCAGGGACCACATCTCGGCAATATATTGGTCACTGATTGGTTAGTATGAGACTGCACACCCAATACTACAGAGTCTGTGTTTTCTTTAAGACGTGCTTATCCGCTTTGTTTTTACAGCCTAAAATCAAACAAATATTACCAGCTTGGACCAACCTCTGCAGCTCAAGAAAGCGCAGACTCTTTTGTACTGGGTGTGCAGTGTCCCACACTAACCAATCAGTGACCATTTTAGCAACATTCCATAACATGCTGCTGAGACATGGTCTCTGATAGGCTAGGACACTAAATGGCACATCCAGCCCTACAGACTTCATAAACTGCAGTGGGCAGTGGGCAGACCCAAACAGGGATTTGCCAAAGGCGCTCAGCGCGAGGCTCGCAATGAGCGCCGAAGCATCTCGGAACACCAACAAAATTAATGTCTCAACCAAACACCATTACCTGCCTCACAATCTTATTGCCGTCATTTTTTGACGGGCAAGTCGCTAGTATTATATATTTAGTAACATCCAGGGTCCTTCCATATCACTTTAAAATGGGCTGATTTTGTATTATTTGACATCATTTCTGAAAGGTTCACCAAGCTTTATATCGTGCTTTTATTGTAAACATTCTGTAAAGTTTGAATGCTTTTTTGTTTTTGCTTTGAAATCATTAGTTTTCAGGCAAAATAAACATGAGAGCAGCACAAACATTGCTGCAGAGGAAAGTATTAGCTCCGCCTCTACTCTGAGCATGCCATATGAAAAAAATAATGCAGTTGTTATGAAATCGGTTACTTGTGTTTGCTTAGCCTCTCTTGCATTGATACTAATGTGAAGCCGTTGACAATCCTCCCATGGCTCCCTCCCATACTATCGGAGGAGGAGTCCCATGGCTCCCTCCCATACTATCGGAGGAGGAGTCCCATGGCTCCCTCCCATACTATCGGAGGAGGAGTCCCATGGCTCCCTCCCATACTATCGGAGGAGGAGTCCCATGGCTCCCTCCCATACTATCGGAGGAGGAGTCCCATGGCTCCCTCCCATACTATCGGAGGAGGAGTCCCATGGCTCCCTCCCATACTATCGGAGGAGGAGTGTCTAAACTCTTTTATTTTGAGTTAAATGAAGGTGTAAGTTGCGTTTTTTAGGTCCTGGATGCTCCCTCTTGCTGTAGGTAAGCTTTTTATGTATGTGCTGTGTGTATTTATTGTGTTTTTCATGTTCGTGGGTTGCGGACGATTTTTGCGAGGTCGTAATGTATGGTAACGTGTCTCGTATGTTGTTTGCGTTACGATGTGAAGTTTGCGAGGGTCGCAGTTGCTGGCATGGAGCGCCTTTGGCCTTTGGCGCTCCATGCCAGCAACTGAGGCCCTCGCAGGCGCTCGTAACTGAGCAACTGAGGCTTTCGCAGGCGCTCCATGCCAGCAACTGAGGCCCTCGCAGGCGCTCCATGCCAGTAACTGAGGCCCTCGCTACGCGAGCCCGCAAGCGTTAGCAACAACTCGTATGCTCACAACTATGTATGTGATAGTAACCTCCAGGTACCTTCCATATCCCTTTAAGGAAAGTTAAGATACAAATGATTCTTTATGAAGATCTTCAGATCCATCCTGAGAACTCACCTTCCCTGATTTTCACAGCTTAATTTTCACTTTTAGCTCTATTTATTTCTTGTGGATTTCCATGGTAACTCTCATTATCCTCTCATTTCTCCTCTGTTCCAGTTCACAGCATGTTGCATATGCATATATATATATATATATATATATATATATATATATATATATATATATATATATATATATATATATATAGTGTTTTTCCTATTGCGGGGCTTATAGTAGTGACAGAGCGTTGCATCTACCTCTTACTACAAGTTCTTTGCCATCTCTACTGAGTCAGAACAAGTCTCCCCATCCATGCAAACCGTTCATTTACAGTTTGTTAGATTTATTCCCTATCATTTTCTAATTCCCTTTCGGTAGGTGCAGCCGCGCTTCTGACAGCTGCTGTATAATAATAACTCCGTCCGCCTCGCTTGATACCCGTGGTTAAACATGGAGCCTGTTGTAACATAAAGTTTTCTTCTATATCCCCAGGATATTGTTTGAATGTCTAAAGTCTATATATGTGGCTTAATCCTAAGGTTACAGGGCAATTTACCGTGCCAGATGAACTAAATAAGCAACATCACAGTCTCTTCAAGATGAGTAATTATATCAGGGAAAAACAAATGGGTTCCCCCAGTAACGCAGATTTGAATACAATAGTTAAACATTAAAGACTAAATTATTATAACTTCCTAAAATCATATTGCCCGATATCAAGGGAAGTTACCTAAAGCAGTACCCCCCATGATGCACCTTTGTATTGTTCCTTTAGTTTAATGACAGACCTCTTTAAGTTTATTGTATAACAGTGTGGGGCTACCTTGTTCTTTTAGGGGAGTACAGCAGTGTCATTTATAATTTGCTTTTATGAAGTACTTGACAAAATAATGGATAAAATGTATTTAAAAAAGGTAAAAAAATTACCAGAAATTAGTTGTATTTTACTTTAATGCAGGCAGACATTTGCTTTTGTTTGTGCCTAGATTAGACACCTGTGAGGATAATTGGGGTATCCTTGGATGCAGATATTTTGTAAAAGACTGCCACTATGAATAGTCATTTAACAAAGAGTGTAATAAGAGGAGCAGGTCCCAGAAGGATAACTCTCCCCATCAGGCTCCAGATAATCCAGCCATCCAAGATGGAAGCACAAGCAGTCTAAATGTAAGATTTTCTCTAAAAAATGCTTTTATGTCCACTGTTTATATAAGTGTTAATCTTGCATACTTCCAAAGCTACAGTGTCCATTTAAAAGTATATAGTTCTCTCTGTCGGTCTCTGTCTGCCCCTCCCGGTAGGGCCAGTATCGCTCTGCTCCTCTCTCTCTCTCTCTCTGCCCCTCCCGGTAGGGCCAGTATCTCTCTGCTCCTCTCTCTCTCTCTCTTTGCCCCTCCCGGTAGGGCCACACTCTCTCTGCTCCTCACTCTCTCTCTCTGCCCCTCCCACTAGGACCAGTCTCCATCTCTCTGCCCCTCCCACTAGGACCAGTCTCTATCTCTCTGCCCCTCCCACTAGGACCAGTCTCTCTCTGCCCCTCCCAGTAGGACCAGTCTCTCTCTGCTCCTCTCTCTCTGCCCCTCCCAGTAGGGCCAGTCTCTATCTCTCTGCCCCTCCCAGTAGGGCCAGTCTCTATCTCTCTGCCCCTCCCAGTAGGGCCAGTCTCTATCTCTCTGCCCCTCCCACTAGGACCAGTCTCTCTCTGCCCCTCCCACTAGGACCAGTCTCTCTCTGCCCCTCCCACTAGGACCAGTCTCTCTCTGCCCCTCCCACTAGGACCAGTCTCTCTCTGCCCCTCCCACTAGGACCAGTCTCTCTCTGCCCCTCCCACTAGGACCAGTCTCTCTCTGCCCCTCCCACTAGGACCAGTCTCTCTCTGCTCCTCTCTCTCTGCCCCTCCCAGTAGGGCCAGTCTCTCTCTGCTCCTCTCTCTCTGCCCCTCCCAGTAGGGCCAGTCTCTATCTCTCTGCCCCTCCCAGTAGGGCCAGTCTCTATCTCTCTGCCCCTCCCACTAGGACCAGTCTCTCTCTGCCCCTCCCACTAGGACCAGTCTCTCTCTGCCCCTCCCACTAGGACCAGTCTCTCTCTGCCCCTCCCACTAAGACCAGTCTCTCTCTGCCCCTCCCACTAGGACCAGTCTCTCTCTGCCCCTCCCACTAGGACCAGTCTCTCTCTGCCCCTCCCACTAGGACCAGTCTCTCTCTGCCCCTCCCACTAGGACCAGTCTCTCTCTGCCCCTCCCACTAGGACCAGTCTCTCTCTGCCCCTCCCACTAGGACCAGTCTCTCTCTGCCCCTCCCAGTAGGGCCAGTCTCTCTCTGCCCCTCCCAGTAGGGCCAGTCTCTCTCTGCTCCTCTCTCTCTGCCCCTCCCAGTAGGGCCAGTCTCTATCTCTCTGCCCCTCTCAGTAGGGCCAGTCTCTATCTCTCTGCCCCTCTCAGTAGGGCCAGTCTCTATCTCTCTGCCCCTCTCAGTAGGGCCAGTCTCTATCTCTCTGCCCCTCTCAGTAGGGCCAGTCTCTATCTCTCTGCCCCTCCCACTAGGACCAGTCTCTCTCTGCCCCTCCCACTAGGACCAGTCTCTCTCTGCCCCTCCCACTAGGACCAGTCTCTCTCTGCCCCTCCCACTAGGACCAGTCTCTCTCTGCCCCTCCCAGTAGGGCCAGTCTCTATCTCTCTGCCCCTCCCAGTAGGGCCAGTCTCTATCTCTCTGCCCCTCCCACTAGGACCAGTCTCTCTCTGCCCCTCCCACTAGGGCCAGTCTCTCTCTGCCCCTCCCACTAGGACCAGTAATAGGTAATAAGCTCAGGACTGTAGTAATTGACAAATCTATCGCCCATCTGAACTCCATCAAGCTCATGTTCATTGCTCAAATTACCTCATGTATCAATCTCTGTCTCTGCTGTCCTATTCTTTGTGTGCCTTCAGTCTTCCCCAACATGCTGTCTTCTCATGATATGGTCAGAATATTCGAGCTTTAGCCTCATGATTAAATCTTCTAGTGAACATTTTGGCTCGATTTCCTGTAGTATTGATTGATTGGATCTTCTTGCAGTCCAAGGGGCTCTAAGCAGTTTTCTCCAACACCACTCTCTCTCGCTAAATTATAGATCCATTTGTAAACCCCTGCTCCAGTGTTAAGCTTCATACCACTTCCATAGACCATCGAGTCCCAATCTTTATAGTGCCAGGCTTTCTCTGGACTACCTGAGATCTAAATCAGGCTTGTTCTTCAATAATCTATTTACTGCTGTGTCCGTGACCTGTTTGTAAACTGCTCACTACCAAGTTATCAGTCTTCCTTACCCCATTCATGCATCTTCTTCTACCCACCTTTCATGATCAAATATGAACCTAGAAACCAGCACTGGACCCGGGAACAGCTCCAGGCCCAAGTGGACAATTCCGTGCAGACTATTGACACATTTTTGTATTTGTTTAATTCTTGGTGCAAAATGCCCCAAATTATATTTTTTGTATCTGGATGATTTGTTGAGAAGATTGTGTGTGATAATGTCTCTTTTAGATCAAACTTATCTGACTCCATGGGTCATTATTACACCATATCTTTATGATTTCTTCTCTGGTGAATTAATCAGTTGCTCAGTCTCTTAGGTTTACTTACCTGTCCTGCCACAAGGATTTCCCCAAAAATGTGGCCTGTTCCTCAAGGAGTTGTACTTTTAGAACTGCCATCGGTCAAGACTATCGTAAAGTGGCAAAATGTGATATTTAAAGCCAGATAAGGATGATTTCAATGGTCCAAATTGGGAAAAGCAGAATATTTTTTTTTTTTATAACTATAATTGAAAAACAGCTTTTCTTTTACTTTATTTTAGCTGTCACTCGGCTCTAGAGATCCTCCCACCAAACTGGTCTTGTTATCATTACCCAATTACTTAATGGTTGGTGAATGTCTCCCTGGATTAATGACTTCCTATTGCGTATGGCTGAGGTATCCATCTATTAACAGCCACATTCTATTGACACACCAGAAGCCCTATGCAAAAGAAAGCCATAAATCCTGTAATGAAATCATTTGATGTCTGGTGCTGTAACAGCTAAAATGTGATTTGTTTGGGTTTTTTTGGTTACGAAATTAAAATTTTTACTAACATCCAATTCCATTTTTTTTCTTCTTGGTATTATACAATTTCATCATAACTGGACGATCTGCTATTGCCCTTTAAGGCCATCACATGTAGTGTTTTTTCTCTCTTTGTCCTTATTTTGCTGCTTGTGTCCTCATCCAGGGGATTGACGGCACGTTTAATACGTGTGTTGTGGGTATAAATCAAACCCATTCAGTATCTCAAACGAATGTTATTACTAGTGAGACTTCTCATCACTGCCATTGTGTAGTGCAGATTAGTAGCTCTTGTTAGGGCGTAGCACGCACATAGATGGACTCCATGACAGTATTGTGACGTGTGCATTGTAGTCCAGTGCTCTGTTATATCTCGGCTTCAAGGTCTCCTTCAAGACAAAAAGGCAGATAAGTAAAGTCTGCTGCTTATGGTATAAAAGTGCCCATAACAATTCACTGAGTGGCTGAGAGCTAATCTCAGGATGCAAGAAACATAAACTCACAGATAAGGGAGGCAACAGAAGAGAGGGGTAAGACTGCATAACTATGTATCCATAAATCCACTCTGAGAGCGGCCTATTTAGCCACTTGTGCCCTTCACAGGGAGAAATACCCATTAGTCTTGTCCCACTCACTAGAATTGCCTGGTATTTCGGGGCTGGGTCTGATATACTGCGGGATATTTCCCTCTGTGAAGGGCACAAGTGGTTAAAATATGCTGCTCTCAGACATGATTATCATGTCCATAGATCTAACCTATTAAGGTTAGTTCGCTCTCTGATTGAACACCTTTATTTTTTTTATAAATATGTATTCAGTTTAAAGGCTGTTTTAGTTATTTTGCCTTTCTAAAGGTACTTGTTTATAATCTTTTTTTTTTTTTTTTTTTTTTTTTTTTGTGTCGTTAAGTTTTTTGACTCTCCATGGACCATAACACACCTGGACATCTTCATGTCCATGGTCATGTTGATCCACTTGGCAGAGATACTGGAGTGGGTTGCCAGTTCCTTCTCCAGTGTGCCACAGTAATACAGCTCATGGTATTCCAAGGTGGTCTCCCATCCAAGTACTGAACTGGCCCAACCCTGTTTGGGTAATGTCACCTCTTGGTTCCCAGACTGGAATTGAACTCAGGTCGCAGTGGTGAAAGCACCGAATCCTAACCACAGGACCACCAGGACCCCCTTTATTCAGTAGTAGCTCGTTAAAATATAGTAAAATATTGGACTGCACTGTCCCTTTTTAAAAGAATATTGTGTTTAGTTATATTTTATGGTATATGAAAAAAATTGGAAGTTATTGATCAGTTTTAATAATGAAATATCAGTTTTACTGACCGTTAATATACATGTTTGTGTTTGGAGAGTAAGGTAGCCATGAATGTGACGGATTCCTGAGAAATAATCAGAGTATTGCGGCATAAAATGATATATTCTTAGTTTGTGACGATGCACCTCTCAGAAGTGATACTAATTAAGGTGCTGGTCACATTGCTTCTGACTTGATAAAGAGAGGTTTATCGCTGGAAAGCTCGTCACGAACTAAATATTTTTGTGCATAATAGATTTATTTAAGATTTCATATACGGGTGGATGAGATTGTGTTTATTCATTCCATAAAGTAGGAATTATCTTCTTATTTTAGTCATAATTGATTTTTATACTATTCTATATTTATTGTATTTGGAGGGTTAAAATAACCCATTTGGATTAATTTGTAAGCATCCAATAAACATATACAGATCAGAAGCTGTCAATATGGGTTTATATGTACACCCCGCCGTTCATATACTCTTACAAAAGTATCCCTGAGGAAGCCCTGTCCGGACGAAACACGTTTCTATTGGTGTCTCATTGGATTTATTATACAAATGAGTTTTTCGCATTGATATTGTAAGTAGCTGTTAATTTAATACACCAGCGGGTCTTGTTTTGCTCTTCTCCCTTCTCTATTATTTTCCAGTTATTTACAAGAATATGTTTTAAAAAGATTTGTTTACAATGTACAGAATATGTGGCTTCCTGGCTACCTTTGTCACACTGCATGGAGGTCAGCTGTAATAGTTTAATAGTATATGGAAGTTTCATGGATTATGAAGCATCTGCTAGAGGACAATCAGTAGTGTATGAAAACATGCTTTTGCACCCCCCCACCCCCCCCAATGGCAGTTGATTTTGAGATGGAGTGCCCTGACAACCCAAGCTACTTTAGCATAAAATTCATAATTCATTTTGGCCAATCAGAGGCAGCTATAACTTTGTTGCAATGTGTAGGGATCAGTCTCTGCAACAAAGCATCATGGTACGTGTAGTCTTTTGTTCCTACCACAAGGAGGCAGCTCAGGCGGTGCTGCACTGTTCTGCCACCGAATGCATACTTGAATGCAGTGTTTCTATTGGTTAGTACCAGGTGCTTATGTAGGCACTTCTGGGGGTTTGGAAACCAATTTTTTTTAAATAAATAATTATGTGTGGATATATAATGACTCCATGTAATGTGTGTGTGTGTGTTAGGAAACTTCCAGATACATATAATTGCCTGAACTAAATCAGGTCATCTTCCCTCATTTTATCAACTGAAATTGTGCTGCAGGATAAAAAGTAACAATATTGGACTTTATGCTTTTGTATCCAGCCCTTTTGTTTATATTAAAGCTGGCCATTTAAATGCACTATAACAATGTGGGCTTTACAGCCCCCGGAGTCATAGAAACTATATGTTTTTGACATTATTACATATTCCTTTCTCTAATTCTCATTTAGGTAAAAATGTGATATTCTGCAAATACCCTACACATCTTTGTTGTTGTTCTTTATCCTTATACAAGAAATAGCCCTAAAACATACAACGGTACTTGTACAATGAAAGGATATATCCCCTGAGCTGTGCATTTCTGTATGAGTGTCCTTAAATGGCAAATAACTGTGTTTTATACCCTATAATTAGCTCTCTAATGGCACAGATAAAGGGCATACATATATTTGGGGAGAACATAATTTCATGTATGCCATACTGTTTCATAGAAGTAACAATACAGCAGCAGCTCCCCATAATCTAGGGGTTTGTTCCAGTCTTACAAGTTTGCATTTCTTAATCTGGCTTCATATGATCTTGTATTATTTGTCTGTTTCTTTCTTGCTTACTAAACCATATGAAAAATACATTTTAGCATGTTTTACTGAGAGGGGCACTGAAGTCACAATATACACCAATAGAGGATGGAAAATCATGTGGAAAAGTTGCTTACATCTTTTAAACTGATCCAGAATTAAATTTGATATTGTCATCTTACCTGAGACGTCACATATATAGTTGTCGTAATTGTGAGTTTGTGTGTAACGCTGGCAAGTTGCGAACCTTACACACAAACTCGCAATACTAACCGTGCATGTGCATTGCGTGACGAATGCCCTGCATTGCCCAGCGAGAAACACTGGGGAGGGGAAGGCGAGGGAGGGTGGGCGGGAGGCACAAGGCAGGAAGAGTGTGGCAAGAGGCACAAGGGAGGAAGAGGGTGGCAAGAGGCACAAGGGAGGGAGAGGGTGGCAAGAGGCACAAGGGAGGAAGAGGGTGGCAAGAGGCACAAGGGAGGAAGAGGGTGGCAAGAGGCACAAGGGAGGAAGAGGGTGGCAAGAGGCACAAGGGAGGAAGAGGGTGGCAAGAGGCACAAGGGAGGAAGAGGGTGGCAAGAGGCACAAGGGAGGAAGAGGGTGGCAAGAGGCACAAGGGAGGAAGAGGGTGGCAAGAGGCACAGTGAGGGAGAGGGTGAAAGAGACACAGGTGAGGGGGAGGAGACACAGGTGAGGGGGAGGAGACACAGGTGAGGGAAACTGAGGGAGGAGACACAGGTGAGGGAAACTGAGGGAGGAGACACAGGGGAGGCAGAGGGAGGGAGGAGACACAGGGGAGGCAGAGGGAGGGAGGAGACACAGGGGAGGCAGAGGGAGGGAGGAGACACAGGGGAGGCAGAGGGAGGGAGGAGACACAGGGGAGGCAGAGGGAGGGAGGAGACACAGGGGAGGCAGAGGGAGGGAGGAGACACAGGGGAGGCAGGGGGGTTGGAGGAGACACAGGGGAGGGAGAGGGGGCAAGGGGGGGAGACAGGGGAGGGAGAGGGGGAAGATGGGCAAGTGACTAGTAGATAATCAGGTTAAGCGCTGGTGACACTGATTCTGATTTATTGATTTCTATACCTTGCTTAACACGCAGAGACATTACAAGCAGTTTAAAACCAAGATGTTATATCACTTTATGTACTAACCAAAATATATGCTCATTGACCTTTTCACAAAATTGGACCAAATTGAATATTTATCATCTTCTTTTACAGGAACTTATCAACATCAACCACATTGGAAACCAAAAGTCAGATGGTTGTACCTCATTCTCACGCGTTTATAGACCTGACTGGGGATTTTACAGCCGGTGAGTTAAAATGTTATTAACATATACCCTAAAGACCGTTGTTACCTGGGATCCTCATTGCATCCTCTACAGTAAAGTCCTGTAATAAGTCTTCACATGTTATAAATGTTATTAATGTATACTGTATTATCACTGCATGTTTATTATTGCCGTATTTATTTTGTGTGTTTAGGAATTAATTTGTGAATATGTTCTCTGTTACAGTAACTATTTACAGTGGATATCAAAAGTCTACACACCCCTGTCAAAATGTCAGGTTTCTGTGCTGTAAAAAATGAGACAAAGATAAATCATTTCAGAACTTTTTCCACCTTTAATGTGACCTATAAACTGTATGACTCAATTGAAAAACAAACTGAAATCTTTTAGGTAGAGGGAAGCAAAAATATAAAAATAAAATAATGTGGTTGCATAAGTATGCACACCCTTAAACGAATACTTTGTTGAAGCACCTTTGGATTTTATTACAGCACTCAGTCTTTTTGGGTATGAGTCTATCAGCATGGCACATTTTGACTTGGCAAGATTTGCCCACTCTACTTTGCAAAAACACTCCAAATCTGTCAGATTGCGGGGGCATCTCCTGTGCACAGCCCTCTTCAGATCACCCTACAGATTTTCAATCGGATTCAGGTCTGGGCTCTGGCTGGGCCATTCCAAAACTTTAATCTTCTTCTGGTGAAGCCATTTCTTTGTTGATTTGGATGTATGCTTTGGGTCGTTGTCATGCTGAAAGATGAAGTTCCTCTTCATGTTCAGCTTTCTAGCAGAAGCCTGAAGGTTTTGTGCCAATATTGACTGGTATTTGGAACTGTTCATACTTCCCTCTATATTAACTAAGGCCCCAGTTCCAGCTGAAGAAAAACAGCCCCAAAGCATGATGCTGCCACCACCATGCTTCACTGTGGGTATGGCGTTCTTTTGATGATGTGCAGTGTTGTTTTTGCACCAAACATATCTTTTGGAATTATGGTCAAAAAGTTAAACCTTGGTTTCATCAGACCATAACACCTTTTTTCCCATATGCTTTTGGGAGACTTCAGATGTGTTTTTGCAAAATGTAGCCTGGCTTGGATGTTTTTCTTTGTAAGAAAAGGCTTTCGTCTTGCCACTCTACCCCATAGCCCAGACATATGAAGAATACGGGAGATTGTTGTCACATGTACCACACAGCCAGTACTTGCCAGATATTCCTGCAGCTCCTTCAATGTTGCTGTAGGCCACTTGGTAGCCTCCCAGACCAGTTTTCTTCTCGTCTTTAAGTCAATTTTGAAAGGGAGCTCCAGTTCTTGGTAATGTCACTGTTGTGCCATATTTTCTCCACTTGATGATGACTGTCTTAACTGTTTTCCTTGGTATATCTAATGCCTTGGAAATTCTTTTGTACCCTTCTCCTGACTGATACCTTTTAACAATGAGATCCCTCTGATGCTTTGGAAGCTCTCTGTGGACCATGGCTTTTGCTGTGGGATGTGACTACGAACATTTCTGGATAGATCAACTAGAGCAGCTGAACTTTATTTGGGTTTAATCAGAGGCACTTTAATTGATGTCAGGTGTATGCTGACTCCTATTTAATACATTTTGGAATGTGATTGCTTAATTCTGAACACAGCTACATCCCCAGTTATAAGAGGGTGTGCAGACTTATGCAACCACATTATTTTTATTTTTTATTTTAATTCCCTCCACCTAAAAGATTTCAGTTTGTTTTTCAATTGCGTTGTACAGTTTATAGGTCACATTAAAGGTGGAAAAAGTTCTGAAATGATTTATCTTTGTCTCAATTTTTTTACAGCACAGAAACCTGACATTTTAACAGGGGTGTGTAGACTTTTTTTATCCATGGTATATAGAGGGAGAACCTACAATCAAATTAATTCTGGTTCAAGTGTTTGTCCTTGTCTAAAGAGCACAACAGAGTAAAAGAGCCGGTCACCCCTTTATCCCTATAGGTTACTCTGTGTAAATCTATATATGCACACAAGTACCGGACTCCTAAAAAACTATATGTGGGCTCTACCATAGTTTGGTTACATTTTAACATAATTGGAGTAGCATAATCTCCAAATGTGCAATGTATCTGGGTATTTCTGTTTTATACCTTTTATACCTGAGAATGATGGAGCGTTTGCAATGATTGTAGAATCTTAAAGGGTTAGTAATGCTTTTGATGTGTGTCGTGGCTGATCCAACAGTTACAGGAACTTGCTACATACACAACTTTTGAAACTCTGCCCCTTTCATCTGGATACTCGCCATACCACTACCAGTCCCATACCCATTCCATCTCTCTACCCCTCTCATCTGGACACTCTCCATTCCACCACAACGTCCATATCCATTCCATATCTCTACCCCTCTCATCTGGATACTCTCCATTCCACCACAACGTCCATATCCATTCCATATCTCTACCCCTCTCATCTGGATACTCTCCATTCCACCACAACGTCCATATCCATTCCATATCTCTACCCCTCTCATCTGGATACTCTCCATTCCACCACAACGTCCATATAGATTCCATCTCTCTGCCCCTCACACCTGGACACTCTCCATTCCACCACCACTTCCATACCCATTCCATCTCTCTACGCCTCTCATCTTAATACTCTCCATTCCACCACCACTTCCATACCCATTCCATTTCTCTGCCCCTCACACCTGGACACTCTCCATTCCACCACCACTTCCATACCCATTCCATCTCTCTACGCCTCTCATCTTAATACTCTCCATTCCACCACCACTTCCACCACCACTTCCATACCCATTCCATCTCTCTGGAAACTTATCTGGAAAATTCTCAACAAAATTCACATCTCTGTCTCTGTTACTTTACAACACAACAATAAAACCTTTTATTTACACTAAATAAGCAACATCTGGTTATTCTTTTCATACAACCTCTGGAAAAATGTCCCCTAGACAACAAGAGTTGAGTCGGCACATTAGAAGCAAACATGGTAATAACTATCCACATTTACATTTACAAAACAAACACAACTGTTCAGGTCTTATAAGAACGTGTCTAGATCAGCATTTCGTACATTATGCATTTTAAGCTTATATCCTATGCATTCATTCATTCGCAGTTGTGTTTTCTTTCCTTTTTTTCATTTGGAAACTCAATTCCTAGCTCTATAATTTCCTGCAAAACAGAGTAACAGAGCCGGTGACCCCTATATCCCTATAGGTTGCTCTGTGTATATCTATATATGCACACAAGTACCGGACTCCTAAAAAACTATATGTGGGCTCTACCATAGTTTGGTTACATTTTAACATAATTGGAGTAGCATAATCTCCAAATGTGCAATGTATCTGGGTATTTCTGTTTTATACCTTTTATACCTGAGAATGATGGAGCGTTTGCAATGATGGTAGAATCTTAAAGGGTTAGTAATGCTTTTGATGTGTGTCGTGGCTGAACCAACAGTTACAGGAACTTGCTACATACACAACTTTTAAAACTCTGCCCCTTTCATCTGGATACTCGCCATACCACTACCACTCCCATACCCATTCCATCTCTCTGCCCCTCTCATCTGGACACTCTCCATTTCACCACAACGTCCATATCCATTCCATATCTCTACCCCTCTCATCTGGACACTCTCCATTCCACCACAAATTCTATATTCATTCCATCTCTCTGCCCCTTTCATCTGGATACTCCCCATTCCACCACAACGTCCATATCCATTCCATATCTCTACCCCTCTCATCTGGATACTCTCCATTCCACCACAACGTCCATATCCATTCCATATCTCTACCCCTCTCATCTGGATACTCTCCATTCCACCACAACGTCCATATACATTCCATATCTCTACGCCTCTCATCTGGACACCTCCATTCCACCACCACTCCCATACCCATTTCATATCTCTACCCCTCTCATCTGGACACTCTCCATTCCACCACAACTCCCATATCCATTCCATCTCTCAACCCTTCTCATCTGGACACTCTTCATTCCACCACAATTTCCATACCCATTCCATCTCTCTGTCCCTCTCACCTGGACACTCTTCGTTCCACCACCACTCCCATATCCATTTCATCTCTCTACGCCTCTCATCTGGATATTCTCCATTCCACCACCACTTCCATACCCATTCCATCTCTCTGGAAACTTATCTGGAAAATTCTCAACAAAATTCATATCTCTGTCTCTGTTACTTTGCAACACAACAATAAAACCTTTTATTTACACTAAATAAGCAACATCTGGTTATTCTTTTCATACAACCTCTGGAAAAATGTCCCCTAGACAACAAGAGTTGAGTCGGCACATTAGAAGCAAACATTGTAATAACTATCCACATTTACATTTACAAAACAAACACAACTGTTCAGGTCTCATAAGAACGTGTCTAGATCAGCATTTCGTACATTATGCATTTTAAGCTTATATCATATGCATTCATTCATTCGCAGTTGTGTTTTCTTTCCTTTTTTTCATTTGGAAACACAATTCCTAGCTCTATAATTTCCTGTAAAACAGATGTGAAACCTATTTTCTCACGGGACTACAAAATGGCTGCCGAGACGCCAACTAACTGCCAAACTGTTTCACATTTGCATTGCTGGCTGTATCCTGTGCTCACGCAGGTGGTGCTCTAGACTTGCTCTTAATAAACAGCTGCATACTATGAATATTGTATGATATTTTATTATAATTTTGCCAATTCACAAAACACTTAAAAAAAAACAATGCATATGGTACAGGCAATAAATGTTATAATGTACTACGGGTGCAATTGTGTCTCGGCATGTGTGTTGTGTGTGTGTGAAATGTATGTTGCAGTATACACTAACGGGTAAACATCACTGTACAGTAATAATCTTTTATATTACTGGACATTCATGACTACAATGTGTGTGTGTATATATATATATATATATATATATATATATATATATATATATATATATATATATATATATATATATATATACATATATACATACATACACACACTCTTATAGTGAGGTAAAAGACAACTGTGGGCAACATCAAAATACCTTATTTTGATGAACTACATTTGGCATATACATGTGCCAGTGCTCTCATCAGGTCTAATTGAATACTCCGTTTACAAGGACACACCCTTTTGAGACAGAAGCGGTAAGGAACAGGCTACTGAAAAGGGGAAAAAAATGTCAACCCTCTGCTTTTTTTTCCACCTTCAAAAATCTTTTTCCTCTTATCCAGTTTAATATTTAAAAAAGCTGTGATAAGTTCCCAGCCTCCTCTGGTTTATGTCCGTGTTTCAGAGACTTTGACGGAGGACACAATACAAGAGGCTGTATATACTTTTTCAAGTTGTATTGTATTTCAGGCAGTGATAACAAACCAAATCTAAACAAATAAAATAATAGGCTTAGCTTCCAGTGAAACACTACCTTAACTAATAATCTGTTTCCTCACTAGCCATCTCTCATCCAGCTAAACCTGGGTGGAGCAAAACAAACAATCTGGCCTGTTAATTCTACAGATTTCCAGGTATCCACTCTGCTCCAAGAGCTTACAAACTGTAGGTTGCTGTCTCACTGTATGTGTCTTTCTTTTTCTCCAGATCAGACAAACTTCAAACTGCCAATAAGCAGCCCCCCCCCCCTTTCCATATACTCCAGGAGCCATCTTAAATCAGGGCTGCCCAGGTGCAGCTAATCAACTGAGCAGGCGAGAGCTTTGCAGAGTCTGTGGCTCACACAAACCCCATTGGATAACTCTATCACATAACATATAGGAAAAACTGACCACAATGTTCCTGTTAATAAATACACGTTTATATAATTGATCCGGGATCTAATGTGTGACGTGAAATGTTTATATATTCTGGGTGCTCGTCCGCGTGAGCCTATGAGCAACAGTATAGATGTGCAAGTATTTCTTGTCAGCCGGTCATATCCACATACGTCTAGGAAGGGCTACCTTCTAGGCTCCTAAGTGCTTATCTCCGAAGTTCTTATTTTGTTCACCCCAGAAATATTTCTTTGTCAAGGGAAAAGGCCAGTCCAGAGGACTAGAAATAAAACATGAAAACACTATATAAATCTGAGCACTGCGCTTTTTTATATATTAATAACCAGAATATACAGGCCAAGAAGCTTGTCTGCTGTGTGCCAGCATCTCATGTAAAACATTATCCCTTACAGCTTTAATTAGAACAAACATTTTATTTTTATAATTCCAATTTTAGGGACTCCTTGGCAGGTTTATTACATACACTAGAGTTTACAGCTGTAATCAGTGTTTTCCTGTAATAGCTGCTGAAGCGTATCGGCCTGTTTATATTGCTGGGTACATGGAGGGAATAAGCGGTTTGGGGGAGGGAATGATCTGGTCTGAGAGGGAGATCGTTTTAACCTCAGTGATTCAAGACACCATCATTTTAAAATCTCTCTTTGTGCTATGGGGGCTTAATGCAATGAACAATGATTATTCCCCCAAGAACCCATGAAACATTGATTTGTGTTTCCAGCATTCTTCCCCCATGCCTGTATTTTAGCTTCCTAATTTCCTTGGATGCTCCCGTTATTTCGGCATACCTTCATCTCCTTGCTAATTAGTAACTATGATATCCAGAATGTCCTACCTGCCAGAAATTATTATAATGAGCTTCAAAGAGTGCATATATCAAGAATTATTTATTGTAAAAAAATGGCTGGTAGAATAAGAAAGTATAGCTAGACTGCTCTGCTTTACAAAAATTACTAATCTTTAAATATGACTGGTGTAATTTAATCAGGAATACAAAGAAGATCTATACAGGAAGGATCTTGACAGCATTGATAAGCTTTTCTTGTAGAGTGAAGGGAGATGGGCTCTAAGGTGTCTTACTGATAACAAGGCTGCAGGAGTTGATGGAATCCCGGCTGAACTGTTCATAATCCTACAAGATAATGCTGTGAAAGTGTTGCTTGCCTTATGCTAACAAATTTGGAAAACTCAACAGTGGCCAATAGACTGGAAAAGGTCAGTCTATATAACAGTCCCAAAACCCGGCCGGTATCGAACAATTGCACTATTTCACATGCCAGTAAGGTAATGCTTAAGATTCTACAAGATCGTCTCCAACTATATATATGGACCAAGAACTACCAGGTGTGGAAGCCGGGTCTCATAGAGAACATAAACTTCTGTACCCCATTTTATACAGGTTTTGCCCCAATTAGCAGTGGGCCATTTCCCTTGGTAAACACAAGTTTCACACCTTCTGCTCATTTGAATTACCTAAACTTGGGCTAGCACTGGCCCCAAGGTCCGGGCACCAGCCTGTCCTTTTCCCCAGCTAGGTTCCGCAGTGTCTATGGCCCAAGCTATCAACTACCTCGACCAAAATCTGGGCACAGCAGGGGTTGATAAGACTGATCCCTGGAGCCAGAATGTTGGGTTACAACCTGAGTAGGGGAATATTTTTATTAGCTTAATTCATTAGTCGCACCCTAAAACACATTATACACACAAAATGATGGCGCTAAATATGAGAAATGGACCCAGAGCTGATAGGCTCAAAAGACCTTGTGGAAAGGGGCTTAGGCGTCCGGGGCAGACAGGCAGAGCTTGAGGAAAAACATCACACAATATAACAAGTCAACAAATGGTAAAGTCTTTCATAAGGTCCTTATGACCATTGTCATATTGATTTAATTCCAATGGCTATGTAGCTAATGTTTATTAGGGTCCAGTGGCGAAATATTTCACTTAATTTTGATCTGCTCCCAGTGACATCTCCTTTTGTCACAGGATAAAAATGAACTTTCCTCTCCTAAAGTACAATGAAGCCTATGGAGTGTCAGGCATAAAAATAATGAGATTTAAGACCCTGCTGATAGCAAATGGGACTCTTATGTTGTCCTTGGTGACAAGACGAGTCCCATTACCAAAATATATGGTGTCTCCCATGTGGATATTGTCAGGATTTACGTCGCTCAATCTCAAGTTATTTTTATTCTATTTACATAATCGGAAAATAAATTAACTTGAATTATTTATAATTTAAGCCCTGCTTCGGGGTTATTTTCTGGAGCCGATGTCAGGACTAAGCCCAGTTGTGTCTGTCACTGAGTGGAAACTATGAACAGTTGCACAGCAGCCACTTAATTCATGTGGCTGATTTATAGGGGTCCTCAAACATTAAAATAATACAACGTTCCAGGACTAATTCAGAGCAATGGGGGTCTATTTATTTCTAGGCATTTATAAATGGATATTTAATTATATCCATTTATACAGTTAGGACCACAGTGTTTTCTTTCTGTATTGCATTTTGAGTAAAAAAAATGTAATAATGGGAAAATATTTTTAGAAAGTAAAAAAATAGAAATTGGCACAATCTTAAAATTTTTCAATTTTATTTGCAATTACACACCATGCTGATACATTCGGTATACGTGGCAGAGATACTGGACTGTGTTACCAGTTCCTTTTCCAGTGGACCACAGCATACAGCTCCTGGTATTCCTAGGTGGTCTCCCATCCAAGTACTGAGCAGACCCAACCCTGCATGGCTTCAAGGTGGTGTGACCTCTTGGTTCTCAGACTGAGAATTTAACCCAGGTTTTGGAGGTGAAAGCACCAAATCCTAACCACTGGACCGCCAGGAAACCCATAATACATTAGATGTTGTATTTTTTTTTTATATTCTAAAATATTTTTTGTCTGTTGTTCAAAAGAGAATATTTACATTTTTTTGACAACAGGCGTTAAAGGGCCACTTAATTCAGCACAATTTGAACCACGTCACTGTAAAAATCTGTGTTTACATGCATAACAGACTGCCCACTTGCTTTTGCCTTACTGCAGCCAATCGGGTTCCCATTCAAGTCAGTGGTAAGACTTCTTATATATCCAGTGAAGGGAACAGACCTTGTTTATTTTTTTCCGTATAGCAGCAAATTCAGGTTTCTGCTCTCTTGCCTCTCTGTAGTTTGAGTAATGCAGAGCTCTGTGTAACGGTGAAAAACCCTAACCCTTATCACATCTATCTGTGCATGCATGGTGTGCGGGACTCACCTAAAACAGGTCATTTATGGGTTAACTGGTTAGAGCAGGGAAAGCTGCTATTAATCACTGTCCATGTGGAGAATGTGAATCTGACATTACCAGTAGGCAGGATATACCTTGTATGTAAAAAGACTCAAAACTTTAGATTATTTCATACCTTCAAGACACTTACGGGGGGGGGGGGGGGGGTTCATGACCATTTAACAACTCATAAGCTGACCTATTCTGTTACATTAATGGATAATAATTATTTTTATATCTCTTTTCTTTGCTTTCCGAGGTTGTAATAATCATTTCCCTCATTACTTTGCTACTAACCCTTCAGTTTGTTGATCTCTATTTTTTTGCGGCAGTGATTGATGTGTTCTTAAAGGAGCAGTACACAATGGGGAAAAGCTATTTGTTTGAAGACATAAGTCTGACTCTGAGCATAACTAAGCAGGAATAAGTCACATCTAGTTTTTAATTAGAAAAAAAATAAATGTTGATGCCTCTGCAGGATCATGGAGGGATCCATGATACATTGGCGAGAGGGGTGCTTACATTGCTGGAGAGCTATTGTTACAGTGAATGATACAAGGGCTCTGCTTCTGGGCAGTGAAAAGGAAAAGGTGTGGTGTATATTTCAGTCTTAAACAATTATCTTTACAAAATCTTTATGTTCTCTCTTCCCCTATCCTGCTGTTCACTTATAGCCAAAACACCTACCCTCATTATTCAGCTCTGAGGAAGTGATATAAGAAACACAAAATGGATTCCTGTACCTTTTAAATAAAAAGCCTGATTCAGTTAGAAGGCCGCATCTCAAGGTTTACAGGCCGTATGTCTGCGGGCTTGAAATCTTCCAACCCGCATCTTTCAGTCCTTTGGCGCTCATAGCGAGCCTCTCCCTACTCTCTCACCCCGTGTCTCTTCCCCCCTCTCTCCCTCCCCTGTGTCTTTCCCCTTCTCTCCCTCCCTTGTGTCTTTCCCCCTCTCTCCCTTCCCTGTGTCTTCCCCCCTCTCTCCCTCCCTTGTGTCTTACCCCTCTCTCCCTCCCAAGTCTCTTTTCCTCCTCTCGCTCCCATGTGTCTTCCCCCCTCTCTCCCTCCCATGTGTCTTCCCCCCTCTCTCCCTCCCTTGTGTCTTACCCCTCTCTCCCTCCCATGTCTCTTCCCCCTCTCTCCCTCCCATGTCTCTTCCCCCCTCTCTCCCTCCCATGTCTCTTCCCCCTCTCTCCTCCCATGTGTCTTCCCCCCTCTCTCCTCCCATGTGTCTTCTCCCCTCTCTCCCTCCCCATGTCTCTCCCCCCCTCTCTCCCTTTCATGTCTCTTTCCCCCCCCTCTCTCCCTCCCTTGTCTCTTTTCCCCCTCTCTCTCCCTCCCTTGTCTCTTTTCCCCCTCTCTCACTCTCATGTCTCTTTCCCCCCTCTCTCTCCCTCCCTTGTCTCTTTTCCCCTCTCTCCCTCTCATGTCTCTTTTCCCCCTCTCCCTCCTCTGTGCTCCTGTTTCCATTTACAGGTGTGAAACGGGCTTGGGTAATCGATCATTTTCCCAAGCCCAAAATGGTTTTCCAGTTTACGGGCTTGAAAAACAATTACGGCTTTACAGCCACCATTTGTTTTCAGCAAAAAAACTTCAATTAAATAGCAAGTTAGTTTGCAACCTCTCTTACAGGCTCCCTGCCTCTCCCCCTGTGCTGTGGATAAGGTGGTAAGCTAGTTTTCTAATTGGCTTTTTTTGGTAGCCCACAAACGATCTTCGGGTTACAGACTTGAATAATGGCAGCCGTTAAAGCTGTAATTTTTTTGAAGCCTGTAACTCGTAAGCCACTTGGAGCCCCTTCCCCCTTCTACGCTACGGGCCTCGCGTTGAGCGCCTTCTGCGCTCAGTGCAGCCCTGTCAAGCCAGTCACGTACCTGCCTCGCGATGAGCGCCTTCGGTGCTCGTTGCAGCCCCCGTCAAACCTGTAACTTTCGTGCCTGTAACTTTCGAGGCCCGTAATGAGCGCAAGCGCGTAAATTTTAACATTGCGTGACGATAATGCGCAATCACCACAACTATTATATGTGATCTTGCATACCAAGGGACTCTTAAGTAGTTTTCTCCAACTCCCACAATTCAAAGGCATCAATTCTATGGTTCTCGGCCTTAGTTATGGTCCAGCTCTCACATCTTTATGTTACTACTGGGAATACAATAGCCCTAACTATGCAGAGCTTTGTTAATAGTGTAATATCTTTACTTTATAGTAGTTGATCCAGACTTATTTGATCATGAGGCTAAAGCTTAAATATGTTTTAAACTGTACTATTTTTTCCTCATATGAGCCCTTATAGTTTTTTTTGATGATGATAATATTATTATTATTATTATTAATATTATTATTTTCATCAGGGATACAAGTTACATACAGATCCGGTTTAAGGACATTCTCAGGAACGCATTAACCCAGGTGCCACCTTTATTCAGGTAGTAATGAAACCTTCTATACACAAACACTTCAAATATGAAAGTTTTCTCTAAAAGGCTTTTATGCTCGTGACTTACAAACTTGGCTTGATACTGTTAATGGCTTAAAGGTGTATATATAAGTTTCCTGGTTTTCAAATGTTTGGTAAGAAACAGGCAGTGATTACGAGAAAAATATGGGTTACATTGATAAGTTCAGTGTACTTACAAAGTTTATATGCAGGAGAGTAAAATCCAGCTCTGCACACCCATGGGGAGCTTACATAACCAAGTACACAGAGGAAAGGCTGCCAGGTACAGAGTTTGACCTTTCTGGTAGAGACCACAGGAAGTAACTGCTGCTGGATGGCTTGGGTGAGGTCTGAGCTCACCTCTGAATCGACCACAAGGATAGAGAGAGACTACATATCCCAGGCTGTTTTTTCATATAGGAACTCCAGAGTGTGATACAAATGTATCAGCTAACCTCTGCTTTCTCTCGGCCAAGACGAATTATGAATGTAATGCTAATCTTACCAGGGATTTTAAGAGGAGTCCACTACCAAAAACTGCAGCATTGCAAACTGAAAAGATTTAGCAAACATCAGGGTGAGTTTGTAACTGTTTATTTTGGTAATTGTTGATGCAAAATAATGTATTCATAAACTACTGGCTCTCCTCTATCAGATGCAGTCCTAATCCAGAAAACTTACATATGCCTTTAATACTGTTGTTAGGTGGGTAGGTGATTTTTGCACTCACTAAAATAAAAATTATCACCAACCCAAATCTGTGAAGCGCTGGCTCCTTTCCCAGGGAAGTGGATGAATAATGAATGAATTGAATTAAATGCTGGCGTCTATTCACATTCCCCTTTAGAGCATTAACCTGAGCAGGTACTTTTTCCTGTAATAAACCCTTTTCTTGCTCTAAGCAGATTTCTCTATGTAATTATTTACAAGGCCGGCACAGGATAACAGGCTTTCACATGAGGTTTTTCAGCATCACTTTCCTTCTATTGAAATGCGCAATACAAAAGGAGCGCAGGAGAACTGATTAATAATAGATAACTATTAAAGCACCTTTTGATGTTTTCTTCAGTACAGATGCAAAGTTATTTTTCTATCCCATTCTGGTTCCTGTGAAGCTGAGCCCAGAGCACTTGCACTTTCATTCAATGCTAGAATTTCATGATATTAAGAAGGATGTGAAATAAAAGCTCTCGGCACAGTGATCTCTGGCTCTGATCCTCTGGGGACACACAGAGAGCCGTAAAACAATTATTACCTGGAATAAAGGAAGTGACTATTTGATTATAGTATATGCTTTCCCAAGCCGCTAATGTCTAAAGGTAGAATGCAGAAGGAAAGAAGCTGTATAATTACAGCCTACAAGGAGCGAGAGATTATATTCATGCTGATATATGGCAGGTCACAGTGTGATAGAGCAGGGTGAGAAAGAAGGGGTTAAATGGAAAATGGAGGAAAAGGGGGGGGGTAGAGGCGAGGGATGAGATGTAAACAATATTTAGAGTTATTTAGTAGTGTCGGATTCTCTGAGAGCCTATGGATCTCAGCACGCCACTACACTTCTGAGCTCTTTCAAGCTCATGTTCATTGCTTTAATGCCCTCATCTATCCATCTCCGCCCCCTTCTTCGTCTGCCTTCAACCTTTTTCCAGCATCAGAGTCTTCTCTAGGGAATCTCATGATATGGCCAAAATATTTGACCTTCAGCTTCATGATCATACCCTCCAGTAAAAAGTTTGTCTTCATTTCCTGTAGTACTGATTTATTGGATCGTCTTCCAGTCCAAGGGACACTAAACCGTTTTCTCAAACGCCACAACTCAAACGTATCAATTCCCCGGCGCTCAGCCTTTTTTATGGTTCAGCTCTCAAATCGTATGTTACTACCGGGAATACCATAGTCCTAACTTTGCAGAGCTTTGTTAATAGTGTAATATCTTTACTGCAATAGCTGGTCCAGACTTGCCTAAAAGTATTTGAGCATTTGCATCATGAACAGTTTGACTTCCTTCAGTATTGATTGATTGGATCTTCTTGTAGTATCAGGTACCCTTAAGTGGTTTTCTCCAACACCTTTGTTGATTGTGATATAACTCTACTTTTTAAGAGCTTGTCCAGACTTGCCAAAAAAATATTTAGTACTCTTTATTTTCTTGGCACATTAAAACCAAAAGTAATATTCTCCAGACACCTCCACTTCAGGAATTCCTCAAACCACCTTTTTTTTCAAGGCTTCTGTGCAATTTTTGCAATGCTATGACGGACAAGAGATTTATTGACCTTCAACCATGCTAACAAACAATTTTAAAGTAGAAGAGCAGTTCTCATATAATAAGACGTCTTTTGTTTTTTATAACTGAATAGACATTTGAATTGAGGTTGTGAGTTACCAATCTTGCACGGTGCCTTGAGAAAGTACTATGGACACTGGATTCTAAGCTCAGACAGGACCCCCCATCCTTAGCAATGTGCTAATACTGCTCAGACAGGACCCCCAATCCTTAGCAATGTATTAATACTGCTCAGACAGGACCCCCCCATCCTTTGCAATCTGTTAATACTGCTCAGACAGGACCCCCCATCCTTAGCAATGTGTTAATACTGCTCAGACAGGACCCCCTATCCTTAGCAATGCGTTAATACTGCTCAGACACGACCCCCCATCCTTAGCAATGTGTTAATACTGCACAGACAGGACCCCCATCCTTAACAATGTGTTAATACTGCTCAGACAGGACCCCCCATCCTTAGCAATGAGTTAATACTGCTCAGACAGGACCCCCCATCCTTAGCAATGTGTTAATACTGCTCAGACAGGACCCCCCATCCTTAGCAATGTGTTAATACTGCTCAGACAGGACCACCCATCCTTAGCAATGTGTTAATACTGCTCAGACAGGACCCCCCATCCTTAGCAATGTGTTAATACTGCTCAGACAGGCCCCCCATCCTTAGCAATGTGTTAGTACTGCTCAGACAGGACCCCCCCATCCTTAGCAATGAGTTAATACTGCTCAGACAGGACCACCCATCCTAAGCAATGAGTTAATACTGCTCAGACAGGACCCCCCATCCTTAGCAATGAGTTAATACTGCTCAGACAGGCCCCCCATCCTTAGCAATGTGTTAGTACTGCTCAGACAGGACCCCCATCCTTAGCAATGTGTTAATACTGCTCTGACAGGACCCCCATCCTTAGCAATGTGTTAATACTGCTCAGACAGGACCACCCATCCTTAGCAATGAGTTAATACTGCTCAGACAGGACCCCCCCATCCTTAGCAATGTGTTAATACTGCTCAGACAGGACCCCCCATCCTTAGCAATGTGTTAATACTGCTCAGACAGGACCCCCCATCCTTAGCAATGAGTTAATACTGCTCAGACAGGACCCCCCATCCTTAGCAATGAGTTAATACTGCTCAGACAGGCCCCCCATCCTTAGCAATGTGTTAGTACTGCTCAGACAGGACCCCCCATCCTTAGCAATGTGTTAATACTGCTCAGACAGGACCCCCCATCCTTAGCAATGAGTTAATACTGCTCTGACAGGACCCCCATCCTTAGCAATGTGTTAATACTGCTCAGACAGGACCCCCCATCCTTAGCAATGAGTTAATACTGCTCAGACAGGCCCCCCATCCTTAGCAATGTGTTAGTACTGCTCAGACAGGACCCCCCATCCTTAGCAATGTGTTAATACTGCTCAGACAGGACCCCCCATCCTTAGCAATGAGTTAATACTGCTCTGACAGGACCCCCATCCTTAGCAATGATTTAATACTGCTCAGACAGGACCCCCCCATCCTTAGCAATGAGTTAATACTGCTCAGACAGGACCCCCCATCCGTAGCAATGAGTTAATACTGCTCAGACAGGACCCCCCCATCCTTAGCAATGATTTAATACTGCTCAGACAGGACCCCCCCATCCTTAGCAATGAGTTAATACTGCTCATACAGGACCCCCCCATCCTTAGCAATGTGTTAATACTGCTCAGACAGGACCCCCCATCCTTAGCAATGAGTTAATACTGCTCAGACAGCCCCCCCCCATCCTTAGCAATGAGTTAATACTGCTCAGACAGGACCCCCCATCCTTAGCAATGAGTTAATACTGCTCAGACAGGACCCCCATCCTTAGCAATGTATTAATACTGCTCAGACAGGACCCCCCCATCCTTTGCAATGATTTAATACTGCTCAGACAGGACCCCCCATCCTTAGCAATGATTTAATACTGCTCAGACAGGACCCCCCCTATCCTTAGCAATGTATTAATACTGCTCAGACAGGACCCCCCCATCCTTAGCAATGAGTTAATACTGCTCAGACAGCCCCCCCCCCCATCCTTAGCAATGAGTTAATACTGCTCAGACAGGACCCCCCATCCTTAGCAATGTGTTAATACTGCTCAGACAGGACCCCCCATCCTTAGCAATGAGTTAATACTGCTCAGACAGGACCCCCCATCCTTAGCAATGTGTTAATACTGCTCAGACAGGACCCCCCATCCTTAGCAATGAGTTAATACTGCTCAGACAGCCCCCCCCCCCATCCTTAGCAATGAGTTAATACTGCTCAGACAGGACCCCCCATCCTTAGCAATGTGTTAATACTGCTCAGACAAGACCCCCCATCCTTAGAAATGTGTTAGTACTGCTCAGACAGGACCCCCCATCCTTAGCAATGTGTTAATACTGCTCAGACAGGACCCCCCATCCTTAGCAATGTGTTAATACTGCTCAGACAGGACCCCCCATCCTTAGCAATGTGTTAATACTGCTCAGACAGGACCCCCCATCCTTAGCAATGTGTTAATACTGCTCAGACAGGACCCCCCATCCTTAGCAATGATTTAATACTGCTCAGACAGGACCCCCCCATCCTTAGCAATGAGTTAATACTGCTCAGACAGGACCCCCCATCCTTAGCAATGAGTTAATACTGCTCAGACAGGACCCCCCATCCTTAGCAATGTGTTAGTACTGCTCAGACAGGACCCCCCATCCTTAGCAATGTGTTTATACTGCTCAGGCAGGACCCCCCATTCTTAGCAATGAGTTAATACTGCTCAGACAGGACCCCCCATCCTTAGCAATGAGTTAATACTGCTCAGACAGGACCCCCCATCCTTAGCAATGAGTTAATACTGCTCAGACAGGACCCCCCATCCATAGCAATGTGTTAATACTGCTCAGACAGGACCCCCCATCCTTAGCAATGAGTTAATACTGCTCAGACAGGACCCCCCATCCATAGCAATGTGTTAATACTGCTCAGACAGGACACCCCATCCTTAGCAATGTGTTAGTACTGCTCAGACAGGACCCCCCATCCTTAGCAATGTGTTTATACTGCTCAGGCAGGACCCCCCATTCTTAGCAATGAGTTAATACTGCTCAGACAGGACCCCCCATCCTTAGCAATGAGTTAATACTGCTCAGACAGGACACCCCATCCTTAGCAATGAGTTAATACTGCTCAGACAGGACCCCCCATCCTTAGCAATGAGTTAATACTGCTCAGACAGGACCCCCCCATCCTTAGCAATGTGTTAGTACTGCTCAGACAGGACCCCCCATCCTTAGCAATGAGTTAATACTGCTCAGACAGGACCCCCCCATCCTTAGCAATGTGTTAGTACTGCTCAGACAGGACCCCCCCATCCTTAGCAATGTGTTAGTACTGCTCAGACAGGACCCCCCATCCTTAGCAATGAGTTAATACTGCTCAGACAGGACCCCCCATCATTCAGCAATTAGTTAATACTGCTATTGGTTTTGCCTTGATTGTAATCTGTGTATATCGCTACGGAATATGTTGTCGCGTTTCAAATAAATGATAATAAAAATATAATGTTGGCTTTAAAACTTACATTTGAAGTTCAGCGTTTAAGAATTCAAGAGAGGTTTCTCTCCACCCCTGATCGGTTGTATTTCCCTTCATTTACTGATTTTCTTACTTTTCAGTAACTGAATTTACAAATTAAACTCTTTTTATATGACCAATGCAGTGGGCCTTTAATAAATGTCTGCTGTCATTTGATATGAAACCAAATTTAATAGGTTATTATCTGCCTTGGTGCAGAATTCCAAGCGTCGGTCACAGACATGGAATCAGAGATCCTGTTCTTGTACAATTGCATCTTTTGCTGTTTCTCTGCCTTTTTTTCATAAGGAATAAAATATCTTTGTTTTATTGAGTAAAGAATAAGTTAACAGTAGCTTTAGATGAGTATTTTAATCAAAGAGTAAGGATTTTATTTCCTTTGTGAACCGAGTGCATTTTTATATACGTTGTATTACGTTTTTATATCTCCAGCTAATCATTTCAGCAGAACTGTAGCACAACTTGTCTCCAAAATACCACTATTTTTTTAGTTCTTTCTCCAGCACATAGAACCACAGAAGGATTCCCGTCTGCTCTACGTGATCGGAATGAGTATTAGAAGAAAAATCAGCTTGTTAATACAAAGCAGTTATTGACGGAGTACGTGGGGCCGAACATTTAGTGTAGGGGGCTCCGTATGTGTTAAAACTCTGACATTAACGGAAAGGTCAACTTAGTCATTGCCAAGTGAGAGCTGCGCCCTGCGCGCTCTATAAATAGTATTCCAGTTAATAACACGCACAGCCATTCCAAGCCGAACATGATACAGTTATAAAGGTTAATTAACCTCTGCACCAGAAGGGGTGGCCATACATCGATTGGAAGGATTTCCTCCCATTTACTATGGCTGGTTATGGCAGTGGATAGAGGTGATTTCTCTCCTGTCCTTTATATGAGGATTTGCAGTCCTAAGGTTTGTCCTGCAAGTGTCTGGGGGGAGGGGGGCATATCGCCCCTTTATATACCCCACTGCCCAAATAATCCACAGAGAAACAGAGACATCCTTTGCAACAGCCCACCCCAGGTCTTGGTGCAGTCTTCCCTGACTCTTGTGGTCTCTCCTCGCCTACCTATCACTCTTTGCCCCCCTGCCCTCTTCACCCAACCCCATTTTTAAATAATTTTGGAACACTCTAGATGCCTCATCCTCTTCTGGGTCTCTACATTGTTGTGGTGAAGGGACTTGTGTGCTTTAGTGAAGCTGTGAGCTATGCCATGTAGGGTCACTAAGATAGGCAGGTCATAGCAGAAAGGTCAGACAAATCATGGTCCACTAGAGAAGGAACTGGCACCCACTCTTTGCCAAGCAATCCATATGGATAAGCCAGCCAGAGACAAAACAATATGGCAAGATATGCCTGGTGTGCTGCGGTGCATATGGTCATGAAGAGTTGGAAACGACTGAACAGATGCCTCATAATTATATTCATTCAAATACTCAGAAAATAATTACATTTTAGAACCACCACCTTAGCGTTCTTCTTATTGACAGGTGGCAAAATTACTGCACAAAGTTAGGAGAAAAAAAATATATACCGTATATACTCGAGTATAAGCCGAGGCACCCATTTTACCACAAAATATTGGGTAAAATGAGTGACTCGAGTATAAGCCAAGGGTGGGAAATGTCCTGCCCCCTTTGTCCCTCTTGTGCTCTCTGTGGCCCCCTCTCTCTCCGTGTCTCTTCTCCCCTCTCCCTTCCCTGTGTCTCTTCTCCCCTCTCCCTTCCCTGTGTCTCTTCTCCCCTCTCCCTTCCCTGTGTCTCTTCCAACCTCACCCTTCCCTGTGTCTCTTCCCCCTCCCTTATCACCCTCCTCAACCCCACTCCTCAACCTCCCTCCTCATCCTCAACCTCCCTCCTCATCCTCAACCTCCCTCCTCATCCTCAATCTCCCTCCTCATCCTCAATCTCCCTCCTCATCCTCAATCTCCCTCCTCATCCTCAATCTCCCTCCTCATCCTCAATCTCCCTCCTCATCCTCATCCTCCCTCCTCATCCTCCCTCCTCATCCTCAACCTACCTCCTCATCCTCAACCCCCTCCTAAACCCCCCCATCCTCAAGCCCCCCATCCTCATCCTCAACCCCCCCATCCTCAATCCTCTCTCCTCAACCCCCCCATCCTCAACCCCCCTCCTCAACCCCTCCTCCTCATCCTCAACCTCCCACCTCATCCTCAACCTCCCACCTCATCCTCAACCTCCCTCCTCATCCTCAACCCCCCCATCCTCAACCCCCTCCTCAGCCTTAACCCCCCCTCAACCCCAACCCCTCCTCCTCAACCTCCCTTCTCAACCCCCCCATCCTCATCCTCTCTCCTTATCCCCCCATCCTCATCCTCTCTCCTCAACCCCCCATCCTCATCCTCTCTCCTCAACCCCCCTCCTCAACCCCTCCTCCTCAACCTCCCTCCTCATCCTCAACCCCCTCCTCAACCTCCATCCTCATCCTCAAACTTCCTCCTCAACCCCCCCATCCTCATCATCAACCCCCATCCTCAACCCCAGCCCCCCTCAACCTGCCTCAACCCCAAACCCCTACTCAACCCCCCCTTACCGTAAACCCCCCCTCAACCCCATCCCACCTCCTCAACCTCAACCCCCCTCAACCTGCCTCAACCCCACTTTCCTCTCCTCAGCATAAACCCCCCTCAACCCCCCCCCCTCCACCTAAACCCCCCCCCCTCTCCCCTCACTTACCTGCTTGTGCTCCGGCCTCCGCTCCTTGACCCGGCGCCGGCACGCATGTGACGTCACATGCGCGCCGCGTCATTAGCATATACCGGGTGCAGTCCTGAGTCCGGATAAAAACTGCTATCAATCACTGTCTTCCCTGTAGACAATCACCAAACCACATGCTCCTCGCTAGAGAGGATACACTTTTTATGTAAACGGAGACATGAAGTTTAGATTTCTTTTTATCTGTTATCAGTGTAATTAAAACATATAATCGTGTGCTCTTACACAATGAAGAGACTTACTAAGGTAAATGTCCCTTTAATTTGTCTGTATTTAATAAAAATGGATAAATAAGTTAAACTCTCTGAACGCAAAAAGGAAATTTTTTACCAAAAAGCAACAATGGAAGTGAAGAGCTATTTGTCATTCGTTCGGGATGAGGGGGCACTTTCACTCTCACCCCCGGCATTGTATAAGGAGTGCTTTTCAGAGCAGAGTGCTGTTAAAGTGCTCAGACTGCAAGAGGCTTCGCACAGATATATTTTTATTCATTAGGAGAGTGTTTACTGTGTTTCAGAGTGCCATGACGTGATTGTGATTTACGGCTAAAAACATCTATTTTTATTTTGTGGTTTATAGCTGGATTCTTAGCTTCCAGTTATATTGTACGTAAACATCCAGTATGTTCAGTGAGAATCCCAGGAATTATCTGTGAGGGCAGCGCCTTTCTACCAATTACATGTTCTGCCTGCGCAGACAGACTCCAAAGTGTCTGATAATAAATATCCACCACTGGGCCTGGCACTGCTTTTAGAGGTTTTGGGATCAAATATCTGCCTGATCTCTGTTACTTTTTTTATTTTTTAAATAGTAAGTTGATTCCAGATTAAAGGACCACTTAATTCAGCACAATTTGGACCACATCATAGTAAAGATCTCCATAGGGTATTCTTGGCAAAGATACTGGAGTGGGTTGCCAGTTCCTTCTCCAGTGGACCACAAATTGTCTGACTTCTCTGCTTTGACCTGCCCATCTTGGGTGACCCTACAATGAAGTACACAAGTCCCTTCACCATGGCAAAGGGACCCAGAGGAGTATATATATATTCATATTTTAGAACTCTGTCTCTATTATCTTTCATTTTCCTTAGCATTATGACGTCAATTCTAATTCTCTGCTATTACATTATATTTCTATAAATTATTCAATCCCAGTTATTCGCGCTTCTCTATTCCGGTCAGCGCAGTGATTTAGGACTAATTTAAAAATTGCGATTTCATTAACAGATTTCCTTGTTGACGGAGTGGAAGCGCTTTCAGAAAGTACATCCTATAACGGAGTGACATCTTGTGATGATCCTCGGATTTATATTATCTCAGGTCTCTATCCTTTCCTTGAATGCACAAATCTGACTATTAATGCGCCCGTACAAATCCTTCTGCTGTCGCTCACGCAGAGCCGCCCTTAGGCATGTATAATCTTGCAATACCAATCCGACTAATGTGAGAACTCAAGTGATAAAAATGTCAGCCTATGGTTATTTGCATGTCATCACCCAGAATGCTTTGCTACAGTTTTAGTCTCGTTGTGACGTGACTATGAAGTGAGCCGAGTTGTGCCCGTTCTTGACTCCTCTTTCATTGCAATTATGTGAACTGTTTTCCTTTTTCTTACAATAAGAGAAATCTCGTTATTTTTCTGGCAGGGTTTGGCGCTTTGTTTTTGCCCTTTTCGAGTCTGCTGACAACAATCGTTAAAATTGTCAGTCCAGCAGCTCGCGGCTGTTCCCTGAAGCGGAGAGCTCTCGTAGAGGGGCTGGTCGCAGGTTAATTCCCTCGGCAAGAGCCAGATTTGTTTACCGACTTCTCTGGAGACTTCTATCTCCATATACTGGTCAGGTTTATATACATACTGCCTCGGCCTCACTCTCCGCTCCTCTATAAGTACTTCTTCTTCAACTCCATCACCCACTCTTATTATTCGTCTGCAAAATTATCTAAAAGTGTTGCTGTTCTAATTATCTTCTTAACAAGATTATTATAATGTGAGTTCCTAGAAGAAGTTATTAAAATGGGACCTTCCTTTGGCCATCTTACTTATAACAGTGGAATGTATAAACCCATATTTGTTGTAAAGAGACAGTCAGTGCCGAAGAATGGTTCAGTAAGGGGAGAACCTACTCATCATTATTATTATTATTACTAGCGACTTGGATGTCAAAAATGGCGGCAATACAATTTGAAGCCATGGCAATGCTGCTTGCCACACAATGCAATGTTTTACCCCCTCTGAGCACCTGCGGCGCTCCTTGCGAGCCTCTCCTCCCATCTACTTCACCGAGCTCATTACAGGCCTCGGCAACTTGCAACTTGCCATGTGTCTCTTTCTTACCATCTCCCCCTGTCCCTTCCCTGTGTCTTTCTCCTCTGTGTCTCTGCTGAATCTTTGCGTGGCGCGCGCTGACAGTTGTTGGTTTTATTTTCAAAGTCCCGCGTGCCTGGCGTTGTTAGTGTAAGTTTAACTGTCTTTTCCGTACTCTATTTTCTAAGTTCCGCGTGCCTGGCGTTGTTCGTCTGTGTCCCGCATGCCTGGCGTTGTTGGTGTGAGTGTTACTGTCTTTGCCGTTGTGTATTTTCTAAGTCCTGCGTGCCTGGCGCTGTTGGTGTGAGTGTTACTGACTTTGCCGTTGTGACCCGCGTGCCTGGCGTTGTTGGTGTAAGTGTTACTGTCTTTGCCGTTGTGTATTTTCTAAGTCCCGCGTGCCTGGCGTTGTTAGTGTAAGTTTAACTGTCTTTTCCGTACTCTATTTTCTAAGTTCCGCGTGCCTGGCGTTGTTCGTCTGTGTCCCGCATGCCTGGCGTTGTTGGTGTGAGTGTTACTGTCTTTGCCGTTGTGTATTTTCTAAGTCCCGCGTGCCTGGCGTTGTTGGTGTGAGTGTTACTGTCTTTGCCGTTGTGACCCGCGTGCCTGGCATTGTAGGTGTAAGTGTTACTGTCTTTGCCGTTGTGACCCGCGTGCCTGGCGTTGTTGGTGTAAGTGTTACTGTCTTTGCCGTTGTGTATTTTCTAAGTCCTGCGTGCCTGGCGTTGTTGGTGTAAGTGTTACTGTCTTTTGCTTGGTGTATTTCTGCGTGCCTGGCGTTGTTGGTGTAAGTGT
Source organism: Discoglossus pictus (assembly GCA_027410445.1). NCBI lineage: Eukaryota > Metazoa > Chordata > Amphibia > Anura > Alytidae > Discoglossus > Discoglossus pictus. The sequence goes on along the minus strand of CM050176.1, from coordinate 41,273,072 downwards.
TACTGTCTTTGCCGTTGTGACCCGCGTGCCTGGCGTTGTTGGTGTAAGTGTTACTGTCTTTGCCGTTGTGTATTCTCTAAGTCCCGCGTGCCTTGCGTTGTTGGTGTAAGTGTTACTGTCTTTGCCGCTGTGTATTTTCTAAGTCCTGCGTGCCTGGCGTTGTTGGTGTAAGTGTTACTGTCTTTGCCGCTGTGTATTTTCTAAGTCCTGCGTGCCTGGTGTTGTTGGTGTAAGTGTAACTGTCTTTTGCTTGGTGTATTCCCGCGTGCCTGGCGTTGTTGGTGTAAGTGTTACTGTCTTTTGCTTGGTGTATTTCTGCGTGCCTGGCGTTGTTGGTGTAAGTGTTACTGTCTTTTGCTTGGTGTATTCCCGCGTGCCTGGCGTTGTTGGTGTAAGTGTTACTGTCTTTTGCTTGGTGTATTTCTGCGTGCCTGGCGTTGTTGGTGTAAGTGTTACTGTCTTTTGCTTGGTGTATTTCTGCGTGCCTGGCGTTGTTGGTGTAAGTGTTACTGTCTTTTGCTTGGTGTATTCCCGCGTGCCTGGCGTTGTTGGTGTAAGTGTTACTGTCTTTTGCTTGGTGTATTTCTGCGTGCCTGGCGTTGTTGGTGTAAGTGTTACTGTCTTTTGCTTGGTGTATTTCTGCGTGCCTGGCGTTGTTGGTGTAAGTGTTACTGTCTTTGCCGTTGTGTATTTTCTAAGTCCCGCGTGCCTGGCGTTGTTGGTGTAAGTGTTACTGTCTTTTGCTTGGTGTATTTCTGCGTGCCTGGCGTTGTTGGTGTAAGTGTTACTGTCTTTTGCTTGGTGTATTCCCGCGTGCCTGGCGTTGTTGGTGTAAGTGTTACTGTCTTTTGCTTGGTGTATTCCTGCGTGCCTGGCGTTGTTGGTGTAAGTGTTAGTGTCTTTTGCTTGGTGTATTTCTGCGTGCCTGGTGTTGTTGGTGTAAGTGTTACTGTCTTTTGCTTGGTGTATTTCTGCGTGCCTGGCCTGTCAGAGCCTTGTTTTGATCTTGTGTCAGAATTTTTACGTTTTTTTCGTCCGCCATATTTTTACTGCTTCAGCGATTTTTCAATCGTTCAAAAAGACAAAATATGATCAAATTAACTTGCAACCTCACTCACAGGCTCCCGACCCTGTCCTGTGTATTAGTGAATTTTAGGCATATTTGTGTGTTTTCGTCGTCTTTTCCAGTTTGGTGGTTCGGCCGTTGAAGTCGTATTTTTTGCGAGCTCGTGCCTCAACAGCTCGCCTCACTTTGCAAAGCTCGCAATCGTGACGACAACTTGCAGTTTGACAACTATTATACGTGAATAACTTTTATTTGTAATGCGTCAACATATTCTGTAGCGCTGTACAGGGGCTAAGAACAAGGAAAAATACAATGTTAATAACTGCAGAAAATGGTGGGCCCCTTTTTGAGCTTAAAATCTTATGTACAATCTTATGTTATGCTTTTGCAAAGCACCTTCCAAGGTTGACATTTAAACTTTGACATCAGAGGTTTAGACCGATCTACTTCTCTCCAGTCCCTTTTAGTTTTCCAGGAGTCTTTTTCTGCCCCTTTTCTGCAGTAGCCAAACAGGCTTTTCTTAAGGAAATTTTAGTACAATTCTCTGGCCACATCCGCTCCCTCCCGCTTGATACCGAATAGGGAGTGGAGAGATGCTAGATCATGCAACACTAATGTTCACAGGCAAGTTTTACACATTACATGTATATGTTTCTGCAAAATACTGATTTAACATTATGTTCTTAGCTCCAAATTCACCAATTAGTGCGACAATGTTAGATATCAGTGGTTGTGACTCTTATTTAGACCTGTAGTCATAAATATTGCATTAAAAGGGCAGTATCATCTAAACGACTTAAGTCATATATCTATTAAACTTTCAAACATTTAATAGAGAGAGATGCAAAATGTTTTTGTGCTTAAACTCTATTCAAATTTCAGGACCTCCCTCTGACAAATTCAAATGAGGGCGCGTCATGGCACCGACCCAGAGAAGTCCTTTATTTCCTGAGTGATACCAATGTGAGACATTTCTAGCTATTTGTGAAAAACTGCATTTGCACAGAAATTTCAAAGTATGTAAACCAGGGTAACACATGCCATCCAATGTTTACAACATGCTAAAATAATACATTCAAACGTGTTAAGATCTATGTGCGGAAAGTGAACATGTCAATTGAATGGACTCAGTCATCTTGCAAGGTGGATACGAAGCGCAAAGCCAGTAGTTGTTGTTGAATCGTATAGTTGTGTCCGACTCTGCATGACCCTATGCGCCGCAGCACGCAAGGCACATCTATCGTTATGTCTTAAGCTTTGCCTATCCATGAGGTTTTGTTGGCTAAGATACTGGAATGGGTTGCCAATTCCTTCTCTAGTGGACCCTGATTTGTTTGACTTGCCCATATTGGGAGACCCTAAATGTTATTACTCACAAGCACATTCACTAAAACAAGGTAGGCGATCCAGAAGGGGCAAGAAATATACCCCAATGTTATAACATAATTTGATTCCGTGCACACCCAACTCTACACACTTATCAGGCACTCACTGATACTAGTTAGTCTATGGAGTGGCACATTAGCATGAAGAAACAGCACAAACAATGCTGAGTATCTCAAGGATGATTTACTTTCGAGGCAAATGGCTAGTTTAATGTATAAACAGTTTTTACTGCTGATGAAACAAATTTGTTGTTGGGTTGACAGTGTCACTCTTCAGTGAGAACCATCATGTTTATTTGAACATATTAATTAATCTAGTAATGAGTTTGCACATCCGTTATTGTATTATTGTGTAGCTTTCTAGGTGATGGCAGAGTCCCTGTAATTATATAAATGTACACCCCCTCCAGAGCATCTCCAAATATTTGAGAGCCGCAGATAAATAAGGTGATGCTTCGTATAAGAATGATAAGATCTCACGGAGCTGTAAAGGAATATTCACAAGAGGTGACCCCCGGGGCTCTGCCATATCACTGAGCTGGCGGCTCATCTCCTTCCACTGACTGCGCCGTGAGCAGGTTAAATGCAGACTCCTTGTTTAGTGCCCTCATTCACAGCTGGGTTATCCCTCTGCCACTTGGAGAGTACATTGAGGCTGCTTTATATGAAATTGCAATGACCAGGGCACGTAAAATCTCTAATAACTTTTTGCCAAGTTGCAGCTTCTCTGCCTGCCCAATCTCCGCGTCTTTCTTTCCGTGATTGTTTAAGGTGCAGACGTGAGACGTGAGGTTACTGGAGACTGAATGTTTAGCAGAGGGATCCAGATCGTGTACCATGAGCCAGCTATTAATTAAAGACCTTTCATATAGTGGCTTATACATTTAATGAAATCACATTGTGGTTGTTAATCCGAAAGTTTCACACAACCTGGATTTTGTAGTCTGGGTAAGAGCTTCCTCCAAGGAATGATATAGATAGCTCAGTTCTGCATCTCTGTAATTATCGTTGTTCATGCGTGTACGTGTAACACCGGCTCTGTGAATCCGACATCCATTCACTCATGGCAGTCCTGAAGGCTGGATGGTAAAATTATAAAATAAATAAGCCATAGAAAAGGTAATAAACCTAGTTTTTAATTAGAGAATAATAAATGTGTATGCATCTGCTTGTGCCTGGAGGCATCCAATATATTGGAGGAGTAGAGCTTGCATTTATTGTTGCAAACTGCATGTCTCTAAGCATGTGCAGGGGAATTGTGAAATGCAATATTATCCACTGGGTATCACATACAATTTCTCCTCATCCCAGGTGTCACAGGGTACCACATACTATTTCTCCTCATCCCAGGTGTCTCTGGGTACCACATACAATTTCTCCTCATCCCAGGTGTCACTGGGTACCACATACTATTTCTCCTCATCCCAGGTGTCACTGGGTACCACATACTATTTCTCCTCATCCCAGGTGTCACTGGGTACCACATACTACTTGTCCTTATCCCAGGTGTCACTGGGTACCACATACTAATTGTCCTCATCCCATGTGTCACTGGGTACCACATACAATTTCTCCTCATCCCATGTGTCACTGGGTACCACATACTATTTCTCCTCATCCCAGGTGTCACTGGGTACCACATACTATTTATCCTTATCCCAGGTGTCATTGGGTACCACATACAATTTCTCCTCATCCCAGGTGTCACTGGGTACCACATACAATTTCTCCTTATCCCAGGTGTCACTGGGTACCACATGCAATGTCTCCTCATCCCAGGTGTCATTGGGTACCACATACAATGTCTCCTCATCCCAGGTGTCATTGGGTACCACATACAATGTCTCCTCATCCCAGGTGTCACTGGGTACCACATACAATGTCTCCTCATCCCAGGTGTCATTGGGTACCACATACAATTTCTCCTCATCCCAGGTGTCACTGGGTACCACATACAATTTCTCCTTATCCCAGGTGTCACTGGGTACCACATGCAATGTCTCCTCATCCCAGGGGTCTCTGGGTACCACATACTATTCCTCCTCATCCCATGTGTCACTTGGTACCACATACTATTTCTCCTCATCCCAGGTGTCACTGGGTACCACATACCATTTCTCCTTATCCCAGGTGTCATTGGGTACCACATACCATTTCTCCTTATCCCAGGTGTCATTGGGTACCACATACAATTTCTCCTCATCCCAGGTGTCACTGGGTACCACATACTATTTCTCCTCATCCCAGGTGTCACTGGGTACCACATACCATTTCTCCTTATCCCAGGTTTCACTGGGTACCACATACTATTTCTCCTCATCCCAGGTGTCATTGGGTACCACATACAATGTCTCCTCATCCCAGGTGTCATTGGGTACCACATACAATGTCTCCTCATCCCAGGTGTCATTGGGTACCACATACAATGTCTCCTCATCCCAGGTGTCATTGGGTACCACATACAATGTCTCCTCATCCCAGGTGTCATTGGGTACCACATACAATGTCTCCTCATCCCAGGTGTCATTGGGTACCACATACAATGTCTCCTCATCCCAGGTGTCATTCGGTACCACATACAATGTCTCCTCATCCCAGGTGTCATTGGGTACCACATACAATGTCTCCTCATCCCAGGTGTCATTGGGTACCACATACAATGTCTCCTCATCCCAGGTGTCACTGGTTACCACATACAATGTCTCCTCATCCCAGGTGTCACTGGGTACCACATGCAATGTCTCCTCATCCCAGGTGTCACTGGGTACCACATACAATGTCTCCTCATCCCAGGTGTCATTGGGTACCACATACAATGTCTCCTCATCCCAGGTGTCACTGGTTACCACATACAATGTCTCCTCATCCCAGGTGTCATTCGGTACCACATACAATGTCTCCTCATCCCAGGTGTCATTGGGTACCACATACAATGTCTCCTCATCCCAGGTGTCATTGGGTACCACATACAATGTCTCCTCATCCCAGGTGTCACTGGGTACCACATACAATGTCTCCTCATCCCAGGTGTCACTGGGTACCACATACAATGTCTCCTCATCCTAGGTGTCACTGGGTACCACATACTATTTTCCTTATCCCAGGGGTCAGCGGGTATCACATACCATTTCTAAGGCATGTGCACCAAAGCCTTTGACTGACCATCTCTGACCCAGTCCAGCAGTGTTTCATTGGCCTTCTGTACCACATGTAAATAGAGTTTTTGAATTGCCTGGTATTTCGGGGCTGGGTCAGACCAGACTGATATACTACTGGCCTATTCTCCATGTGAAGGGCACAAGTTGCTAGAAGGGGTTGCTCTCTTGTCCGTTCTCAGATTGACCACCTCTAGTTTTGTTGTTGTGGAGTATTTGTGTGCATAATTACAATGGATAGTGCAATGTGTGGGAGTAAAAGGAGGTGAATGTTCAAGCCAGCAAGGTGTTAACACATTATGTGCTGCATTGTTATGCTGTGTGTTTGATGACACTTCCTGCCTGCAAGGACATCTGATCCATGACCTGAAGCTCAGAGAATACACAACCATGTAAGCTCACAATCAAACCTCACTCTGCCAATTATACTAAGGTCAGAGGGTTGAAGAGCCCCTGTGGATTTTTTTCCAATTCCATGGTTACCGTATAGGAAAACATTCAGATTCAATATCTCCAAGCTTCATACCTTAGTACATCCAGCCCACTCCTTTCAAGTAGCTCAGCAGATGTGCTAAACCTCTTAAAGAAACCTTGTAGCCTATAGTTACAGTTTGCTCTCGATAATGTGGGAATTGTATGTAAAAAGGGAAAAAAAAAATCCAGCCTTTAAAGGGCCAGAGTAAACATTGGCTTAGGTGTGGCATGTGATGCTTGCACTGCAGCATGGATATATGTAACAGGCAGCAAATCAGATGACCTGGGCGGTCATGTGAAAAGCTAAACCTGACAACCGGCAACATGTTTTCAAGCTTAGTCCTTCAGCAAAGGGTTTATTTTAAGAATAGGCTACAATGGTCGATAATGGCTACATTTATATTCGAAAACATTTGATCTAATTTATAGATATTGTACTACAGTGCTCCGGCTGTGCTCCCAGTCACTGATCAAAGTAATAAGAATACAAGTATGTGAAGTGCGCCTGGCTCCAGCAGATTAGTGAATATGGCGGTGCAGTCCATTGAATCCAGTGTATATCTAGTCATGCATATTGTGAGTTTCTTAAAGGGTTAAATCTCATCTTAACAAGCACAGAGATAAGATCCATACCCACAGAGGGGCACCAGCTCTCCTGCACCTCATCAGTGGCGCTCACTTGGGTCAGAGCAGGAACAGCAAGCGGCCGCGGGTAATGATTGCATGGATTCAGAAATATGGTAAGAGGGTGGAAATCACTCACACTGCCAGCAGTCATTATCCGCTATCCCTGATCTCACAGGATGGGGCTGCCTAGTTTAAAGGACCACCGCACAATGAGAAAATATATCTTTAAAAGCTGTGAGTCTAACAGCATAATTAAATATTAATAATTAAGCAAGAAAAAGGCATACAGCTGATTTTTTATTAGAAACAATAAATGACGCTACAAGATACTGGACGGATCCACAAATTATTAGTGGAAGTTGTGTGTGAGGGGTGTTTTACATTCCTAGAGAGCTATGGTTGCATTGAATGATACAAGGTGTCCACTTCTGGGCCAAGTAAGCGAGAAGGGTTGGTGGTGTCTATTTCAATCTTTTTCGTTATTAAAGAAAAGTTTCGCATTTATACCTGCTACTTCCTACCCCGCCGCTCCCTCCATTGAAAACTACAAATGTACACCCTCATTTTTCAGCTCTCAGGATGTGCTGTGACAAACACAAAATGGATTCCTGTACTCTTCAAAAGTTCAGATTCCCCCCCACCAAAATGCTTTATGCTCACGGCTTATGCAGCTGCTGATATTGTTAGTTTGGTAAATTCTTGACAATAAAGTGTCTTCTATTCTCGACGTGCAGTGGTCCTGTAATGAAAGCTGGCTCCTCAAAGCAACAAATTAACAAATTTAGTTGTGCAGTAGATGATTTCTCCTTCAGTTAGTGATGCATTTCTGCCAAGGCCAAGGGCAACACCCCATTAGGGTCCAACAGGCTGCCTCAATTTTCCATATAACTGAATATTGTGAACATAAGTAATATGGATCTTGAGCAGCCTAAATATAAATAAACCAGTGCAGTCAATAGCCAAAAACCAACCCATGCACTGAATTTGGAACAATATAGTTTTTTTTTGGTCTGACAAGATTATCTGACAAAACTGAGTGATGGACAATGATCTGTACAATGTGACACAAGAGAAGCGTCATGATGTGTATGGCTACAACATATACTAATTGGGATTTTTAATAATTCCGGGCTTGCCCCTTTCAGCCAATTAGCAGTAATATGGATGTATGATTCATGCATCTACAGGGCCTTGCATAAGTATTCACCCCCTTGGCATTTTTCATGTTTTGTTGCCTCACAACCTGGAATTAACATGGATTGTTTGAGGATTTGCATCTTTTATTTTACAAAACATGCCCACAACTTTGATGATATTTTTTCTTATTTTTATTGTGAACCAAACAACAAATAGGACAAAATAACAAAAAAAAGTCAATGTGCATAACTATTCACCCCCCTAAAGTCAATACTTTGTAGAGCCACCTTTTGCGGCAATCGCAGCCCCAAGTCACTTTGGACAAGTCTCTATGAGCTTGCCACATCTTACCATTGGGATTTTTGCCCATTCCTCCTTGCAAAACTGCTCCAGCTCCTTCAAGTTGGATGGTTTGCGCTTGTGATCAGCAATCTTTAAGCCTGACCACAGATTTCCTATTGGATTGAGGTCTGGGTTGTGACTAGGCCATTCCAACATATTTACATGTTTCCCCTTAAACCACCCAAGTTGCTTTAGCCGTGTGTTTGGGGCCATTGTCCTGCTGGAAGGTGAACCTCCGTCCTAGCCTCAAATAACGTACAGAGTGGTACAGGTTTTGGTCAAGAATATCCCTGTATTTAGCACCATCCATCTTTCCCTCAACTCTGACCAGTTTCCCAGTCCCGGCTGCTGAAAAACATCAAATGGTGTTCTTTGGGTGATGTGTTGGGTTTGCGCCAGTCATTGCGTTTTCTTTGATGGCCGAAAAGTTCAATTGTAGTATCATCAGACCAGAGCACCTTCCTCCATATGGCAGAGTGGTAAGAAGAAAGCCATTACTTTCAGCAAAAAACATGCCATTTTGTTTTTTGCTGAAAGTAATGGCTTTCTTCTTACCACTCTGCCATAAAGCCCAACTCTATGGAGCGTACGGCTTATTGTCGTCCTATGTACAGATACTCCAGTCTCTGCTGTGGGACTCTGCATCTCCTCCAGGGTTACCTTAGGTCTCTGTGCTGCCTCTCTGATTAATGCCCTCCTTGCCCGGTCCGTAAGATTTGGGGGGCGGCTGTCTCTTGGCAGGTTTGCTGTTGTGCCATGTTCTTTCCATTTGGTTATGCTAGATGTGATAGTGCTCCTGGGGATCATCAAAGATTTTGATATTTTTTTATAACCTTACCCTGATTTGTACTTCTCAACAAGATTGTTTTTTACTTGTTTGGAGAGTTCCTTGGTCTTCATGGCAGTGTTTGGTTAGTGGTGCCTCTTGCTTAGGTGTTGCAGCCTCTGGGCTCTTTTCAAAAGGTGTGTATATGTAATAACAGATCATGTGACACTTAGATTGCACACAGGTGGACATAATGTCACTAATTATGTGACTTCTGAAGGTAATTGGTTGCACCAGAGCTTTTTATAGGCTTCATAACAAAGGGGGTGAATACATAAGCACATGCCAATTTTCGGTTTTCTATTTCTAAAAAATTGTTTTATGTATATATTTTTCTCATTTTACTTCACCATCTTAGACTATTGTGTTCTGATCTGCCACATAAAATTCAGATTAACAAACATTGAACTTAAGGCTGTGATGTAACAAAAAAGGTAAAATGTTAAGGGGGTGAATAATTTTGCAAGGCACTGTATATGTAGTCCTGTCTGCTAATCTGCACTCATACTAACCTTCTGATCTATAATGTATATACAGCATATGAAGTTTTCTTTCAGTGGGTGACATTAAGCCGCGGAGCAATACTAGTTTTTCCTAGTACTCTGTGTTTATATTTCCATAAATAGGGATTACCCCAGAAGATTTCTCTCTATGGAAATCTTTGTGCTGCGCTTGTTCGGGAGTCACTTTCTGACTTTATGGGGTATTTGGAAGTTTTGAACTCTAAATAGGTTTTTATGTTTGTTTTTTGTGATGTTACAGCTGAAACTTTTTTGGTACTGAGGTGATTCAAATATTTTTGGAACCCAAGTGGTTCTCTGCCTCTATTACGTTGGAAAATTCTGTCTTGATAACATGGTTATAAATGGATGCATGACTGTTTAGCAGAATTAGGCTGAAGACGCATTATATATACACCATGCACTATGATACATAAGCTTTATATTATTTTCTTGACATCCTAGGCTCGAGTCTCAGACCTAGCATTCTCTTTTGTTGTGCTGTATCCAGAAAAGTGTGATCAGTTTCAAGTGCTGTCCCACAACTATGCCACCAGAAAAGAGCCTGATGCCTAGGGAGGAGTTTGCTTGAAGAATGGGACCAGGAGGGTTAGTGTCCTCTCAATAGCATGATTTCATACATTCAAGCAGTAAAACACGTTTTAGTTCAGCCTTCTCTTTCTGCATCCTTTTGGACTGGGGGCTACCATATTTTTTGCACTTTACATGCTCCATTCAGCACTTTTTAAAGCACTTTTGCTGAATGGCTGTCTGTGGCAGGCTTCTCATTAAGACACTTAAAGAGAAGGTGGCAGCTATCCCACTGGCCCCAACTTAAAGTTAGCTCTGCCATGGAATTTTTATTTTTGGCACTTAGTTTTGCTTTTTTTTTTTTTGCATTCCCTTCACTTTTTGTGGAGATTAGAGAAGGATTTCAAATTCTGCGGCTTAGGACTTTTTAAAGCACCCTGGGTTGAGGTAGGTGGCAGCTTCCTCCCCAGGTAGAAAGGCTAGGGAGGATGGTGGTAACTCCTTCCTAGCGAGGTATGTGGCAGCTTCCTCCCCGGGTAGAAAGGCTAGGGAGGATGGTGGTAACTCCTTCCTAGCGAGGTATGTGATAGCTACCTCCCCATGTAGAAAGGCTAGGGAGGATGGTGGTAGCTCCTTCCTAGCGAGGTACGTGGTAGCTTCCTCCCCAGGTAGAAAGGCTATGGAGGATGGTGGTAACTCCTTCCTAGCGAGGTATGTGGCAGCTTCCTCCCCAGGTAGAAAGGCTATGGAGGATGGTGGTAACTCCTTCCTAGTGAGGTATGTGGCAGCTTCCTCCCCGGGTAGAAAGGCTATGGAGGATGGTGGTAACTCCTTCCTAGCGAGGTACGTGGCAGCTTCCACCCCAGGTAGAAAGGCTATGGAGGATGGTGGTAACTCCTTCGTAGCCAAGATTGTAGACCTATATTCTTGGGCTCCAGCCACATCCACTGGGAATCATTTTTATCTTTTGCTATGAACAAAAGGAAAGGGGTCTCCAAGCCCTTAAGGTGGAAGGGCCTGAAGATCCTTGGGGCCTTTCTTGGAAACTCAGATTGGGAGACAGAAAACACACACACACGTCTTATTAGTGTTGATCACACATGACCCAGGCTTCAGCTAAATCAAATTTATAGTGCACAGTATTAAACGTTGTGTATTCTGTTTTGTACAGTGCGCTATCTGTGGTCATCACAAATCGCAGTCCCTCCACACCGATATTATTTGTAGAATTGGCTCCTTTGCTTACAATATAACCATATTCTCATGTAATTAACACAATTCAGACAGTTCAAAACATTTAGAAATTAAATGTGTATTTACATTTATACAGAGAAGAGCTTCAGTGCTGCTTCTGCAATGTGTTGTTCCCTTATTAATTCCTCTTCTTTGTGTAGCGTTCAGAAATCACAAGCCTTCCTAATCCCATTCTTCGCTTCCTCCTATTTAAAATTCTAAAGGATTAAAGTGGAATTAAAATTCAGATCAAGTCAGTTATCATTTTAAAACTTTCATTTACATTATGTACCTTAAGTAAAATTGCCATTATGTTGCCATTATGTTAATGTTATGGTAAATGGAATTCCTGGAATGGCTTTATTGTTAGACTGCACCTTGTTTTAATTAATTTCCTTCCTGTTTTAATTAGACTTTCAATTTCACTGATGTTTTAAATAAAATCTTCTTTTATTACTGAGGCTTTTAAACAGGGAGTATTTGATTAATAATGATTGTAATTGTATTATCCAAGCTGTAGACAACGTGCATAGAGCCCAGTGCACTATTGTGGAATATATATATATATAATATATATATAATATATATATATATAATATATATATATATAATATATATATATAATATATATATATATATAATATATAATATATATATATATATATATATATATATATATATATATATATATATATATATATATATCTTTATAAAAAATCATAGACATTCCAGCTGGATGTTTGGGGCAGGCCTGGAGGCTAAGAATATATTTTTCCCCACATTAAATAACCCCTCTCTTTTGCTGCATAAGTTTACTTAGCAGGATCACATCCATCAATAGGCAACATAGGCAGAAGCCTTGGGCACTTGACTCGCAAAGCTACCATCCATGTGTCTCACATTATGTGTATTGTAAATAAGTTGACAAATGTGGCCAATCAGAAGCTGAATGATGGACTCGCCTCTACGTGTGCAGCATTATATTTGTGTGTTGGAATACACTAAGCCTCTGGTTCCCAAAGTGTTTTCATGGACCACTTAAGAGTTGACTAGTGCCTTGGATGATCACCTGAATACTACTGTCTTCGTTGATCACCCAATGATTTTCCTGCCTGCTCCTTAACAATTGTAATGCACTATGCTATATAAATGTTCTTTACACACTTACTAACCAAGTAGCGTCTTGGCATTTCTCTACTATTTATTGTTCATTTGTGTTCATTTTCTCCATTTTGTTTGTTTATTTTTTCATCTAAATTGTACCATGGGCCATCTGAATGGAGGCCACTGACCACAATTCGGAAACCTCTGGTCTAAGGGGTACATGACAGCACAATTGTAAATTCATCCCAGTAGCCCCCCACCACCATCACTGTTCTTCTGCTTTTTGGTGCACTTCTGTAAATAGCATATTTTTCTATCATTACAAATTTTAGTATGCCTGAAACCACATGATGGAAACGCTAATAAACTTATATTTTTCCCTTGAACTATTTCAAGAATTGTTTTCACCGCCAAAAGTCTAAAAAATAGTTTGAAACGGTCTTGGCTTCTCCGTCTTAGATTATACATTTGTGAGTTTACAAACTTGCAAGGTTCTTGGGGAAATTCCTTTGGACACTGGATTCTAAGCTCAGACAGTGCCTTCCATCCTCAGCAACGTGTTAATACTGATACTGTTTTGGCCTTGAACGCAACCCATGTATAGCGCTACGGAATATGTTGGCGCATTACAAATAAATAATAACAAATATTTTATAGGGACTGATTGGATAAACTGAGCTTGGGTGGAGCGGTGGTCTCATGTAGACCCCTTAATAATATGTTTACAAACTCTGGTTTTAAGGCCACAAAGTTTTTTTTTAACTTTATTTATGTGGTAATTTGTACATTATTAAAAAAAAGTATCAAATGAAGAATATTGATTCTAATTTGTGAAAAATAGTTACATAAATATGTTCAAAATACAAGTAGTTGCTCGGGCAAGAGTCAAAATGCAAAAAAACTAATCTTGAAGTGCTCATTACAGGAATAATTGTATTTATCAAAATGTTAAGTAAACAAAACAAAGTCTTCAGATTTTTTTTTTTTGAGTATTGTTATTCAATATAAGTATATAAAACATTATTTTATATCCCACCAGCATCATAACTACAGACATAGTGTCCAGTGCCATCACAAAATCTTTGTATTTGTCTCCAGATGATGACATCACAATAATGTGTCCATGTGAGGGAGACTGAGGCATCTGGCTCCAATGCTCTGCCAGCCATCACATGACTTCTGTCTATCATCACATCTCTTTCAGTTTTGCATACAAGGCGTTACTTGACACTATAGACCCAAATAAATTATACTTAAGGTAAAAGGAGAATTAAATTAATTATAATAATGTGACTTGACCCTGTATATCCTATAATAATTTTTTTATGTCAGCAGCACATAGCCAATGAAATACGGCACATGTCGTGAGCTGGCTTGGTGGGTATATAAAGTGTAGGCATTCTGCAAACAAATTAACCATCGCTGTCATGGGTAAAGCGTGCCATTTATCCAACTTTGGAAAGTGGATGATCATTGGCTTGTGGGACAAGGGGGCGGGATTTCTGAAACAGCTCAGTTTGTGAACTGTTCGCGTGCTGCTGTGATTTAAAGTGTACCGCGACTGTCTTCCCTGGAGTGGATGACATCTTACAGCAGGACAATGCAACATGTCATACGGCCAGTATTGCTCAGGAGTGGTTAGAGGAGCATTACAAATACTTCCAAGTACTTCCCTGACCACCTCAATCGTCACGTTTGCCGTATGTGTCCTCCAACACGCACTGTCTGCAGTCTGCATGGCTCCAGATACCCTTGCCAACCTTCCAGCAATCTTTCTGACTCACTACCACACTGTCTAGTTGCTGTCCATGCTGCCGCGGCAGTTATTGGGGATATTAGCTTGTGGTCATAATAATATGACTCGACTGTATGTGTGTGTATATATATATATATATATATATATATATATATATTCACACACACACACACACACAGTGTAACTTCTATATTCGTCAAATCCAATATTAGACAAAAACAATGCTCTTTTATTCATCTAAAAATCCATTATTAGTCACACAAAAAAAGTATAGAAACAGACCGCATCCGACAAGTTCTTTACTAAATCGGATGCTAGTGAATAGTCGGGAAAGGGACAAAAATGATACCGATCACCCGAATTAGAGTTACCTGATGATGTAAACAATAATTCCTTTTCTTCCGTCATCATCATCGCTGCTTAGTAAAGGTAAAATTCTGGTTACATTTTTATTCATGTATCCGATTCGGGCTGGGAAATGATTATTCCAATTCTAGTTAATTCCTATGAAAATAATTGATTAGTGTTTCATCGGCTTCGCTTTCCATCCGTCCCTCCAGAACTGATAGATGACAAATTTAGAAGTTTTGCTGTTTATCAAAAACGAGTTTCATCTCTGCACAACTATATAAATTATAGGAATGTTCCAAAACGTTATAATTACATACATGCAACACTCTAATTAGCAGAACATGTTACATTTTAGGTCATCAAAGACTGTCGTCTGAGCCAGTACCAGAGAACTAAGACATATTTGTGGAAAAGTGATGACTTTGAGCATTCGGTTGTAACAGAGACATCTGCCATATGTACCTTTCTCCAAGCACCCTATATTTTAATCATCTCTGTGAACATGAACAGGGCACCTAATGAAATTTAGTGACTTTTGCTCCTGTACATCATTAGAAAAGATCAATTCCTCCTGGCAGTGCATTGTATTGTATTGGTGTCTCATTCATTCCCCCCACACCGCTCCAATTGCATTCTTCTCAACCAATCCGTTCCTGCTCACTGAACACTGATGGAGCTTGTTCTTCTCCTGGAAGATACAATGTCATTAAGAATAAAAAGAATCGCCTGTGTCCCCATGCAAGGAGAGTGGAAGCACCCATCACTATAAGGATGTATGATCTTACAAGGAAATGCAGAGCAAGCTGCTTTATTATGGTCAATCAATATATTATTGTAGTGTATTGCATATTTTTTTTATGCCTTATAAGTACTCTCATGTTATTGCTCAAAGTTTACTTAAATGTATCCTTGTATACAGGAAGTGCTGGTGCTTTAGAAATTGTAATAATTAGAATAATAATCTCAACATGTGGACCAGGTGATGAACATATACAACAATATTTTAAAGAACATCTCATGTCAGGAATAATATGTCACTCCACTGTACTGATATTTTATTAAAATAAAGGGATAACCATTATTTCAGGTTTCTATTTTCCACTGTCGGTGCTGCCATTTGGCTAATCATATTATCCCTTGATAGCAAGACTTTCATGCATTTCACTTGGCCATGCAGTGTCACTAATAGCATCAAATTGGCATGTGACAAATCCTGTATGGGCCCATGATATAGATACATCTACCACTGCTACATTAAAGGTATATTTAAGTTTCTGGGTTTCAAATGTTTGGTAAGAAACAGGCAGTGATTATCAGAAAAATATGTTTAATATAATGTACTTACAAAGTTATAGGCAGGAAAGTAATATCCAGCTTTGTACACCCACATGGAGCTTACATAACCAAGTACACAGAGGAGAGGCAGCCAGGTACAGAGTTTGACCTTTTTAAAGGAAGTACTTGGTGTGGAATCACATAGTTGAGTGGGGTCTGAGCTCACATCTGTATCAGAGCAAATGGATAGAGAGACTATATATCCCAGACTGCTTTGCAAAACAGGAAACCCCAGACTAATACAAACGTATCCGCTAACATCTGCTTTCTCCTGATTAGCCAAAACAAATTATGAATTTTATGCTAATCTTAGCTGCAGCTTGCAAATTTAAGGGATTAAGCCAACATCAAGCTGAGTTTGTAAATGTTTATTTTGGTATTTTTTCATGCAAAAATTTCAGGGAAGACTCTTAATAGCAATATGTCTGCACCTAGAGTGGAAAATAAAAAGTGTAACTATTAGTAGTGTTATCTGTTTATTTAAAATATATATATAAATAATAATAATAATAATAAAAAAAAAAAAAAAAAAAAAAAAAAAAAATATATATATATATATATATATATATATATATATATATATATATATATATATATATATGTATATATTGAATACATTTTAAATTCACAATTTGTTTCTGACTTCAGTGGCACATTGAATGGGGGGGGGGAATGTTTTGTAGGATGAAAGCGACTTAGCACCTCCCGATGTCCCTTTACAAAACCTCTATTTCCTAGGTAACCATTATATTGTAGGATGTCACTGGTTGTAAACCTGAGTGCCGGTGGGTCACATATTCCCAGAGAAATGTAATTCATTGAACTTATAATATAATCTGATTAAACTGACTCTGAATGCCACTAGGATACATCTGTAGGAGCACAAAGGAGTGGGTATAATGATGAGATATGTGAAGAGCTTGGAGATCTCACTTCTATCCAGTGCACATCTCGGTTATCCCTGGTGTGCTATAGTATCTCTATAGATCTGAGGAATGCTTCTAGTTTTAGGTATTATGATCAATAAATACTGCCCTGCACCATCATGTAGAGCAGTCAGTATCAAGTATACAAAAAATGTTTAAAGCTCTTTTCATTGTTTTATTTTTTTAAACTCCTGCGTTAGCTTCTACAGCACTGAAACTCATTAGTAGTCAAGCTGCACTGGGAGAGCTTATAGGGACAAGCTCTCAGGTCCTAAAGGGCCATAAATTACAAGCTCCCTTTAAATGTCTATACCACTCCCCCTGAAGAATCCGCTTGAACTAGTCTCGGCGAAACGTATGTTGGGGTGTTTAAAAGGCTGCACAGGAAAACTGCTTCCCCAGTTATTTCATTCAGTTTAGTCTTTAGGCGTTGTACAGTCCCCTGAATGTAGGGACAACAACCCCTGCCTTTACTCTGTGTTGTAGCCTGTCTAGCTGGATGCAGCAATTGGCACACCAGCCTTTTATAGTGCTTAGCCAAGACCTATGTAATAGTGGACTTATATTTTGAGTGATAACCTGGCTTTATGAGCATTTATTTAGGCACCCCGACCATCGCTCGGCTGAGGAATGCACGCCGACATGCAAAAGTGCATCTGTGAATAGCGCGTTCCTGTCGGGCCACGCTACACTCCGCACCAAGCTGGGCTATAATCATATCCACTCTGTACCCTAGTCCTATGCACCCCACACTAATTACTAGCTCTTTAGCTTAGCTTATTTATTGCTAAGAAGGCAGTTCTCTTACAAGTCCATTTATCAGGAGTTACAAGGAGAGAGCACATCTTCACATATTCTTATTCTGTATTTTCACACTTTTTTTTTCAAGTTTATAAAAGGGCAACAGGGTGGTAGGTGGGTGAAGTAGGATGTGCAGTGGGGTGCTGGATTAATGTGCTGGGTGGCTGTAGGGGCTGTTGGTACAATGAAGGGTGGGTGCCATGGTATTTTGGCTATGGTTGTAGTGTTTCAGTAGGAAGCTGGGTAGGGCAGATATTTAGACATTATTGTGGGGTGGGTTTTGCTGGGTTGGGGCATTTTGCCGCAGTGTAAGGTCTTTGTGGTGGCAACAAATAGTTGAGTTGATGGTAGTTCCTAGCGGGTGGGGTGCAGGTGGATAGCAGATGACTTTTTGCTGGAGTGTCCTTCATAGCAGAGTGGGATGAGTTGTTAGTGGGTACAATACATTTCTAGGATAGTTACACGGGAGTGGGGTAAATTAGGTGGGTTGTTGGTGAGATCTCTGATGGTATTGATGAAATTGAATATATTGCTGGGTTGGTTGCAGATGACTGGGATGCAGAAGGATGAAATGTGGGTGGGTATGATCATAGCTGGCTTAGTGGGGTGCAGTAAATTGCTGGTGTCCCTGAGAGTAGAGTGGGTTGCATCTGAATTATTACAATACATTGTGCCCGGGTGAGCACAGTAAATTGTTGGGTGGGTTTTTTAGGGGTGCAGCCTAGTGTTGGGGAGATTCAGTATATTGCTGGTGGGGTTGTTGGTGAGATCTATGAGGGGTGTTAATGATATTGAGTATATTAAAGGGTGGGGTACATATGAATAGGGTGCAAAAGTGAGTGGATATGATTATAGCCCAGCTTGGTGCTGAGTGGACCCGGATTCTGCCTGTAGCGCGGGCCGACATCAGCGATAATAAATATGGATATTATAGCTTTGCATTTAAAACTGGATTATGATAATTAACAAGACATAGGAAGATAGTTAATGTAGGACAAAGAGAAAGAGGACAAACTCTAAATGGCAGTTTTTGGGAAGGGCCCCCAGTATGAGGCAAAGTGTGGTTTATTTGCCTCCTCTAGATAAACATCAGCAACTTACGGGTTAAATTGATTTCAGATAGTTTGGACTTGATGGTCTAACATATTATTTCAGTATTGGCTAGTATGTAGTAAGGATATCTCCAAATTTAGGTTTATTTTTTATGCACTTTTTTATTTTGAAAAATCTCACCCGACTTATACTTGTCCTTATTTTGTGTTTTTCTGCAGATTTGTTCCTCACTACACTTTCAGACACCAAGGAGATCCAGTTTGAGACTTGGAAAAATGAGGTGAGAGAAATGATAGAAATACAGGAATGAGGTGGGCTGTAGAGCTCATGTAGAAAAGTACCAGAGCTCTCTGATATGACTTGGTGTATTGGAACAAGGCATGGTCTTATTTTCAGGTTAAGTGATGACACTGTCTCTTTAAAGCAGTGATGGGCCATCAATTTCACTTGAAGGGCCTCATAGATTACTCCTGAGTGCTAAGGAACCTCACTGTGCCCTAAAGCTTTTTATTTTATTTTAACCCCAAGCAAAATATTAAAGTAGCTGTACAAAAGGAATAAATGTATATATAATTAGGAGAAGTATTTGGGGACCTAGCCCTCTTCGCCTGCGCATTTCTTCTGCAGCACTGACAGCTGCAGTTTCAGGTGCCATCCGCCAGAGGGCGCTGTGAGTTTTCAGGCACCATCAAGTTCCAGGGAAGGCAAAGAACTATTCTCCCCTCCGATGTGGTGCAACTTGACGGCGGCCATCGCTATGTTCGGCTTGGGCCCCCCAGGGCCTCGGACGGACCTCTCATAGCTTCTGTTGGCGCGCCTTATATGCTAAAATCGTCAGCGCCATCTGTCGGCCGGCGGCGGAACAGCTGCTGCCAGATTTTGCGATGGTGAAGAGGGAAAGGACCGTATCTAGGAGTATGACTGGGTATTTTTTTACTAGTTTTAGAGAGATTTAATGGACTGAGTCCTGTGGATGACCTGTTCTCCTACTCCAGAAATCTACATCTCATGACATTATGTTTTGTGTAACGCACTGAAGGTCCAGTAATTGCAGAGATAACATTTCACATAATAAATTAATTTTGAGTGGGAAAGTTAGAAAATTGAACTTGAAATTTAAGACATTTTTAAGCATAAATTATCTTTAAAGATCCTAAAAATATTTAAGTTCCTTTACCTACGACCATTAAGTAATGCTCATATTGGGGTGAAAAGCAGGAAAAGCATGCCCAGTTTGTTTAAAAAAGAACAATATATGTTTAATGGATGCAGAAGGTTCCTTGTTTTTAATATTAAAATAAACTACTAAGTATTTGTTTGCAGATGTAATCATCATATTTTATTAACAAGTGCTTAAAATCTCTTTTTTTTTACTCACTGCAACCTTCCAAACTGTTCCTACAATGGTCTGCCCTCTGTATCTAATGCACACAGCATGTTTTGTAATGCTGCTGAGAGACAATCTGGGATTGGCTACTCCATCTATTAGTACAGAGACACTTTGTACATGAGGTGTTGGGGGCAGCCCTTTGTTGGGACTATTTGGAAGGTTTCAGTGAGTAACAACAGAGCTTTTAAGCCCTTGTTAGAACTTTAATGCGTACAACTCTCTGTGATTTATTAGGATTTAACTGGGCATGCTTTTTTTTTTTTTTTTTTAGCCTGCACAATCTATCAATCTTCGATAGATAGAAAAACTTAGATAGATAATTTATGCTTAAAATACCCAATTTTCAAGCTCCATTATCTAACACTCCCACTCAAAGATATTAATAACAACCAATAGAAATTATGTATATGTGAATGTATATTTTCATTCCAGGCCCTTTGCTGGGTCACTTTAAGTGTTAGATCAAACCCATAATGAGCTGCGCTGTTTGGTAGCACTAATTAGAATCATCTGTTCAGGCTGAGTAAGAAAGTTTGAAGTTTGGCTTTCTATAATAGGACTTAGATTTACCGATGCCTCACTTTTAGATTCCCTCTTTGAATTAAACTTTCCAACTCCCATATCTTGAGAATAATCCATGAATCAAGTCCTCCTGATTTCCCCCGAGTCTTCTGCCTCCAGCTGGATGCTTCATGGCTGATTGCTTTCATGGCATTGCAGGTCCGGGCTGTACTTTACAGTGGCACATTCACCAGTACGCCGGCACAAACCGATGACTCACACCACCCAAACCCCTCTGCAGGTTCCTGTAACGTACCTGCCAATTAAGCCAATCAGTCTGCCCTAATGTGCGTGTTAACAGGGATCCAGCCGCGCTGTCAGCTGTTCTAAGGGGTAACTGTCATTTAATTTGTCAGCACGACACTATATTAAAAAACAGCTTTACCAGAGGACTGATTCTTCCTTGTAGCCTCCAGGCCTCGGATATTTTTGTACCATAGCTGCGTTTAAGACCTGACACATCTTCAGAAGGAACCAGAGTCCTTTGCAGCTCATTTCCCTACAGAGAATACTCTTGATTGCATTAAGATTAATCAGGGCTGGGGAGAAAGACAGATATCAGGATGTATGTAACTTAAGTGAGCTTGATTACAAGAACTGTCATCAGAAGGCAAGATCACATGTGAGCTGGAAGATACGACATCTGAAAACACATACAAATGAGGAGAGAGCGAAAGGGGATGTAGTGGAGAGACGTTACAAAATATATAGTAGCTGTGGATAGATATAATATGTGCATATATCCAGGGGTGGAAATGGTCCTAGACCATTGGTTCCCAACCTTGCTTGTAGCTCCTTAATCGTTTTCAGACATTGAATCAATGAATTAACTACTTTCTTACATGTATCCCCCTATGTATTATGCGTTTGCCACACAATGCAAGGCTCTCCTACCTCTAACTTGCGGGCCTCGTTATGAATGCCTTTGACGCTCATTGCAAGCTTCTCCCACTGTCTACTTTACGGGCCTCGGGATGAGCGCCTTCGGCGTTCATTGCAGCTTATTGCAAGCCTCTGCCAACCCACCAGTTTCATGCCCTGTGATGAGCGCCTTCGTCGGGTATACAGCCGACATTTTTTTCCTCGCTTAGCTGATTTTCGATCTCCTAAAAACGCCAATGAAACCGCAAATTAGCTTGCAACCTTAGTCACAGGCTCCCTGCCTCTCCCCTTGTGCTGTGTATGAAGTTGTAAGTTAATTTTTGAACTAATAGGCGTCTTTTGGCAGTCTACTGAAGGGCTTCCGAGTTACAGGCTTGAAAAAAATGGCAGCCAATAAAGTCATGTTTTTTTCATAGTGTTGTGTGCCTCACGCTCATCGTTTTGCAGGCCTAGCGATGAGCACATGATTATATGTTAAAATTATCTTTTTTTTTTTTTTATTGCATGTAAACAGAGGCTTAAACTTTCGATTTTTTCCTGTTATTAGTGTAAAGTGTATCCTGCCTACTGGCTGTTACATGAGTAATAATAGAGAGCCAAGGAGCGCAGTGTGGTGATGGTGATTGTCTAAAGGGAAGATAGTGATTGATAGCAGTTTTTCTCCTGTACTCAGGACTGCACTAATCAGTTAACCCATAACTGAAATGTTTGGGTGAGTTCAGCATTCCATGCCTGCACAGATAGATTTGTAGAGGGTATTTTTTTTTCTTTTGATCTTTACATGGTCAGCTCCTAATCACAGCACTGTTTAAATTCCAGAGAGGCAAGAGAGCAGATACCGGAATTTTCTGCTATAAGAAATTCCAAATATTACAAGGTCTGTTCCCTTTAAATTGGAAATATAAACAGTCTCACCACTGAATTGAATGGGACACATAAACCTGCAACTGGACTGGCAAAAGCGAGTAGGCAGTCTTTTACTCATGGAGATACAGCTTTTATTGTTTTGCACATATTTCAAAAATTCAAAAAGTATTTCAACGTGATTTTTGGAGATCTTTACTGTGATGTGGTCCAAATTGTGCTGATTTTAGTGCCCCATTGACTATGACATTTTTAATTATCAAAGGCAATATGGAAGTTCATGATTTATTTTCTCATTTGGATTTCTTTAAATATAAAATTATGTTATTTTTCTTTTGATTAATGTTCTAAAATGTGATCATCCCCCTCTCATGAGAAAAACATCTTGTATCCCGCTGGTCTTTAGACTGATCTATTATTGGTTTTGTTTTTTACTTAAAGGGCGGTCATTTTCCAAACATTACATCCATCACACCAAAACCTAAAGGAGCAACGATAGTCGGGCAGTCAGTCTTTGCAGATTTTGGTAAGTTTTTTCCTTATTTCTTTTTTTCTAACTATTACTGGAATTGTGCATTAAATAAGTGCATCTTCTATTAAACAAACCATTAAATGTCTGCAATAAAAAAAAATGAAGGGATGTTTTTTCCTCAACTCTCCTAATCACAGAAAATCTTCATAAAAAGTTTTTATATAATATTTAGTAGCAAGTCCAGTCAGTCTATCAGTGAACCCCTTGATAATTGAGATTATTGTGATGTATTGGGCAGAGGTGGATATTATTGTATAATTAATTCTGGGTAAAATAACAAGATATAAGAGCAGTGTCCTTTAAGGGGTGTTTAGCTGTATAGTAGGTGCAGTGCAACCAGAAACAGTGAAAAGAACATATAAAATATATTATTACATATTATAAACTTGACACTACATATAAGATCACATCCAACTGCTTAATGCTATGTGCAATTGGAAAATAAGGGGCCCTCCAGGTCCTTATTCTTTAGCTCTAACTATATTGACTGAACGATAGGCATCAGAAACTTCCAGTTAAAGGGATATTGGAGGTTCCTGGATTTCACTCGGAATATAATATACCTGTGTATCTATTTACTTTTATATTCTTTATTTTGTCACTGTGAAAAAATAAATGTATCCCTAAAGTAATATGTCTATTGGAAACAACTGTTATTTTATTAAGAAGTGCTTAAATGCTCTGCCTAAAATGATACAATTTGTACCTTTTTGGATATGCCCTCTGTAGCTCATGAATTCCCAGACTGTGAAGTGCAGTGTCTCAAACTACCCTGTCAGTGACCTCGTTCAAGTGGCATGTTGCAGAATTTTTACCACTTGGTTTCTATGAGACAGTGTAACCGCTGTACTTAGGAGTTCACTGTCTTCATAAGCTGCAGGGGGGGAAACCAATTAGGAAACATTTGTAAGCCGGAAAAAAAAACAGAGCGCATAAGCACTACTTAATAAAATAATGTACATAAATGTAAAGAGATTCACAGGGATATTATATATCGAGTAACATACAGGAACTTTCCATGTCACTTTAATGGAGAACATTTGGAGAAGGGATGGTTACAAGTGGAGTGCCTCAGTGATATCGCATTACAAGCTCGGTCTTTGCAGAAATATGTAACAGACTTGACTTTTAAGTTGTATGAAACAAAAAAGGATAGTCTGGTATGTGGGAACTCCATTTTAATGCTTTTTTATGCTAATATAGAATAAAGACATCGCAAAGGATGAGGAAAGGGACACAGAAATTATTTTAGATGGTATAAAAATAGCAGCAAAGCCAGTAGGATGCCTGGGTCTATATAAAGATGAATTAGCACCAAGAGAGAGAGATACTAATGTCACTGTATAGACCCCCAGCCAGACCCCAAAAGATACAGCGTCCGGCTCTGGACACAAACCTCCAAAAGGATACCAACAAATTAGAGACAATTCAAACGAGGCGACTAACATGGTAAAGAAACAACTTATTAGGGAAAACTTCATGGACCAGCGTCATCATTTGTTTCATTATGGTCTTTTGAATGACTAAACTTTATAAGCGAAAGGACATTCTCAATTTTAACTTTTTATTTGCAATTTACTGCAAAAATCCATTTTCTTTTCTTTGATCTGATACTTTCTTTGGACGGTATTTCCTTGTAAACTAGTGAGCCTTTTATTAGCCCTGTGGAACACACTGCGAATCCCAGCTAACATATTAGAGTTGTCCTCACCCTGAGGAAGTTGTTCAGCAGAAATCAGAATGGTAGTTTCCACTGCAAGACCATATGGACCTCGCACATTTGACTGTGTTTCTGGTTCTGATCATCCATATGGTTTTCTGTGCAAAGATACCGGATTGGGTTGCCAGTGGACTGTGATTTGTCTGACCTCTCTGCTATGACCTGTCCATCTTGGATGACCCTACATGGTATAGCTCACAGCTTCACTGAGATACACAAGCCCCTTCACCACAACAAGGTAGCGATCCAGAAGGGGACACTGGCTTAGACCATATTTAATTATTAGCTTTCATTGTTATAATTCAGCCTTTATTACTGATTTGTTTTGGGGCAGTGAACATTATCCTCCATAGGTATACACAGGTTTTGTACGTCACAGCAATGCATTCCCCAAACAGTAACACCACTATTTTACCACCCTATGATGACCAGGGTGCAGGTTAAAGGGCCACTTTTAAAGGGTGCTCTAAAGAATAGCTACGTTGGGCCTGATATTTAACTTTTACCTACAGTGTAAAAGTGGGAGGAGACTAGAAAGTGTATTTGTGTACATTGCTAGCAGCTCAGAGTTACCAGACCACCATCGGTCGGTGTCCAACTTCTTAGAGGGAGAGGTGGCATTTAGCCACACGAGATCGAGCAGTAACAGGTCTGTGATGCCCTTAGATGTCCGGGGCTGCATGTGCTCTACATTGACAGGATCAGTGCATGTCTACCTTTTGCCGATAGGTGCGGGTAACCCGCTGAACCCTGTTCATGATAGGGATTGCAATTATTTCCCATGAACAAGGAATTCCCATCTACCGATTGGATGGTTTAGTGAGGTCCTTGGATCTCCTGCTACTAATGTGTGTTATACAGAGAGGACTCAGTTTGGTATGTACCCCTGGGCGGCTCCCACTCCAGAGACAATGTATCATTCAGTGGGTGGACAGATACGGCCTGGGCCATGATTTACAAACAAATTCAATGCTTTTAATGAACAGTAAAAGTTTGGTAATGTTTTTTCATATCAATCCTACCTGACTATTATATAGCGAGCCCTTTATAACACCATTGAAGTGGTCCTTTAAGTATTCTTTGTGTACACGATGAGAGATGTTGAGTTATTTCCCAGCAATGTGTGAAGTTCAAGCTCATATAAGAAAAGCGCTCAAAAGCTACAGTTATTAAAGGTGTCTAGAAAACATCGCCAGGATCTATTCTTTTATTGCTCGAAAAACATAGGGGTGCAATTATTCATAAACAACATCATAATAACAGCAGCAGTAATGCAGTGTGTGGGGTAATTGAGAATAACAGCTCGCCTAGCACTCAGAAGCCATTAGTATGTCTCTGTATTGTACTATAGAAACAAGGCCGGGCGCCGCAAGGAAATTATTACTATTGTAATGGTAAAATATGGTTATAAGACCCTGGGAATTGTATTACAAGTAATTACTGAAGTTTCCCATGAAATCGCACTGATAATATTTAATATAAATCAATACAAATGTTTAACTTTAATAGTTGCAAAATGCCCATGATATTAAATAAATCTATTGTTAGTAAATGTGCGTGAAATTGTTAGCACTATATACTGATGTTAAAGGGACGTGGAATTTACCAAGAACGCTCTACTTCATCACTCGGGGCACTGAAAACCAAGTGAAGTTTGTTTAAAATTTGATTATTTTGCTGTTTTCTTCAAGTTTTTATATAAGCCAAATAATCTTGAAGCATTTCTAGCTAACAACAGTGTCTAGCTTCCTTTACTTGTCAGGTTGTGCAAGACCTTAAAAATGACAAGCGCACTAAAGTGGCAATTCACTGTTTGTTGCACTCATAAAAAAAATGTCATCTTGTACATTTGGGTTCAAAAAGAAAAAAACATTTGAATGTATTTCTTGCAGTGAAGCTGAATATAAACATTTAGAGGCAGCTTGTAGTTTATGGTCCATTCAGGACATGAAGGAATGTACCTATAACCTATGTGAGTCTTGCAGGTGCAGAGACTCCCACTTAGGGTCAGATTCATTCAACAGCTTAAGTGCTATAACATTTGGTAAGGCAGCTACAGTGCCTTGTAAAATTATTCACCCCCCTTGACTTTTTACCTATTTTTAGACGTCCACTAAAGAGATCAAACTCTCTTTTGCCTGCTCAGTCACCCATGTCGCTCAAATTGTGTTAGATCAATGATGACCACCTCAGTCCTACAAGAGCTCTCTCTGCTTTTGCACGTCTGGCTTATTCAGTTGGATTAATTCTGATTGATCCATCCATTGGAGAGAAAGTAGTATCCTGGACTATTGGAGACCCTTGTAGGACTTGGTCGCCCAGCACTTGCCTTAGACGTTGGTCTTGAGTCACTCACTTGCACAACTAGACTCACACACTATAACTGTACTGAATAGGCTGTGCCCAAAGCATTTTGAACCTCCAAGGCCCACAGTCCTCTCAATACTATGGAGAATGTGCAAGACCCAGTGAGTGAGAGATGTACACACCGCAAAAGTGATATGTTCCTGCTCTTGTCTGGGTGGAACTGCAAGCATTTTGTGATCAGATGTGTTTATATTTATATATATATATATATATATATATATACATACATATATATATACACATACATATAACATGTTACCTTTTAGTGTGGTTACCAGTTCTGTTTAATGTAGAAACATTTGGTGGCGCACTTCTTCTGCACTTTCTATATACTTAGGAGCTTTGTCTTAAATAATCCTTATGCTTATCCCAGACATGCATGAATTCCTTTACGGTGTTTGTTCTTACTACAGTCACTGGAAGGTTGGTCTCTTTCTTTTCTAATTCCCTTTCTGTAAGATAGTACTCTTACGTAGTGCCCATACATCTTCCACCTTTTTCTTCTTATATTCATCTTTCTCTGTAAGATACCTTCACCCCCCTTAATTCTGTTACATTTTTTGCTACCTTTGATAGTTTCAGCCCCCTCTCTCTATTGTCCTCTAATACATATTCAGATCATGAAGTCTTTTCTTGTAAGTTTTATCTTTTGGACACTTTTTTTAGTTGTTTCTAAATTATTAATATCCTTTTGGACCTGGACACAGTGTCTAGATGAAGCCTGACATGGGTGATACAGAGTTACTATGTTTTGATTGTTACTATTTTCTTGTCAAGGATGCAGGAGTGGGTTTTCACTTCCTTCTCCAGACGCAATGCGTCTGACCTCTTTGCTATGATCTTGGGTGACCCTACCTTGTATAGCTCACAGCTTCATTGAGGTACACAAACCCCTTCACCACCACAAAGTAGTACCTCTATATGCTTCCAATTCCTCTTCCAATACAACCAGGCATCCAGTTTGTTTTTCCAATATCTTTGTTGCATTGTTTACTTTTAGATCATCTGATGACTCCCAAGTCACGTCCTCTCTGGTTGCTGTCATCCATGTTTTTGTCTGTTTGCTCAGTTTGATGTAGCAGAGTCTCCTCACCACAGACCAGTTTTCTTCTAGCTGCCCTCATGGCAGTAACTTATTTCCTGGATGTTGCCTCCCATTGATCCACCCCCAAGAGTGGCCAGCCAAGCCTGTGATTTTCCCTGCCTCCTGATTGGCTCTCCTATTTCTGTGATTGGTTACTTCTACTCTGGGCGGAGAGTTTGCATATGTCCAGCCCACTGTGATGCAAATCCTTTGTTGTGAAACTTTAGAAATACACTGTTGTAACAAAATAAAAGAATGCTCTTCTGGAACGTCTAGAGAATGGGGTGTTTCATTTAGAGGGAAGACTTTTATTATTTTACTGAGGTGTTGTAGATGATCCTGATCTGACTGCCAGGCACCGAGAGGCCTATTCCTTCTCGGAAGATAGCCTGAGAGGGGGATTCCTGTAGCCAAAGGTGGGAATGTCTGAAGCTGAATAGCAGCCCGTCCTGGAATCCTCACACTCTCTTGTTTTAATCTGAACCTGACTTGACAAATATGACTATACCAGGCTAAGGCCACCAGCAGTGACAGATTGCGAGCGCCATTAAGGACAACTTCATCTTTATTGCTCTGAATGATGAAATCCTTCTCCAAGACTCGTCTGCCAGTGATGGTGAAGAACAAAAATCAATGGCGGTGAATCAGCCCTTCTAATGTCATTTCTGCGAGTCTATTTGCCCATTACGCTCGAGTACATCCAGATAGGAGCTGTGCTGCAGTTTTCCGGTTTCTCCTCTGTCTTTTCCTTAATTACTAAAGAGAGTTTCAATTCTACAAAAAATTTGCAAATTATTTTGCAGAAATTAACTTCCTTAACTATATTATCAATATTTATAATAATATTAATTTAATCTGCTTGTTATAACTTCTAATTACACGTGTGAGTTTACAGTAATTAAGTACAAATAGATTCTTCCTATAATTTTCACTTTTCAAGAAATGTACAGTTATAGTCCGGTCTACAGGTCAGGACACAGCAAAGGTCCCAAATTCCACCTTATTTGGAGCAAATGCTGTGTCCATTTCCGTGCATTTTATACCATCTCAACATAGTTGCGTCTGCACTTTATTATAGTAATTTGTATTTGAACAGAATAATTCTATTCTCTGTTTTCACTATATGCTATTTAATAGAGAGCTAATTAATGCAGTTCAGGGACCTAACTGTATAATCATTTTTTCCATCAGAATATAGCAATATCACTAATTAGCACGTTGTTTCACTAATTCGCATATTACTCCACTGAGGCTGTGTATTTCACGAATGATGTCATTCTGAAAAATAATGGCTAGTGCGATCTATACATTGGACTCTCGTTACTCTCCATTTCGACAATCGACATGTCTGAATGAGGAAAAATTGGTTTGGAATTCAACGCTTGCTTGGTACTCGTCGCACTCGCGCCATTCTGCATCCGCAAAGAAAGTACTGTGGCGTAGTGTAGCTAGCCTACAAGAGCCCAAGTGCAACCTGTGCCTGTAGAACCAAAGTGCAGCCTGTGCCTATAAGAACCAAAGTTCCAACCAATACCATCTTTCCTCCTTCTGCTCCTCTACATTGCTACCCATCTCATTGGGCTCTCAAGTCCTCTCAGTACAGTTATTTGATGAAATGATTGTTTTTTACTTATGTTTAGTTTTAAGGTTTTTTATCAAAAAACAAAACCACCAGTTCAAACTAAAATGGGAAAAATCTGGGGTTTGGAACTGATTATTTCAATTTACACTGATCCCTATGGAAAATGCTTGTTTGGTACTAAACCTTAATCTGCTCCAGATGGATGAGTACGAAAAAAGGTTGGGTACCAAAGTATAACGTTTTTAAAGCTCTTTACCAAGAAGCAGTTATCTCAGATATGATGACTACGCTTCAAGGATCCAGTGTAGTTTCCAAATAAATATTTTATAAGAACTCGCCCCATATTGGTTATGTATACTCAGTTTGTTAGAGACAAACATTTTATATTTCTATAAGTGTGGGGCAACTGTTGGAATATGATGTTTGGTTAATAATGTATATTATTGGGTGATTTATTGAGTATGACATTTTATTAATGATCAATTCTTCAATTTAGAATATCAAGCTCCTGGTTGTTAGGACATAATTTTTTTTAGTTGGTTAGTGATGTCTGACTGTCTGTGACCCTATGGACTGCAGGACACCAGGCACATTTGTCAGCCACTGCCCCTCTGAGCCCCATCAAGCTCATATTCATTGTTTCAATGTCTATCTCCACCTCTACCATACCCTTCTTTGTGTGCCTTCAATCTTTCCCAGGATCAGAGTCTACTCTAGGGTATCCTGTCTCTTCTCATTATATGGCCAAAGTTTTTGAGCTTCAGCCTCATGATCAAACCTTCCAGTGAACAGTTTGTCTTGATTTCCTGAAGTACTAATTTATTAGTTCTTCTTGCAGTCCAATGGACTCTCAACAGTTTTCTCCAACACCACAATCCAAAGGCATCAATTATCTGGCACTCAGTCTTCTTTATAGTCCAGCTCTCACATCCATATGTTTCCACTGGGAATACCATAGTTCTAACTATGCGGACCTTTGTGGATAGTGTTATATCTTTACTTTTTACTAACCTGTCCAGACTTGCCATAGCTTTCCTCCCCAGAAGCAAACTGCTTTTATTTTCATGGCTGCCGTCACCATCTGCAGAGATCTTGGAGCATAATAGCGTTCCTTTTAAGTCTCCTTTGCCTACAGTAGCAGCACTGACTACCTGGTTCCTGAGACAGGTCTGATTTGTGTTTTGGCAACTAATCACATCTCCTTGGCTCGGATGGTCAGTCGATCAATTGAATCTTTATATTCTTTGTAAAGAAGATTCAAGGGAATAAGACAGGACAGTAAAACATCCCCCTATTTCATTTTAAACAAGACTATGTAAGGGAATAAATCTAAATGAGTGGTGACTAGTTTGAGATATTCAGTGTATTAATCAATTTAAAGAAATATTGTCCAATAAAGAAGATATATATATTGGAAACGTGATCTAAGAGCATAATTAAAGAAACAAAAAGTCATAACACTGGTTAGAAAAAAGAAACACATTTTAATGCTTCTGCTGGTCCATGAAGGCATCCATGATACTATAGTGAGATTGGCGTGTCTCTGTAGTATTAAAGGTTTCCCTGTGTGTGTAACTTTTTCTAATCTAATACATACAGCTTATATCAGTCACACACATTACAATGATTCAAGCCAACCACAGAACCGCACTGCATGAGCTGCTTCTTTGTGGTGGGTACAAGACTACACATACCATGATGCTTTGCTGCAGAGACTGAATCCCCAGGCATTGCTACAATGTTGTAGGTGCCTCTGATTGGCCACATTAAATTATACATTTTATGCTGATTTAGCTTTGATTTTCAGTAGCGTTCCTTCTCAAAATCAACTGCCAGACAAAGGGAGAATTTTGCAAACTTTAGGGTAAATTTTCATACACCACTGATTCTCCTTTATCAGATGCTTCATAATCCATGAAACGTCTATATGCCTTTAAGGCTTGCATTTAGTGATGCAAACTGCTTCTAATAAGCATGTTAGGTAGAAGTAATGGGTGTCAAATTCAACTAGATCCAGTTATCTGACAAGTCCCCCTCATCTCTCTCTCCCATACTCCCCCTTACCCCCTACAGATAGATAAAAAAACACACCACTCATGATATAGCTCTTCGGAAGTGTTGAAACCAGACATAATGGGATCCTGTTTAGGCAAACATAGTCTCCAAAAATGATATTTAATGCTCATGGCTTACCCAACTGTTCTTTGCATCCCTTAAACATCTGTGGTCCTTTAAACATACACTTTTACATATTTTTTTTTTTACAAATATGTTTGAAGAAAATTAAGAATTAGGACCAATTACTACTCGAAGACAGAAGACGGACGCAGCTCGGCCATCCAGGAAATATAAAATCCTCATGTATAAGGCAATCAGGGGCATAGTACTGAGGAGTAACTGTTAGCTAAGCCTGCAATTTATATGGTAAAATATGAATTTATTCACATCAGATCACTAATAACATTCACAATTATATCCATCAGTATGTATAACACACATCTTCAAATACTTATTGCAGGCTTGGAAAATCTTAAAAGCAATTATAAAGCCTCCAGGTGCAGATATTAAGTGCTGCATATTTAGAAGCATTTACTCTAAGAAATCACTTTAAAAAAGAGCTGCAAAAATCAACTTATGTGTTTAGTTGTTTAATTCAGACTGATATGAATAATACCAGAGAATTACTGATAAGTATTGACCAGCATTTTAATGGAATTCAACGCCACTGCGTCCTCTTCTTCATGTTCCTTCAATCCTTCCCAGCGTCAGAGTCTTCACTAATGACTCCTGTCTTCTCACGATATGGCCAAAATATATGAGCTTTAGCCTCATGATCAAACCTTCCAGTGAACAGTTTGTCTTTATTTCCCGTACTCCTGATTTATTCGATTGTTTGCCGTCCAAGGGACTCTCAGCTGTTTTCTCCATCACCACAATTCAAAGGAGTAAATTCTCCGGCGCTGAGACATCTTTATGGTCAAGCTCTCACATCTATATGTTACGACACTGAAGTAGAGCATTAATGCTGTTGGAGGAACTGCTTTTTTATGGGCAAAATGTTTTTAGGAAGAAACATGATACAACCTTTCTAACTATTGGATTCAACAAGGTCAGTCATTAGAGAGGGATCTTGGATGCATTCAATTTTATTGGAAGCCTCCAACAATGTTGTGGCACTTAACAAAATGGCTAAGTGGAAGTGCAACTCCCTCTCAGGCTCTGGTAGTCTAATATAGAAGCCCTCCAGACACAGTTTAATAACATGAAATGTATATAGAGATTTCCTGGTATTATGAACCATCTGATAGAGGTGAATCAGTAGTGTATGGAAACATTTTTGCATGAAAAAAAAATAAACATTAATAAACTCGCCCTAAAGTTTGCAAAATTCTTCCGTTGTCTGGCTGTTGATTTTGAGAAGGAACGCTACTGAAAATCCAAGCTAAATTAGCATCAAATGTATATTTTATTGTGGCCAATCAGAGGCAGCAACAACACTGTAGCAATGTCTGGAGATTCCGTATGTGTTAGATTAAAGAAAGTTACACACAGGGAACCTGCCAGATACCTTTATCCATATATAAAAATATCTTTGAAATACTTTTATGCTCACAATGGCTAATGTGGTTAGTTTCTTACACAGTTCCGAAACGTGTCACTTTTCCCAAACTATTGGTGGTCCTTTAAAACTTCCTGGTACATATTAAACGTTGGCCTTTAAAAAATAATTATGTACAGCAACTGTTAGAGAAATTTTTAGGAAAATAAATCAAATATACTGACTTTATTAAAGGGACGTGGAGAGTTTCCTGTTTTTAATATTAAAATAAACTTTCTGGGTGTTTATTTGCATATTTAAATAAAATGTTATGAACACATGCTTAAAATCTATGTTTTTACTTAATGAAACCTTGAAACAGTCCCTGCAAAGGTCTGTATTAGCCAATCACAAACTGTCAGTAGCAATTCAGCAAAATGACACTGAGAAGCAACCTGTGATTGGCTAATACATCTATTACTATAGACACACTGTATGCATGAGCTGCTGGGGGCCATCCTTTGTTTTGACTATTTGAAAGGTTTCAGTTATTAAAACGGAGCTTTTAAAAGCATATCTAAGTTTCCTGGATTATGAAGCATCTGATAGAGGAGAATCAGTAGTGTAAGAAAAAATTTAAATACCGAAACAAACATTAACAAACTCACCCTGATGTTTGCTAAATGTCTTCAGTTTGTAAGCAGATGATTTTCAAAGTTAACGCCCATTGAAATCCCAGCTAAAATTTGCAAATAATTAATAATTCATTTTGGCCAATCACAGTCCGCTATAAATTGTATCAACCTCTAAAGCCAGTTGGTGCACAAAAGAATCATGGATTGGGTAGTCCCGTGGAATAGGAAGCAGGAAGAGCCCAGTCACTGTAAGGTCTCTGCTCTTCTTGTTTCTATTGGTAGGTACACTGTGCTCATGTAGGTACCTCTGGGGGGTGTGGAAAACAAGTTTTATTTTTAAATAAAATAAATCTGTATGTGTATAGAATGACTCTGTGTAATGTGCATGTCTGATATAAGCCGTATGTGTTTAATTAGAGAAAGTTACCCACAGGAAAATGTAGATATACCGTTAAGCACTTGTTAAAAAAAAAATGTTTACATATACAAATAAACACTCAGAACTCTCGATGTCTCTTTAAATAAAATATTCCATTTGCTTTTCGGATGAGGTCTCCCCGGGTTTACTAAATAGAGATGTTTTGGTTAATCTCAGCAGTCACATAACAGGATACATTATACCCCAGAGCAGAGACATTAATGGCCTCCAGGGCTGCACTTTCCATCCATTAGGTACTCTAATAATGGGGAATTTACTATAATGCCATCATTTCTATTTATTCTATTTACTCCCACTTCCCTATTAGTAGACATTTACATTGGTACTGGCATAAAGAACAAGTGATGCCGGTGTCATTACAGGGATAAAGCGGCAAAGTGACAAAATAAATGATTGCACCATAACTAGCAACTGAATTATTTTACAAAACGGACACAGCAGAGGTTCCAGTTATTGCATAAATAATAAGTACATATAGAAATAAAATAATTACAGCTGTTTTTGTTTTTATAAAAAAAAGATGAGCAGAAATGTAAGGTAATTGAAAGTTGGGCCATTTACCTCACTAAGTGCTTTTCATGATGTGACTGAGCACAAGATTAAATCTTAAAATTATTTTTTTTATTTAATTGCACTAATAACAGCTAAAAAGTCTAAAGTTTTAAGTCTGTTTACAAACACAGTGTATCCTGCCTACTGACTTTTGCATGATTAATAACAGACAGCCGAACTATGCAGTGAGGACAGTGATAGATGGCAGGTTCTTCCTACACTCAAGAATGCACTGGACAGTTGACCCATTACTGACCACCTTAGTTGATTCCAACAAGGATAGATGTGGTAGGGGTTTACCTTTTTTTTGTTCACTACACGAAGCTGTAGCTGCGTGTCTGGCAGTGGGCACTCAGTGACTCATGTAAACAGAGATTTGATTAATTAATTTCTCAATGAAAAATGTAGGAGTTTAAAAAATTCAAAAAGTCTTTCAACATGCTTTTAGGAGATCTTTACTGTGATGTGGTCCAAATTGTGCTGAACTAAGTGACCATTTAAGCATAATGACTTTATCTCATATGATTAATTATCTCTTACAGTGGGAGTGATAAACCACAAAAACATGTCTTGTTGGTATAGATAAGAATAAAGATAATTTAAGAATTATAAATCTATGTGACTTATTATTTATCGGGAAAGATTAAATAACCAACTTTCAAGCTCAATTGTCTATCATTTACACTCAAATTGTTGATGACAATCAACTGTAATCCTGTTTTTTTTCCCTATGATAACTGGAGCTTTTGCTTTTAATACAATGAAAATTATATTTGGGCATTGTAAAGAATAGCTGTAGTTTTGGAAAAAAACATCACATATTTGTGAAGTATGTAACAAACTCACACTATTAGCAGCCATGTAAGCCATGGGCATAAAGATATTTTATAGATGGTCTTAATTTGTTTCGATACAAATATTGAGTTGTATAAGGATGTAAACTACAAGTCTGCAATGTCTTGTTCTTGAGGGGAACAATCTGATGCCAAAAACTTACTTTAGTTCTCCCTCCTCTGTCGGTCCGTTATCGGCATGTGATATGTGACAGATTTCTGACATTAGATTTCCGACTTTTAAATTACAGTAAAACACAAAATGTATTTAGATTTGTAGTTTATCGTACTGCAGAAAGTAGGACCTCACTGTTACTTCAAGAACAGACCAGGGTAACAAATTCTAGTTGGATAGATCTTGGAGAATATGGTATAACCAACTCGCCAATAAAACTCAAACTAAATATACTTCACCAGATAAGGAAATATATATAAAAGTAAAGAAAACACAACAGAATAACAACCTTAAAGGGGTATGTAAGTGAGCTGGATTATAAATGCATCTGATAGAGAATTAGTAGTGTATGAAAACATTTTTTTACATGAAAAAATACAAAAAATAAGCATTTAAACACTTACCTTGAAGTTAGCAAAATACCTTTTCATTTCTGTCAGTTGAAACTTAGGGTTAACGCCATCCAAACCCAGGCTAAATGGTGTACAAATTGAAAAACATTTTGGCCAAAGAAGAGGAAGTAAAGACTGAAACATTTGTATCACAATCTGGCAGTTGCTGTCTGTTTTTTTTTTTTCTCTCTGCCTGTCTCCCCCCCCCCCCCCACAAACCATAATTCCCTTTAGAGGTCACATACTGTACCCTGCAGGGTACACTTTATATAAGCTTCCTAGGGGTGTGCACATCTAGCATATAAATATGTAAGTACATTCAATATAATACATATTTTTCTATTAATCAGTAGAAACATTTGAAACCCAGCTCACTTACATATCCCTTTAATGAACATAAGCATTTGCTCTCAAACTGCCCCATTCCCACCAAACTTCAGCCCACCCTACTATATCTGCAGTAATAAATATGGCGGTTATCTTTGTATGACCATGGCACATTCTATACTATGTGCTGAAGGGTCACAGACTTTCTGTTGGAAGGAAACTGATATAGAGAGACATTTACACCAAAACCGCAGTACGGAAATATAGTGTCTGTTATACAGCAGAATCTCTTTTACCCTACAGTCTAACTCTTGAATGGTGGGTGCAACTGGACTAATCCAACGCGCCAAAATACATTGCTGAGCAGTGCACAAAATGAGTCTAACACTTTGGGTTAGTTATATTCTGGTTGTGTCATGTTCCTCCTCTGTTGTCCCTAATGCCACCTGGAGACACCCCAAATCATAATCAGATGTGAGCTTTAAATGACTATATCTGTGATAGTAAAAGGGCCATTGTAATGCTCTCTCAAGAGGAGCTAGTTATTTGTAATTATGCATTGATCATAAAAATCATTCCTGTTTAATAAAATGCAATGTTCAATATTACATTTTCAAAATAACAGTATCTAGCTCCAGCTAAGTGTTTGTCTCCTACCTGATAAGGTCATTATGGTGATGGGGGGGTTTTGACTGAGAGACCGTTCTAAAGGGCTTTAAGAACAAATAGATATGATAAAAGGCTGCAGAACCGCAAAAGCTCATTTGGCAAAGGAACCTCTAACACTACAATTGGATAATTTTACAATTATCATTTACTTATAAAGTGCTAACATATTCTGTGGCGCTAATTGCATGGGATACAGTGAGTACATAAGACAAATGTGACAAAAGTTACATACGGGTACAGAAGATGTAAAGGGCCATAAGAGCTTACAGTCTAAGGGATGTAAGGGTATTAGACACAGAAGGAAAGAGGATCCATGTACATGAGGCGGTCGCGATCTTGTTTAAATCCCTGATGTTAGGGAACCAATTGGTGGCTTCTTTGAATAGATGGGTTTAAGAGAGTGTGGAAGAGTGGGGGGGTGGGGGATTCTGACAGAGCGGGGATAGAGACTTCTACAGGGTGGAGCTGCACGAGAGACGTCTTGGCGATGGTAGTTTAAGGAAGTGACAAAATGTATATGGTTGGAAGAGAGAAGGGGGAGCATCTGGAGGTTCGTTCTTATCATATCTGTTAGGGTGTTGTTTGTTGAGGGCTTTGTAGTTGTGTCAGGATTTTGAACTTTATCCTACTTGGTATGGGAAGCCAGTGAAGGGATTGGCAAATTGGGGCAGCAGATGAGAAACGGCTGTTGGATATACAGTCAGGTCCATAAATATTGGGACATGGACACAATTCTAACCTTTTTGGCTCTATACACCACCACAATGGATTTGAAATTAAACTAACAAGATGTGCTTTAACTGCAGACTTTCAGCTTTAATTTGAGGGTATTTACATCCAAATCGGGTGAACGGACCTTTTATCTGCTCCTTGTAAATGGGATAATGAGGGAATAACACACACCTGGCCATGGAACAGCTGAGCAGCCAATTGTCCCATTACTTTTGGTCCCTTAAAAAGTGGGAGGCACATATACAAACTGTTGTAATTCCTACACTGTTCACCTGATTTGGATGTAAATACCCTCAAATTAAAGCTCAAAGTCTGCAGTTAAAGCACATCTTGTTCGTTTAATTTTAAATCCATTGTGGTGGTGTATAGAGCCAAAAAGATTAGAATTGTGTCGATTTCCCAATATTTATGGACCTGACTGTATATGTTTTTAATTGTAACACATACATAGAAGTTAGTGGGTGTCTGACGTATGACTTAAAATAATTTATTATATATATTATACCATGGAAACCATTTTATTACAATCACTATAGCAACATAAAATGATAAAATTAATATATCGTAAATTAAACAGTTTGTAGTTCAAGGAAAGCGAAAATAAGTGTTGGCAATGAGCTCATTTCTAGCGAGCAGCTCCGCAGAAACTCTCCCTTTAATAACTCAAACAGCT
Source organism: Discoglossus pictus (assembly GCA_027410445.1). Lineage (NCBI taxonomy): Eukaryota > Metazoa > Chordata > Amphibia > Anura > Alytidae > Discoglossus > Discoglossus pictus. The sequence continues at coordinate 41,234,523 of CM050176.1, read as the reverse complement.
ATTTATGGCAAGTTAATGTCACAAGTCCTCCGAGAATAAAAGCACAGCCTTTCCTGCTGGTTTGGATACATCGTTCAGCTCTGGAGGTAATGTATCTAACGCCAGATACAGAGGAACAGCAACCACTGCCAAATAATTTTGTATGATACACATATAAGGAGACCCCACCGGGCATCTTCATTTGTCTCTATGTATTGTTGTTATATGTTAAAATACTGTTCATACAAACATAAATTTGTTAGTGAATATGAACCAAAAAGGCCCATCTGATCTGCCAGTGCTTTCTACCTAGGTTTAAATTCCTAAACTGTGTTTGACCTTAAAGGTATACACAAGTGAGCTGGGTTATGAATGCATCTGATAGAGGGGAATTAGTAGTGTATGATTGCATTTATTTGCATGCACTATGTTTTTTTAGCTTTGCATTAAAAAAAAACGAACAAACAAACACTGTTGCAGGTGATGTTTACACCCCCAGGATTGAGCTATGCCCCTGAGAGGGTTAATTTTCATAAACGTGTACCCTGTCCATGTGAGCATGCCCAGCTTTGCAGCCAATCAACATTGTTGTTCGCAGCCAACTAATTGAGTCTGCTACCCTGGGTCCTTAAAGGACCATAAACCGTCATTCAAATAAAAATGCTTGAGCGGTTACAAGGTTGTTCTTTAGACATACACCCTCTTCTTGATAAATGTTGACAAATTATAATTGAACTGAAACCAAACATTTCAGCTTCTTCCTATTCTAATTAGTCTTTTAGGTAGATTGAGCATTTATGCTTGATTTATGGCCCTGCAATGACCTGCAACATTTTCTGTTCATGTGTCTCTGTGTGAGTGAGTCCATGCAATTCACTGGGACTGGGAGAAGTGATTGGGCAATTCACTGGGCCTGGGAGAGATCACAGGGGCAATACATTGGGCTTGGGGGGAGTTGATGGGGAAAATCACTGGGGCTGGGGGGAGTATCACCTGGGATGTAGATAAAACAATCAGTGAATGATGGGACACAGACCTTGTTCTCGGTATTACAGAAATCTAAAGGAAAGCCTCAACTCAATTCACAGATCAAAAAGATACAATGTATTAGTTATGCTAATTTTCTCTGGGATTTTCAGGGGGTGTCAACATTGTTAGAAAACAGTTTGCAAATGCAAGAAATTCAGTAAGCTTTAGGGTACCTGTTTACATTTTTATTTGGGTATTTTTTCATGCAATTCTTTTTTCATACACTACTAATTCTCCTCTATCAGATGCATTCATAATCCAGCTCACTTGCATATGTTTAGCTTTAATACTTACACTGGTAGGCTATTCCAAATATCTCCAAACTTTTCTGTAAAGTGTTACTTTATTATTATCCTTTATTTATAACATGCAAACATAGTCTGTATCGCTTTACAGGGATTAAGTACAAGTCAATAACAGTTTGAATACAATGCAAAAGGATAGAGGGCCCTGTTATTGAGCTTTCAATCAAACGTACAATGTGCCTTCCCTAAAGCACCTAAAAAGATTGAAAACCTGTAAACTTACATTCTAAGGGTTTGGGTGAGGAACAGGAGGTTGATATATTAAGACTAAAGATGAAAAGCTTCTTTAAGCAGATGCGTTTTTAGTGAGGTTTTGAAGGCTTTGAGGCAGGAAGATAGTCTAGTGGAGCGAGGCAAGGAGATCCAAAGAATAGGGGCAACAGGATAAAAGTCTAGAAGGCGAGGAGAGGAGGCAATAAGAGAGGATGAAAGAAGATGGCTCATTAGAGTGAAAAGGGCGTTTGGGGGAGTATTTTGAGACAAGATCAGAGTTATAATAGGATGCATTATTGGGGAGTGCTTTATACGTTAAGGTCATCATTTTTATTCTGGAGGCTATTGGAAGCCAGTGGAGTGACTGACAGAGAGAGTTACTTTTGTACACTGCCCTTAAATCTTCCAACTAAGCCAGTTTTTCTCAAAAGTTGACTCTGGGACCGGTGCCAGTCCAAGATAACTTGTCTGCTGATCCTCAGACAGACAGGAAATAAAGGATGGAGTGATAGAGGGACATGAATGGGGTGGGAAAGTTAGGAAAGAAGCAGAGGATGACCCCTTAAACATGTCACTGAAACAATACTAGATAGATTATTGAAGAACTGGACTATAAATTCAGTTCAGAGACGTTTTATATAGTAGAAAGCCGGGCCCTGGTTTTATAAAAGTTGAGACCAATCACCATTTTAGTTGACTGTCTTTGAACTGTCCCTAAAGTATTAATACTTTTTTGGAGATACGGTCTCCTGAACTGGGCACAGATATCAAATTACCATTAAGTATATTAATAGTAGTATGTCCCCATCATAATGTGCTGTCAAGAAAATTAGGAAACACTGCATATTTTTAGTGTGTATAGAAGAGTGCATATAAACATATGGATGGTGCAACAACTGTATAATACAGCAGCCACAGCTGAAATATTTGTTTAAGTTAACATATTTTTTTTTTTTTTTTTAAGTAATGTTATACTTTAAAATATTTATTTAAAATGTTTACTATAAGATGGGAAGCTAATGTGGCCTTCTAACTCATTCCAAGCAGCTTGGATATGGATCATAATGTGTGCAAATTTCTATTTAGGTGCAACAATGACCACTTTTTTATATTGTAATAGGATACATGATCAGTATGAGAGTATATTTCAAGGAAGAGGGAGAATGAAGCTCAATGACCAGTTAGCACTACACATTGGGTCATATATAACAACTGATGAATATGATTACCCGTATTTGGAACATAAATAGGAAGAATGAGGGGAAGGAAAGAAGTTAATAGAAATTTAGGGGCCATCATGGTGGTTTTATTTGATCTCAGCTTTTTGTGGTCCCAGACAAAGTGGGAGATTGCCGTTTGAGAATTTGTATGTCTTTTGTGTTGAACGCTGCCGGTATTGTGCGAAAAGGGTATAAAAGCTTGGGAAGTGTGTTAATTTTTATAGCTCGGATCGTTCCCAGCCATGAAATTTTGTATGATGACCAAGTGTTGATATCTTTATGTAATTTTTTTAAATAATCATGGAGTAATTTGCATTGTATGACAAATTAGATTGCCTAGGTATTTGATATATTGTTGAATCCATTTAAAAGAAATGGATCTTGTTAATGATCTCAAGGCAGAGACCATAGTCACCAAGAAAACAATTGGTAACACACTACGCCGTGAAGGACTGAAATCCTGCAGCTCCTGCAAGGCCCCCTTCTCAAGAAAGTGCATGTACAGGTTGGTCTGAAGTTTTCCAATGAACATCTGAATGATTCAGAGGAAAACTGGGTGAAAGTGTCAGATGAGACCAAAATTAAGCTCTTAGGCATCAACCCAACTCGCCGTGTTTGGAGGAGGAGGAATGCTGCCTATAACCCCAAGAACACCATCCCCACCGTCAAACATGGAGGTGGAAACATGCTTTGGGGGTGTTTTTCTGCTAAGGGGACAGGACAACTGCACCGCATCAATGGGACGATGGACGGGACCATGTACCGTCAAATCTTGGGTGGGAACCTCCTTCCCTCAGCCAGGGCATTGAAAATGGGTCGTGGATGGGTATTCCAGCATGGCAATGACCCAAAACACACAGCCAAGGCAACAAAGGAGTGGCTCAAGAAGAAGCACATTACGGTCCTGGAGTGGCCTAGCCAGTCTCCAGACCGTAATCTTATAGAAAATCTGTGGAGGGAGCTGAAGGTTCGAGTTACCAAACATCAGCCTCAAAACCTTAATGACTTGGAGAGGATCCGCAAAGAGGGTGGGACAAAATCCCTCCTGAGATGTGTGCAAACCTGGTGGCCAACTACAAGAAACGTCTGACCTCTTTGATTGCCAACAAGGGTGTTGGCACCAAGTACTAAGACAAAGGGATCAAATACTTATTTCCCTCATTGACCTGAAAATCAATTTATAACTTTTTTGACATGCGTTTTTCTAGTTGTTTTTTTTTTTGTTATTCTGTCTCTCACTGTTAAAATACACCTACCATTAAAATTATAGACTGATCATTTGTTTGTCAGTGGACAAACATTCAAAATCAGCACTGTACCATTGTTATCTCTATGGGTTGATATATGCTGAAAGTTGAGTCTCTTATGTATTAGTATTGAGACCCCTCTTTTTTCGGGGGTAGTGGAATGATATATCTGGGTGAAGTGTTTTCCCCAATATTTCAGAATAACTTTTTTTTTTTTTAATGTTTTTTTTTTTATTAGGACAATATCTATTCCTAACCATTTATATTCTCTCAGGGCAATCCACCGCTTTATTGGCTCATTTAAACCTTGGGCGTTGTGTGACACTATTTTGAAGTCCATTACTCACAAACTTCTGTGGTGAAAGATCTTCGTTTAGGGTTTCTGGTAGACGGTCAGTCTCCAGAAGGAGGTTACCTATATGGTGTGAGGGAGAAGCAGGCCACACCAGGAGGGAAGGGGTGTAGAGAGAAGGGGAAGGAAAAAAAGATATAGAAGAAAAGCAGCTAAGAGATGACAAAAGAAGAAATAAAAAATATTAAGGCTAGATTACAATGGCAAATATAACACTCTTACATCTATGTTGCAGCTTTTTTATGTATAGGTAGCTCTTTACTAGAACAATATTAGGACAAAATTGTGTCTAATAAACAACAATGTAAATGTCGTCTGGTATCCCTTTAAGTGGATACGATGGCGACTCGTTTGGTAGATAAATATATAACAAGACCCCTTTGGGGTGCACCAAAACGGTAATCTTAACTGGCAAGTGACATTTCAAATGTTTGGAGACTGAAAACTATTAAGTCCCTGGAAATTATATATAATAAAACAATGTAGTAAAAAATAGTAATATAGTACCTCCTATGTATGGAGGTGATGCCGTCCATGACTAAGTGTAACTGTTCAGGTGGCCCAATGTAGCAGGGCAAAGTTCCAACAAATGGTACGAGGAACTATTGGGAGGTTCAAGGTATCTCCAATTTTGTGAGAGTTGGTGAGTTTTTGGACTTCTTGTGGTCTGGAGGCTAGACGTGGGTAGTGTTTAATGTTTAACTTTGAATGGGAATCCCCAGGTGTATCTCCATCCTTGCGTATATATTTGATTGACAACCTTAAATTTCTGGGATGCCTGGTCTTGCCGCTTTTATGAAGAGGTCTTTGGTTGTGTAGTAATGACATTTTGCCCTTGAACTTTCTGAGGGGGAAGGGCGGCTTCTCAAAGCTCTATGTATCCTGTGTTATTTGAAAGTTTCATCTTCCATATTGGGTAAGAGTACTTTGCAATGATCATGCAAATATTAGGAAAGGTCTCTTACTGTTTCTGGAAGATTGAGGATTCTAATGTTTTGTCTTCTGGACCTGTTCTCCAAGTCCTCTTTGGTATATTTTTTGGTGCATTTGCTCTTCCCTTAGCGTATGCATCTCTTCTTCTAATTGAGAGTGTGCCTTTAGAAGATTGTTGTAGTTTTCCTCCAGTTCTATTACCCTGGTGTCCACTGCTTTGATTTTGCATTTAAGGTCAGCTGCAACTTTATAGACCTCCTCCTTAATTTCTGACCTGAAGGAAGCAATCAGGTCTTTCCATTCCTAAATTATATTTTAATAACTTGCTGCAGGAGGTTCTGTAACAGACTCCTCCCCGTAGACTGGCACTAAAGCCACACTGAGCAGTGCAGCTAAGTGATTGGCTGCATCACACACACCTTTTATTTAGATGGTGGGTGTAACCTGGGGGAAGGCTTACACATGTAAATAAACAAAGGCAAAAAAACACTTATATCAATAAATAAAACTGAAAGAAAAAAATAAAGTTTTTAGATTGTAAACAGAATGCTCTATCACCTGCAGCAGAGCACAATAAGGGAGGTTTCTGGCCCTTTAAGCGGAGAGATCAGGAGAAGTAAAGTGAAAGGATCAGGAGAAGCAGTGTTAAAGGGTGTTAGGGTTGGAAAGTGAAAGGTAGTGGATATTCAGGAACATGTTTAGGCTTGAAAACTGTCTAACGTGAAGTGTGAGTTTATGCCAGCTAATGGGTGCAAGGAGGGAGAATGAACAGAAGCACCCCCAACCTGTGTCCTAGAGTGGGGGGCATGCAATTATGCTTCTGAGCAAGGTGTGTCCTTGAACGCAAATTACATTTCCATTATGGGTATTGACAGAACGGACACTAAACATTTTCACATTTCCATTGTTGTATCTGAAACTTCCTCTGCATTCAAGATCTCCTTCCACCTGGAAGCAGATCAGTAGAAAAATGGTAGCTTCCTCGTAGACGATACAGATCATCATGGGCGATGAGGAGACTCAACAGTTAATTAATTATCCCAAAATATTTAGTCACAGTTAGATTATTGATGACCCTTTTCTGTAGTTAAGATATACTGTATTGATAAGAACACAACTAAATGACAGTTTAGTGTAGATATGTAGTATTGTTCTTTTCAAAATGTTCTGGGTCTCAGTGGAGGTCCACGTGAGCATTGGAAGGTAACCACCTAGGGCCCAGTTTAAAAATGTTGAGAGGTAACTTTTACACCAAAGTATATGCATAGTACCCCTTCTGGATCAATACCATGTCATGGTGAAGGGGCTTGTGTGCCTCAATGAAACTGTGAGCTATATCATGTAGGGTCACCCAAGATGGGCAGGTCATAGCAGAGAGGCCAGACAAATCTTGGTCCGCTGGAGATGCAACTTGCAAGCTATTCTAGTGTCTTTGCTAATACAACTGTATGGATAAGCATGGCCAGAGACATAACAATATGGCAAGATGTGCCGGGCACCTGTCGTGCTGTGGTCCATAGTGCTGTACATGACTGAATAACTGAACATATGTACAGTTAGTCCTGTGATTGTGGTGAATCTGTATCGCTTAGCCTATGATAATATCAACTAGCGGTCAAAAAAGTTAGAGGGGCACCAGCCTTCAACTTTTTGGGGCTACTGCAGTATGTAGCAGTGAAGAGGAAATGACAAGACAGACAGAAGGTTTGGGGCCCTCTTAACCTGTCTCGGCATCCATGGTAAACATATCCCTACAAAGCAACCTAGCAGGTAGAGGTGGTATTAAAGGCAGAGCATTGCATCTACATGTATAGTATATTTACTATATCCATGATAGTTTTTATTTTTTAACTTTTAAAAAGTGCTTCTCATTATGAAATTCTAGTTCTTCAAAAGGCCATATTGTAAATGCCTTATGTATTAAATATTGTTTAGTTCTAAAACCCTTGGGTACCTTACATAGCTCAGCATCTGCAGCCCCTGTACGTGCTTATCCCTGAGAAGTGCCAATAACCTTCCTACGTATGTAGCCAGATGCAGATTATGGCTTGTGGACCCCCAGAAAAATCACATGGTCTATTTAAACATTCATTTTTGTGCAGCTGCAATGTGCTCATATATAATAGCAGAGGGTGTTGAGAACGGGCCGGCCTCCAGCCAGGCTCACATTTGTCTTTCTCTCCCAGTGTACATTAAAACTGATTGATAAAAGGAACTAATTCTGCTTAATGTTTCTGTGCTATTCAGCCTCGAGGCCGGTTGCTGCTGGCTGGGTTGTTACTACAATGAGTTCATGACAAATTGTCTTGCACTTTGATGCACCCCTCTGCATGACCTCTTGTTTACCGATAGAATTCAGTACATACTCATTACTGCTCATGATTCCCGCTTCCCGATTTAACACTCAATACATTCCACGTACACAAAGCCAACAGTCACGTGGATGTGTAACCCCGGGCTGCGGAGTGGCGCACGGAGATGTGTTGCATTGCAGGGTGCTGGCAGCACATTTAGAGTTTTATCATTTGCCGTTGCTCTGGGGGGATATATTAACAAAACGGCTGCTGATATTTCTTGGCTGTCAGTGCTAGAATCACACAAACCCTGATGTCACCATTAGAATTCAGCTGGCAGCGCTACGCCTACATAAAGACACGTAATTTGCTCAGACATTGGGCCCACGGCAGCACATCACAGAAGAGACAGCCTGGGCTCAGGGCGAGAGCGGCCGCTCCAAGGCACCTCATCTGTATGAACCCACATTCACATTCAGAGGCTCACACTCGGTATATATCGTGAAGTGCCTCTCCACCCAACATCCCTGGCGTTTAGTGATCCCTCACGGGCATTGTGCATCTTCTGTTGTGCGGTAATAGGCAATAAATGAGCCGCACAAATATACCACTACAATAATCTCCAGAGTTAGAATATAAAATGTTAAAGCTCCTGTATCTTATTATTCAATGTCTGGTTATTTTGCTGGCACTTTAAACTCATGACAACTGCCACAGTTGTCTTATACCAGCCCATCACAGTTTATGGTCTTGGTTTTATCTGCTGAACTCAAAATAAAATATTTAGAGAAATAGAAAAGTGACATCTGGATTACAATTTCTGCTTTGTGAGCAATTACTTCTCCTTTGACCTATATCCCCCTATGACTGAAAGAGAGGGTATAAAGCAGATTCCAATATGTCTGTTGGTGCATCCTCATTATATACTCAAGTAGTCTCCAACTCCAGCGTAAAATGCCTCAAGATCTATCAATTCAAGAGCAGTTTCTTAAAGCAAGACACTTTTCTACCCTTTATCTGATTGTCCGGAGCAAAATTGTTGACTTCAGTGGCCATTTAGATATTGGACAAGAAGGTCTCTGAGAGATTGCAGGATACAGACGAATGATAAGTAAGCGCTTTGGAAAAAGGATCTTGGCTATTCACAATAGGATATTGTCACAATATGGGACAAGCACGACCATCATGCTATGGAAATCCCACCTATTAGGTCCAGGTATCCGGTGGGTATGACTATCCTCAGTGACCGCAGGCAGAGTACAGAGATTCTCTTTTAAAAATATCACAAATACCTTATAAATTACACTTTTAATCACTGACCAGAACTGACTTTATTGGGAATGGGTAAGCAGTTTTATAGGGGACTGAACAAAGGGCAGTCAGGCATTAAACAGGCAGCAAACACCACGTCCACATACACAACTTAAACCCTCTCAACTTTGGATCTCCCATTATCCACTAATTAACCAGGATACCAGGCTCATGATGTTGATATCAGCAGGTGGGGTCCTCAAGTCTTATCCCTTTTCTTAACCTTCCCAATACATGTAGGTTGCACACTGGCACATCTCCCAGCCATGGTGCAAGCAAGGGAAAAATCATAGGCATTGTGTAATCATGTCCATTGTCACATATGATTGTGCCATTGCTATTGGTTAATGTTATAACTGTCTTATCATTTCGTTATCCTTTATAAAAAGCAATATGGAAAATATTAGTGCTTTACAAATAGAGAGTAACCATCATATTATTTAGCATTTCGCAAAATGTTCTTGTTTATTGCAACAATCATTGGCTCCTGCATTAGAAACTGCAAAACATGACATATAAGGACAGCGCTCTTTCACGCGCATGATGGAAAGTTTATATCTACAATGCCTCATAGTTCTTCGTTTTCTGGCAGGGAATAAACAGTCTGATAATCTGCCCACTCTCAATCAAGACTCTGCCGAAGGGTAAGGAGGCAGATGTGCTTGTATATAAATATTACAGTTAGATTATTACAAACTCATTCATGGCATAAGAGCCGCCATTTAGGTAAATATGGCAGATATTAGTAATGTTTATATTAATTAAACAAGCAATGCCTTCCAAGACCTCTTTAGCTCACTGGTGGCTGCTCCTTAGAATACTCTTTTATTAAAAGATTGATTCAAGGGCCGGTGCCATACACATTGGGATGTGAACAGCGGAAGAGTAAATTGATTTCACCATTCACATGCAAATCAGGGCGTCTGAGCACATGAGAAATGATCCAGCAACAGGAAAATACCCACAGAGCCTGGATACGAGAACCGGTATAATATGAATAACTAGCAACTTGCCCGTCAAAAATTACGGCAATAAAATTTGAATTCTGGCAATGCTGCTTGCCACCCAATGTGAGCACCTTCGGCACTCATTACGATCCTCTCCCCCTGTCTACTTCCTCCTTTTCACCTCCTCTCCCTCCCTTCTGTCTCATTTCCCCCTCCTCTTCCTCCCTTGTGCCTCATTCCCCCCTCCTCTCTCTCCCTTGTGTCTCATTCCCCCCTCCTATCCCTCCCTTGTGTCTCATTCCCCCTCCCTTGTGTCTCATTTCCCCCTCCTCTCCCTCCCTTGTGTCTGCCCCCTCCTCTCCCTCCCTTGTGTCTGCCCCCTCCCTCCCCTGTCCTTCCCCCCCTCTACTCCCTCTGTGTCTCTTTCCCTCCCTCACCCTCGTGTCTCTTTCCCTCCCTCACCCTTGTGTCTCTTTCCCTCTCCCTCCCTTTTCCCCTTATCATCATCCTCCTCCTCATCCCTTCCCTCCCCTTATCATCCTCCTCCCTTTCCCCCTCTCCTATATTGGGCCGCAAGCGTGGGGACAACTCGCAGTTTGACAAATGTAATAGGTGATATAAGCCAAACTGTACACAATCAGGACGTTACAACTCACTGAGTGATTTATATGGGGACACACAATAACTAGGTATTTTGCAGTTTGGAAAAAGTGTGTAGGAGAAATGGAACAAGGGGTTCTGTAAATCTGTGTGTGTGTCTACAGTGTGTCCCACCATGTAGCCCCTCGTCTACTACTCGTAAGTACATTATTTTGCAGAATATATATTTATATATATATTAGCAAACGACTTGCCCGCAATAAAATTAGAAGGCTTGCAATGCTGTTTGCCACACAATGCAAGGCTCTCCCACGGGGCCTACCCACTACTTTCATGCCTTGCAATGAGCACCTTCGGCGATCATTGCGAGCCTCTCCCCCCTACTTTACGGGCCCCCACGATGACCGTCTTCGGCACTCATCGCAAGCCCTGCAATGAGCGCTCATTGCAGATGTCGTCCAACTCGACACTTTTGTGCCTCGCGGTGAGCACTTTCAGTCGAGCCTCTCGTTGCGACCTTCTCCCCACTCTCTGACCCCTGTGTCTGTTTCTCCCCCTCTCCCTGCCTTTTGTTCCCCCCCCCCCCCCTTATTTCCCTCCTCTGTGTCTCTATTCCCCCTCTCTACCCCTGAGACTCTTTCCTCCCTGTCCCCCCCCCCCTCTTCTTCTCCTGTGTCTTTCTCCTCTCTCTCCCTGCTCAAGGTTTGCGGGCCTCGCGATGAGCATCTAAATGTTACTGGTTTCCACCTAGTTTTGAGCCTTTTTGCAAACAAGAACAAGTTTACGGCCACCGTTTTTTTCCTCTCTTAGCCGATTTTCGATCTACTAAAAATTAAACCTCAAATTAGCTTGCAACCTCACTCTCAGTGTGAGTTTGTAAGTTAAATTTTGGCAGTCTCTCGATGGCTTCCGAGTTACGGGCTTAAAAAACATGGCTGCCGTTACATTCGTATATAGTGTTGTGTGTCTCGCGCTCATCCTGTGTTTGGCGCTCATTGCAGCAAAGTCGTGCGGGCCTCGAGATGAGCGCCTACGCCTTTGGCGCTCTTTGGGCATGCACAAGTCCGTATTATTTAACATTGCGTAATGACAACTCGCAATTTCGACAACTATTATATGTGATAAATATATTTGTGGTTTGGTCCTTCTACTGCGTCAAGGGGTAGCAGACTTATGTGGCCAGTGCTATAGACATCTGGCTTGCTCAGTGGGCCGGATGTGTCCTTGGCAAGGACGCTGATGGGGGCCAAAATCGGCAGTGAAGTGCTTAGCAAAAGCTGAAAGCGTTACCTTGGGCATAGCAAGGATGCTGCTTAATAGATATGGGCCACGTCATAATGAAGGCCACGTGATAATGAAAAAGGCGTGTCCTTGGGCATGGGCAAGGACACTAATGGGCTGAACTTAATGATATGATGCTTAGTGAAAGCTGATTTAGGACTTATTGAAAACCCTTTTTGCTCCATAGCTCTGCAGCAATGTAAATGCCCTCACTGGTGGCCAAAAAGGGGCAAACCTCAGGCTTGCTGCAGCCAAGACAAACTGTGGTGTTTTAGCGAAAGCTGATTTAGGACTTATTGAAAGCCTGTTGCGCAATAGCTCTCCAGCAATGGAAATGCTCTCACATGCAGCCAAGAAGGGCTAAAATATGCAAAAATGCCAAAATCTGCAAGCAAAGTTCTGGTGAAGCCAAAAAGACAAGACACAGACTTATAAAGTTGTACAAGGAAGAGGAGGGCCGGAAGGGCTTACATAGAAACATCTCAGCCTGAAAGTGTTTAAGAGATTTTTACATTTGAAACTTTTTGACCCTTTAAAGGGATAATTTTGTTTCATTTGAGCCACTAAACTTTATAAAGGCCAAAAAGTTTTTAGAATCCCAAAAAAATCAGTACATTTATACAGTGCCTTGCAAAAGTATTCACCCCCCTTGGCATTTTTTGTGTTTTGTTGCCTCACAACCTGGAATTAACATGGATTGTTTGAGGATTTGCATCATGTAATTTACAGAACATGCCCACAACTTTGAAGATGTTTTTTTTTTATTGTGAAGCAAACAACAAATAGGACAAAATAACAGAAAAAGTCAATGTGCATAACTATTCACCCCCTAAAGTCAATACTTTGTAGAGCCACCTTTTGTCGCAATCACAGCTCCAAGTCGCTTTGGATAAGTCTCTATGAGCTTGCCACATCTTACCACTGGGATTTTTGCCCATTCCTCCTTGCAAAACTGCTCCAGCTCCTTCAAGTTGGATGGTTTGTGCTTGTGAACAGCAACCTTTATGTCTGACCACAGATTTTCTATTGGATTGAGGTCTGGGCTGTGACTCGGCCATTCCAACACATTTACATGTTTCCCCTTAAACCCCCCAAGTGTTGCTTTAGCAGTGTGTTTGGGGTCATTGTCCTGCTGGAAGGTGAACCTCCGTCCTAGCCTCAAATCACGCACAGAGTGGTACAGGTTTTGCTCAAGAACATTCCTGTATTTAGCACCATCCATCTTTCCCTCAACTCTGACCAGTTTCCCAGTCCCAGCTGCTGAAAAACATCCCCACAGCATGATGCCGCCACCACCATGTTTCACTGTGGGGATGGTGTTCTTTGGGTGATGTGATGTGTTGGGTTTGCGCCAGACATAGTGTTTTCTGTGATGGCCGAAACGTTCAATTTTAGTCTCATCAGACCAGAGCACCTTCCTCCATACATTTTGGGAGTCTCCCACATGCCTTTTCGCCATTTTGTTTTTTGCTGAAAGTAATGGCTTTCTTCTGGCCACTCAGCCACAAAGCCCAACTCTATGGAGCGTACGGCTTATTGTCGTCCTATGTACAGATACTCCAGTCTCTGCTGTGGAACTCTGCAGCTCCTCCAGGGTTACCTTAGGTCTCTGTGCTGCCTCTCTGATTAATGCCCTCCTTGCCCGGTCCGTGAGTTTTGGTGGACGTCCGTCTCTTGGCAGGTTTGCTGTTGTGCCATGTTCTTTCCATTTGGTTATGATAGATTTGATGGAGCTCCTGGGGATCATCAAAGATTTGGATATTTTTGTTATAACCTAACCCTGACTTGTACTTCTCAACATCATTGTCCCTTACTTGTTTGGAGAGTTCCTTGGTCTTCATGGCAGTGTTTGGTTAGTGGTGCCTCTTGCTTAGGTGTTGCAGTCTCTGGAGTGTCTATGTAATGACAGATCATGTGACACTTAGATTGCACACAGGTGGACATCATTTCACTAATTATGTGACTTCTGAAGGTAATTGGTTGCACCAGAGCTTTTAATGGGCTTCATAACAAAGGGGTTGAATACTTTTGCAAGGCACTGTAACTTTTATATGCAAATATTTGTTTTACTTTTTCTTTTGTGCAGATATAAGCTTCCTCTGGAGTCAAAGTCTCCTCTCACTGCGAAGTCGAAACAGCATGGTAGATTCTGCAATATAATTTTATATAAATAAACTGATAAATTAGAGGCTATATTGCTTTTTTTTATATTTGAAAAACATGCTGACCTTTTTCTAATGTAGTTCTTCAAAATTGTATATCTTAAATATGAGTGTGTTTTCTTCTTTCAAGTGGTGTCAGAGTGCAAACACATATTCAGGTTTGTAACTGCTCTTAGAGTCTTGTGTAAATGCATAAAACCCAGTTGTGTTCGATGTCCCTTTAGCACGCGGGCGCACGGCCATTTGTTGTAGCTTTTGTTCCCGTGTGGGTGTTGTTGTTGCTGAGTGACCCCCCTCACCCCATTTCTCATATCTTCATGTAATGATAGAGTTTGTTCGGTGGCTCTGATTAGCCGCCATTGTTCATGTCTTTGTATCGCTTGCCCAGAATACATTACAGACTGGCAGCTTCATATTCACACTTATTATTTTTATATTAATGTTGCAGTATGTTTATTTCTAGAAAACAGAAATCTTAAGTGTCTTGATTTCTAGAATGCAAATAATAGATGTTGAAACTTTATATTTAGATCTGGAAACAAATGTTCCTGATCTTGTGTTGTTGCACTTGTGCATTTAACACTTTCACTGGCAGCAAAAGAAAGTATGGTGGCTCTAGTCTTATGGTTTAGGAAGTCTTATGTTTCCTATATTACTTTTTTCAGTCCTTTCCAGTCAAGAAGAGGTTAAGTGTTGTTGTTGTTAGTCATTCAGTCATGTCCGACCCTCTGTGACCCTATGAACCGTTGCTCTTATCCAAAAGGTTTTCTTGGCAAATATACTGGCGGAATTTGTCAGATGCTTCTCCAGTGTACTGCAATTTGTCTGACCTCTCTGCTATGACCTGCCCACCTTAGGTGATCCTACATGATATAGCTCACAGCTTCATTAAAGTACACAAGCCCCTTCACCATGACAAGGTAGCGTTCCAGAAGGGGGTTTGTTTTGTAAAGTTAAAACTGCAAGTTTGAATCCCATCAGCAACCCCTGCCCCCCTTTATTAAATAATACTCCCTGTGGTAAAGACACATGGCTCCTAAGTGAGGAGTTTAAATGCTTCATTAGTAGTCATTTAAACTAGATAAGGAAGTCATTTTATAACTTAATACTGCACCCTAAAATGCGGAAGTTACACTGAACAGGGCTTATTGTCTGGTGATGTAGCTCAGGGTATAAACCAGGGTTTCCCAAACCTGTCCTCAAGGACCATCGAAAGGCCAGAGTTTGTGGATACGCTCATTTAAGCAACCAGAGTGACTGATGTAAGTATAATACCTACATTTAGACAGGGAAACCCAGGCCTGTTAGTGGTCTTGAGGACAGTTTTGGGATACACTGGTTTAAACTGTAGTTGCAATACTAACAAGACTGATAATCCAGCCAGTGGGTACATTGCACAGACAGTAAATCTAATAATAATGCAGAAAATGTACTTCATTCTATGTGTACAAATGCTCGTAATCTTGGCAATAATCTTCCAGAACTTATTTCAGTAATGACTAGGGATGATTTAGTGGCTATAACAGTATCTTGATATAATAAATCACATGAATTGGACATAGTTCTACCTGTAAGCCTTTATTCAGGAGAGATAGAGTTGGCAGAAAGGAAGGAGGCTTATCTTTTTATGTCAGAGCAAATCTTAAAAGAGACTCAAGGGAGGGAGAGGGGGGTACAGAGACACAAGGGAAGGAGAAGGGTGAAAAGGAGACACTAGTGGGGAAAGGGAGTGGGGGGAAGGAGAAACAGAGGATGGAGAGGGGAAAAGGAGACACACGGAGGGAGAGGGGCAAAGGAGACACACGGAGGGAGAGGGGCAAAGGAGACACACGGAGGGAGAGGGGGAAAGGAGACACACGGAGGGAGAGGGGGAAAGGAGACACACTGAGGGAGAGGGAGAAAGGAGACACACTGAGGGAGAGGGGGAAAGGAGACACACGGAGGGAGAGGGGGAAAGGAGACACACGGAGGGAGAGGGGGAAAGGAGACACACGGAGGGAGAGGGGGGAAAGGAGACACACGGAGGGAGAGGGGGGAAAGGAGACACACGGAGGGAGAGGGGGAAAGTAGACACACGGAGGGAGAGGGGGAAAGTAGACACACGGAGGGAGAGGGGGAAAGGAGACACACGGAGGGAGAGGGGGAAAGAAGACACACGGAGGGAGAGGGGGAAAGGAGACACACGCAGGGAGAGGGGGAAAGAAGACACACGGAGGGAGAGGGGGAAAGGAGACACACGCAGGGAGAGGGGGAAAGGGAGAGGGGGAAAGGAGGTACAGGAGAGGGGTAAAGGAGGTACAGGAGAGGGGGAAAGGAGGTACAGGAGAGGGGGAAAGGAGGTACAGGAGAGGGGGAAAGGAGGTACAGGAGAGGGGGAAAGGTGGTACAGGAGAGGGGGAAAGGAGGTACAGGAGAGGGGGGAAAGGAGGTACAGGAGAGGGGGGAAAGGAGGTACAGAAGAGGGAGTGGGAGGGAACGGAGGTACAGGAGAGGGGGTAAAGGAGACACAGGGGAGGGAGAAAGGGGGAAAGGAAACATGAGGAGAGATGGAATGGGGGAAAGAAGGCACGGGGAAAGGAGGAACAGGAGAGGGAAAGGAGACACAGAGGAGGGAGAGGGGGAAAGGAGACACACGGAGGGAGAGGGGGAAAGGAGACACACGGAGGGAGAGGGGGAAAGGAGACACACGCAGGGAGAGGGGGAAAGGGAGAGGGGGAAAGGAGGTACAGGAGAGGGGGAAAGGTGGTACAGGAGAGGGGGAAAGGTGGTACAGGAGAGGGGGAAAGGTGGTACAGGAGAGGGGGAAAGGTGGTACAGGAGAGGGGGAGGAGGTACAGGAGAGGGGGGAAAGGAGGTACAGGAGAGGGGGGAAAGGAGGTACAGAAGAGGGAGTGGGAGGGAATGGAGGTACAGGAGAGGGGGTAAAGGAGACACAGGGGAGGGAGAAAGGGGGAAAGGAGACACATGGAGGGGGGGGGGGAAAGGAGACACACGGAGGGAGAGGGGGAAAGGAGACACACGGAGGGAGAGGGGGAAAGGAGACACACGGAGGGAGAGGGGGAAAGGAGACACACGGAGGGAGAGGGGGAAAGGAGACACACGGAGGGAGAGGGGGAAAGGAGACACACGGAGGGAGAGGGGGAAAGGAGACACACGGAGGGAGAGGGGGAAAGGAGACACACGGAGGGAGAGGGGGAAAGGAGACACACGGAGGGAGAGGGGGAAAGGAGACACACGGAGGGAGAGGGGGAAAGGAGACACACGGAGGGAGAGGGGGAAAGGAGACACACGGAGGGAGAGGGGGAAAGGAGACACACGGAGGGAGAGGGGGAAAGGAGACACGGGGGAGGGGGTAAAGGATTGTAAGTCTGCGAGTTTCAATCCTGTACGGTGCTTTAGGGAAAGTGTTATGGACACCGGATTCCAAGCTCAAAGACAGGGCCATCCACTCTTTGCAATGTATGAATCTTTAACTTGTCATTGCCTGTAACTTAACTTATGTATAGCGCTACAGAATATGTTGGCGCGTTACAAATAAACGATAATAATAATA
Source organism: Discoglossus pictus (assembly GCA_027410445.1). Classification (NCBI taxonomy): domain Eukaryota; kingdom Metazoa; phylum Chordata; class Amphibia; order Anura; family Alytidae; genus Discoglossus; species Discoglossus pictus. The sequence goes on along the minus strand of CM050176.1, from coordinate 41,217,097 downwards.
ATAATAATAATAAAAGGAGAGGGGGAAAGGAGATACGGTGGAGGGAGAGGGGGAAAGGAGACACGGTGGAGGGAGAGGGGGAAAGGAGACACGGTGGAGGGAGAGGGGGAAAGGAGACACGGTGGAGGGAGAGGGGGAAAGGAGACACGGGGGAGGGAGAGGGGGAAAGGAGACACGGGGGAGGGAGAGGGGGAAAGGAGACACGGGGGAGGGAGAAAGGAGACACTGGGAGGGAGAAGGGGAAAGGAGACACGGGGAGGGAGAAGGGGAAATGAGACACGGGGAGGGAGAGGGGGAAAGGAGACACGGGGGAGGGAGAGGGGGAAAGGAGACACGGGAGAGCGAGAAAGGAGACACAGGGGAGGGAGAGGGAGGGAAATGAGAGGGGGAAAGGAGGCACAGGAGAGGGAATAGCAAATTAGTTTACGGCCTCCATTATGGGCTCCAGTCACTTACAATTTCTCAATTGAATGAGTCCCTATGTCTAACCATATAAAAGCAAGTCTTAGATTTTCAAATGGCTAATTTTTCTAACATGGGAAAATACTTAAACATTTTGAGTGGCGTTCAGGAACAGTGGTAATATCTGAAACAAGCTATTTTTGTTGCTCCGTTTAACTGCATTAGTTTTTTTCAGAAAAGTAATCCAATGTCTGTCTAGTACAATAGAGAGGTAGCGGCCATTTGTAAATAAAATACTAACTTATAGAAGATAGAAACACTCAGTCAGTGGAAAATAGAGAATTATATCAAACCAAACAGTGGTACAAACAAAATAGATTATCAGATGTGCCAAGGCCCACGCAGAACAGAAAATTGCACAATTCATTAAAAAAGGTGACAACATTTTATTTAAGTATATTAGTGAAAATTGAAAAATTAGGGGAGGAATAGTTAGACTTGAGAAAGTAGATCACGTCTCTGCCCAAATCTCTGATCTGTTTCTTCAATAGACATTGAAGAGGGTGAAGTTCCATGGAGAGTTGCTGCTTTCAGTGAAGAAACTATTTATCACAGATGCTTTTTTCCAAAGATAGTGTTTTACTAGCCTTTTTCAAGTTAAAAGTGAACAAGTGGGACCAGACAATTTATATCCAAAGGTACGAGGAGCTTAGATCAGTACTTGCCGCGGAGTTAGCTAAGCTTTTTCATTAAATATTATTGTTATGAATAGGTCAATATGACCAGAAAACTACTAAAGTAGGCCGGTAAGTTTGACATCAATAGTATGCAAACTAATAGAAACACTTATGAATGAAAGAATTGTTGCATACCTAAAAATCCAATTATTCACAAGATCATGAGCCTAACCTATCTTTTTTGATTGGTGTAGACATGGGCCAGTAGATTATCTGTATCTTAATAAAACATTTGACGCTGTTCCACACATTAAACTAATTTGTAATGTTTATAGTCTTGGAGTAGACTATAACATACTTAAGTGGATGGGACACTGGCTGAAGGATAGGAGTCAGAGAGTCCTAATTAACGAGATTCCGTCAGTGGTTTAAACGTAGTACCCTATGGCTCCGTGCTGGGGTCTGTTTTATTAAATTTATATATTAATGATATATAACAAATGGGCTCCAAGGGAACATTTACCTCTTTGCAGATAACACAAAAATATGTAACAGGATTGAGATTCAAATACAGGTAAGGAATTTAAGCATGCCTGAAATAAGCATAAATCTATCCAGAAGTGTAATGAAGCAAACCATTTTTAAGATCAAATGGGCAGAGCAAATGGGCCATTTGATTAACTACAATCAAATCTATATTTCTATGAGTCCTGTGACTCTTTAAATGGTTTCTTAACTTTTATATAGTTTGAAGATATAAATATAATAGCAGACCTGTTGACTTTTGTTTCATTTAATTGCTACAGATTTATGTAAGGATTTCTCTAGGAGAGTTTGCTCCCTTAATCCTTTCTTGGGAGTCATTCAGTGGACTTTCCTTTGACAGATAACTGGTTAAGTTTTGACGGTCCTGGATCACCACAAAATCGCTCAGTGTTCTCGTTTTCATTTAAAACGAGGTCCCTCCGTTTTTCTCCTCTATTTTTCAAGACAGTCGGAAACCATTTTACTATCGCCCCAAAGGTCAGAACTGCTCTGAGAATATCCGTGTACACCCTGCCAGGAATAGCTTAACTGAGAACACTTGAAATGAGAAAGTAAAAGTAACGAGCGCGCTCCTGTGGTGCTGACCTCGAGATCATCGTGGGACGGAGCCAGCATCTCTATTTCTTAAAGGACCATTGATGTGTCATTTATAGGATGCTCAAACTAAGTATTTGACTTGATAAAGAAAAGTATTTTGTTCAAGAACGTAAAGTAAATAAAAGCACATTTCATGCTGAACTAATGTTATTCAACTTTGCCTTGGTGGCAGAACATATTTTGTTGTTGTCCTTAAAGAGCCATTTACCTCACTATAAGTGCTCTTCATGATGTGAAAGAGTATAATATTCTATGTTAAAATGATCAATTGTTTTTTTTTTCTTATTACATTAATAACCGCTAAAAATCTAAGGTCTGTTTACAAACACGCTCCCGACAGTTCTATGATTTACAACATCCGTGAACACAAGATTTATAGTTTTTCCCTAAGCTTCAGGAACGCAGCAGGAGATGTTAACCCCCAACTATACTCTTTAGCTGATCCCAGCAGTCATTTATCTGCACAGATGAATTTGTGAAGGGTTAAATCTCTTTCTGCACGCAGCTGTTTCTGGGGGAATGTCAGAGTCTTGTGTAAACAGACACTTGTTTATGATCTTTTCTGTGAAAAAGGCCACCTATTTCAAAAATTCAAAAAGTTTTTCAACATGTTTTTAGCAGAACTTTACAGTGGTGTGCTCCAAGTTGTGCTTAGTTAACCGGCCCTTAAACAGGATTTGTGTTCAGATCTGCCACCAAAAAAAAAGTGACTTGGCAATAGGAAATAGGAAAACTGTTTTCAGTAGGATATCATTCCCCCGGAGGCTATAGGTATATCAGTCATCCAAGATGAAATCTCCTGAATTTAAGATTTCCTTTAAAATGCTTTTAGGCTCATCATTATCATTAGCTGTCTCGGAGCCTTTAGAGTTAAGGCCACCTAATTCTAATCCTCTTTACAAAGTTGTAGGTTTCTGTTGTGGGGTTTTCTTCTGTAATTGGATTTGTTGGACGTGCTGGAGAAGAGTATCATGTATATAATTTACCGAGTGTCATCTGGTAATTGGTTGTTTATAGTGCAAATGAACTCATTCTTTATCTTTTCTCTAATAGATGGGGACGGCCGTCAGGATCACTTATTGCCAACCTGTGAGGATGACAAATGTCTAAAAAGTGTCATTTATCTGAAGACGAATGGATCCAACCAGGTGAGACTGAAGGGAAGCTGATACATCTATTTCAGAGAATCTAAAGCAGTCTACTAAAAAGGTCCTCTCTGCATCCTCTTAGGCTTGAGTGAGATTGTAAGTTCCTTGGCGCACTGTCTCAAGGATTGTCTATAGCCAGATCCACTTTAAATATGGAGCGTTACCTTGAAAATTGTACATAAATATAAAAACCCAAACTCCTAGTTAATGTGTAAGCCAGTGGCTCTCAGCCTTTTTGATCTGGGGACTACCTGTTAGCTTCATATGGCCCACTTTTGAGATGCAGGTCATTTTTAATACGGCTAGAATTAGTGTGATCCTTCCCTCAGGCTAAAGACAGACTAGCCCTCCCTGATACAATAGTCAGTTAAATGTAATAATTATTCTAAAATGAATGTTATGCTTGAGGCTTATATAGGGCCTCATTCAATTGCGATTTGGCCAATTGAATAGGGCTCTAAATAAGCACATAGAATATATTTTTTTAAAGAAGTTTTTGGTTAGTGAAAACCTTGCCTTTGGATAGATGTTTACAAACTAAAAACGTCTTTAAAAAAATATGCTATGTGCTTATTTAGAGCCCTATTCAATTGGCCAAATTGCAATTGAATGAGGGCCTTAGATTGTAACATCCTTCACAAGCATTTTATAATTGTCTGATCTTCTACAAGGAAAGAGTTAAAAAAACTAATTAATAAAATGCATTACATTAAATAATATAAATGGCTATTTGCATTACGAAGAACACTTCTCTAATTTTATAGTGATTGCTTTAGAAGTATGAAACGAGCATAGAAAATATTGCTAGTTTTTGGCCACAGATCAGCGAGTGATAATTTTAATATGGAAGCAATTAAGTTTAATTCCTTAAGCTTCTCATGCGCAGGAATCACTTTCTGGGGGAGGCGGCTCTTCATGGCACATTTCCTCGTCGCTGCTTCTTGACCAGAATGAAAAGTCTCCAGTTTAGAGAGAATCTGCCCTCGATACATGTATTAGCCTTATTGACAGCATCACTTAAAGATGGGCTGAAATAGGTCAGGCAGAAACTTTAAGCTGTATAAATTTAGACTTAAGCTGTATAAATTTAGCTGCTATGTCACTATCTGCTGATTTAAAGCATTCAGCAGATTCCTCACTAGAACATTTAAAGGGATATGACGGAGCAAGTTTTAATCACCATTCCTCCGGTAAGACAACCCACAACACCACAGCACTTCACTTCAAGATTTTCCTCCATCAAAGCTGTTATCACTGTGAGATATTGAACAAGCTAACAGTAACAGCTATGTAAATCATGAGCATAAAATTGTTTTTTTACAGAAAATATTAGTTGGGAAGTCTGTGTATAGAACAGTGGTTCCCAACCCTCTCCTGAATACCCACCACACAGACCATGGTTTAGGATTCACTGTGTGAATACACAAGTGAAGCAATTTGAGTCTCCCCAGTCTCACTTAATACCTGTTGCCTCACCTTTGTTCACACAGTGCTTGACATAAATCATAGCCTGTCTGGTGGGACTTGAGGAGAGGTTTGGGAACCACTGGTATAGAGTGTTTCCAACTGGTCTTTCTTTTGAGTCATTTCTGATAGCAGGAGCCTCAAGGCATGTTTTTTTTTTGTAATTTGTGGTGTAATGTGGAGAAGAAACAGGGAAGAGATTTCTTAAATGATTGGACATTTTGGTATTTGACACCGACCCCCTGCCTCTGTACATGCTCAGATGCATGCAGCTTAAACTGCAAAAATGTCTACTCCCCTCTCACACATGCACCATCACCCCAAGTATTACACTTATTAACAAATAAAACAGTTTTTTCAAATAAAACCAACCTTAAAAGTCCCAAAAGATGTGCGCCTTACAGACACTCCCCTTATTTAATTTCCAGGCCTTGTTTTCAGCAAAAACACCTCTGTGGATCAGATATGTTTTTTTAACTAATTCCAAATTAAATTTCACTATCTTTCGTAGCCAGCCATATGTCATGAGTGATGTCACCTAATGTTATAGACTATGTCATGGATGATGTCATCAGAAAATCATATGCATTGGGAGAGAACTTCCCACTTTCCTGCATCTATCCGCCTTAAACTGTCCAATTCTGCTCTGCAACCTTAATTATACTTAAATATAATTTGTTGCCGATAAATGGATAAAGTACGCTTACCCTCAAGAAGTCATAAAGTAATGAAGTCTTCCAAATGCTGATTGTCTCTGAAAACAGTTTTAAGACAGACATAAAGTGCTCCTCCACTCACAGACATTTCTTACTCCTACAGACATAAAGTGCTCCTCCACGCACAGCCATTACTCAATCCTACAGACATATAGTGCTCCTCCATTCATAGCCATTGCCCAGTCTTAGACATATAGTGCTCCTCCACCCACAGCCATTGCTCACTCCTACAGACATATAGTGCTCCTCCACTCACAGCCATTGCTCACTCCCACAGACATATAGTGCTCCTCCATTCACAGCCATTGCTCACTCCTACAGATATAAAGTGCTCCTCTGCTGACCTTGATCACAGTGTGACAGACACAGTGACCGGTGTATCCTGTCCAGGTACCTGATGGTCAGTGATGTATGAAGCCTATTCTGACATAACCCTACATATGTTCTGCATTCTTTTTTTTTGGCATCAGTTTGTATTCAGAATAATCCATGGACACCCACATATAAGGTGTCCCCGCATATAAGGTGTCCTCACAAGACCCCTCTGAATGCTCTGTATATAGAAAGTACCAACCTGGTCTTGGCCGCCTGAATAAGTAACGCTCAGTAATGGACAAACTGATGTAAGAGAGCAAATAAAAAACCTTACATGTGTATGTTTTGTATATTATTACTTTTTAGTGCAGGTATACGGTGGATATAAAAAGTCTACACACGCCTGTTAAAATGTCAGGTTTCTGTGCTGTAAAAAAATTAGATAAATCATTTCAGAACTTTTTCCACCTTTAATGTGACCTATAAATTGTACAACACAATTGAAAAACAAACTGAAATATTTTAGGTGGAGGGAAGAAAAATAAAAAAGCAAAATAATGTGGTTGCATAAGTCTGCACACCCTCTTATAACTGGGGATGTAGCTGTGTTCAGAATTAAGCAATCACATTCCAAATTGTGTTAAATAGGAGCCAGCATACACCTGCCATCATTTAAAGTGCCTCTGATTAACCCCAAATAAAGTTCAGCTGCTCTAGTTGGTCTTTCCTGAAATTTTCTTAGTCGCATCCCACAGCAAAAGCCATGGTCCACAGAGAGCTTCCAAAGCATCAGAGGGATCTCATTGTTAAAAGGTATCAGTCAGGAGAAGGGTACAAAAGAATTTCCAAGGCATTAGATATACCATGGAACACAGTGAAGACAGTCATCATCAAGTGGAGAAAATATGGCACAACAGTGACATTACCAAGAACTGGAGCTCCCTCCAAAATTGATGAAAAGGCGAGAAGAAAACTGTTCTGGGAGGCTACCAAGAGGTTTACAGCAACATTAAAGGAGCTGCAGGAATATCTGGCAAGTACTGGCTGTGTGGTACATTTGACAACAATCTCCTGTATTCTTCATATGTCTGGGCTATGGGGTAGAGTGGCAAGACGAAAGCCTTTTCTTACAAAGAAAAACATCCAAACCAGGCTATATTTTGCAAAACCACATCTGAAGTCTCCCAAAAGCATGTGGTAAAAGGTGTTATGGTCTGATGAAACCAAGGTTGAACTTTTTGGCCATAATTCCAAAAGATATGTTTGGCTCAAAAACAACACTGCACATCACCAAAAGAACACCATACCCACAGTGAAGCATGGTGGTGGCAGCATCATGCCTTGGGGCTGTTTTTCTTCAGCTGGAACTGGGGCCTTAGTTAAGATAGGAGAGGGAATTATGAACAGTTCCAAATACCAGTCAATATTGGCACAAAACCTTCAGGCTTCTGCTAGAAAGCTGAACATGAAGAGGAACTTCATCTTTCTGCATGACAACGACCCAAAGCATACATCCAAATCAACAAAGGAATGGCTTCACCAGAAGAAGATTAAAGTTTTGGAATGGCCCAGCCAGAGCCCAGACCTGAATCCGATTGAAAATCTGTGGGGTGATCTGAAGAGGGCTGTGCCCAGGAGATGCCCTCGCAATCTGACAGATTTGGAGTGTTTTTGCAAAGAACAGTGGGCAAATCTTGCCAAGTCAAAATGTGCCATGCTGATAGACTCAAACCCAAAAACACTGAGTGCTGTAATAAAATCACAAGGTGCTTCAACAAAGAATTAGTTTAAGGGTGTGCATACTTATGCAACCATATTATTTTATTTCTTTTTTTCTTCCCTCTACCTCAAAGATTTCCGTTTGTTTTTCAATTGAGTTGTAGTTTATAGGTCACATTAAAGGTGGAAAAAGTTCTGAAATGGTTTATCTTTGTCTCATTTTGTATTTATAAAATGCATAGTTCGTTTTGGCCAATAACAGGTAGCAAATACATTGTATCAATCTGTGATGGCATTTTGTGCAGGAAAGAATCATGGGAAGTGTAAACCCTTCCACAAGGAAGCAAGCAGGAGTCCAGACACTGCTCTGTGGATCTCTGCACTCCTATTTTGCTTCTAATTCAATAAAACTGATCTATAAATCTATGTGACTTTTTCCCCAAAATCAATTGGTATCTTGAGGGTCTCAAGTGAATAGTTTGGCCCTGCGACAGTGTTATAGTGTACTAGCGAATTGCCTGACAAAAAATGACGGCAATAGAATTTTAAGTCAAGGAATGGTGTTTGGCACACAAAGTAAGTGTTTTGGTTGTGTGAGTACTTTCGGTGCTAATTGCGAGCCTCGCGGTGAGCGCCTTCGGCTTATTGCGATGGTGTGGTGTTTTTTAAAGTTTCCTGTATATGTATTTTTAATGATAATTAATTAATAAAATCATATATTAATGTACTTTACCTATTTGTAATGAATATATGCAGCAACCAATATGCTGAAGAGCTGACAATCTGTTTTGATGTTCCTGCAGCATACAATGTAGATTTTCGTTGTTGGTGACCTGAGGTCTAAATGTGAGCACTGTGTGCAGTGTAAATAGGCTGCGTGCGCGAGGGGAAGCCGTTAGGGTAGCTGTGTACTTCCGCATTGTGTAATGTGAATGTTAGTATGTGCAAGGTAGTGGTGTAAAATGGCGGCGATTGTGTATGTGTTAGGCGGGTTTGGATCATTTTGCGTCCTTTATAATAGTGTATTTTATAGCTCGTACGTTCCTGTGTAAAAGTTGTATGTGTGTGGTGGAGTTTTGTGTGTTTAGGGGTTGTGTAGCCTCGTTTTCATTTTTTTCAGCAGCCATTTTTTCTCTCGCTTAGGGGATTTTCGAGTGGCTAAACTCTTGAAATTTGATTTAAATTGACGTGTAAGATGACTTCCAAACATCCTGGGTGCCCCCCTTGCTGTGTGTGATGTGTTATTTTTTTTTTGTATTTAGGGTGGTTTTCATGTTTTTCGCTGTGCACGGTTCGGCCATTAAGTTTGTATTTGTTGCGGCTCATATTTTTTTTTATGTAAGTCGCGGTTTCCTTTTGTAAGCGTTACTGGCCGTATTTATTTTTCTGCAATTTTTTCAAAGTGCTACGGGTCTCGCAGTGTGAATTGTGTATTTGAGTTTTCTGTTGATGTGTAGTACCGCTGGTCGTAGGTATGATGGTAAAGTCATGCAGGGTCGTAGGGATGGGCGCTTAGGGCACTCATCTCCACCAGCGCAGTGAGCACCTCCAGCGATCCCTGCCTAAGTGCTACGAGGTCGTAGGGATGAGCGCCTATGGCGCTCATCTCCACCAGCGAAAGGAGCGCCTTTGGGGCTCCTTGCCTGGCCGCAACCGAGCCCTCGCTTTGCGAGGGCCGCAGTTGCTGCGGGCTCACTTCACGAGCCCGCAGTTTCCCCCGTTGCGTTACCAACGGATTTTGGCAAGCCCAGCTGCTGACAACTATATATGTGATAAGATGTACAGGTTGATGTATATGTCATCTCTCTATAGACAGAGAATTGCCTCTGCCTCGCTCTTACTGCCTGAGAAAATCTGTTTTATTTGCTGTAACTTACCATCTGAATCAGTGTAACTTACCATCTGAATCAGTGTAACTTACCATCTGAATCAGTGTAACTTACCATCTGAATCAGTGTAACTTACCATCTGAATTCGTACAAGTCTCCAGAACTGCTGATAGAGGCTCTAAAATCATTGGGAAATCTGTTTACCATTGTTAAATTGATCAATTATTGATTTAGATATTGTCATTTTTCGTTTACTTTTGAATAGACCCACAAAACAGTCCTAAGCCATTAGAGTGCAGACTGTGAGTGTTACACTGATTATATTGTACTTTTATTGATTTTTGTACAATGGTCAAAAACATCTCCCTTCGAGCTGAAAGTTGTTTGTTTTTATACCAGTTCTTACCTTATTTTTTACATTAATATTTCTATGTTGTGTATTATTATTTTAAAAGTATTACAACACTCATCTTTTTTTTATCTTACAATCAAAATAATTGGAATTCAAACTCACAACCGTCATTTCATAGTCACTTGATTTTAACCCCACACTATGCAACCATGTGCTTTCCAGTAGGAGAAAAAGAAATATCTTAGAATAAGGATTACAGTAAATCTTAAGACGGTGGCTCTCTAATCAATAATATTTAACTTGTATATTCCATAAGTTTCCATAAAGTATTTAGAGCCCACCAACGCAGAAAAGTGTAAACCAGTTAAACATAATTTTAGAAAGAAAACAGACACTTATATTCTGATATTCTTCAAAATATCTTTTAAGTATATTAATGAGAAGAAGGTCAGGAACAAAGCTATAGGACCATTACAATGTGACACAGGCCATCTGATAATTAGTGACCAGGAAAAGGCAAGTGAGCTAAATAGGTTCTTTTCTTCTGTATATACAAGGGAGGTACCAGTGGTTGGGTCACTGCACCATAATGGGGCTACACTACCTTCAACAAATAACTGGTTAACACAGGAAGAAATCCAAAAGAGGTTGGAAAAAATAAATTTTAATAAAGCCCCGAGTCCTGATGGAATACATCCAAGGGTACTAAGGGAACTGCCAAACCATTATATCTAATTTTTCAAGACTCACTCAACACAGGGTCACTACCAGATGACTAGAGAAAAGCAGAGGTGATACATATATTTAAGAAGTGAGGAAGAGCAAATCTTGGAAATTATAGACCAGTGAGTCTCACTTCTGTAGTGGGAAAGTTTTTAGAAGGGTTAATGAGGGATAATATACAAGAATATGTCTATCTGAACAGGATTATAAGTAGGAGTCAACATGGATTTATCAGGGATAGGTCATGTCAAACTAATCTAATTAGTTTTTATGAGGATGTTAGTAGGAACCTGGATTAAGGCAATTCAGTGGATCTAGTCTTTTTGGATTTTGCAAAGGCTTTTGATACAGTACCACATGGGAGACTATTGAGCAAACTAGGAGATACAGGAATTGCAGTAAATATCTGTTTATGGATCAAGAGCTATCTAAAAGACAAAAAGCAAAGGGTTATTGTAAATGGAACATACTCGGATCGGACTAATGTGGTAAGTGGGGTTCCTCAGAGTTCAGTATTAGGTCCTCTCCTTTTTAACATATGTATTAATTACTTAGAGGTGGGACTGGAAAGTATTTTCTCCATTTTTGATGATGACACTAAGTTGTGCAAGGTTAAATCAGATAATGATGTATTTTCCGTCCAAAGGGATTTACATAAAATTGAGGAATGGGCATCTAAATGGCAGATGAGATTTAATATGAATAAATGTGAACTTATGCATCTGGGATGGAAAAATAGCCATGCAATTTATAATCTTAATGGAGCAAATCTAGGGGTATCTGATATTGAAAGGGATTTGGGAGTGCTTGTGGACAACCACCTAGGTAACAGTGCTCAATGCCAAGCAGCAGCTGCAAAGGCAAGTAAAATATTAGCATGTATTAATAAGGGTATAGAAGCCAGGGAAGCACTATACAAATCTCTAGTACGCTCTAATTTGGAATATGAAGTACAATTTTGGGCACCACTTCATAATTTTTGACATTTTAGAGCTGGAAAAAGTACAGAGACGGGCAACAAAACTAATAAGGGGAATGGAGGGGCTAAGTTATGAAGAAAGACTAACCAAATTAAACGTATTTTCTCTAGAAAAAAGGCGTCTAAGAGGAGATATGATAACCTTATATAAATACATCCAGGGTCAGTAAAAAGATTTGTCGGGGGAGCTTTTTGTGCCAAGAGATTTTCAACTGACAAGAGGACATCCCTTGAGGTTAGAAGTAAAAAGATTCCACCTTAAAGAAAGAAAAGGGTTCTTCACAGTAAGGGTGGTTAATCTGTGGAATTATCTACCAAAGGAGGCAGTGACAGCGGACTCGATATATTACTTTAAAAGGTGACTGGATTTATTTCTAATTAAACAGGGCATTCAGGGTTATCCTGGATAATTAGAGAGATAGTATTGATCCAGGGAGGAATCCGATCGCCAGTATCTGGGGTCAGGAAATAATTTTTTTTCCCTTTGAGACGATTGGCTAAGTTTCACCTTTTTATTTCTTTTTGCCTTCCTCTGGATCAATTAATTATTAATTAATAATTAACAATTAACAACTCAATTATCAACTAATCGGCATATTGCAGATCAAAGGAGATTTTAATAGGTTGAACTTGATGTACTGAAATTCTTTTTTCAACCTTAATTACTATGTAACTATGTAATGGTACCCTCCTCATGGATATAATAATAATAATAATGGACTATAAAGTTCAGTCTGGCTAGAGATTCTCACAGACACATATAATAAATATAAAAAAATATTTATTCATTTAAAACAAACCACAGCAAATAAAATCATAAAATATTGACAGTCCCAGCATAGATTTCCATAGCTTGCTGAGACAATTTAGTATATTGCTATCTATGATAATAGTATATGTTCCAGAGTGAGTATACACATATATATGATAATCAAAAATACTTCATATATTAATCTTGTCTTCATGTACGCTTACAACCACACACGTTGCTATGTAAAGTGCAAGGATAAAAGGTGCTATTGATATAAAGTGCATAAAATATTAAGTGCTATAAATGTATGGAATACACCTTCATAAAACAGTATAAACCCTATTATATTTGGTGGTATTGGACCCCACCACTTACTCCCTTATAGGAAAACTACTCTGATCTTCTACCTATCACACATCTAATTACCTAGCTTCTGTGGCAGAACTGGGGATCCACAAATTACCCCCCTCCCTCCAAAATAAGAATTTTAACTACTCTTTGATGTAACTCAGAACACTATAGTGGGTGATATAAAATATATATGCAGTAAGGCAAGTAGGCAATGAAGTGTATACTTTATATCCATATCATAGAAATAAGGGCTCTGGCGGTTTCCTCCTCACTCGTAATGCTGTAGCTGTAATGCTGGCCTCAACATCCTGACGTCATCATTGCGGGACCCGAATGACCGGGAGTGGCAGACAAACACATGAGATTGACTTTCGTGGGGTCTAATAGTCTGGCATCCTGCCTGGCACCTGTGAACAATAGGCCAACCTCCAAATACACATAATGTCGTCTCCATGTCTAGTGGTCCAGACCTCAAATTGAGTACATTAACTTTATCTTGCAAAAAATGGGCCAAAACAGATTACAATACAGTGGAGGTGTATATGCACATAGTCCAGTGGCTGGAGCCAAGCAGTCTGTCCTTTATGGTGGCTCAATGGGCTAAGATCCTTAACTGGAAAAGGGGTCAGTGACAAAAAAAAAAAAAAAAAAAAAATATATATATATATATATATATATATATATATATATATATATATAAAATTATGCATGCCATAATACATAACCCATTAACTTTATCAAATTCATTTGGTAGCATTTAAAAAAAGGAAAGCACTGATCCCCCCCCCTCCCCCCCATGCTTTTACATGCTATATCTGATAAAATTGTACATTGTGAAGTTCGGAAACATACTAAGACAAGATGCTCCTTGTCTCAGACTTATCACAATTGTCTTATGTTACTTTGTTTGCTAGGTTTTCAAATGATCACATTGTATCACATAATCTTATCTCTCGTGTGAAAAACAAGAACTGTGTATATTGCAACCAAATCAGATATTAGATGTATTTTTAAAGGCTTATTTTCAAGCTTTTTTATAATATCGGTAGGTGATGTTGTCGAGCAGGACGAGAGCAGATTTTCTCATATTGTATCCATACACTGATACTATGGTATGTGTTTTTTTTCAGTGGGTTCCAGTTCTGCAGGACTTTATGAATAAGAACACACAGTGGGGATTTGTGCCTCCTTCTCCTCCTCTCTCCCTGTCCATACCAATTACTCTTCACGTTGGAGATTACAACATGGATGGCTACCCAGACGTTCTGGCGATCTTAAAGAACACGTCAGGAAGGTTAGTGACACAAGATGTAATAACTTTGTATGTAAGTGTGTATTCCTTGTTGATTGTTTTAATGCTCCCTACGGGGCTGCTAAAAGTATTATTTTGTGCTAATTCAAAAGTAATGACTCCCAAGCAACAGGTAATCTGCAAACATAGGGTCATTGCTAATCCCGGCAATAGCAATTATGACTGCCGAAATAGCAAAGAAAATCCTACCTACCTAGCATTAACCCCCTCCCACCACGCTTGTCCTTAAAGGATCTGCGCCATCTATAGACCCCCATAGGTGATAGGGAGTTAATATTATGGGCTCCAGGGGTACTTCTATTACCACCGCAGAGAGGTTAACTTTTTTATATGGCGTGGGTCCTCAAAGGGTCGGGAGGGGGTTAATGTGAAAATGCCATGGGGGTCCATTTAGGGGCTGCAGGTGTCCCAATCGGGACACAGAAAAGCAGCTTAGACATTGCTGTTCTAGATCTCTGCACTGTGCTGCTGTTGGATTGAAGGTTGCTATAGGGCTAAACATACCCAAATGCAGTGTTTCTATTGGTTAGTACCAGGTGCCTATGTAAGCACATCTGGGGGTGTGGAAACCATTTTTTTTTTAAATTAAAATAATCCTGTGTGTATAGAAGGAATCAATGTAATGTGTGTGTCTGATATAAGCAGCAGGTGTTAGATTAGAAAAAGATAAAAACAGGGAAACTTCCTGATACCCTTAAAACTTAAAATACCAGTTGTATGAATTAGAAACTGTATATAAGCAAAACAACAAGTCAGAGGCGCTCAATCAGAGAACCTTAATATGTTAGTTCTATGGACATAACTCATTTTAGCCACTTGTGCCCTTCACATGGAGAATTATCCTGTAGTTCAGTAGAGTGATCCAGCCCCGAAATACCAGGCATTTCTACCCTGAACAGGAAAAACAGCAAACTCCAGACGTATGTTTCGGCCTTCATAGGGCCTCGTCAGTGAGGTGCAGCTGAACTCCCTAAGGCACAGTGAGCAAGGGAGTATATACAGGGGAACTGTATATAAGGCCGCCATTAATTGGATATAACATTGTGTATAACACGCAGACTCCAGGGAGCACATTGGACCTACATTTCTATCATTTATCCAAACCCCACTAGAACAGGATTTGCGTTTTTGACAGAAAATAACGTTATCGCTTAATGTGCATCACTTAATTCCCATTTTCTCTATAAATCCACACACTAAATCCATTTCAAGCTTAGTCTGATTCCCTGATATCATTTGCATTTTCTATTTAATGCTGATGTCCCGGCCATCCAGCTAGATGTGCAATCTTCTGATTATCTTGTCACTGCCTGTGCTATTCTCTGGTTTTTGGAGCAGTTTAGAAGACATTTTACATTATTAAACACTTGACAGCAATCACTACTAAGATAATCTTGAAGGAGCCAATACCAGTGATGGCATCTGGAGGCTGTTGTGTTGTTTTATTGCTTTGTGATTGTGAATACATGTGAGGGACTAGAGACCCTCATTATCTAGTTGTCAGACATTTGAGAGGATCATTAGTTATGTTGTAACATGCTGGTCCCCTTCTGAATCGCTACCTTGTCGTGGTGAGGGGCCTTGTGTACTTCAATGAAGCTGTGAGCTATACCATGTAGGGCCAACTAAGATACCAATCCAGGTCATAGCAAACAAATCGTGATCCACTGGTGAAGGAATTAGCAACCATTCCAGTATCTTTGCCAAGATAACCTTATGGATAAGCACAGCCAGAGACATAATAATGTGCCGGTCCATAGGGTCACGGAGAGTCGTAATCGACTGAACGACTAAACAACAACATGTTTGTACTTACTTGCGCTTACACTAATATAAACATTGTCTCTTTGATATCAATCCTCTGGGCTGCATTTAAATTGTGTGTTGTTTTACAATATATAGCCGATTCTGTACAAGGATACATGTAACAAGCTGTATGTCTTATATTCCAGTCATTATAGCTGTTTTTGGACCAAGAACTATGATCACTCCTATTATTGAGATTGCACATCCAATTCTGCTGGACTCGTTTTCTAGAAACAGACCAATCAAATAAATATTCCCTGTTTGTGTCTGCCCTCTGCAGCTCATGAAGTCACAAATTCTGTAGTATTTAAAGTGCAGTGTCTCTTACTAGGCAATCAGTTACCATCTTCAAAATACTGCTGAACGTGTTCCCTGATAGGCTAGGACACTACACTGCACATCGGGCCCAACAGAGTCTGTGTTTGCATATACTGCAGTGGGCAGACCCATAAAGGGACTATTTGGTTTATTTTAGGCAGTAAAAACAGAGCTTCTAAGCACTTCTTAATGCAATAAAGTACATAAAAATAAATAGATACACAGGTATATTATATACCTAGTAACATCCAAGAACCTTTAAATGTCATATTCATGAATAATTCTCCTACTGTATATGAGATCTGCAAAGTAAATTGTGCTCTCTGGATTTCCGATTAGCTTCAATGAAATTTAAACACATTTTCCTTGATGTTCTATTCCAAAAAACAACTTTTATATTGTTTAAACTTACTCTATTATATGCCCTTCAAGTTGGTTTCATCTTGCACTAAACTCTGACTTTAGTTTGTACTGGTTATTTCTCTCTATGGTAAATAATTCCTGATATATTCAGCATTGTTTGTGTGGCTCTTTATGCTAATGTGTTGCTCAGAGCCCTTGATAGGCGTGGAAGGAGCTAACTGCATGATAACTCTGGGGCATAATGTTTTTCCACCACAGAAAACTGTTTTACTAATTAGTGCATACAATAAAGTAATAATAATATCCAGGAGCCAATTATTTGTATATTAATGCTGCTTTACCAATGCTGAACATCTCAGGAATATTTTTCTTTAAAATAAAATATCAAGTACAGCGTAGAGTTAGTTTTTCATGCTCTTCGGGGGTCCTTCAAGGACCTCTGAAGCAGGGGTTCATTTATTGATGCCGCGTGGTCGTTGAAGGACCTCTACGGCATCAAAGTTTACTCTTTTGCCATGGAGGTCTGTTACTGATCGCTGTGGTGGGGGTTAACATTTAAACAGTGGTCCTTTTTAGTTTTTTAAAATAGTAATCTTTAAAAGTACGTCCACTGTGGTCCATTAAGGTGTTGCTGGTGGTGCTGTCCTGGTTGTACATGAGATGCGTCTCACCCAGGAAGCATTTTTTGAGGTCTGCTTTGCATTTTTCAGTCATTTATTCATGAATTCAGGATCCGAAACTATCTACTCTTCTTAAATATTTCTTTAGAAGCTGTAATTATTCTCCCTCTCCTCATGGCTGGCACACAGAGATGGGGTTTGCCAGCCAATTGTGCCTGTTCTGTAATTATTTCATCAAAATGTCACAGACAATTTGCAGAAGAATATAATAAAGCTATTATTGTTTGTTATGCCTCTGCTTCCCAGCGTTTCATGGGGGCTGACAACTGCAAGGAAGGAATATATTTTGGCAGCAGTTTGGGTCACTTGATGAATAAATAACGAAGCTTTCAGTGTTGTTTGAAAGAGGTAAAGTACCACTGACAGAACCGAAGAATGGAGGGCCACGTGCAAAATAATGTGGGCCTGCACTGGCCAATAAAAAAGCCACAAATATGTGTAGTTAGTCAGATCCCCCAGGGTAATAATAAGTATCTAAAAGCTGGCCTGAAGCTCAACGTTAAAAAGATGAAGATCATGGCAAACGGCAATCTCAGTTCCTGGCAAATAGAAGGAGAAGAAGTGGAGGCAGTGACAGCTTTTATTTTCCTGGGCCTCTAACATTTCTGCAGATGTTGACTGCAGCCATACAATATGTTTGATTTTATTTAGGAAAGCTATGGCAACTCTGGACAAGCTACTAACAACTAAAGATATTACATTAACAACAACGATCTGCATAGTTAGAACTATTCCCAGTAGTAACATACCAATATGAGAGCTGGACCATAAAGAAGACTGAGTGCCAGAGAATTGACGCCTTTAAATTGTGGTGTTGGAGAAAGCTACTTAGAGTCCCTTGGACAGCAACAAGATCCAATAAATCTGTATTTCAGGAAATCAAGACAATCTGTTCACTGGAAGGTTTGATCATGAGGCTGAAGCTCAACTATTTTGTCCGTAACATGAGAAGACAGGATTCCCTGGAGAAGACTCTGATTCTGGGAAAGATTGAAGGCGCAAGAAGAAAGGGACGGCAGAGATACAGATGAGTTCACTGAAGCAATGAGCATGAGTTTGAGGGCACAATGGGTGAGAGATGGGCCTGGAATGCTGTGGTCCTTAGTCACGAAGCATTGGACACAACTGAATAACTAAACCACAACAACAACATAATAGACCACATAATGGTTACACCACAAATGTGTTTAATAGGAATGTTCCCTAGAGAATTAAAATATGCAAGGAAAAAGCTTTTAGCAACAATATTTAGTATAAAATTACATATTGCAACTACATGGAAAAAAATAGAACCGTCCTGGCACATTATCAGAGATTAATATACAAAGCAGCTACTTGGAAAGACTGACATACTCATTAGGAAATAGGTTATTATATTATGACAAGACCTGGGCCTCTTGGATCAATTAAGAGGATATTAGTATATAACTTGCAAATTACATGTTATTTTATGTTTAGTTGTTTTGCTTAACAAAAAAAAAAAAAAAACTAAGGGTATATAATGTAAACCTTAAATAATGTATATTATATTTGTATAGATATATCATTTATACACCTTATTTGTTTGTATGGGTTTATGTTCTTCTAATAATATATATATAAAGACAACAAAGAAGCCGCATTGTTGCAGCGACACAATATAGATTGCAGCGTTTGTGTGATATTTAGGTAACAAGCTCCCGGGCTACATAACCCTGCAGATCTGTCGGTGTACAGACGGAGCGTGTATCCTGGATGAGACGAGACGCCGAGCTTTCTTATAGTTATAAACACCAGCTGTGTTTTTCATCTCAGCATCCGACTGTTTTCTTGAAATCTCAAATAAAGATTTTTTTTGTGTGAAGCGCAAAGAAACGCGGCACGCAGGGCAGAAATACGGGGTGTACAGACTATGGCATGTACCAGCTTAGAGTAGTTGGAAGGCTCCTGAATTAGCCGCCTTGATGTGCTAATTAGTACCACAGTCTGATTGTTTTTGGCACTGCACAAACATACAATGTGCCTCAGTGTTATCATGCAGTTAGATCACCTCCCTATACATATCAAGCATTCAGAACTACAAATGGCACAGTGATGCTGATTACCATAAAGGACTCACAAACTATATACAATATCACAGGATTGTACTAGGTATGTAGGTGTGTGTGTGTATATATATATATATATATATATATATATATATATATATATATATATATATATATACACATATATATATATATATATAATTTATATATCAATAATATAATTGTCATAAGTGTTATGTTCCATCGCGCAGCTCCCCCTCTCCCCTTCCTCTTTCTCCCACCTTCCGTTTTCCAATCCAGTTTGTGGCAATAAACCGTAGGGGAGAGGGGGGGAGGAAGACACAGGGGGGGGGGAGGAAGACACAGGGGGGGGGGAGGAAGACACAGGGGGGGGGAGGAAGACACAGGGGGGGGGAGGAAGACACAGGGGGGGGAGGAAGACACAGGGGGGGGAGGAAGACACAGGGGGGGGAGGAAGACACAGGGGGGGGAGGAAGACACAGGGGGGGGGAGGAAGACACAGGGGGGGGAGGAAGACACAGGGGAGAGGAAGACACATGGAAGGGAGTGTGGGGGAGATACCTAGGGGAGGGAGGGGGGAAGAGATACAAAGGAATGGGGTGGGGAAAAAAAATAATATTCCAACATTTATGGCAGGCAAACTAGTGTGTGTGTGTGTATATATATATATATATATATATATATATATATATATATATATATATATATATATATATATATATAGTAAATAAAAAGTACATCTGTGTTCACATCTGAATGTCTAAAGCAAGTTAAAAAACCTGCTTCCAGCTCAGAGTTCCGAGAAAAACAGTTATTACACTGCATTCTGGGAAGTTGAGCTGGGACACTCAAACATGGCCACAAATGCCTCGCTCTTCATTCCGTAGCCATCATCAAACATGGCTTCCTTTAAGCTTATGCATGCTGTATTACACAGCTTTAATGCAAAGCCAAGGTTGGAATAAACACAGGCTGAGTATCCAATCCATGTACAGCTGTTTCAAGCTTACTGGCTATCATCAGCATGGGGCGGGATCTCAGCCTGTGTTGTGGAAATTATGAGTAGGTAGTTCACCACAACAATCATATATAATATGGTGGGCAAAAGAGCGATAGAAGCCTCCACGGTACAGTAGTACAGTAAATAAAATGTACATCTGTGTTCACATCTGAATGTCTAAAGCAAGTTAAAAAACCTGCTTCCAGCTCAGAGTTCCGAGAAAAACAGTTATATATATAGGGCCATATTCAATTGCGATTTAGCCAATGGAATAGGGCTCTAAATAAGCACATAGCATATTTTTTTTACAAAAGTAATTAGTTTGTGAACTTCTATCCAAAAGCAAGGTCTACACAAACTAAAAACGTATGTAAAAAAATTATGCTCTGTGCTTATATAGAGCCCTATTCAATTGGTCAAATCGCATTTGAATGAGGCCCATAGTGTTTTTTCTATTTATATATAGCAAGTACAACAGGCGTCTGTGTCTTTGTGAGCAGCAGAGGGCACACCCAAGCAGGTAAAAATTTTAGGCAGTAAAAGCAGAGTTTATAAGAACTTCTTAATAAAATAAAGCACATAAAAGTGCATAGATACACAGGATATTATATACAAAGTAAAATCCTGAAACCATATCCCTTTTAAATCAATTTGTTGTCAGGTGACAGGGTCTATTTAAAACGATTTGCATTTAATGACTTATTACAGCAATATTCAGTATTAAATTCACTTTAAAATTTCAAAGTTTTTGCCTAAAATTGAACTGACTGTCTCCACACTGACATGTCAACATGGGGGGTTGGCTGAAAGACTGGTGTAAAAGGCTTTAAGAACAATCTGATTAGATATAAGGTCAAATAATCATTCATGGGATGCCCCAAAACAAAAGATTACTCTGCATAATGTAAAGGGTTGTGCAGATATAGCCTTGTGCCTTAAATTTTAGTACTGCCTACTCCACATTGACCTTATAGTGGGTGGATACCAGCAGCTGCGTTTCGTATTGATATGTAATACTTTAACGCATTGACATCTAAAAACACGACAAACACAAGAAGCCAAAGGCGCTCAGCGTGGGTCTCACAATCAGTGCACGGGTGCTCAGAGAACAAAAGTGGAGCAGAGGAAAGGATTGCAATGAGCACCAAAGGCGTTCAGCACGGGGCTCACAATGAGCGCTGAGAGTGCTCAGAGGAGCAAAAGTACACAAAGGGAGAGGCTCGCGATGAGCGCCAATGGCGATCAGCGTGGCCCTTGTAATGAGCGCAAAGAGCGCCTAAACTGCTCAGCTTGGGGCTCACAATCATCTAATAGTGTATTTTTGTACCTCGTACGTCCCTGTCAAAGTCGTACGTGCAACCTCACTCCCAGACGTCCTGTTTTTTTTTTGTGTTTTGGGATTTGCGTTTTTCAGCCATTAACAGCCTAATTTTTGCAAGCTTGTATTTTGTTGGGGGATTGCAGGGTAGATTATTATTATTTTTTTTCCGAAGTCCTGCGTTCCTCAGCTGCTTGCAGCCTAATACAATCCCGCGTTTCCTAACTGCTTGGAGTCCCGCGTGTTTCAATGCCTCACCAGGCTCGCAGGGCCTATGTGCTCCAAGCTAACGCAAGTTCGGAAGGCTGTTATGAATTAACGGCTCGCCTCGCCTCGTTTTGCGAGGCTCGCAAGCGTGACGATGCGTCTCAGTTTGACAATTATAATATGTGATTATCTTTTCCCATAAGACCCCAGCCTTTTCTCCAGAATGGGAGAATATGGTCCTTGTTTAACTATACACGGTCTGTTTAACATTTCTAAAACTAAAAAGTAATATCCAACTATACTCCTAAATGCTTCTCAATAACTATACCCATATTACTATCTAATTCCTTCCCCTTCAGCAATTTTATTATTTTGCTTTGAATAAAATAGAAAGGTTTAGAGCAATTTGAGCTCCATTTGTGGACTCGGGGCCACATATGATGCCTTTCAATTGAAATAAGTTGCAGTGTTTAAAAGTAAAATCAGTGCCAGGGTCACTTGACACAAATATTCATTTAATTACATGAGTTTTATAGTATTATACTTACTTATTTGGTTAAACATTTGAATGTGAAATGAGGGATTTAGCCACAGATATGGCAGTTCAGACAAAATAAATATCTGCTCTTTGTCACAGTTTAGTGATTTACCTCCATCCATTAAATATCTGAGTGTAGCCTCACTAATCCCAATCAATACTTGTTTAAACATAAGCCCACACTATACAGAGCTCATTCCTTAGTGGAGATATCTTGGGCGCTTATCAGCTCTTTGCCTGTTTTGCTTTGGTAGTTTAATCTGAGTAAATGCCTCTATAATAGAGTTATGTTACAGATGCAAAGCAAATGCAGACACAAATTTCCCCTGAATAAATATATTTTCAGAATAAGTCAAGAGCAAGTAATAAAAAATATTTCTGTTCTTCTTATTGGGACAAAAAAGACGTCTGTTACCTGGAACGAGCGCTGGATTTGCATTCTGTGAATAAATCACTAGATTATGGCCGTTTTGACTGCTGGGGTCTTGCAGCTCCCACGTCCAATGTCGTCCTGGTATAGTGCATTTCTGTTCTGTGTATTAGGCATCTGACAAAATCCCATAATGCACCATGTAACAAACAACAAACTGGACTTTGTGCTTTGTGTTACACTGAGGAGCCGTGGAGGAGAATCTTTCTATTTATTAACAGATTAGCAACAGAATCAGTGAAGAAAAGAAATAATCAGTGACATTGGGAGGTTAGTGTTGTAGTGTCGGGCAGCCGTGCTTCTCTCCACCCCCTATCTGCTTCCTTCCCTGTAGTGGTCACTGCAGGTGTACAGACCAGTCTGTAGGAAGTTTTAGGACAGCCTCCTTGGCTGATTCTTTGTCATCACTTTGACACTAAAAGTGCCACTTAATTCTGTACAGTTTTGACCACATCACAGTAAAGATCTCCTAAAAGCATGTTGAAATACTTATTGGATTTTTTAAATAAGTGCATTTTTCACTGTGAATTCAATAAAGTAAAATATGTGTTTACATGAGTAGTGAGCAGAAGAAAAAAAGTGTAAACCCTCAACAAATCTATCTATGAAGAGCATGGCATGCTGGAATCACTTAAAAAGGGCAGTTATGGTTAACATTTGAGTGCATTTCTGAGTTCAGGCAAGAAGTGCTATCAATCCCAGACCTCCCTGTGCACATAGCTATCTGTTATTAATCATGAAACAGCCAGTAGGCAGGGTACACTGGGTTTGTAAACAGACTTAAAACTTCAGATTTTTTTTTTTAGCGGTTATTCAAAAAAGAATAGATAATTGTAACACAAAATCTTGAGCTCTCACACTATGTAGATACTTACAGTGTAGTACATGGTCCTTTTAATAGGTGGTGGAGAGAAGCAGATCTTCTGGAGGTTGCTATTCTAAAGGTCAAATTGAATGCAAAAGGCTTATTTGGTGCTTGATTCTAAATGCATAATCCAATTGGAGCTTTTCTGTGTCCACTTTAAGGCTAACAAAATTTATATAATTCCTGACTATAATTCCTCATAATTATTTGATCATAATTATCTGGTTTATCTTTTTTCCCCTTACATACATTTTTTTTTTATATTTTTCCGAAAGCTAAATAGTTCTGAATCGCTAGGAGAGCTGGGAATGACCTTGAAAGGACGTACCTGCTTTGCTAAAGTATACTGAATTGTTATCAATGCAGAGAGCCTGATAAATGAAATAGGACAATATTCAGTCCCCTCTCTGTTCATGTTTTTATAATGGGAAAATAAGAATGGGTGACTGTATAAGTGTTTATGTTATTAATAATAAGCCAAAATGACAAATTAAATGGATAAAACTGCAAAGTAGAGATAGTTAAATGGCCACAATAAGCACAAACATTGTATATATAACTAAAATTATTTTTTGTATGAGAATTTAATCATGTTAACAATGAACATTAAACAACCACTGTTCCTTATTTACAAGTAAGGGCATAGGCAATGAAAAAGTGTGTAGTTTAAAATAAATAAAAGTTACATTTTTTCTTAGCTTTTCAATTGTGTGTTTTCTCCTCAAGCAGAGCTGTGTATCTCCTCCTACCTGTGCCATCAGGGGCCAGCTCTTGCTGTGTATTGGACTAAACATAAAGTCTGTCCAGTCTAAGTTCTGCTTTAGATTGAACATGCTCAGTAAAGGGGGCATAGCTATGTCTCATGCACTTTCACTGGACAGGGCCTGCAGGATTGTTACAATAGAGCTGTTAACTCTGTGTAGAAAGTAGGGGCCGGAGCTAATAATGAGCCCAGCCTGCTTCCAAGCTCCCTGATAGCATATAGGCAGAGCTTGCCACACTGCTGATAGGCATAGGTGAGGGAGATACACCGCTCTGCTTGAGAGGAAAACTGACAGTTTAAAAGTGGAGAAAAAATGTAGTTTAATTTTAAATTGGATACGTTTTTTAATAGCCTATGCACAGCAGACAGACACACGGGCTTTACTTGTAAATGCATTACAGTGGTCCTTTAAAGCAACAGCGGAAAACATCAAAACAGCAAGCTTAATCTACCTTAACCTGAGTAGTCAACTTACTGAAACTTGGAAAAAGTTATAAACTATGCCTGACGTGAGCATTGTTGCAGTGCTTCCGTACTTAGTTTTACATTCAAAACTGTTGGGTAAATGCAGAAGATTGTGTATGTCCAGGACATTTGCCACTATGGATCATGTAACTAGTCCTGGCAAGTGGAGGAATAAATATACACTGTCCCTCTCTTAAGCTATTTATTCTAGAGACCAATACTTTTTATATAAAAAATTTTTTTACATATTCTATTGTAAATGCATAACATTTTTAACTATTATTCCTTTAATAAATAGTAAGATGTGCTTTGTTAGTCATGTGCATCTGATTTGTGAGTCATGTACTCAAATGTGGCAGAAAACACATCCATTTGTCAGCGCTGAAGTTTTCCTACAAGATAACAGTGTTTAAATTAAAATGCCATCCGTTCCAACACAACTCCGTGTCCTGTTTCTATAGCCGCAATTACACACAGCTGCCTAATTGAAGGTAATTGAAGTGATTCTCTAATCCGGGGAGAGGCAGGAAGCGGAGGTTGATGGGTGCCAACAGAAACAAACAAAACAAACCAAGGGTTCCTACAGTTACGGAGATATATGGGGTGTCTGTATAAGATTGTGCAAAGTGGTGGGATGTATTGTTGACGGAGGATTGTTGGCTGTGATAATTACTTAGGTATATAGCATAGAGTCACGTGGCTTAGTCTTTCTGTTCTGCTTTATATTAGTGGCAATAGGCACCACGTGCCGCTCACAGGAGGTGGGAAGTGAAGCATATTGCCTTAAAGCCCGGCCTTGGCCCGGTAAATTCTCTTGTTTTGGTTCACTCAAGATGGTACCAGATAAACAAGAGTGGAGCTGAAGGGATTAAGGTGTATACTTGGGCAGTATGTTTACTATGAATACAGAGACGCCTTGAAGCAGTTGGGCAAGATCACTTCATCAGCATAATAGCATAGACCAGTAATAGGCAACCTATGTTGCTTAAAGAGCCTCCTATGTGGCCCCTGAGACTGTAAAAGGGCCACACAGTCTTTGAAACCTTTTTATTTTACCCAAAACAAGGTGATATAATCTCTGTTGGAAAGGAATTAATTGGTAATAGACGTATAGATAATGAGTAGAGGTATTTAGAATTACAATTGTGTATTATCCGCTAGAGATATAGTTGACTGAGTATTTTTGATGAGTGGGCTGGCTCTCCCGCTGCAAAGAACAGGCAGGTGGCCATATGAAAATTGCCCAAGAGTTGCATGCGGCCCCTGGGCCACCAGTTGCCCACCACTGGATTAGACCAGTAGCTCTCAACCATTTTGACTTGGGACTGGCTGGTTACCTTCCAATACTCACAGGGATCACCATTTATACACATTATTTTGAATGAAACTACTAAGTTTTAAATTAATTTTGCTCTGTTTTGAATACAGTTAGTCTTAAAGCATCGCAATAATGCCCCAACTAGAAGGTTAGCAGCTGTTTTATTTATGTCTTGATCATTTATTAAATTCATAATTTTTTATTTAAAATACCTTCAATATTAAATTCATTTTCAAGGGTAAGAGTTTCAGCATCCAGTTGAGCTGAATGTCTCTACCCTGATAAGGTCAATAATGGGTGAGAAGGATTTGGGTTAGAGACTGATATAGATGTATTTTAAAAACCCAAACAATTATCCATAGACTGTTTGCATAGCAAAAGCTTGTTGTTTAAATGAAATATTTTAAATGGATATGGAAGGTTTCTGGATTTTACTAAGTATATAATATACCTGTGTGTCTATTTACTTTTATGTACTTCATTTTAATAGCCCTTAAACACACCAGGCCTCATTATTTTGTGCTTCGGCCACATTGAATAGGGCTCTATATAAGCACAGAGCATATTTTTTACAGAAGTTTTTAGTGAGTGAAGACCTTGCTTTTTAATAGAAGTTCACTAACTAAAAACTTCTGTAAAAATATATGCTCCGTGCTTATGTAGAGCCCTATTAAATTGGCCAAATCACAATTTAATGAGGCTTACTGTTTTTGCTTTAAAAATTACACGAGTCAGCGGGAACTTTTTGAATGATTTGAATCCGTAAAATTCAGAAACATACCTTGTAGAGCTATGTGTGGCTATAACTGTGTGCCACCCTCTTTCATTGACATATTTGGGAGGAGGTGTACTTGTATTAATATTCAATATTGTATATAAATATTAATTTTATTTATTGTCAATGCCAAATTCAAACCTCTATATCCTGTTGTTTGGTCACTATAGTGTCCTTTAAGTACATATAACTTCCTGGGTAATCTGTCTGTCACTAACAATAGCAGTATATATAATGTTTTAGACTCTCATCGACCCTTTAGACACATAGGGATTGTCCTAAAACCAGCTGTTGAGAACCACTGCCCTACACCACCTGGCTCCCATTCCTCGGGTTGAGAGATTGTTACACGAGTTTACTAATTTTAATCTTTTCAATGGCCCTTTTAATTTTTCATGCAAAATATTCTTAAACCTTTTCCAAGAAACTGTTTAACCCGATTCCAATAAATAGAACACAATGAATGGCCATTGCTGGAATATAATGAAGAATTCTGCATGTGACTTTCTTGCTTAATAATTAAAATCCATGCATTAGATATACCAGCAAGTTCAAAGTATTCTGCAAAAATGTAAAATGGCCGCTTCCTAGAAAGTCATGGAATAACCTTAGTCCCTTATTTATTGAATAATCTTCTGAAGAACGAGCCCTTGTAGGAGGCGAAAAGTTTTACTAAAGGAAAACAAATTGGCTCTAATTTGTTAATATTTTTTAGATTTACTTGTCTTGTTCCCAAATGTTTTCTATCGTTGTTTACAAGTTATTTGTTTACATGGTTCATATGTCAGTCATTTTCTGTTTACTTAGTTGCCCTTTGTGTGGGTGAAAATGTTAACCAAAAATACATGCTACAACCTACAATGTCTATAAACCCCTTTAACTGTCACCTATACCCTAAAATCAATCTTATAACATTACCACCATCAAGGCTTTTAAGATGTAACTATCTTTGAGAGTGCTTGAATACACAGAACTACATAAGTTATAGAAAAAACATATTTGGTCGGAAAGGAAAACTTAACCCCTTAAACAGTAATGCGCTGAACTTAATATTTATAAATGGACATATACAATGATTTGTAGTACAGTCATTTATTATTGAATTATGATAGGAATAATTTGTCATGCAGTTTGCACACTTGTACTCTTTGACAAGGAAGAGAAAGGCTTGAAAAAGGATTTCCCAAGCAAGACAAAGGCTTGAACATTTGTGATCTGTATTTACTTTTGTTAAAGTATCCTCTTAAAATAGCACATTGATAATAAATCCCACTGGCATTGTAAGGCTCCAAAAAATAACCCACCCCATCAAGCTACAGACAGATTAACAGTCCAAGATGGAATTGCACATGATGATCAGATTCATTTCATAAAAAAGTTTCTCTAAAATGTTTTTATTTTCCCGTCTTGCATATGTGAAGTTTTTACCAAACTACAGTGATCCTTTAAACTTACAAGTATAATGTGACAAGTCTGGTGCTGTATTGGTGGCCCCTCTGCCAGTGAAAGGGTTAATGTAAATGGAGAATGTTGTCGGAGAGTGTTTAAGGCATATAGTGTGAAAGGAGCTGTCCAGAGTGCTGAACTGTACCTGCTCCTTATTATGGGTTGCACACAGACCTGTGGCTATGTACTGTTAACTGTCTTATTTAATTAGAAAAACCTAGAGGAGGTCATTGCTCCAAACTGAGAGCCTGTAATTGGAAATCCGTGAGCTTTGCCTTGATTACAGCTGGTCCAATAACTCCCACAATCACTTTGCTTCTTTATGGCTCCTCTCTGTTGGTTATGTTCTTATTTGTTATACTTCTGGTAAAATCCGTCAGTCGGAGCCAATTTCGAAGAGCTCTTGCTGGGTACCAGAGTAAGAAAAATGCTGTGGATTATTTGGCTTCCTGCTCTTTGGAGAGCTTGACCTAAGCATGTACGTAACATCACATCTAAGTACCTGCTATGACACTCCTATCAATCCCTGTCTGAATCGGAAAGCAATAAAGACTCAGTTAGAGAATGGCACGAATACAACTGGAGTCCTGTCTGTACAGATTAGAGGCATATCACAGATATAAACACTGCGACAGTGTGTGAAATATTTATCCTCCACAGCCCAGTCTCGGCACATTGCTGTACTCTGGAGACACTTAGCACTGCATCCCCCAATACTTATAAATTCCAATAGGTAATAATACTTGACCATGACTCTTACTTGAATTAGAAAGGTTGAGCACCTCTCCTACTGGGAGGCGAATCAGTGGCGCATCCAATGGAATTACATTGGGAATACATCTCGAGCATTCACTTATAATTTAGTCAATATCCATTTGCAACTGGAAAAGCTTGCGCAGTACTGAAGAATGAAATCCATCTTAGCTTATTCGGCAATGGTCTGATTTCCATTGATTTATCAGCATAAAAGCAATTATTTCACCAACCATGTATCATAATTCCCTTGTATCTCCTTAGAGAGGAAACAGATCTCTGACTAATTCTTGGGATGGTTATGTAGGACATTCAGTATTTATAGCATAGCTCTTGTGTCATAAGAGGACCTCTCAGTCTTTTAGACATCACTGCACACAAGTCTGCATAAAATATAAAAAAATAAAAAAGTAGATGAAATGGGCAGGTTGGATATGCCTGCTATTAAATATATATTTCTAGGGATTTTCTCATTGTCTGATACATAACAAGAATTTATTCTCCAGTTGTTAATTCCATAAACTTAAACTTCTTCATAAGCTGATGAACTTGCAGGCTGTACTTAAAATATGGTATATTATACAAAGTTTCTGCTCCAGTTCTTTCCAAACTGTATATGGTTAAAGAGATATTGATAGCATGTTTGTATTTGTTGTATCTGGAAGAGGGTATTTTATAATGCACCGATGTGGGCTTTCTTTTTTCAAATTAATTTTTCAAAGCAACTGATTTGGGGACATGCCCCTGGCAGTTAGTGAGCAGTAATATAGATGTGTGCCTCATACTTGTCTGCCAATGACATATATATGCTCTGTGCACTTCCTGTTAGTTTCAAGAAATTTAAACACCACTTTGCTAATGTTTAATTCATGCTCTTTATGAAAACAGACATTCAATAAGAAAACGTAATGAAGACAGTTATTGTACTCCAGTTGGATACCATTTTAGCCAGAATGGTCACCCCTTCCAAAACTTAAAAGTCAAAATACTCAGAGGAAAATTTAAAAACATCCAAGAGAGGAAAGCATTTGAAATAAAGATGATCCCATTCTTCAACATTAAAATACAGGACTTAATATGGATTTGAGATTTCTAACACATTATCACAATTTCATGTGATTTTTTTTTTCTTATTATACCATAACAGGCTTCAGTGCTCTTATTTTCATGTATATATTGGTGTATATAGTATGTTTATATATATTTTTCCTTTACTATATTGTGTTTATTCCCCATATATGTATTTTCCTGATGATGTCAGATGCTGTCTCCACTCTCTCTGCATCTGCTGTTTTTATTCAAACTGAGGGTTCCATCTCATGTAGTATTGCTTGAGACTTGATAAAGAGAGGTTGAACCTCTCGATAGCTCGTCAATATAAATAACACGTTTGTCCAATACAAAAGGTATCAAATAATACTGCAATACTCATCATTAATATATATATATATATATATATATATATATATATATATGTATATATATATATATATATATATATATGTATATATATATATATATATATATATGTATATATATATATATATATATATATGTATATATATATATATATATATATATATGTATATATATATATATGTATATATGTATATATATATATATATATATGTATATATATATATATATATATATATATATATATGTATATATATATATATGTATATATATGTATATATATATATATATGTATATATATGTATATATATATATATATGTATATATATATGTATATGTATATATATATGTATATATATATATATGTATATGTATATATATATGTATATATATATATATATATATATATATATATATATGTATATATATATATATGTATATATGTATGTATATATATATGTATATGTATATATATATGTATATATATATATATATGTATATATGTATATGTATATATATATATGTATATATATGTATATATATGTATATATATGTATATATGTATATATATATGTATATATATATATATATGTATATATATATGTATATATATATGTATATATATATATATGTATATATATATATATATATATGTATGTATATATATATGTATGTATATATATATGTATATATATATATATATATGTATATATATATGTATATATATATATATATATGTATATGTATATATATATATATATATGTATATATATATATATATATGTATATATATATATATATATGTTTATATATATGTATATATATATATATATATGTGTATATATATATATGTGTATATATATATATGTGTATATATATATATATATATATATATATATATATATGTGTATATATATATATATATATATATATATATATATATATATATATATATATATATATATATATATATATATATATATACATTTGTTTATATTTCTTTTTACATTAAATAGATGTGACCAGTGTATTTATAGATTTAATATATATAAATGTGCTATACTATCTCTTTAACTCCTGCTGCGGCAGTCTGCAATGGTTTTAAAGATCATTTGTGGACATTATGGTCTTTGGTACTCAGAATATTTTCTTCAGTCTTTTGTAGTTACGGCACTGCCCTGATTTGCAAAGTTTGATCTGTAAAGTTCAAACCCTGTAAGGTAGCAACTCGTAGCAGTTCTCTCGCAGTGTTTCAGGGATGGGTGATTAACTTAGCTAGGTAGTTTTATTTTTCCGTTAAACATGGTGCATTTTTACAATTTAGAGATTAGCACGAGGGGCAATGATCTCAGGACGTTTAGTGAATGATTTGCTTCTACAATCAGACTCTAAGAACATGAGAAAACAAAACAAAATCTAAAAGGTCTTTGTAAGGTTAGATTCAACCTTTAATTGAATACTATACCATAGTGACAGTGACTAGACCCTCTGCTCACAACTGTAGATAGATCTCACACAATATATGGGAGTATTAAATCTAATATAGCTTCCTTAATCAATTGTGTTGTTAGCAAAAGATCTAGAATATACCCTGTCTGATTGGGCAGTAGGAATCATCCAGACCACATCTGGCGTTTTTAAAACCTCCCATTACTATTACCTTATCCCTCGTTGTCATTGTAGTTATTTCTTCCATTTGAATTATAAGTTATCATAATATCCTGGGGGCTTCTTCATTATTCTGTACTACCGAGGCTTTAGTATTTTAGTATTTTCTTTTGCATAAGGAACCATTCCATTTTCCTACTCTGTCTTTTCTGAATAAACTATAACCATGAATATTATAACTGTGATATATATTATAGACAGTGTGCTACAGTTATTCAACATTGTTTACAATTTACTTTAAAAATGAGAGCGACAGTGCCCCTTTATTGTGCTTTATACCAGTCACTGCCACATTATAATTTATTTCCCCCCATGGAATCTTTGCTGATTGGTCGCCATGTTGCGCGCTGCTAATACAAGAACTCCATTCATTTTATTTAATCATTCAGATGTGAAAGGTTAAGTATTGATAAACCAAAGGATTTACGTATTAAGCTCTTCCTCAGGTAAGAGGGAAAAAAAAGAGCGTCTCAGCAAGTCCCCGAGATCCATCAACTGGATGAGGCTATTTAATTTCCTTTCTCATAGCAGTAATACTTCAGCGGTCTAATTTCAGTGATTGATTACTCTGATTAAAGGGATAAAGGCCGTCCTGTCTGTTTGACTCAGTCATTGCCTCGTGTCACAGAGAGCATGGATTTTAATTGCCGTGAAAGGCAACTTTTCACTTTAAATAGGTGCTATATACATTTTCCTCGTTCACAAAGATGCCAATAACCAGTTCTGCACAAGAGACTTCAGAATGATGAGCATTGATTGTATAATATACAGCCTAACTTAATAAACACAAACACCAATATAAACGTTTGTATATATACAGTGGATCAATGAGAATGAGATCCTAGGGTTAGTTTCAATATCTCCCACTTCATAGATCAGAACTGATACTGTTTTTTTTTTTTACCTGTATTAGGAACATATTAAGTGAAATACATGTTCATAATACCAGTTTTGGTTTTATAACCACATTGTATAATGGGATGGATTAACTCAAGTGTTTCTTATACCTAGAGCTCTCCTGGAGATTAAATAACAGTTTATTAAAACAAACAGTTTACAGAGAGACTGATGAACAATTCTCTCTGCAGCAGCTTCATAAAGGGTGATAAATATGGTATATTCCAATAATGAATACGCCAGCATGTTTTATTAAATTATATTAATTTCATGATAAAGTAACAAGTTCCTTTCTTAAAGGAGCAGTGCAAGATCCAGTTTAGGGACTGTGTGGCGTCTTATGGACTACTTTGTTGTTTAACAAATGTGTTTATAAAGCCAACAATAAAGTCAACTCTAATAAACTTAGTTTCACATTGTATCTAATCTTTCCTGAGGTACTGGGGCTTTCTTCTTCTTCTCCCTCACTGCACAGGACTCATGATGTTTTTGTGGGAGCTAGTCTGGTAGGTGCTCCTCTTGTTGACAAGGGAATTATACATTTTTTTTTAATGTCAAAGAGCAAAATTCACATAGACATCACTAATTACATCCTGCTTTGGTCACAAATGCTCCTAGAATAGATGTCAATGGAAAAAAAAAAAACTTATCCTTTATTAATATATCTACTAGATGAAAGCAACACCTATAAGCATGGCTCCCAAACTATACCTACCAGATGAGAGCAGCACCTATAAGCATGGCTCCCAAACTATACCTACCAGATGAGAGCAACGCCTATAAGCATGGCTCCCAACTATACCTACCAGATGAAAGCAACACCTATAAGCATGGCTCCCAAATTATACCTACCAGATGAGAGCAACACCTATAAACATGGCTCCCAAATTATACCTACCAGATGAGAGCAACACCTATAAACATGGCTCCCAAACTATACCTACCAGATGAGAGCAACACCTATAAACATGGCTCCCAAATTATACCTACCAGATGAGAGCAACACCTATAAACATGGCTCCCAAATTATACCTACCAGATGGCTCCCAAACAGAAATGTGAGTGACATGCAGAAAGGTTGATGAAAATAACAATAATAATAATAATAATAGTCCCAACACCTCAGGTTTATAAATCTGTGTTTATTGTATTATTATATAGATTCAATTGGTGGGCTAGATGCTCACAACCCTGTACCTGGCATTTAGACTGTCCTTGTAATTATTATCATCTTGCAATATAGGGTATATCTTTGCTTTATTTATTTATTTATTTATTTATTTTGATATCTTTTCTTCTAGCCAACTTAGCTCATATATAGATATGTTTGTGAATAGATATAGTGAATATTATACAGGAGACTTGCTAGGCACCGGTATAGGAACTTTGGTGTTTGAAAGATACTTTGAGATCATATACCTTCCTGCAATGATTTGTATTTTATACATAATATATTGCAGACACCAGGGGAGATGAAACATTTTGCTTTCTGTTGTGTCCCCTTGTAATACACCCAGTCCTTCTAGCCCCCAAAGTTTTCTGATTATGCCCTCCAGAGTGAATCCTTATCCTCCTTGTTCTTCTTGAATTAGGGAAGTTGCATGGGAGTTAGTAGCAGAGCAACCACATGAGTTTCACATGCTCATTTCCCGGACCAGCCATCACTGAGTTTATTGGAAACCGAACACAAAGTAACTTTTACAATATATGATTGTGACAATGTGCGTATCTGAAAGATAAATATATTGCTAGGTGTAGAATTGTATAGATCCGAGTCATAGTCCTCTTACACAGTATTTTTATTTCCTGTAGAAATGTTGCTGTAGTTAACCATTATACGTCAGGCAGTAGGATTTTGCCTTCTGTTAATCCTAGACCCTCTATGGGGCTGTTCCCAAAGGTCACTACATCATGGTATAATCTCTCTAGGTGGCTCTCCCTGTAGGGCACTCCATCATGATCTAGTCCTTATGCCTCTCCGTGGCACTCCATCATGATATAGTCCTCATCCCTCTCCATGGCATTCTTTGTAGGGCACTTCATAATGATATAGTCCTCAACCCTCTGCTCCCTGTAGGGCACCTCCATCATGATACAGTCCTTATCTCTGCTGTGGTATTCGCTGTAGGGCACTCAATTATGATATCATCCCTCTCAGTGATGCCACCAGGAGGACACTCCATTATGATATAGACCTCACTCCTCTCTGTGGCTCTGCCTTTAGGGCACGCCATCATGATATAGTCCTCATCAATCTCCATGGAATTCCTTGTATGGCACTCCATTATGATATGGTCCTCAACCCTCTGCTCCCTGTAGGGCACTCCATTATCATATCATCCCTCTCTGTGGTGCCTCCAACAGGACACTCTATTATGATATAGACCTCACCCTCTCTCTGTGGCTCTACTGTAGCAAATTGCATTATGATTAAGTCCTCTTCCCTCTCCGTGGCACTCCTTGTAGGGCAATCCATCATATAATCCTCATCCCTCTAAGTAGTGCTCCATGTAGGGCAGTCTATCACTATATAATCCTCTTCCCTCTTTGGCGCTCCATGTAGTTCACTCCATCATGATATAATCGGCGGACGCTCTTACACAGCTGCGTTTATTTTATGAATTCCCAGGACTCCACTAGCTGAAGGAGAATTGATGGCCAAATGCCTCAAAGCTGCAGTGTTGTCTGGATTAGCAATAACATATGGGTCCCGTTGGTGTGTTACACATTAAAACCCATCACATGAAGCTCCAGAAACAAAGTATCTAATTATGAGCACTAATTTATTATCCTATAGTCAGATGCAACTGCATTCCTCTGCAGATTTTGTGTAGAAATGGCTGATGTTTCAAGCAGGATCAAATCACTTGATTTTAGTGGTAATTTAGTCTATAGGTTTGATGGGACAGGGAGTGTTGCAAGTATATTTACAGTGGATATAAAAAGTCTACACACCCCTGTTAAAATGTCAGGTTTCTGTGCTGTAAAAAAATTAGACAAAGATAAATCATTTCAGAACTTTGTCCACCTTTAATGTGACCTATAAACTGTACAACTCAATTGAAAAACAAACTGATATCTTTTAGGTGGAGAAAAAAAAAAAAGAAAAAGAAAAATAATGTGGTTGCATAAGTCTGCACACCCTCTTATAACTGGGGATGTAGCTGTGTTCAGAATTAAGCAATCACATTCCAAATCATGTTAAATAGGAGTCAGCATACACCTGCCATCATTTAAAGTGCCTCTGATTAACCCCAAATAAAGTTCAGCTGCTCTAGTTGGTCTTTCCTAAGATTTTCTTAGTTGCATCCCAAAAGCCATGGTCCACAGAGAGCTTCCAAAGCATCAGAGGGATCTCATTGTTAAAAGGTATCAGTCAGGAGAAGGGTACAAAAGAATTGCCAAAGCATTAAATATACCATGGAACACAGTGAAGACAGTCATCATCAAGTGGAAAAAATATGGCACAACAGTGACATTACCAAGAACTGGAGCTCCCTCCAAAATTGATGAAAATACGAGAAGAAAACTGTTCTGGAAGGCTACCAAGAGGCCTACAGCAACATTAGAGGAGCTGCAGGAATATCTGGCAAGTACTGGCTGTGTGGTACATGTGACAACAATCTCCCGTATTCTTCATATGTCTGGGCTATGGGGTAGAGTGACAAGACGAAAGGCTTTTCTTACGAAGAAAAACATCCAAGCCAGGCTACATTTTGCAAAAACACATCTGAAGTCTCCCAAAAGCATGTGGGAAAAGGTGTTATGGTCTGATGAAACCAAGGTTGAACTTTTTGGCCTTAATTCCAAAAGATATGTTTGACCCAAAAACAACACTGCACATCACCAAAAGAACACCATACCCACCGTGAAGCATGGTGGTGGCAGCATCATGCTTTGGGGCTGTTTTTCTTCAGCTGGAACTGGGGCCTTAGTTAAGATAGAGGGAATTATGAACAGTTCCAAATACCAGTCAATATTGGCACAAAACCTTCATTCTTCAGCATGACAACGACCCAAAGCATACATCCAAATCAACAAAGGAATGGCTTCACCAGAAGAAGATTAAAGTTTTGGAATGGCCCAGCCAGAGCCCAGACCTGAATCCGATTGAAAATCTGTGGGGTGATCTGAAGAGGGCTGTGCCCAGGAGATGCCCTCGCAATCTGACAGATTTGGAGTGTTTTTGCAAAAAGGAGTGGGCAAATCTTGCCAAGTCAAAATGTGCCATGCTGATAGACTCATACCCAAAAAGACTGAGTGCTGTAATAAAATCAAAAGGTGCTTTAACAAAGTATTAGTTTAAGGGTGTGCATACTTATGCAACCATATTATTTTATTTTTATATTTTTTCTTCCCTCTACCTAAAGATTTCAGTTTGTTTTTCAATTGAGTTGTACAGTTTATAGGTCACATTAAAGGTGGAAAAAGTTTTGAAATGATTTATCTTTGTCTCATTTTTTTACAGCACAGAAACCTGACATTTTAACAGGGGTGTGAAGACATTTTATATCCACTGTATATGTACACTAGACTGATAAATCCCTGAATACAGCAGTTTTGCATTGTCTGGACCAGATTATGTGATTGTCCTTAATGTGTAGTTTGGGAACATATGTAACAAACTAACAACATGAGTGTAAAAGCATTTTAGAGAAAATTTGCTCATGTCATGGGTGGTTTCCTCTTGGATTCCTGCTTGGCTTGAAAACTGAGGGAGAAAGTTATTCTATTGATTGCTGGACTATTTATTTCTATTGACTAAAAGTGTCAGTCTTTCAATAAAACTGGATGGAGGTGTTATCTGACTCTTAGATTCCTCCCAATCCTCTGAAATGATTTATCCTGCCAGGAACAAAGGCAAAATGTCTCTGTCCAGTAAAACAAAGATTACATTTGTCAGCCACTGCCCCTCTGTGCTCCATCAAGCTCATGATTCAATGGCCTCCTCTATCCATTACCGCGTCTGTCGTCCCCTTCTTTGTGTCCCTTCGATGTTTCTCAGCATCATTGTCTTCTCTAGGGAATCCTGTCTTCTCATGACAATGGACAAAATATTTGTGATGTAGCCTCATGATCAAACCTTCCAGTGAACGGTTTGGCTTAATTTCCTATAGGATTGATTGCATCTTCTTACAGTCCAGTGGACTCCAAACAGTTCTCTCTAACACCACAATTCAATGGCATCAATCCTATGGCGCTCAGTCTTCTTTGTGGTCCAGCTCTCACATCTGTATGTTACTGCTGGGAATACCATAGTTCTAACTATAAGGACCTTTGTCGATAGTGCAATATCTTTGTTTACTAGCTTGTCCAAATGTGCCCTAGCTTTCTTCCCCAGAAACAAATATACTAAATTTCTGTGCTGCTAACAAGATCTGTCCAGTGGCCCAATGGGTGCAGCTTGGCTGTGTGCCACTGTGAACATAAATGCTTACTATACAACTAAATACATCTTGAATCCAGTTACTGCACATAATAATGTGTATAGACTCCATACATCTTCATTACTGTGAGATTAAATACACTGAAGATAAACTTTGATGTTACTAAGCTGTCATATTTAATGCTCTTGTTTTAGATATTTAGTTTTTTCTCATTTAGTTCAATATTTCCAGAGTTACATTTTTATCATCCGATTGCTCTGGGACTTTCATTTCCCTCACAAATATAATGTGAACAAATAACAATTTAGGTTTAGTGCTAAAAAATAATTATTGTTTGTGGCTATTTCCAGTAGACATTGTATTAGTCTGTGTACATCAGAAATGGGAATTATTTCCTTTGTATCCGTAAGATTAAATCTCACTTGCTCTGCTTTGTACACCAAACACTTCCTCCAGTTGTAATGAGGATGCTCAACTTTTATGTGAAACTGTAAACTTTCAGATAAAAATGAGCTAATGTTTAACATTTATGTTAAAAAATATTGAATACGAGGAAACCTAAAAAATCATAAATTGACTAGAGGATTACATTAGTACAAGCGTTAGAGGGTAGAAGATAGAAATGTTGGCGTATAAATCGCGTAGCTTTCCAGCAGAAGTGGGAATTATGGAAACTTAAAAATAACCATAACTTGTTCTTTAGGATTTTTAAAATAATATCCAAAGCTTTATTTTACCATTCTACTTCATTTAAATAAAAAAGGGAAATAAGTGTAAATCTCACAGATTTTGACTGCCTGGCAGATTGTGACGATAATCTTGGAGCCTGCCAATTGCCACTGAAAACCTCTCCATTTTCTCCATTGACTTTACGCTTCTCTGAGACTGATGGCCCGCCTGGAGGCCCTATCACCCCCTTCCTAAATAGCTTTGTAGTAAATTACTGTTCCTTCCTCCTGATCACCATTCCAGTCCCCGATAATTCCATCACCAGTGACAGGTAATTTGATGGTCCTGGAATAGAAGGCGGTCACCGAGAAGCCCATTCACTACACTGTCATAGACAATATTCCTGTAGACAATGCAGGAGATTACTGGAACTGTGCTGGACCCCCTCCCTTTGATCGTGACACAAGATATTGGCTTCAAGTATGCCCACTAACTTTCTGCTTCTATGCATGAATTGTCAGCCAATCAGTTTTTTTTTACATCTGTGACCAGACCACTATGTGCTAGCACAACTTACGCCTGGAAAAGGGAAGCTAGTGGAGGTTGAAGCCAAACGTTTACCAGTCTGTCAGAATCTTCTACATAATTTTAAGATTTACTTTTTTTAAAAGTATATTTAAAGGAACACCAAAGTCACCATATGTGCTCTGTGCCAACAGATAGAGGATGGGAAAGCATTTTCCTTTTTTAATACTAATGCTAAATA
Source organism: Discoglossus pictus (assembly GCA_027410445.1). Lineage (NCBI taxonomy): Eukaryota > Metazoa > Chordata > Amphibia > Anura > Alytidae > Discoglossus > Discoglossus pictus. The sequence goes on along the minus strand of CM050176.1, from coordinate 41,177,320 downwards.
AAGTCAGTGTTTTTAAGCTGTTTTTTAATCTCCCATTCTTTGGCACACACACACACACACACACATATAAGATATCTAAAACCTAAATGTCTTGGAGATTTTATAGGAGCCAGACAGGATGTTTTTTAGGAACCCTGAAGGAATCCCTTTATAGAAGTGTTTAGGGGCTAACGGTACAAATGCTAGAAGCCTAGGCTCTTTGGAAAGTTCCACCCCTGTGTATATGGATATAGTGAACATTGTGTTTTGTATATGCAGTACTTTTCTTTCAGATTACAGACAAATAGTATATTTTTAACCTTCCTAACATTGCATACCTTTCTACCTAAGTAAACTTCCTTCTTGACCCTTGCTATTTCTTATCTGTTATTCTTGTTCAGGTTTCTGCCTCTTCCATTCCCTTTCGATTGTAAGTAGCGAGTCACCAATCTTGTAGGGCACTTGGGAAAAAGCAATTTCTACAAAGAATCTAAGCTCAAAACCGGGCCGTCCATTTTTTGCAGTTTGTGAATATTGTATTTTTCATTGTTCTTATCCCCTGTACAGCGCTATGGGATAGGTTGGCGTGTTACAAATAAAAGTTAATAATAATATATTCGTTCCTATGGAGAATATTTTGAACGGGATGCAATTCTAAGTGCTACTAAGTAATTTGTGATTGGTAAATATTGGAATAGACATGTAGTTTATTGAGAAACTTGTAACTGAAATCAGTCAGAGTGGCCGAATGTGTTTTATGACCCTGCCTTTTAATATAAACAGTAGTTCTTCTATTTTATAAAATAAAGTAGAAAATACATGTGAGACAAGTAGGAGCTCTTTTCCAGTTCCTGGTTCTTACCCCGTTAAAGGACAAACAGCTTGGCTCCAGCCATTGGATTATGTACCTAAACACCTTCATTGCTTTTGTAATCTGTTTTGTCCCATTTTTTTGTAGATAAAGTTAATCACATTCGAAATTTGTTAGAGATGACAGGATGTGTATTGGAGGTTAAGTCTATTGCTCTCAGGAACTACTGCTAGACCCCATGTGGGTTCATCTCCTGTAATTGTCTGCCACACCCTCTCATTGTTACACTATGTACACCCCCTTTGTATTTAACTGCTATAAATATTGCTGACTTTTTAAAATTAAACAGTTAACTTCTGGAGACATAGAAATCTTATTTTGCTCCTGGTGGCTGCGATACTGACCCAATCTTTACCCTGCAAGTAACCTGTTCACTACCACAGGAAGGTTACTGAGACTCCTGGAAGCCAAGATTTCCAAGAGCCCAATGGTCCTTGTGGGTAGTTAACCTGTAGACCATAGCAGCTGGCCCTGGGCAGTAATAGCCCCTACCACCGGGTCGTCACATTTGTCATGTTTTTAAAAAGGTTATATAAACATGGAAGAAACAGGATGTAAACTCAGGACTTGCAGTTCTAATATCAGAGTTTGTGTGATCGTTGTGTGATCGTTACCACTGAACCTCATGATTTATACATATTCTCATCAAAAGATTTTGGAAGCCGACCATCTCCCTCCAGTGACGTTATAATGGTGAAGATCAACATGTCATCTGGAGGATGATACTTTGCATGTTTAATATTGAATATTGCTTTTATAAATTACTGAATACATATTTTATTATGGATCATTACAGTGACAGTGCTCAATAGGATACTGTTCTGTACGACGCGGATGATGATGTCAGAACCTCACCTATAAACACTTCTTGACACTTCTTAAGTAATTTATCGGATATTGAAAAAGCAACAAAACACAAGTAACGGAGAGCCGGACACGTCTCTCTTACCAGTAAAAGCAAAGTCATTTAGAAACGTATCACTTTCTAGAAGTTCAGCTTTTCGATTATAAAAAGAAAAATGGAGAGAGTGTAGATATTTGCTGAAGAGATGATTGCCTGGAGAGCAAGAATGCGAGGCCAAGAGGGACGGTGGAAAGGAGCTTCTTACAAATTGTTCAACTTGTGGAATGGAAACAGCAGGAACCTGCATGAAAACCAATGCATATCCTAATGTGGGTCCTGGTTAACCTCCTCACTGCTGGATTTATTGAGTCATGGATGAGGTCCTGGAGAGCGCCTGCACTTGATACAATATAAAAGGAACCTGATCCTAATTATCTATCGTGCCTTTAAAAAGGTCCGGCTTTAAAACATACAAAAAGGATTACTGTTTGAAAAACATGGCCAGTAGTGTATATAACATGCATCCAGAGACAACTGTAGTTTTGGAAAAACTTCATATGTTTAATAAATAATAAAGGAAACATTTTAAATTTATCTGGATCTGTTTGTTTCATGGGGGATTCCATCTTGGACTATTAGTCCGCCTGATGTATGAGGGGATTTTTATCTTAATTTTATTTTAATTTAATGCAACAAAAAAGTTTAGAGAATGATGTTTTTTTGGTTTTACAGATGTCCATGTTTTGGATCAGTATACTGGATAGAGGATTTTTTTAAGTATTTTAAACATTGCAGACTTCTTTCAAAACAAGTATATATACAGGGAGTAAACATATCTTAAAATAAATCAAATAAAGTTGTCATCAGGATAAGCATTGGAAAAGATGTGAATTTTTGTATAAAATTTATACCAGGATAATATGTGGGGATGAGTGAAAATGTGCACTATGAAGGTGTAATCTGGACACTTACACGCATGCTCATGTCAGCACACTTGTACATTTGTGTACTTGTGAAAAAGAGATTACATCATATAATGTGTGAGTATACACAAGAAACACTCACACCCCTCTCCTTTAAAAAAGTGACATGCATTATATGCTACATTCCCCTCAACCGTTCAAATGATTCAGAAAGGGAATCATCCACCAGCTGGTGCATGCCACAACCTCTCCAAATGTTCAGAAGGTGGTTCACCAATCATAATTGACAGCTCTGCCTACTGATAAAGCCACTCATAGGGTGACGAAACGCGCATCAGGTGTGTCCCTCCTGAACTCCTGACATCAATTTGTATTCCACCAAAAATACTCTCTAATTACTATATTGCACACATCGAGGAAATTTTCTTATGATGGTATCATTGATTTTAATATTGCAACATTATTAATATTTTGATGTTACCTGAATACTAATTTTTAACCAGAAATGTGGGACTGAGTACAGCTAATCCTTGCAGTTAGGAGGAAGCCTTTGAAGCTCACAGGGCTACCATACTCAAATAGCTCTGGTCTGCTGAGGAATTGATTTATGTGTATGTGGCTCATCTCAAAGTTGTGGTTTTAAGTTCCTAACTTGAGTTGTACTATATGTGTAGCAAGAGCCTACATTCTTTGACTTAATCTTTGTCTTTGATTTTTATGTTCTATCTTTAGTAGGTCCCATAGGTTAAAGGGACAGTTAATTCAGCCCAACTTGGAGCACACCACTGTAATGTACACCTGAAAACATGTTAAAATACTTTTTGCATTTTTGAAATAGGTGTCTTTTTCACAGAAAAAAAAAATTGTAAATGAAGTTCTGTTTACATGAGAATCTGGCAAATCCCCCAGACAGGAGCATAAAGAGGGTTAACCCTTCCCAAATACATCTTTGCAGGGAAATGACTGCTGGAAACTCCTAAGTATGTTACTATTGGGTCAACTGATGGCTGATTACATTACTTAAGCAAGTAAAGGCATAAATATTTCTACTCACTGTGCTTGCAAAGGCTGTTGTCGGCAGATGTTGTTAATCATAGAACAGTCAGCAGTGTGTCTGTAAACAAACCTAAGACTGCAAATTTTCAGTTCTTAGTGTAATAAAACAAACAATAGGAGCCTCATTCAATTGAGCAATTGTAAGTTACAGTAGCCCGTAATGGAGGCTGTAAGTAAATTTGCTATTGAGTTGGCTTTTTTTTTGCGAACCGCAAGTGGCTACGTGTTGCGGGCTTGAAATCCTTGCGGTTGTTACAACCGTAACTTACATTCCATCTAAGCATTTGGTCTTTCATGTCCGCAAGAGTTACAATCACAGATCGCTATTCAATTGCTACAATTTCGCAAGCCCGCAAATGTTTTCACACCCGTAAATTGCAAATGTAGAGGAAAAACCTATGGTACCCGATACGACCCACAAAGGGGGTAAGACATATCCGTAGCACTGTAAAAACAAATAAAAAATGTATCCTGCACTGTAAATTACAGGGAAAGCGATGGAAGACATTAGAATTAATTGCACAACAGTCTCAAGCTCGTAAATCGACAATAACAAATCATTTATTTTTTTGTTTAATTTCAGGCTTATATCAATCTCGGGAATTAATTAGTTAATTCATATCAGGCCACCCACATGGACTAGAACAGTTTTTTCCATTAATTTTTTTATTTTGGATTTTGCGGTTTTGCGAGTCCAATCGCATATCGGTCCTCTAAATGCTAATTGATTGAAATGTAACCCCCATGTTTTACGGTCTCATTTTCTATTGGTTGTTTCTGAATGAGTAGTTACGGCCTTGCTTAAGTGATCATGTCCACGCTCTGAAATGCTACATACGATTGCATGGTTTACGCTTTCGGATGGTAACTTGTGGGCTTGATCAATTGAATAGCACTGGATTTGTAGCAGACTGCGAGCCCGCAGACATAGGGCCTATAGACCACTAGGTGTGGCCTTCGATTTGAATGAGGCTCTTGATCACTTTAAGATAGAACTTATAGTGAGGTAAATGGCACATTAATGATTTACATTGGAGTGTAAGCTGCACATGACCTATACAGTATTACTATTAAAGTTTGTTTTTTAAAAGAAACATTTATAATACATAATAACTGATCTATCTAAATAATGTATAGTCATGTCTAGAGGAACCTTAACATGTTTGCCCAAACTACTTTGGACAAATCGTTGCCTTGTGCTTTACCCTGATAGCCAGTGAGCAGTAATCAAACTGTATGACTAATGAGTTTCAGCCAATGAGATACACAGCCAATGAGACACACAGCCTGCACTGGCCCAAGGGCGGCCACACCCTACCTTCGCTCAGCTGGTTCCAAGCCCTTTACTGTAGGCTTCATGGCACTATATTGAATTTCTGGTAATTATGAGACCACTATTGACAACAACATTGTTGGGGTAGAAAAAAAGAGCTTGAAAAGTAGAGAAATCAGATGGGCCAATCACTGAGCATATTTGAGAACCTAAATAAAGATGTAAAGATACAAAATATATTAAAACTGGTATCATTTCTTGTAAATCCTGTTTAATTCTATGAAAAAATTGTGTAAAAGTCTTCCTGTAGAACTGTCTGTGTAGAAAGACGGATACAAACCTCAGCTCATGTGTATTCATTGAAGTGACCTGTGGTCTGGCTGTAGCGACCCGGGTGGGAGGGCGTATTGTAATGACAGCACGTTGGGCCTGGACATGTTCGTTGACAGCACTCGGAGCAGGAGATGTGAGGTACAAACTCCAACCTCCCTCCACCTCCAGACCTGACACCAACTCCTACAAAGGTTACAAACAAACACTAAAGTGTGAATCAAGAAATCATTTAGACCATTACAAACACAATGATCTCTGACTGTCCGCCCTCGTGGTTAGCAGACTAATTGAAGGTCATTCTCATTAAAAAGGGAAACTCATTAACACCCACACAGCAACCTGACTCATGATTCCAACGAGGCTGATACACAAAGCTGGCTGCATAAAATGTATTATTATTTCACCAATTCATTGATATAGTGCACCTTACATACAAAACCATCAATAGTCTGTCAGCAAAGTCCAGCTATTGATCAGATGATAATTAGAAGAGTTGTGCTGGTTTAATATTTAAAGGATGACTGCAATTTAGTTTTTTTTTTGGGGGGGGGAATCATGTTTGTGAAACGGATAACAAAATTAGCAACTGATAAGAAAATCTCAGTTTTAGCTGACTATGTTTTCGGGCTTCCATTTTGGACAATAAGAGCCCTTCTTGGTGGCTGGAGTGAGAATGGGATAATCATACTGTCAGGTGGGCTCCCATTTAAATGTATTGTTGAGCACAACAATGAGTCATGGGCGTATTAGCCCAAAACAATCTGTTGGGGGGGGGGGGGAGATAATTCAACTCTACTCCCAGGACAGGAAGCAGGGGCGGGTCTACCGCCTGGTTCACCTGGCACAATGGACCAAGCCCTGCTCTAGGAGGGCCCCATTGCTGCAGTGCCTCTCAAAAACTTTGCATTTTTTTTCATTTCTTTGTTAAAATTTTCAATGCCCCTGACCCTTAAATATAAAAAAAAAAATATATATATATATTTAATATAAATAATAAATTATGGGTCAAAGCTTTCATGGGAAAGATGTATGGTGCCATCTAGTAAACAAAATGGTAATGCATGATCAAATTTAATTTTGCTATTTTTTGTGTCCCCTATACATTTAATCTTTTTTTTGTGTGTCCCCCAGTTCCTATGTTCCTGCCTTGAATAGGTTTTGATAGATATCTTTGTTCCAACCAAAATGTCTGATAATCTTATGAACTAAAGCAAATGTCTGCCCCGTCAAAGGAAACTTGTATAGAATAGTTAAAATGTAAATGCTGTATTTATTTAGCTTTAAATCTTTTTATTAGTACTCCATTTTTCAATACCGAAAAAAATATTGCGTCTTATATAGTTTTAGAGTATGTGCTTGCCCCATTCTCTGAGTTACAACGTATGTTACTTCTCTTTTTGTTCCGTTTGTAACACTTCCTGCTGACTTGAGAGGGAGTGCTCTGATTAGCATTTAATATTGGACACAATTCTACCTCTGCACATGCTCAGAAGCCGACAGTCACACTTCCAACTGCAGATCTGCTCTCTACCCTCCTCTCTACAGCGGCCCTTTAATTCACTAATAAATGTTTAACAGAAGTATTTATATTATTTTTATGGATCCACTGATGTAGCCAGCAATTACAATGCAATGACAACTTTTTCTTAAATGTATTGCTTTCTCATCATGGACCAATAATGTATTCAGAATCCTCTTCACTACCAGTGTACAATTGTTAGATACCATGAGCCCCATTAAATTGCTCCGATTTTAGAAATTGTAGCCCGTAAAAGGAGCCCGCAAGGCTTACGGCTATTAAATTGGCCTCTTTCAGCTACCCACAAACAATCTGCTGGTTACAGGTGGAAAAAACCTACGTGCCGTCTCAGATAAGCCTTTAATCTGTCAAGCCAGTAAATGTTATTATCGCAAATCACTATTAAATTGCCACAAATCCCCAAGGACGCACTGGCGTTCAAACCCGTAAACATCAAATGGAGCCAAATATCCTATGATTACTAAAGAGGACAAGCAAGGGGTTTAAAGTCCTGTCCGTAGCACTGTAAAAGCAAATATAAACATACTACTGTATTTTAAATTAAAGGGAAATTGATGTTAGTTATTAATGATTAAATTATTCTCAAGCCTGCAAATCGGCAATAAAAAATCATTTATTTTATGTTTAATTCCGGTATTATCTTGATCCCAGCAATCACTGTGTTAATACATATAATATAACTTGCATGGACTAGAACATCATATTTATTGATTATTTCGTATTGCATTATTTCTGGAATGCGGGTCCGATCGCAACTCAGACTTCAAAACCGTAGGTATTTCAAATTTAACCTCCATGTTTTAGTGACGTATTGATGACGGTCTCTTTTACTATTGGCTCCGTCTAAACCCGTAACCACAGGTTTGACTAATTTATCATGTTCATGCCCACAATTGGAATTGCGGTAGCATGGTTTACGGATTTGAATGTCAGCCACGTATGTTGCAGGCTTATCTAATTTAATCGCTCTGTACCTCTGCCAGGTTTCAAGCCTGCAGGCTTTGCGGCTGTACCGGGGCTGCTGCAAATTTAATAGGGCCCCATGTCTACTAAGCAGAGCTATGCCTAAACATAGCTTTTTGATTGGATACTCAAGTAATGGTCAGGTGGATACAGCTTCAAACCTGGAAATGAGTCGAAGGCCAGACCTTTATCCTCTTTAGGCTTTTCCACTGTATGGTAACCAAAAGCGAAGCAAGGAGCTAATATGCTGAATAAGTAAACGCATACGGTATTATTATACTACAGATCTTAAAAATATGAGAGATCAGCAAACTCTTCATTTACTTATACAGAAAACATTCCTCACAAATTTTAGTAATAACAAAACTCAGCAAATTACACACAAATGGATTCAAAACACAGTTAGGACTTGGTGTTCTTAATATATATATAGAAAATAAAGAGATGCTTATTTTTAAACTCCAAAAATGTGTAGAGATGGAGCTTTTATTGTAGTATGAGGACTATTGTATCACATTTAACAATAATCCAGCAACACAATACTGTGAAGAGGAGAGGAATAAATCATTTTCTGTCATCCTGTATATGTGGTATATTTCCTGTTTGAGTTAATATTTAATATACACACAGTGTGAGTATGCACTGGGTTAAGAATTTATGGTAAACAATATATTTTAGAAACCTTATCACAAAGTGCACTATGTACATATTACATTAAATGAAGATAAACCTGAGTACTTAATGTAGACTCCCTGGAATGATGCTGCCATGATCAGGGGTCTTTGTCTACATTGATAGCTTCTTACATGAACTTGGCCAACTTGTCTCTTGACCAGTGATTACCATCCCTAGTCCTTAAATCGCGTCAACAATCCAAAATTGGAGGAAATTGATAACTAAAGGTGGCTCCATATAAATTACTGAGCCACTGATTTGCAGGCATGAGCTAAGCAGGCATATTCTCAAATACTGGCCTGTCATTGTGCCATAGGTTTGGAACCAGTGCTCTAACACATTGGTTCTCACACACTGTGGTGGCATGGTCCCACTAGCTACCGTCTGAAACGTCCTTCAGACCATATCTAAGATCCAAACCATCATTGACAGGCCAGGTTTTTTACCTGTCAGTATAAGGTGGCAATGTCTCCTCCTTATCTGTCATCTATCAGTCATCTTCACTCCATTCATGCTTGTTTTTGAATCCACCCCTAATTTTACTTTTTCTAAGACATAACTAGCACCATTTCCAGGACCAGTTATTGAGAAGCACTGCTTTAGAGTACTGGTTCCTAAGCCAGTCCTCTTGGTATCAGAATTTAGAGATTATTACTCTACTTTATTTGTAACGCACCAACCTATTCCATAGACTATACGTGGGCTAAGTACAAAGAAAAATACAATATTGAACACATAGCAAAAAAAGTGGAGGTCCCTATCTTTGACCTTAAAACCTTAAAGGCATATCTAAGGTTCCTGGGTTATGAGTGCATCTGATAGAAGAGAATTAATAGTGTATAAAAACATTTTTCTTGCATGAAAAAATATCAAAATTAACATTTAAACACTTACCTTGGTTAGCAAAATGTCTTGTAATTTATGACTGTTAATAAGGGTTAACACCCCCTCAAAACCCAGTCTACATTAGCATTCATTTCATAATTTGTTTTGGCCAATCAGGTTAGCTGAAACATTCGAAAGTGTAAAAGTCTGGGGTTCATGTTTGTGCTGCAAAGCAGCCTGGGGTATGTAGTGTGGCACTGTATTTAGTGCTATGGTAGCAGCACAGACAGGAAGTAGCAGGGCGTCGTATCCCAGCAGTTGACTTGGAGGCTGACATCAGTGCTCTCCTATTGGCTGAGGAAGAAACAGCAGGTGAATAATGGGTTAAATTGATCCCCTAATGCTGCATGCTAATTGGGTGGGGATCCATGAAATGTGAGCCAAACAAATTTCTCAATTAAAATTCTGTATACAAAATTCAGTATGTAAACAAATAAGAATAAAAAAAAGTTCAAATTAAAACACGTAATTTATCACACATTTATTTTACTGATTTTTTGTGGGATCTGTCGTTGTTTTGCTTGCACCAATGTCAATATCAGTTCTCCTAACTTGGTGCAATAGGTTTTGCCAGGCATTAGAACTAAACATAGTAGTACTATAATATTATAAAGCATTGGAAGATCTTTTAAAATTATTTTAAATGGGTTGAGAAAGATGTTAGGGTAGAGTAGAGAGAGGGAATAAGAGGGTAGACAAAGAATTACAGCTTTGTGCACAGTCTAATAGCTAGACTAGTGTGTAGACATGGATGATCCAGATCCATATAGTATAGTGCTCAGTCTGGTTCTGTGAGGGCCCCTTGAAATGCATTGTGGCCATAAACTGCGTAAACGCAATTGCCCAGATGTTCTAAGGGAAACACTCACAGATGTGACATATACCAGAAGAAATAGACATTTTCTTCACCTTAGTACTCCGGGCCCAGTGTCTCTGACCTCAAGCACCATTATGTTATATTGCATTGACCGTTCTGGTAGGAGGGAGAGTTTGTGTTTAGTTTTTCTAAGCTATTCTTAAGTTCTTAATCTTTGAGAACAACTTCTCTAGAGCTTCGGTTAGACACGTCTAGAACATAGCTTAGTGGAGATTTTGGAAACATCAGGTATTGATTATTAATCGCAGATTGAATAGGAGACAATTAGCCTAATCAGCCTAGTTATTCCCTGGGTCTGATCACAATCCGTCTTTTCAGCTTCACATGGCTTTAAACTGAAAACTATACAGCCAGAACCCCAGGGGGTAATTATGTATCACTGGCAATAATCACAAGAGATCTCAGTCTGTGCGTAGTAGGTGGATTAGAAAGGCTGATACATTGCCGTGTTCAGAATAAGCATACTGTGATAAAATGTACATTTTTAACATCAAATTAATGAAGTGCTTGTCATTACAGATTTAAATTACACAATATTTGGTACGTCTGCAGTATTTTTATGATAAGTGGATAAACTTGTTAAAGGCAGTGTATAATCAAATATCACAAAATGGTGTCTGCTCAAATCTCACAGCGCTATATATTTACAGAAAACTAAAAGATTACTGCCATTCCACTTAGTAAATAGTAATTATTACCCATTTACTGTGAGGAATAGACTGAATAATGTGTTCTGAGGATTCCTCTTATGTGGATGAGTGTAAGAAACAGAAGTGTTAGATGCCAGGAAGCTTCGTTACCTATGAAAAAGATCTGAAGTGTCTCGTTCTGAAATCCTACTGTTATATAGTTCTGCAGCTTATTGTTCAGTCTAATTCTCCATCTACAGTGGGGAATAATACAGCTTCTTTATCAATATAATAGAACGTTATAATATTGCGATTTAAATGACCACTGGACAAAAAGTTAAAATAGCCGCTTTTGAAGAACTACAGTGCGGCTTAAAATAATCTGTCCAATCAAAAACTGTTGGAAAATTAATTTTTCAAGTACAATTATAGATGGAAAACTATACTAACCAATATATCCCATAACCAGAGAGACACTGGCCATAAGATACAATAAAAACTTGATAATATTAATGATTTTAATTTTATAATATCTCTACTTTACTTTTATGGCCATTCTATCTGGTTATGGGTTTCAGCTGAAAATAAGCAACATGTTTTTAGAATGTAAAAATATAATAATAGAGCCTCTATTTTTTTTAGTTTTATGTGCAATTATCCTTCTGTGGAAACAGTCGTCCTTTAAGATGGACACTACAAGTCACTAAATATAATACACCAATGTCTTACCAAGTATGATAATTTAAATTAAGATTATCTCATTCTCTTTTTTTTTTACAGTAACCAGCAAGCGTTCCTGCTTGAGAATGTCGCCTGTACCAACGCAACGTGCTCCAGGGTGTTTCAGGTGTACTGGGAGCTCTCGGAACTCAATCAGATCAAGGACGCCATGGTGGCAACCTTCTTTGACATTTATGAGGACGTAAGTTCACAGCTCTTCACACTTTTGTTCTTCACAATTACCATCTGCCTTTTCTTCCTTGATCAGCTCTCTAATGTCACATTTTAGGAGCCAGAGTAGATAATGAAAGCAAATGAGTTAATTAGGGAGAGACTTTGAAATTTATAGGCCGATCGGGGAAGATTTATGGAATCACTGGCTGAATGATGTAGTAAACGAACCAACTTCTATAAAAGAGATTGCCTCGTTAGTATGTTACTAAGATCCTGAATTGTACTGTGAATGGAGGAACATTCTGAGAAGCCCATGCTACAAGGTTATCCTGGTTATAATGAGACTAAAGCCATCAATAGGTCTTGTACAGATCTTATTTTAGAAACCCCAAGTACCTTGCCGAAAGTGAAAAACCAACTGTAAGCATATACCCACTTAGAAAATAACTCTTACATTTACAGACTCTTCTTTTTATATGGATAAAAGTCAAAATTAAATGTCACAGATTCATTATGATTGGGCCAAAGAGGACCATGTTGTCCGGTTTTACCTTTAAGATCTAAGTACCATGTGCAATTAAACAATTTACACTGATGGTCCCCAATCCATCTCTCTAGAAAACTTAGCAAAATGTAAAGCTTGATTCCTCACCAACAGCTCTATAACCAGAATGATGCAGGATGGGTTAAGTAAAGAACCATTTTGTGACCTTGGTTTTTCATACATTTATTCGCAGTGGAATCAACCAACCTGGGGCAGGGCAGTGTGTTTATCTGTTTAAATCCAACCTCAGATCTCTGTTATACACCTGTAATTGCTTATTAACACCTGTATAGCCCTATGGAATATGTTGGCGCGTTAAAATAAAGATAATAATAATAATATTTAGTAGCTATTAGAGACATTCTGGAAAATAAAGGTATATATAAGTTTCCTAGGTTTCAAATATTTCCTAAAAAGCAGCTACTAATATAAAAATATGTATTATATTGAAAAGTTGAATGTACGTACATATTTATATGCTAGATACTGATATATTGATGTGCACACCCCTAGGAAGCTTACATAAAGTGTCCCCTGCAGGGTACAGTGTGTGGCCTCTAAAGGAAATTATGGTTGCTGGAGTCACAGCTGAAATTGCCCATAAAGAAACAGGCAGAGAAAAAAAACAGACCTCAACTACCAGATTGTGATACAAATGTTTCAGTCTTTACTTCCTCCTGATTGGCCAAACAATTTTTAAAATTGTATACTGATTTAGCCTGGGTTTGGAGGGTGTTAACCCTAAGTTTCAACTGACAGAAATTAAAAGCCATTTTGTTAACTTCAAGGTAAGTGTTTAAATGCTTATTTTTTTTATTTTATTTATATGCAAACATTTTTTTTTCATACACTACTAATTCTCCTCTACCAGATGCACTCATAATCCAGCTCACTTACATATGCCTTTAATCATCAATCAAGTACAGGACTATCCAGATCCCAAAGGGTCCATTTGTCACAACTGGAAGGTGAAACCGTTAGGTTTGGAAATTGTGTCCTTCATTAATGAAGCTTGTATCATTTGATATCTAAAATATGTCACATGAACTAACCATATGTGACAACTGGGTAAAAATGTTGTAATGCAGATCAATATTTGTTTAGGAAATAAATGATACATTCATGTGTATAAAGGGACAAATGAAAAAGTAGAGAAACAATCGCATACCGTAGCAGCAGCTTTAGGCATATAGGGTTAATATTTCACATAGTCAGAGCTGGGAAATATTACAAATCAACCGATCCATTCCCAGCTGAGTTCTGTTGGATGGCTGGACAACTAGCAAAGCATGTGTGACATTTTATAAATACAATATTAACTGCTATAATTAAACATGAAATTTGGACATCATTTTTATATTGTGCCAATAAGCTAATTACATTTGTCTTGGATGTTTTTGTGAGCTGAAGCTTTTTATGTCTCCGAGTTCTCTTTTTATTTTCCTTTGAACAAAATCTAAGCCTGAAGTCGGACAACAGCAAGTAGAACTAACATAATTTGTTATTTTATTTGTATCTGTAATTTTAGGTAAAGTAATGAGGACATCTTTGGCTTGTGGTCAAAAATACGTTCACTGGAGGTGATTAGTAATTTAGTAACAACATAACGAAGAGTCATTCAGTGTCAGGTCATCGAGTTTTCCAAAATAATTTATTTCCCAATTTTGAATTCACTCAGTATTTCTAATTGGCCATCAAAGCTGACTACAGGTCTTGAAGTTGAATTTCTTACCTTAAATAGTTTTTGATTTATTTAAAATGTTTAGAATAAAAATAGAATATAACATAAAAATGATCATTTTCACATGCTGCTGGAATTTTTTTTTATTAAAAATGTAAGATCCCAGAGATCCCAACTTGACATTTTCTACAGACAATCCTAAGACATCAAGAACAAAATAATGAGTTTTAAATCTTGTGTTTTGTTTTTGTTTTTTGGAAACTGATATTCAAGTCCGCGACCTTAAAATGTTAATGTCCCTCAAACCATGTTATGTGACATATCAAATTAATTGCCTGAGAAAACTATAATTTTGTATATTTGCGCACAAAATAATGTAATTCTTAAAAATGTTAAACTCTCCTAAATCAAGCAAGATTCAATTATGTTTTTTTTACTTTTACATTCCACGAAAGTTGGTATAGAAAAGCAAACTGAATGCAAATTGTACTGTAATATGAAGTGGATCACTTGATATGGAATGACCCAGATAAATAGACATCAGCTATATATGGAGAGCTCTGTATTTTGTCGATTTGATGGGACTATTATGTTGGGCTCTATAAGATATAGACCACTGTACAAAGCTTGGTTATTTTAACTTGGAAGGGGTGTGCTCCTTTGTTTTATTGCTTTGAAAAAGTATTTTTGAGGCAGTCTCTGACTTTAGTACTGTATAATGTTGTAATTAGTTTGAAGATTGAGAACGATGAGGAACACACCAACTGGCTATTGTTGTGACTGTTGGTTGGAAAGCTTCCCATGACTATCCTGGATCATAAAATAGTTGTCATGATTATTAGACCACAGGGACACAAATTCCCCAAAAGTCCAGGATATCTGATTGGATAGTTGACTTTAGACCAATGCATGACATCTGTTTTTTTTTTATTTGGGGACTTCCAATGATCATTGGTTCCACCATTGGGATCCAGAACATATTAAATAGTGTGATCATCACAGTGCATTTGTATCTACTTTTACACTTATTTGAATATAGTGTATTTTATCTACAGGTAAGTCCATGAATAATCTTATCTAGAAGCATGACGAAGGGTAGAGGTTTATTTTAAGTGATAAGCTCTCTTCATTCTGAGGGCCAGCAGATAAGGTCTCAGGGACCAGTGGTGGACATTTGTCTAGGAAGCTAAAACTTTGAGGTTACGACTGACATTGCATTTCTATGATCTGCTCTTTTGAAAATCTTGATAATGGTTAAAACATTTTGTAAAAACTAAAAACAATAATACAATCTTTCTTATTCTTACAGTTATCAAGGCAAATGTTGTTTTTCTGCTAACATGATTTCTCATCACAGATAAGATCTTTAATTAGTTCTGTTGAAAGGTCTGCCACATGATGGCGACTGTAGAATTGCATTAAATGGATTTACAAAGGTGTGCATCTCTAACAGTAGGATCAACAATACAAATGCACACATTGGTTTAATAGATGCAACCTTAGAGTACACTCATAGGGCTTTGGTAATATTGACCGCCACTGATAATAAATCAAATAATACATAGAACTTTACTTTACTAATAATTAGAAAAAGAAGTTACTATATGATCCCGTCAGTCACTCAGTCATGTCCGACTCTCCATGACTCAATCTGGAATCCACCATCATGTTCATTGCTTCAAATACTTCATCCATCCATCTCCTCCTCTGCCGTCCCCTTCTTCTTGTTCCTTTAATCTTTCCCAGCTTCAGAGTCTTCTCTATGGAATCCTGTCTTTTTTCGACCTGGGCAAAATATTTAAGCTTTAAACTCATGATCAAACCTTCCAGTGAACAGATTGTCTTGAGTTCATATAGTATTGATTGATTGGATAATTTTTCAGACTTCGGGTCACTTAGGAGTTTTCTCCAAAACCTCAATACAAAGTTGTCAATTATTATTATACTATTACAGTATAATAATGTTATTAATGTTTATTTGTGTCAGTGGTGGGTAATACTACCAAACCCTCTTTAGGAATATGCTTTAACATTGTGCTTATTCAACTAGTTTGTGTATTTGTAATGCTGAATAAATTGTACTTTAGTGCAGTAGTTCTCAAACTTTTTTTATCTGGGGAACAGCTGGTTCCCATCCAACCCTCTTAGGGACCATCTTTAAAATCCATTTTAACATGGTGGGGCATACTACTTTTTCATTTATTATTGTACTGACTTGAATGGAATATTAATCTTTCTTAAACTGTGCGTTATGGCAGTGGTGTGTATTAGAGTATTAGGCTCTTTAGAGTATAAGGCTATTCTCATCTCCTTTTGTCCTTGAGGACCAGTAGATAAGGTATCCGTGACCAGCTTTTGAGAACCACTGCTATAGTGATTGTATCCAAGTGATCTATGTTACAATAGGATCACCCTCCCAACATTTTGACTATTTCTTTATTTGATCTTACTCTGATGGACCTCGTGATTGTATAAACTGGTGGTCCCCAGTCCATGTCTTTAGTAGATGGTTAGTAGCAACTTCAACAGCTCTAGAACCAAAACTATGACTGGCACGCCATGGGTTAAGTAAAGGATAGCTTTTTAGGCTTAGGATTTCTGAATAATTAATATCATAAATTTATTAGCAGTTGGGAAACCAAGAAATACCCAGACTGCATCTTACCTGAGCCCATAAAAAGATTTCACTGAATTTATTATGGGAAGTTTCCATTATTTTATTTTTCTCTTAAAGTGCATTTGTTCATCAAACATGCCCCAGTGTAATAAAGAAATAATTGTTAATACACAAATACTTAAATGGCTTTTCATGTTAAATCTATTTGTTAGCTTACCACTAAATTACATTAAAAATACACCTGCAAACAACAGCAAAGTGTTAACCAGAAAATATAATCTAAAAACAGTACACTTCATTAATGGCTGGTAATGTACCCCTCTCCACTCTACTAGGCACTACTGAAAGGAAGTGAAAGATTTCAATTGGCATAACATTATTCAAGACTTACCAATACAACCTAATTAATGTTGAAATCTTCAATTTATCATTGTCCTGAGCACTGCTGCAAAGAAAACAACATATTTCAACTGATGTGGCATTCATTATGTCGGATGGGTAACCTGGAGCATGCTCTGTAGGATAAGTGGGCTGCAGTTACAATCCCATAACCCCCTTCATCTCCAAAGTCATCTAAAAATAGGTTTAACTCAAAAAGCAAATTTTGTGGATTAATTCATATACATTTTAATATTGAAATACATGTGAATGTATTTGAAAGGGGAATCTGATTCATCTTTGTCTATGGGTACCACCTTATTAGGAGGAAATGTGTTCCGTAAATGGAGTCGGCAGTAAACGTGCTTGTTTTTTCCAGGAACAATATGGCAATCAGTGTAGTTCTGTATAATATATCTTGGTGTCTGAGTGATATCTATACCTTCCTGTTGTTTGTACTTGCAGGGTGTCCTGGACATCATCGTGCTAAGCCAGGGAGATTCCCAGGATAATTACGCCATTCACATGCTAAAGAATAACTTTGAAGCAGACGCTTATTTTGTGAAAGTCATTGGTAAGTCTGATGTAATGTAATGTAAGAGTGTCAGTAAAGCCCTTGGACTGTCTTGTTTTGGGCATAGTATTCTAGATTAACAAAACAAGGATTGGGTCAGTGTCAGGACATTGGGTCATTTGGTTTGTATCTGGTACCATTAAAAAGCAGTAACTGATGTCCTCGCCAGGCACCTTCAGTCCCTCTCACTCCTTTACCATCTTCCCTCTTCTCCACCCATGGCTTTCCTTACACTATTCTACTCCTTGCATTCCCTGTCTCTAAGTTATCTTGTGTCCTTGGATCTTGATTTCTTCCTCTGTCTAGTTTGTGCAGTCCATCTGTATCTTCCCATCTTGATCTCACCTCTCACTACTAGTTCTCTCTTCTCCAACTTGCCATCTTGATCTCATTTCTCACTACTAGTTCTCTCTTCTCCAACTTCCCATTTTGATCTCATCTCTCATTACTTGTTCTCTCTTCTCCAACTTCCCATCTTGATCTCACCTCTCACTACTAGTTCTCTCTTCTCCAACTTCCCATCTTGATCTCACCTCTCACTACTAGTTCTCTCTTCTCCAACTTCCCATCTTGATCTCATCTCTCACTACTAGTTCTCTCTTCTCCAACTTCCCATCTTGATCTCACCTCTCACTACTAGTTCTCTCTTCTCCAACTTCCCATCTTGATCTCATCTCTCACTACTAGTTCTCTCTTCTCCAACTTCCCATCTTGATCTCACCTCTCACTAATAGTTGTCTCTTCTCCAACTTCCCATCTTGATCTCACCTCTCACTAATAGTTGTCTCTTCTCCAACTTCCCATCTTGATCTCATCTCTCACTACTAGTTGTCTCTTCTCCAACACCTGATTCTCTCTACCAGATCTCAACTCACAACTATCCCTGTCCTCTAACTCTACTCTCTTTTTCACCTTCTTACAGCCAAAGTCCCCTTCACCTTGTCTCATCTATGTCCCCCTTCCCTCTACCACCGTTCTCTGCTCTACAACGCTTCTTTCTCATCTCCATGTCTTTACCTTCCTCTATACCTCAAGTATCAGAGTTTGACAAAATGATATTTTCAGACAGGTATGATTTATACAGCTATATTACTACACATTGCTTTGCAGGGACAAGACCCAAAAGGCACATATACATTCAAAGGAGTTTCTTCTTCTTTTCCAAAAATTCAACACACTGTTAAACATTGTCAAAAACATTAATCAGACTTAACAAAAGAAAACATTATCTTTCCTTTGTCATTTAGCTAAAGGAGCAAGTATCATTTTAAAGATGTGCCTTCTCTTCTAGTGAGCTGTATGTGCTCCATTGTTGCAGTTAGTACAGTAAGTCCATGGACAGGCCTAGGTCACCAAACCAGATTAGATGGACAACACATGTCTTCTCTTCTAGTGAGCTCTGTGTGCTCCCTTGTAGCAGTTAGGCCTGTCCATGGACTTACTGTACTAGGTCACCAAACCAGATTAGATGGGCAACACATGTCTTCTCTTCTAGTGAGCTCTGTGTGCTCCCTTGTGGCAGTTAGTACAGTAAGTCCATGGACAGGCCTAGGTCACCAAACCAGATTAGACGGGCAACACATGTCTTCTCTTCTAGTGAGCTCTGTGTGCTCCCTTGTAGCAGTTAGGCCTGTCCATGGACTTACTGTACTAGGTCACCAAGCCAGATTAGATGGGCAACACATGTCTTCTCTTCTAGTGAGCTCTGTGTGCTCCCTTGTAGCAGTTAGGCCTATCCATGGACTTACTGTAGTAGGTCACCAAACCAGATTAGATGGACAACACATGTCTTCTCTTCTAGTGAGCTCTGTGTGCTCCCTTGTGGCAGTTAGTACAGGAAGTCCATGGACAGGCCTAGGTTACCAAACCAGATTAGATGGACAAAACATGTCTTCTCTTCTAGTGAGCTGTATGTTCTCCATTGTAGCAGTTAGTACAGTAAGTCCATGGACAGGCCTAGGTCACCATGGACAGGCCTAGGTCACCAAACCAGATTAGATGGGCAACACATGTCTTCTCTTCTAGTGAGCTCTGTGTGCTCCATTGTGGCAGTTAGAACAGTAAGTCCAGGGGACTCAGTCCTGCTGTGGGCAGGCCTAGGTCACCGAATGAGGTGACATGGGCAACACATGTCTTATCTTTGGTCACATTCTCCTTTCTGTATTGTCCATTTCTACTGCTTCTCTCAACCCCCTATGAATGATCTCTATCTCCTCTTCTTGTTCTTATTTCTCATATGCAACTGGGGAGGTGCCCAGACTTGCATGCTCCCTTCCTGTCCCTCACTTTCCATTTCTCATCCTCATCTTCCCTTTTTCTCCCGCACCCCTGCTTTCTCTACCTTGTACACCCCCCTTTCTCTTACTCACATGGCCCCAACTCCTCTTTCTCTACCCCAAACCGCTCTCACACCTCCTGTCTCTCCTTCACATCTCCCTATCTACTATCCCTCACCAACTTCTCCCTCTCACCGCTCTTTCTCTCCATCACATCTTCCCGTCATGTCAGACTCACTGTTTCTCCGCCTCCCCCTCTTTTCTCATCTCACACTCCCCTCTTCGCTTCTCTCCTGTATCCTCTTTAAATCTGCACATCTCCACTCAAGCACACAAGATTAATTAAAATCAGTAGCAAATAAGTGCCAATCATCCATATGTGACGCTTAGATATTTATTTTAATATTTTCTTTTTCTGATATATTTTTTTTATTTATGTTAATCTGGTGACTGCAAGTCCTGAAGAACAGAGCAATTTCTAAGAGTAAAGAATTGCTTTGAAAGGTGCAGAGCTGGAGTTCCTCAGTTTAATCACCATATTCTCTCTGCCTGGACCAGCTTTATGTCTTGGCAAGCAGATAAAAAGCTCCCGAGCAGATGTTACACGAGTATTAAGACGCAGAGAGGAGAAGTGACGGGGATATTAATTGGTCATCTGCTGGTGGGAAGCTCGGACTTCTGATTCTTGGTCAGAAGGGTATTTTTCTGAGTCTATAATCTGGCAGCACAAGCACGGCCACAAAATACACCAGGACCCCGTCACTGCTCTGTAAATGGAAAAAATAGAGGACCTGTCGTGGGATGGTCTGCAGAGTGATAGAAGCTCTCCACCATACAATGTAGCGTAGTACAAACATAGTACAATAGTACAAACAATGGATAGTACATTAGTAATTCCATTTGAATGTCTAAAAAATTACTTGTTAAACCTATTTCCTGCTCAAATTTCTCAGCAATACAGTAGATGTACTGTACTCTGGGAAAACTGGGTGGGCATATGCAAATGAGACCACAATGAGCACTCACTCTGTCATCCATAACCATTTTATACATAGCTACTTTTAAGCTTATGCCCACTGTTTTTCACAGTTTTAGGCATAGCAATGGACGGATTATTTGCAAACCAGGTCACTTACACGCATACAGGACTGTTTCACGGTTACTGACGATCATCAGTGCGTGGTGAGTGCCTGGCTTATGAGCTGTAAAGGCATCCATGATATCTTGGGAAACAATTTGTGTATGAGAGGCATGTTTATACATTCAAATGTGAACACATATTTATTTACTATATATATATATATATATATATATATATATATATATATATATATGTACAGCACATACATATGTATGTGTGTGTGTATATATAAATATATATATATATATAGTAAATAAAAAGTACATCTGTGTTCACATCTGAATGTCTAAAGCAAGTTAAGAAACCTGCTTCCAGCTCAGAGTTCCGAGAAAAACAGTTATTACACTGCATTCTGGGAAGTTGAGCTGGGACACCCAAATGTGCCCACAAATACCTCGCTCTTCATTCCGTAGCCATTATCAAACATGGCTTCCTTTAAGCTTATGCATGCTGTATTACACAGCTTTAATGCAAAGCCAAGGTTGGAATAAACACAGGCCGAGTATCCAATCCATGTACAGCTGTTTCAAGCTTACTGGCTATCATCAGCATGGGGCGGTATCCCAGCTTGTGTTGTGGAAATTATGAGTAGGTAGTTCACCACAACAATCATTTATAATATGGTGGGCAAAAGAGAGATAGAAGCCTCCACCGTACAGTAGTACAGTAAATAAAAAGTACATCTGTGTTCACATTTGAATGTCTAAAACAAGTTAAAAAAACCTGCTTCCAGCTCAGAGTTCCAAGAAAAACAGTTATTGCACTGCATTCTGGGAAGTTGAGCTGGGACACACAATATATATATATATATATATATATATATATATATATATATATATATATATATATCTACAACATTGATGTTAATTATTTGTATTTCTTTTTGATTATAATAAAAATATTTGAAAAAAAGGAATTGATAAAGCAAAGACGAGATGGAAAAAAAGAACAAAAAAAAAATATATAGTCAAAATTTATGATATTCTAAAAATATTGTCATGGTTATGGCTAATATGGCTGTTAATAATGTTTATTTGTTACATATTTTTCAAAGAGGGTTTTATATTGAGCTAAAGTGTCCCTTAATTTATGCAAATGTACAATGCTGCAGCAAAAAAACATTGTGTAATTAACACATCTATCAGCCCCTTCTGCTCCATGTTTATTCCAACATGTTCATAATTCAGCATTTACTGGTTAACTCTTTCACCGTGCAGAGGAGATGGGGGGATCAGACACAAAAGGGGGAGCAGTGCTGATGACACTGATGGTTAGTGGAGAACCTATGGTATATTGGTGGAAGATGTGTGTCTGAGAGGGGCATTTTTTGAGAGATGTGTTTGCATTGAATGATGCAAGGTTTCTGCTTCTGGTCTGGGCCAGTGAGGGTGAAGGGGTGTGGTATCAACGATAATCTTATCCAGTTATTTGACAAAATCTCAGAAAATCAGTGGAAAAGGTTGTAGGGAAAGATGGCAAACACTCACACACACACACACACACATCATCCAACTCTCAATATGTGATGTAACCAGCACAAAATGGATTCCTGTACTCATAAAAGTCTTCAAAAATACACATTTTCCTAAAATATTATTATGTCCATGTCTTTCACAGCTTCTAATTTTGCTAGTTTGGTACAAATGTGGCAAACAAGTTACTTTTTTCTTGAACTGCAGTTGAAGGAAAGTGTAACTGCTGCCTGTCTTTTGGAGGCCCTGATGTAGTGGGTATGCCCGCCATCCATCACCTCATCCACCGCCTGCCATCTCTGAATCTCTGTCCAGCAATTGTCCTTTTAAAGCAAATACTTTTGCAACTTATTGTTTAGTAAAAATGATTATTTTACAACTTGGATCAAACGTACTATTCCATGCCTCATTGGTCACCCCACTCTCTGTGTTCATGTATTACCAATAATTATTACTTCCTGGGGGTTCTAGGAGTAGCACATACTCATAACGATTAAGGTGGCTGGTATTTTGCAGAAACATCGCCAAGTGACTAAATCATTATGATCATGTGCTAGCTTAGCATTCCCTCAATATATTGATATCACTAATCAAGAGGATAGATCCAAGAGGGTGTTTCATGGGCAATACATTCACTGTAAGCTGGTTTACTAAATATAATTTTAATAAGAATAATTACAAAAGTATTTGCTTTTATATGTCGTTTTAAGTAATAACAGCTTACCTTTTCTGTGTCCCTCTATTTGACTGAATGCTGTTAATGGTTTTTCTGCATAGCAGCCATGGGGTTAACGGCGGATCGCCTGTGGCCCAGCACTCTTATCAGATATTAATAAAATCCAGAGCTGGATAATTAGCATTAATGTATATTTTTTGTCTCTTTCATATCTCTGTAATGCGAGTTACCATGACACCGCCTCATTAACCTGGAATAAAAGGTGCTTGGGATTTAGAAGGTCACATTGGAGCACATAGCCAGCCAAAAAAATGATGAATTTGTCTTGAGGGTTTCAGATAACACCTCCTGAGACAATGAGAGGATGCCCGGCTTAACACGGGCGGACACATTGAGATCCACACTCGGAGGTGAAATAAATCTCCTCACTGATAATAATCATGCGGACAAATATATATATTTATAGGTGCAATTTAGTTTTTGATGTTTTGGACAAATAAAAAGATGGTGGATGAGGCAAGTATATTAAAGAAAAGAGAAATGGGAGTTTTTTGCAGTTTCTGATGAGCCTCTTCGTGGTTTTCTGAGCAGTCTCCTGGGTCTGGGCATGCTTGGTCTCTTTTTGTGCAATTGACAAGCAATGAAACCAGTTCCTCAGGGGCTTATCAGTAATTAAATGTAATGATTGATCATGAACCCGATGTTTCAATCTTTATGTGGATGGGTCAGAAAGATTGACTGACAAATTGGTGAAACTTCAATGTTCATTTACTGTAGGAAAATGCTATTTTTAATACTATTCAATTGGGTTCTTCCCTATAGTTTTAATTATATCATAGTTGGAACCTCAACATTGCCAATTTAAAGGACCAGTGTATTCGTGTATTCTAGAAAACCTCACATATCTATGAAGTATGTCGCAGACTAACAACATCAAGCCATGATAAATAATCCAAGCTCTTGTATATGACATGCACCTTCTTCCAGGAATTACAAACTAGCATTATAATAATAATTTATAATAATGATGCCCTTATTCAAGCTAAAGACGGGCATCGATTGATGGAAATGGAGTCTGTTCTGTCTTCTTACCCATGGAGAGAGTGGCTTTAGGGATCTCTATGAGACAAAAATGATAATAATATGACTTTACTAATTGTTATTCAGTCCCTTATATTATATTAATTATATTTCCTTTGTTATAAATGTAACCAGTCTGCCATATACAGGTAACATTATATGGAAATACAACACATGATAACAAGCATTTTTTTTCTGTCTCCTCAGTGCTCAGTGGGTTTTGCTCCAACAACTGCCCAAATCAAGTGAAGGTAAGAACCTCCATGTAACAAGTAAAGTGTCTTGTGTTGTGACCACTTTTAACTTCCATCTCTACCAATCACAAATATAGTTGTGGATCTTGCGATGTTGGGGACGTTTGTGATGTTGGTCATGCAGTTGCGTGCTTCGCAAAGCAAGGCTCGCCAGTGGCGCAGTCAAACTGCGAGTCTCACGAAGCAGTACTTAGGCTGCAATGAGCGCCAAAGGTGCTCATTGCAGCCAGAGGTGCAGTAGTACCTGGTTCTTGCCATTGGAGGACTCGCAAGGCCCCCCGACCTCGCATCACTCTGCCAGTGGAGGGCTCGCCGTCTTACAACACCCTATCCCACCTACCTGGATGCGACCCTGCCAGCAGCACCGCACTCAGTCTAAAGCTCTGCGGATCCCGTCCTCCTGCTGGCTTGATCCAAAAAGTAGACACAGAAGAGTGTGTGGCAAACAGCATTGCCTGCCTTACAATTTCACTCAGACAAGTAGTTAGTTGTCTTATATTTGGGACGTTCAGCTTCTTTCACTTACACTATATAATCAAACTACATTGATAAAAATGCAATGGCAGCTAAAAACATTGCAGGTATTAGTTCAAAATGATAACTGCACCATCATATAGGTAGTTCTCAGTGGATCTAACTACACCGGCTAAACTAATTATGTGAGATCTATGGGGTGAAGAATTCTGTGGATAAAATGTTCTAGATCAGTGCGAAAAAAATAGTTTGGGCTGGGCCCCATTTTATCCATGGCCGCTTGGAGCACCCAGCCCTCCTCCACAAAACATATCTCCTCTCTCCTCTTAATGTCATTAATAGCTTAGATTGACAGTCACATTTTTGAGCTCCTCCTGTTAGGTGTCCTAGTGTGGAATAGATCTATACAGGAGGCTGTCCTACAGTCTCTACTTGACCGTTCCAGGTTTGCCTGTAGGGGCTATTGCAGGGAAGGAGGCAGATAAAGAATGCTATCCGGATAACCTCCTGGTCAGATCATCTATAGTTCTCTAATAAGAGACGTCGAGAAGCATATCTGTTGAAGTTGCAAGCACAAGAGATCAAATATGTTTTAAATGCTATATTGTTTTTTTCATCCTATACTGATTTTATTGCTAATTGTTTATTCAATAAACAAACAAACACCTGCTGTACGTGCCCCGAAAGCCGGGGGAGAGTCTAACAGAGCGAGGTATGGATTGCCAAAGAGTAGGGTCCGCTCAAGAGCAGTCCGTCTTGTGGTGGGAGTCAGGGGATGTAATAAGAGAAAAAGGAAGACGTAAGTTCTAAGGAAAGTGGAGGGAAGCTTGGGAAATATTTGGAGATAAGGACAGAGATTTAAAGGTCCATCTTAGAAGTCAAAGAAAGGTTTAATTTGTGCATTTGGGGATGAAAAAGGATCTGCACAGGAGATCTGAATGTTGTAGGTTTGGCCAAAATAGCCACTGCCAGGAAGTAGGCAGATAAACATTGTTATTAAGACAACAGAGATAGACTCCTATCAGGACAGTCTCCAACCCACTGGATATCTGCTATAATCCAATGATGCTGATTTTATTGGTACCCAGAGATTAAATAAGCAAATGAACCCGACTGTATGAGCACTAGAGGGATCCTTCAAACACTTTTAAATGTACTATCCAATATGGCCCCATTCCAATGGCGATACTGTGGCTGGAAGTAAGAGCATGAAGAAGTAGTAGTAAACAGTAAAGGTTCAGTAATTCCGGGTACTCCCAGCCATGTTTTACTTGTATATTGTGCAGAGCCATCTGCCCAGAACACACACTGCCCCTTTCATAGACATCTTTTTTTAAAATGCATGTCAGCGAGGTCCACTTTGCAAAGCCGCCACGCAATTGATTTTCTTGACAGCTCGGGTCCCAATAGCATTAGTATAGTTGAAAGATTTGCTCACTTGCTTTCGTTTTTTTGAACTTCCTTTGAAGATTTCCATCCTTCTTAACTCTCCCATGGATTCTCCTTTCGCAAATATATTCAGCATCGAAAATGGCAGAGGGTTCAGTGGAAAGCTTGACCTTCTGGCTGCATCATTAAGTTGGATACTTTCATCTCTCCATATAAATAACAACAAAGGGGTTAAATGTCATTGACAGCACTATATAAAGAGTTCCTCCAGTCTTTTTATTTATACATCTCACACTCTTGAATTTTATTTTCTTTATCGCTCGGTTTCATACAGAACAAAACATATTTATAAATCCTTCAGGTCTCAGAAAGCTCCATATAATTGAGCAGCATACAGAGCTTCTACTGCAGCCGAGAATTTGGGGTAATGACATGCAAATGAGAGCTTGCTGTACATCACTAAGTGCTTCGTCCTGCTCTAAAGTGGTCTCATTCATACATTTACCTCCGCTCCGCATGGTCATGTGCAGCTGACCTTATGGTGTGAGACATGTGGGGCTCAGTGCTACCATACCTCGCCTGTCTCTCTCTATATTCACAATTTGCCTCTATCTCCCTCTGTCCCTCTCTCTATTTTATGTCCCCTGTCCTGCCTCTCCTTTACTTTGTCTGTCTGTCTCTCTCTTTTTATCTTCCTTCACCCCCTCATAGACTCTATTGCCTCAGATGTTGCCCCACAACACACAGGGTTTGACAACTTTGGCAAATTGGAAATCAGGTTATAGATTACATATAGAAATGTATGTGTAATAGCAAAATAATAACATATTATGAGCCATGGGTTCTGGGATTTGTCAAGTATGTGTGTATATATATATATATATATATACTAGCGAATTGCCCGTCAAAAAATGACGGCAATGAAATTGTAAGGTAGCTAATGCTGTTTAGTGTGTAATAATGAAATATATAATAGATTAATAAATGAATATACTTTACCTATTTTAAAGCATTGTGTGGAAGAGCTGTGAATGTGTTTTGATGTTGCTGCAGCATTAGTGGTGTGGATCTGCTGTGTAAGCGTGCTGAATGTGTGCAGTGTAACACTGTGCGTGCGCGAGCCCAAACCGTTGTCGTGTACTTCCGCATTGGCGTAAAATGGCGAGTAATGTGTGGTATACGTTTGTATCGGAATATCCGTAGGTGTTTTGTGAGTTTAGAGTGCTGTAGCCTCGTTTTCGTTTTGTTCGGCGGCCATTTTTTCTCTCGCTTCGATTTTTTTTTAGTCTCTAAACTGTTTTATTTCGATTAAAATCGAGGTGTAAGTTGTATTTTTGAGGTGCTGGGTGCTCCCTCTTGGTGTAGGTAAGTTTTTTATGTATGTGGTGTGTGTATGTATTGTGTTTTACATTTTGTAATGTTCGTGAGTTGCGTCCGAGTGTTGCGAGTCTGTAATGTGTGTGAACGTGTGTCGTATGTTGTTTGCGAGTGTCGTAATGTGTGTGTCGTAGTGTTTGGGTTGCGACGTGAAGTTTGCGAGGGTCGCAGTTGCTGGCATGGAGCGCCTTCGGCGCTCAATGCCAGCAACTGCGGCCCTCGCTTTGCGAGGTCCTCAGGTGCTGGCATGGAGCGCCTACGGCGCTCCATGCCAGCAACTGAGACCCTCGGGCAGTGCCCTCGCTTCGCGAGGGCCTCGGCTCGCTACGCGAGTCGCGGCCCTCGCTTCGCGAGCCCGCAGCGTTAGCAACAACTCGTACGCTCACAACTATATATGTGATATATATATATATATATATACATAATATATATATATATATATATATATATATATATATATATATATATACATACATACATACATGCAGTATAATCCCAGTTATCCGGCACCCAGCTAATATATACAGTATAATCCCAGTTATCCGGCACCCAGCTAACCAGGACTCTCAAGCAACCTTCATCAATTCCCCATTTTAAATTTACTCCCAGCACTATCCGGAGTTCGAAACTGAAAAAAAAAAATGTTTACTTTTTTCCTAATTATTTTTTTCTGGGCCTAAATTGCCCAATTTAGGTGCTAATGCATTTTGAGGGGTTTCTTAGGTGCTAATGCATTTTGAGGGGTTTCGGGGGGTGTTTAAGGGTCGTTTAGACCCTTAAATTAGGGGACTTCCAATTAACTGGCAATTACAGTTATCCAGCAATAGTGAGTCCCCGTGGTTGCCGGATCACAGGGGTTTTACTGCATATATGTATATACACACACATACTATGTTTGGCATTTCTTTCTAGCGTGTACAATAGCTGTGCTGCTGTTATTGTGGTGTGGGGTGGGATGTCCTTCATGATGAAAAGGTCAAGTTGTTTTTTGTTCTATCTTTATGACAAACTCCAGATTGTTATATTGCCATCAGCGTGTACGGTCTGCTGTCTGAGACCCTCCGGCCGGGGGGCAGCATTAAGCTGCAGAAACTGGCACTGCTCAGAACAGTGCAAATTAAACCAAGACATCTCATGCCGTTAAAGTATGATTAAGTCATTTCAAAGTGTCCATCTCGACTTCCATCAAGACATTTCCTTCCACTCAATCCTTCCATTTCTATTTGCATTGCGAGATGAAAGCTCCTAGAGACATTACTATTTTCTGCACCATTGGCTGGAGCTAGCGACAACTCCTCACAATGCTCCTCACTTTGTTGCTGTCTCCATCCTACTGACCTCAAGTGTCATTTCATCAATCATGCTGGGATGGTCTGGACGTGATGAAGAACCTGCTCCCCGGGCTGTCTTTTCTGGATTAAAATAACAATGTTTTTTAGAAATTATAGAGGTGTCACATCGGCAAAATAAATCACCCTCTTGTAGAGGATCAGTTTGGACATGTTCTTAGTGACAGTATTTCTTTTTTTATCTTAAGAAATATTATTTCTTTAACCTAGACTTGAATGTCAGATGAACCATCATCTATATCAAATTCTAAAGGCCAATTGAGTTATAAGCCATAATGTTATTTTGAGTCTTCTCGTTTTATTTTCCGGCACCTTGACATTTGGGACAGATCTCCCAATTTGCGTACAGTGAGACCATCCATATATGTGATTCTTAACAGCTAGTTTTGGGCTTGGTACCAGTCATTGAAAACTTATCGGACGGCCGCATTTAAAAAAGAGGCTAAGGGTTGAATATGCTTTTAAATATGCAACTGCCATTAATAACCGTTATAGGCAAATTATTGGGGATATTATACAAGGTTTTGATGTACTCTGTGTGGGGTTCACGCATTCAGTAGACATGGGGTCATTACCGAACTACACCAGACAAGGTCATACATTTGAGCATGTCCATTTGAATACTTCTGACTTTGTGTCTTTCAGCCCTTTGGTGTGAATCAGCCGGGTCCCTACATCATGTACACAACAGTGGATGCAAACGGGTATCAGAAGAATGCTTCAGGTAGGACAGTTTGTGAATACATTCCATGTTTACGCCATTTCTGTACGTTTCAGATGGGGGGAGCTGCTCCTGGCCGAGATCTCCTTGTGTGGATGCTTTTTGTTATGTGTTTATGTGACAGTTATAAGTCCCAGTTTCCTGGTAATATTGCTCACTGCTAGATGTGGATCCTCATTCTATTACCAGGCATGTTTTAGCATATCTCTATCATTTACGCTGGAAGTTATATGGTTTGTATGAGGGAGAAATATCCTGTAGTATATCAGTCTGGTCTCGCTAAGAAGAGTAATCCAGCCCTGAAATACCAGGCAGTTCTACCCTAAACAGGCCTTTCATGGGCCTCCTCAGTGAGGTCTAGCTGTACTCCCTAAGGCATGTTGAGCAAAGAGTCCATACCTGTAGTCCCCTATCACACTTAGGGTGAGAAAACCTAAAAAAACAGAATCAGAGGTACGACCAGACTGAAATACTACAGGATATTTCTCCCTGTGAAAGGCCACATGCGAGTTAAGAGGCTGCTCCAGAGTGGGTTACCATGCCCATTAAACTAGCCCACTTGGGTTAGTCCATTCTAAGATTGAGTGCCTCTGCCTTTGTTTTTTTTTCTTTGTATTAATAATTTCTCAATATGGTACAGATAGAAACTTTTTCAGCCTTGTCCGCTCCGCTGCGGACAGCAGATTAACACAAGCACAGCGCACATTGTGACATGGAGTTTTACAGATTTATTTAAAACGTGTGATATATGCTCAAGTGCTTCTGTGATCTGAATGTTTGATGTGCATATTCCTGGACTTGGTTACTAAGCTCTTAGCCTTTGCATTAAAGTGGACATGTCAAGATTGTTTTGTTGTTTTAGTTTATTGGAACACATAAACTTCTTTTATGACTTTTTTTTTTTTTTAACTTAAAGACATCATTTAGGTTTTTAAAGTTCCCTTTAATTTCCTGCCAGAGGAGCTGCCATGTTTGTTTCATTAGCATAGAAATGTCATCATCTTCTTTTGACTTAGCATAAACATTCTGCCCTATAGTCCGTTACCGTCCCATAGTAACCCCATGCAATAGCTTGCATCTAAGTCATGATATTACAAGCATGATTAAATAGCCATATGTGCTTCAAAAACTAATATCTTAAGTATGGAAGCCTTGGTGTAACTTATAAAATATTATTATCCCTATTTATATAGAGCCAACATATTTAAGCCCAGAGGAAAACATGGGTGTTGCAATATATAAATTGACAGACTAATACAAAAGCAGTTCATTACCCCACCCTTGACCTAACAATCATACACATGACACTTTTATACAAAGTGCTTTGTAATACTGAGAGCTTTCAAACGTACAGACTAATGGATTAATGAAATAAAAGAGAGAAGCAAGGGCTTGGCAGGTTATTGAAAAGAGAGTAGAGTGTTAATTATGGTTTAAGTCTTTGGGTGTAGAAGCTGTGAAAAATGGAGGGGATAGGACAGAAACCCTCACTATAAAGTAACACAAATCATAGTGGATAGGGTGGGTTTGAACATGGGTTGGTGGAAAGGCATGTTAGATGAGTTCAGAGGAAGAAGAGATTGTGACGTTGGGAGGCTCTAAGTCTGGAGGGAAAAAACTAAGGTGGATGGAACTGGGATGTTGTCAATTGGTCAGTGCTTATGCTCAGGCATATGGTCTGGATCCCAGTGTCATTGGCTGAGCCCTTGCAGAGGTGACTTCTCAGGTCGATTGTATGGGGCCGAGTGGCACTGGCTGAGCCCCTGCAGAAGTGACTGCTCGGGGGGGGGGGGGGGGGGGTTGAGCCCAGTGTCACTGGCTGAGCCCCTGCAGAAGTGGCTGCTCAGGTGCATGGAATGGGGCCCAGTGTCAATGGCTGAGCCCCTGCAGAAGTGTCTGATCAGGTGTATATTTTGGGGCCCAGTGTCACTGGCTGAGCCCCTGCAGAAGTGTCTGCTCAGGTGTATATTATGGGGCCCAGTGTCACTGACTGAGCCCCTGCAGAAGTGACTGCTCAGGTGTACGTTACTGGGCCCAGAGCTACTGCAGAAATTACTGCTCAGGTGTATATTATGGGGCCCAGTGCCACTGGCTGAACCCCTGCAGAAGTGACTGCTCAGGTGTACGTTATGGGGCGTAGAGCTACTGCAGTAGTGACTGCTCAGTCCTGATGGTGAATGACATAAAGCAGGCTAAGAGATAATTCCAAGCGTATAATAAAAGTCAATGTGTCTCTTCAAACTGCTTGAGGGCAGTGAATAAAAAAAAACAGTTAACTGATCACATAATTAAAATATTGTGCTGCAGGAGCAACAAGAAAGAAAATACACACTGATGGGGGGAGATGCATATATTTAAAATGCAGCGGATTTAAACATCATTTTATTTAAACAAAGTATAGTCTGTTCTTCCTGCTCTCTTGGTGGATGCCAGGTCGATTGCAAATAAATATATATGTATATATATATATATATATATATATATATATATATATATATATACTCTGTGTCACTCATTACCTAATGCTGTCTGAGCTGATAGGCTTTGTTTGTACCATGGCTTCCCTTATACAGTTAGAATACCTGGCCCAGGCCTTTAGTGCCATGTATAGCAGATGATGACGTGCCTGGCGCTGCCATTATCCTCTCTCACATCTCAGTGTCTTTAGCTCACACTTCGCTGCACATTGTGAATGTTCAGAATGAATTATCCCGACTGTGCAGGACACGGTGACAGCCGGCCCCGATCTTGTAATGTCAGCCCACCCGCTGTACGCGTGTAATACTCATTAATACTCGCTTCAAAACAGGATTTTTTTTTAAAGGACCACTGTAAATTAGGAAAAAATTCATATTTTGTGAATATATACAACTAAGTTACATCATTTGCAGATGTGTACGCCAAGGTCATAAAACAGATTTGATGGCAGATAAGAACTTAAAAGTCCCTGTAACAGTGATTACCCCCTGTTATATCCAACTAGCTACTTGCCCGTCAAAAATGACGTGATTAAAATAGTAAATCTTCCATCTGAGTACAAGTTAATGTGTCTGACACTGATTTGTGCAGCACAATCGATGTCCCCCCTTGTATCTCCCCCACATATCCCCCATACACTGAGACCACCAGTCGATACGGCGGCTGGTATATTGTAATTCTGCTCCGCACCGGCAGCCAGTCAGCCTGGGAGGGGATCAGTGAGCCGTGCAGAATGAGAATTTCAGGCTCCACTCCCCAGTATTGGATGGTAACACTGCAATGCAGGTGCCCCAAACCTAGAATTAGGGTCACTTATTGCATTTGAGTCCTAAACCACTTTGCAAACTCCCAGCACAGTCCGAGAGTAAGGAATCTGCAATTAGCAAAGTCTGTATTGGTGGTATGAGTGTGCTGTCCTGTTAAATGATACAAAGTGGGAGGAAGCATTAACAAGCCAAATCCAAGCAACTCTGCATTAGGAGGTATACGTGTGCTGTCCTGTGCTATGTGATGATACAAAGTGGGAGGAAGCATTAACAAGCCAAATCCAAGCAACTCTGCATTAGGAGGTATACGTGTGCTGTCCTGTGCTATGTGATGATACAAAGTGGGAGGAAGCATTAACAAGCCAAATCCAAGCAACTCTGCATTAGGAGGTATACGTGTGCTGTCCTGTGCTATGTGATGATACAAAGTGGGAGGAAGCATTAACAAGCCAAATCCAAGCAACTCTGCATTAGGAGGTATACGTGTGCTGTCCTGTGCTATGTGATGATACAAAGTGGGAGGAAGCATTAACAAGCCAAATTCAAGCAACTCTGCATTAGGAGGTATACGTGTGCTGTCCTGTGCTATGTGATGATACAAAGTGGGAGGAAGCATCAAGCCAATGTAAATATCTGCATTAGGAGGTATGAGTGTGCTGTCCTGTGCTGTGCAATGATACAAAGTGGGAGGAAGCATCAAGCCAATGTAAATATCTGCATTAGGAGGTATGATTGTGCTGTCCTGTGCTGTGTAATGATACAAAGTGGGAGGAAGCATTAAGCCAATGTAAAGCTCTGCATTAGGAGGTATGAGTGTGCTGTCCTGTGCTGTGTGATGATACAAAGTGGGAGGAAGCATCAAGCCAATGTAAATATCTGCATTAGGAAGTATGAGTGTGCTGTCCTGTGCTGTGTAATGTTACAAAGTGGGAGGAAGCATCAAGCCAATGTAAATATCTGCATTAGGAGGTATGAGTGTGCTGTCCTGTGTAATGATACAAAGTGGCAGGAAGCATCATTTAGATGTTTGTCTTCATATTTTGTATGTTCAGATTATATGGATCATAAAAGAGCCGTCTCGCAGGGGGGGTAGACATAGACTTGTAAGCAGGCAGGACAGGATGATCCTGAGAATAAGGAAGGTCAAGGGTCACAGCAGCCACGACAGGGGCCCTTTAGGTGACATTAAAGGGATATTCAACGTTCCTGGGTTTTACTAGGTATATAATATCCCTGTGTATCTATGTACTGTATTTTATTAAGAAGGGCTTATAAGCTGCATTTACTGTCCAGAATCAAACCAATAGCCCATGTATGTGTCTGCCCTCTGCAACTCATGAATATGCAGACACTATAGTACTAGGAGTCCAGTATCTCATACTAACAATCAGTGACCATCTCTCAGCAACATTCTGTAACATGCTTTTGAGACGTGGTCCCTGATAGGCTACTACACTGCACATCCAGCCCTACAAAGTCTGTGACTGCATGCGTGCGCGAGCCAAGTCCGTTAGGGTAGCTGTGTAATTCCGGATTGTGTAAGTTGTAAAATGGCGCCTAATGTATGGTACGCGGCTGTGGCTGATTTTGCGTCCTTGTTCTTGGATCGCGTCCGTCTTTTTTGGAAAATCCGTATGTGTTTCTTGGTGTTTTGCATCTTTAGGGTCCTGTAGCCTCGTTTTCGTTTTTTCGGCGCCCATTTTTTCTCTCGCTTAGGGGATTTTCCGGTCTCTAAACTCTTGTATTTCTAGTGAAATCGAGGTGTAACTTCACTTGCAGAGGTCCTGGGTGCCCCCCCTTGCTGTAGGTAAGCTTTTTATGTATTTGTTGTTTGTATTTATTGTGTTTTTAATGTTTTCATGTGCGCAGGTTTCGGGTGTTAAGGTCATATTTTTGCGAGGTTGTAATGTTTTTTTCTTTCTAAGTTCCTCGTCTCGTATTTGTTTCTCGTAAGTCCGTAATTTTTGCGAGGTCCGCAGTTGCTGGCGGCGCTCCATGCCAGCAACTGAGGCCCTCACTTCGCGTGCCCGCAGCGTTAGCAACGACCAGCATGCTCACAACTGTATATGTGATTCTGTGTTTGAGCAGTTAGAGCAACTTCCTTAATGTCTTTTCTTTAACGCTATGAATTAGCTGATCTCACCCCATGCCAGCATAGTAACAGAAACCATCACCCCATGCCAGCATAGTAACAGAAACCATCACCCCATGCCAGCATAGTAACAGAAACCATCACCCCATGCCAGCATAGTAACAGAAACCATCACCCCATGCCAGCATAGTAACAGAAACCATCACCCCATGCCAGCATAGTAACAGAAACCATCACCCCATGCCAGCATAGTAACAGAAACCATCACCCCATGCCAGCATAGTAACAGAAACCATCACCCCATGCCAGCATAGTAACAGAAACCATCACCCCATGCCAGCATAGTAACAGAAACCATCACCCCATGCCAGCATAGTAACAGAAACCATTACCCCATGCCAGCATAGTAACAGAAACCATCACCCCATGCCAGCATAGTAACAGAAACCATCACCCCATGCCAGCATAGTAACAGAAACCATCACCCCATGCCAGCATAGTAACAGAAACCATCACCCCATGCCAGCATAGTAACAGAAACCATCACCCCATGCCAGCATAGTAACAGAAACCATCACCCCATGCCAGCATAGTAACAGAAACCATCACCCCATGCCAGCATAGTAACAGAAACCATTACCCCATGCCAGCATAGTAACAGAAACCATCACCCCATGCCAGCATAGTAACAGAAACCATCACCCCATGCCAGCATAGTAACAGAAACCATCACCCCATGCCAGCATAGTAACAGAAACCATCACCCCATGCCAGCATAGTAACAGAAACCATCACCCCATGCCAGCATAGTAACAGAAACCTTAAACCTCTCTCTGTCGTTGCTGCCATTTCATGTTGGGTTAGAAATGTGTGATTTAAATGAACGTGTTGTCAGTGACATGCCCCCTCTTGTCCTGTGCAGTGCCCACCCCCATGGTAGCTGTGATTGATCTATCCCTCTGTACAATTAGCACTGAGTAGTATAATGACACGCTGCCAGGCTTTCAGAGCTGACAATAGGTACGGGGTATATCAAAGCCATTACCTCCATCCCTCGTGCACACGCTGTGCTTTCACTCTGTGCCCACCCCCCAGAGCACCATCTCCAATTTAGCATTCTCTGCGTGTGTCATAGGTGCTTCCTATCTTCCCTTAGCTAGTGTGCCTGTAGCCTAAGGGATGAGGGTTATCCTAATGGGGATTGGACTCTGATAGTCTTTCACGAGAACCGAATAGAGATGTTATCTTAATACAATATTCCTCCCACTTCTCTCAGGTGAACAGAATAATTAAAATGAAAGTCTTTTTTTTTTTTTTAAACCTTTTAAAACCATGTTGGCCATTATGAAGTCATAAGAGACCGCTAAATATATGACACTTCATTGGTCCTTTAATAGAGAATTGTACATAATAGAGGTGTTTTTGCTTGAAAACAATGAAATCTGACCAGTTATTAAGTTGTGTCTGGTCAGTCAGAAACCATACAGGAGTAATGAGTGATTTTGCTGAGCCATAAAGCTTACTAGCCTTCAGATCGTTCCTTTGCATACGGCAGAACAACAAATTAATCCCAATTATCATTATTATAATATTTACCATCATCTTTTTTCCTTCCAAATTTTAAAGGTTTTCTTTACACCCTCCTTTTAATTGATGTTAAGAATTGGTTTTACGTTCACATTAATGAGGCAGTTTAAGAATGTTCTCATTTTAGTTTGAACTGATGGTCTTTTTTTTATACAAAACCTTAAAAACAGACATAAACAAAAATAATAATTACATCAAATAACAGAATTATCTTCACTTTAACTGAGAGGACTTGAAGGCCCAATGGGATGGTGGCGATGTAGAGGAGGAGAGAGGTTATTGCTTAAAACTCTGGTTCTTATAAGCACAGGCTACAGTTTGGTTCTTATAGGCACAGTCTACACGTTGGTCCTTTGATTCTTGCAGGCACAGACTGCTCTTGGGCGCTTGCAGGCACAGACTGCTCTTGGGCGCTTGCAGGCACAGACTGCTCTTGGGCGCTTGCAGGCACAGACTGCTCTTGGGCGCTTGCAGGCACAGACTGCTCTTGGGCGCTTGCAGGCACAGACTGCTCTTGGGCTCTTGCAGGCACAGTTTGCTCTTGCAGGCACAGACTGCTCTTGGGCTCTTGCAGGCACAGACTGCTCTTGGGCTCTTGCAGGCACAGACTGCTCTTGGGCTCTTGCAGGCACAGACTGCTCTTGGGCTCTTGCAGGCACAGACTGCTCTTGGGCTCTTGCAGGCACAGACTGCTCTTGGGCTCTTGCAGGCACAGACTGCTCTTGGGCTCTTGCAGGCACAGTTTGCTCTTGGGCTCTTGCAGGCACAGTTTGCTCTTGGGCTATTGCAGGCACAGACTGCTCTTGGGCTCTTGCAGGCACAGTCTACACGTTGGTCCTTTGATTCTTGCAGGCACAGTTTGCTCTTGCAGGCACAGACTGCTCTTGGGCTCTTGCAGGCACAGACTGCTCTTGGGCTCTTGCAGGCACAGACTGCTCTTGGGCTCTTGCAGGCACAGTTTGCTCTTGGGCTATTGCAGGCACAGACTGCTCTTGGGCTCTTGCAGGCACAGTCTACACGTTGGTCCTTTGATTCTTGGAGGCACAGACTGCTCTTGCAGGCACAGTTTGCTCTTGGGCTCTTGCAGGCACAGTTTGCTCTTGGGCTCTTGCAGGCACAGACTGCTCTTGGGCTCTTGTAGGCACAGACTGCTCTTGTATGCACCAACTACACAACACCACAGTACAGAACTTTATTCCACGCCATGAAAGACCGGATGTGGGTTGTTGCGAGCGTAAAGTTCTGAACCAATTTTTTTGGGCATTGAGACGTGTTGAGTATTGAAAATGAGATGGGAGAACGACAAGAACCGAGGAACAGCATAATAAGGCAAAAATGTCATAAAGGTCAACTGGACCCTGGAGGTATCCATCACACTTGGTGAAGATTGCATGTGTGAACAGTGGAGTTTACATTTCTGCATATCAGGACTTTTTTGTTGGCGATAAGTGGCAGATAACAAAAGATCTCATGATTTCACAAATCCCCCACCCTTCTCCCTCCCAACCAGATAAGAACAGACAAGATGGAACAATTTTGTATTGAAAACAGATTCTTCAAAAAGTAACATTTCTATAGAAATGTTTTTTATGACCAAGTCTTACAGAGCTGCTGATGATAACTTGCTAGCTGGTTTGGATATTCCTCTTTACAATGCGCTGGCCCTTTACACAGCTTGTATGTTTTTTTTCTATTTGTTTAGCAAACGGATGTCGGAAATCCTGACAAATCCGTGACGTAACCTTTAGATCCTCGTACCATGACTCTCTGTGTAGGGTCCTCCAGATTGAAAGAGTTAAAGATGTTCGATGCTGTATAATTTCAGTTAATCCCTTTGCCCCACGCCCTAATCCTTCTCAGCTGTGCGAGGCTGCTATCTCGGCTCTCCGTGAAGAAATTAAGAGTCTGCACATATTGGCAGGTCAGCCCGCTGCTACAGCCCAAGGACAAAACAGCTGTGTGATGTATAATTCAGTCCTAGGAACATCCCAGGGGCTTTCCCACTAGGACTGGCCAAGCCCCCACAAGATAACCCGATAGGGCTCAGATCACGGTATTCACTTCTAGAGTAAGGTTGGCACCAAAAGACTAGATTGTAAGCGATTGAGACAAGTACAAGAGTCTATAAGTAAAACTTGTACAATAGATTCTTTATTTACTGTCTTGTATGGAGTTTAAATGCCGAACATCTTCTCCAAGCTTATCTACAGACACAGGAGGAGCAAGATTGGTACTCTACAAAGAAAACTGTCTTATTCTTTCAAAGTGAAATTGATTTTTGTAGTGAACAGAAATCTTACAAATGTACTTCTTAAGGGAATTGCCAGCAATATCATGTCCTGGGCTATGTGGTGGCCACTAGCTTTTGTTTTATGGATTATACATGATAAATGGATTTAACATGGCTGTGGGATTGACAGTACTAATCTTATGAGTAAATAAGCGAAAATGTTTTACATTTGAGTATTGGACACGCTTTATTGGCCTCTATGTATATATGATTTGTACCTTTTATTTAAAACAATGCAATTTATTTAGCATACTTATATTTATTCACTTTTGTAAAACCACAAATTGCCCAACTACATGTCTCCTTTATGCCAACAAAGATCACAAAAAGAATGTTGGGTCCACAACCAGCACCCAACACATGCCAGGATACCAAGGCACATAGAAAATGGCTGACTAGTCACAACCAGCACCCAACACGTGCCAGGATACCAAGGCACATAGAAAATGGCTGCCTAGTCACAACCAGCACCCAACACGTGCCAGGATACAGAGGCACATTGAAAATGGCTGACTAGTCACAACCAGCACCCAACACGTGCCAGGATACTGAGGCACATTGAAAATGGCTGACTAGTCACAACCAGAACCCAACACATGCCAGGATACCGAGGCACATAGAACATGGCTGATTAGTCACAACCAGCACCCAACACGTGCCAGGATACCAAGGCACATAGAAAATGGCTGACTAGCCTCAACCAGCACCCAACACGTGCCAGGATACCAAGGCACATAGAAAATGGCTGCCTAGTCACAACCAGCACCCAACACGTGCCAGGATACCGAGGCACATTGAAAATGGCTGACTAGTCACAACCAGAACCCAACACGTGCCAGGATACCGAGGCACATTGAAAATGGCTGACTAGTCACAACCAGCACCCAACACGTGCCAGGATACCAAGGCACATAGAAAATGGCTGACTAGTCACAACCAGCACCCAACACGTGCCAGGATACCAAGGCACATAGAAAATGGCTGACTAGTCACAACCAGCACCCAACACGTGCCGGGATACCAAGGCACATAGAAAATGGCTGACTAGTCACAACCAGCACCCAACACGTGCCAGGATACCAAGGCACATAGAAAATGGCTGACTAGTCACAACCAGCACCCAACACGTGCCAGGATACCAAGGCACATAGAAAATGGCTGACTAGTCACAACCAGCACCCAACACGTGCCAGGATACCAAGGCACATAGAAAATGGCTGACTAGCCTCAACCAGCACCCAAACGTGCCGGGATACCAAGGCACATAGAAAATGGCTGACTAGTCACAACCAGCACCCAACACGTGCCGGGATACCAAGGCACATAGAAAATGGCTGACTAGTCACAACCAGCACCCAACACGTGCCAGGATACCAAGGCACATAGAAAATGGCTGACTAGTCACAACCAGCACCCAACACGTGCCAGGATACCAAGGCACATAGAAAATGGCTGACTAGCCTCAACCAACACCCAACACGTCCAGGGATACCAAGGCACATAGAAAATGGCTGACTAGTCACAACCAGCACCCAACACGTGCCAGGATACCAAGGCACATAGAAAATGGCTGACTAGTCACAACCAGCACCCAACACGTGCCAGGATACAAAGACACATAGAAAATGGCTGATTAGTCACATCCAGCACCCAACACGTGCCAGGATACCGAGGCACATAGAAAATGGCTGACTAGTCACAACCAGCACCCAACACATGCCAGGATACCGAGGCACATAGAAAATGGCTGATTAGTCACAACCAGCACCCAACACGTGCCAGGATACCTAGGCACATAGAAAATGGCTGACTAGTCAAAACCAGCACCCAACACGTGCCAGGATACCAAGACACATAGAAAATGGCTGACTAGTCACAACCAGCACCCAACACGTGCCGGGATACCAAGGCACATAGAAAATGTCTGACTAGTCACGACCAGCACCCAATACATGCCAGGATACCAAAGCACATAGAAAATGGCTGATTAGTCACAACCAGCACCCAACACGTGCCAGGATACCGAGGCACATAGAAAATGGCTGACTAGTCACAACCAGCACCCAACACATGCCAGGATACCGAGGCACATAGAAAATGGCTGATTAGTCACAACCAGCACCCAACACGTGCCAGGATACCTAAGCACATAGAAAATGGCTGACTAGTCACAACCAGCACCCAACACGTGCCAGGATACCAAGACACATAGAAAATGGCTGACTAGTCACAACCAGCACCCAACACGTGCCAGGATACCGAGGCACATAGAAAATGGCTGACTAGTCACAACCAGCACCCAACACGTGCCAGGATGCCAAGACACATAGAAAATGGCTGACTAGTCACAACCAGCACCCAACACGTGCCAGGAT
Source organism: Discoglossus pictus (assembly GCA_027410445.1). Lineage (NCBI taxonomy): Eukaryota > Metazoa > Chordata > Amphibia > Anura > Alytidae > Discoglossus > Discoglossus pictus. The sequence continues at coordinate 41,135,986 of CM050176.1, read as the reverse complement.
ACCAAGACACATAGAAAATGGCTGAGTAGTCACGACCAGCACCCATCACATGCCAGGATACCGAGGCAAATAGAAAATGGCTGACTAGTCAAAACCAGCACCCAACACATGCCAGAATACCAAGACACATAGAAAATGGCTGCCTAGTCAAAACCAGCATCCAACACATGCCAGGATGCCAAGACACACAGATAATTACTGCCTACTAACAACCAGCACCCATCGCAGCGCAGAACACCAAGACACACAGAAAATGACTGCCTAGTCATAAAGAGCACCCAACATTTGTAAAAATAGCAAGGAACCCAAGAAGCAATACTGAGAAAGTCACAAGATGCCACCACCTGCCAGAATGGCATAACAGACAAAGAAGACTCATGCCGTGATTATTAGACACTCTGAGGATCCCTCATGAGTGACATTCTGAATCTGTCCCTTCTGTGCCGTCAAAATTCAACTTAATTAGATAAACAAACGGCTGCTTCTGTGGCGCACAAATAGCAGTTTTCACGCATTTCCATCACCGCTGAGTATTCGTTACATTACGCAGACATCTGGCTAATATATTGTTGGGAACTTATGAACCCGAACAACAAAATTCTGCAATTGCCCGTCATATAAACAGAACAGGCTCAAAGAGCAGATGGATCTCAGAGGGAAGATAATATTTCCAAATCAACACTAAATTATTATGTTATATTCAAATAATGTTATTGTGAGGATTATATGTTGGATGGCACCAGCTTATCAGATCCCGTCTACTATATTCTGACTGGTACCGTACCATATTTATTACCTTTTATAAGTTCTTATTCTGCAGTGGAGGCTGCCATTTTAGATTATTTTTTTATCAACAGATGTTTGGGGGAGCTTCTATCTGGATAATGAAAATGTGGCAGATAAAATTGACAGTGCTTTCATTAAGCCTAATAGAAAGTCCAGGCTACAAAGACACGCACTCCTGAGTCGGAAGGTGCAAGAGACTGCTGATTAAGGAGATGGAACCCTGTTGTAATAAATATTTGCAGGTAACACTAAAAAAGCCCATGTTTTAGTTTTCAGTTACTTATCAATTGCAAATGTAAAGAAACCGAGAGGAAATTAGGACTGCAATAAACCATTAAACATTGGTGCCCAGTTTCAGCTGATGCACTACACTGATCCATCGTGTGAATAAAATCAGTATATTCACCACTGATATCCAAGCTACAGGACGCCATATTGTGACTGTATGTAGAGTAAGAATATTATATATATACGGCTGGCACTTATCCCTTATGTGAATAAAATCAGTATATTCACCACTGATGTCCAAGCTACAGGACGCCATATTGTGACTGACAATTATAATATGTGATTCTTGCTCTATATATAAACTGCGATTCGTCGTCACGTTTGCGAGCTCGGAGCACTTAGCCGATGATCGCTGAAGGCATAGCAAGGTGAGCAGCTGAGGCATTGAAACTCGGAGCACTTAGGTGATAAGCGGTGAAGGTGCTCATCGCCTTTGATTCTCGCAAAGCGAGGCAAGCAGTTCAGGCATTGAAGTACGCGAGACTTAACCTCCAAGCAGTTAGGAAACGCAGGATTGTCTTAGGCTGCAAGCATTTAAGGAACGCAGGAATTAGAAAAAAAAATTGTAAGGCGCGGAACTACCAAAAAATATTATGAGGTCGGAAAAATACGAAATTAACGGCCAAACGCGCAAATCGAAAACACACACACAAAAAAAAAAACACTCACACAGCATGGGGGGTCAGGCAGAACGACTGGGAGTGAGGTTGCACGCAAATTTAAGCCGAATTTGCAGAGTTTCGTCACTCGAAAATCGGCTAATCGAGAAAAAAAATGGCGGGCAAAAAAATAAATAAAACGAGGCTACATGACCCCGAGCGCGTATAACACCGCCAGCCACGTACCACTTTTACCCAGGAACGTACCAGGTACAAAATACACTATTAGAATGGACGGAAAATGCTTGTGACCAATATAAAAACATAGACAATCGTCGCCATTTTACAACACTAACTTGCAACTAATAACATTACGACTCTAAAATGGCGCTTTACCCTCGCGCACGCAGCCTATTTACACTGCACACTTGGCACATTGCTGACACTTTCTCCTCAGGTCACCAACAGTCCAAATGTACATTATATGCTGCAGCAAAAGCGATTGTTAGCTCTTCAGGATATTGATTGCTGGATATATTAATTGAAATAGGTAAAGTATATTTATTAAGTAATTAATTATTATTAAAAAAATATGCTATTTAGCATTTTTTTTGTTTTTATATATATATTTCACCCATTTGAAGGACACGAGGGGAGAGGCTCGCAATGAGCGCCGAAGGTCCTCAGAGGAGCAAAAGCTTTACATTGTGTGGGAAACTGCATTGCCATGGCTTCACATATTATTGCCCCGTCATTTTTGACGGGCAAGACGCTAGTATTATATATATGCTGCAGGCACTTATCCCTTGTGTGAATAAAATCAGTATATTCACCACTGGTTGCCAAGCTGCAGGACTCCATATTGTGAATGTATATAGAGTTAGAATATTATATATACGCCAGGCGCTGCATGTAAGCACCGTGTAACTGCTGTCACATTATTAGCTATCGCTGTGTCGGTGGCAGCAGGCAGCTGAATTATGGGTGGCAGTTCTTACAATCAATACGTAGAGTTTAGACACTGTGTGCAAAGGCATTTCTGTGGCTAACAAATGAGTGTGCAGCCCGTAGTCAGGCTAACTGGCTGTAGGAATAGAAGGAATTACTGGTATTGATCTGAATTTAGCATGCTGCTTAGCCAGGCTCGCTGGGGTGAGGTCATTAGCTGGAGAGGAGATCCTGTCTCTGCACAAATTGTTAATAAGAATTTGCATGTTGTGTTATAGAGACTGCCAGGGTATAATAGGACCCATCATAATCTGTTCTGTGTCACCCTGTGCTCCTCAAATCATCCTCTCTCAGTCATTGCAGATAAACTGTGACAGGCAGGAGACGGCAGTATATACTGGGAATAATAGGACTCGTCATAACCCATCTGTTCTGTGCCACCCTGTGCTCCTGAAATCATCCTCTCTCAGTATAATAGGACCCATCCTAACCCATCAGTTCTGTGCCACCCTGTGCACCTGAAATCATCAGGTCCTCAACCCCCCTCCTCAACCTCTCTCCTCAACCCCCCCCTCCTCAACCTCTCTCCTCAACCTCTCTCCTCAACCCCCATCCTCAACTCCCCTCCTCATCCTCAACTCCTCATCCTCAACCCCCCTCCTCATCCTCAACCCCCCTCCTCATCCTCAACCCCCCTACTCATCCTCAACCCCCCTCCTCATCCTCAACCCCCACCTCATCCTCAACCCCCACCTCCTCATTCTCAACCCCCCTCCTCAACCTCTCTCCTCAACCCTCCTCCTCAACCTGAACCCTCCTCCTCAACCTCAACCCTCCTCCTCAACCTCAACCCCCCTCCTCATTCTCTCTCCTCAACCCTCCTCCTCAACCCCCCTCTTCATTCTCAACTCCCTCCTCATCCTCCCTCCTCAACTCCCCTGCTCACTTTACCCCTCTCTAATTACCCTTTCCCCCTACTTACCTTCCATCACCAGCTGCTCCTCCGCTCCTCCATGCTTCTTCCGGCTGCGTCTGGACCTGACCAATGCTAATGACGTGACGCGCATGTGACGTCACGTCATTTGCATATGCCGGGTCCCGACGCAGCCAGAAGACGCTCGGAGGAGCAGCTGCTGATGGAAGGTAAGTGAGGGGAGAGGGGGAGGTAATTAGAGAGGGGTAAAGTGAGGAGGGTGGATGAGGAGGAGGGTTGAGGATGAGGAGGAGGGTTGAGGATGAGGAGGGGGGGTGAGGACGAGGAGGGGGGGTGAGGACGAGGAGGGGGGTTGGGGATGAGGAGGGGGGTTGAGGATGAGGAGGGGGGTTGAGGTTGAGGAGGAGGGGTGAGGACGAGGAGGGGGGTTGAGGACGAGGAGGGGGGTTGAGGTGGGAGGATGAGGAGGATTATAAGGGAGGGGAAAGGGAAAGAGACTCAAGGGAGAGGGGGAAGAGACACAAGGGAGAGGGGAGAAAGAGACACAGGAGAGGGAGAGGGGGATGAAACACAGGAGAGGGAGAGTGGGAAGAGACATGGGGGGAAAGGAGACACAGGGTTACTTGAGTATAAGCCAAGGGGGCCTTTTTCAGCCTTAAAAAAAAAAGGGCTGAAAAACTTGACTTATACTCGAGTATATACGGTAAGATACATGCCACTTCATAAGAGCTCGGTCATTTCTCCCAAATATAGCAGTTTCTTCTGAATAGTTCTAATGTTGATTACACAGCACAGCTCATATGGGCGCAAATTATACAACAGTTACTATACCTGATTTCAAAACAATGTTTTTATTGAATGACACACCAGTAATACTGTATAAATGTTAAGTATATCCCCTAACTCCTATTACAACTAATTACTTAGTATGACTGAGCTTATTGGTCTGAACTTTTCCCGCAAATATGGAACCCAAAATCCTTGAAAAATATACAAGTTGCAGAAAACATTTTTCTTAATATGCAAAGTAAAAAAAAATAATTCAATTTTAGGAAATCAATGAAAGCCTTAGGACGTGGAAATTAATAAAGCGAGTAATGGGATGGAAATGTTATTGGATAACTGCCCCCTACTTATGTTATATTGACAAAGTATTTTAACAGTAAATCAGTTAAGTCTGGGTATTTTGCACAGGCCATCAGAGGACAAACCAAATGCACAAAATAATTACAAATTGTTTTACTTTTCATAATATGTATTGTGACAAGCTGTCTGTCTCCCATTGGGTCTGTGACCTTGTTTCAGTAATTTTTTGGGAGGAACATACTTACATGATGCTTTAAAAGCTTTTTTTCAACTTTTCTTTCATCAATTTGCCAGTAATACAAAAATGATACACAAAACTAAATAAAATAAATTAACAGGTCATAGCACTAACTTTAATGTGACCGTTCCTAATTATAAAAGCTTCGATCCAGCTAAACCTGAATGGAGCAAAAGCAAACAGGCAGTTATGTTTTTATTCAATTACTGGTCTTTTACTTTTAAGTTTCCTCTCTGCGGCTTGCTCATCTGCTCCAAGCCTCAGTATCTCTGTCTTTGTCTTTCTCCATCTTCAGACACCAGTATGGACGTTCTTCTATGGTGCCCGTCTTTACAGTTCCTGTACACCTCTCTAGGTTTCTCCACAGTTTGCTTTCTCAGCCTTTCCAAGGCTGGATGCCCAAACAGAGCATGGCTCAATTAGAGCCTATCACTGCTGGGCTGCATTGTATAAAAACAGCTACACCCATGTCTCAGTTCCAGGCTTTGATGGCTGTGCTCATCTGAGATAATCAAACTACTCCAGGCAATAACTCTTTTACCTCCAAGGGGGAGGGGGGGCTTTGTATTGTCTGTGACTAATTCTCTGTTTTTATTTAAACATAATGTTGAACCAGTTATATTTTTTATTATTTATGATGTACTAGTAACTTGCCCGTTTCCCCCCCTCCCCTGTATCTCTTCCCCCCCTTCCCTGTATCTCTTCTCCCCCTTCCCTGTATCTCTTCTCCCCCTTCCCTGTATCTCTTCCCCCCCTCTCCCCTGTATCTCTACCCCCCCCCTCCCCTGTATCTCTACCCCCCCCCCTCCCCTGTATCTCTTCCCCCCCCTCTGTATCTCTTCCCCCCCTCCCCTGTAGCTCTTCCCACCGTCCCCTGTATCCCTTCCCCCCCTCCCCTGTATCTCTTGTCATCAGACATTTTATTATATGTTCTGATGATTAATTTCCACCAAGCTGAGCTGAGCAAATAATTAATTTATTTCCCATAAGATGTAAATGACATTGTAGATGCCAATACCAGCTTCAGAGTATTTTATTAGTATTTAAATTGGGCAACAATTCTGATATATGTTCTCTTTTATTATAATATGTATATCTTGTGCAGTACTTATAAGTCTATATAAAGCCAATTACCCCATCAGCTGATCACCCTTATCTTAAAAAGGGAGTTCAATATGACTCCTTATAACAACCACATTATATTCCGTCCAGCAAAGAAAATGTGGCTTCTTTCTGTGTAAAAGTTTTCTAAACTAGAGATCATTCATTTCCATACCACCACAAAAAAAAACAATAATTGTTATGTGTAACATATATTTCTAATAATAAATACATAAATAAATGGTAGTAACTTGTGGAATTTCATGTCTGTGAAAGCAAACACATCGGGTCCAGTTGCAGCCGCTGTTGGGTTTAGCAAAAACAAAAAAAAGAAAAACTTAAAAGCTCTTTCCTGAGCGAGTCCTTTGTCACATCACACCGTGTGGCTTTTTATAGCCCTTTCTCGCTGATCATGCGTTTTTAGACATGACAATGAAATTCAGTGAGTATTTCTCAGGAATTGATCAAACACCAGGAGGGGAGGATAATAACAAATTCTGTCCCACAGTCTAGTCTGTCTTATAGTTTATATCCGGTTATCTGTGTCTGTATAGTATTAAATCAAAGGAATCGACCATCAGCAACAATTTGCAACACAGCAGAGGTTCTGAATATAATATAATGTAAAATCATTGTCAATATATGAGTCTAAAGACGATAACTACTTTATCAGTTGAATCTGATTTTAGAAATGTGTTTCCTTACTGTACTGTTAAAGTTGGTAGTTTATACCTAGCAATCAACATTGAACTTGAATGCAATTTAAAGTAAAGTATTATTTCTCATAGAGTTTGCTTGTGGTGGACATTCTTGTTATATTTCCTGATGTTCTATGATTCACAGCAGCTGCCAACAAAAAGAAAGATGTATGGTTTTACTTGCTTTCGGGAATGTAATCAGCCATCAGTTAACCCACAAGTAACATATTTAGATGTTTCTAGTAGTCATTTCCCTGCACAGATGAATTTGGGAAGGGTTAACCCTCTTTATGCTCCTGCTCTCTGCACAGAGCTCTTGCCTGGGGGACTTGCCACATTCCCATGTAAACAAAACTTAATTTATGATTTTTTTTCTGTGAAAAAGCCACCTATTTCAATAATAATTTCAACATGTTTCCAGGAGCACATTACAGTGGTGTGCTCAAAGTTGTGCTGAACTAACTGGCCCTTTAAATGCTGAAAGATGAATTCACCAATACAGCCAAAATGAATCTGAACAAAACGGCATGACACACCCATAAGTCTCTAGGTGAGGTCAAAAATGGAAGCTCCAAGTCACAAGCACGGTGTGCTAAAATTAAGCGTTTCTATAAAAATGCCTTTATAAATAAGTGCAAGCCTTGCCCTTCAGTAATGTAAACACCCCTCTTACATACATATTCTTCACACAATTATCATGGATTACTTTAGGTCCCAGCCAAAGCATTATTCTAATTAAAACCTAGCTTTATATTGTTTTTCTGCCTATTTATGCTCCTAGTTTTCAGGCATATTTCCATGTTTCATCGCACAGAGCTCCTTTATTCATGCAGTGTAGACAATTCTCATTTGACGTGGTTGATGAGAGATGTTGGAGAGTTCATTCTCCCACAGACTATCAATTCCAAAGTGTGAAAATACAGATTTCTGAGCGATCGGAGAATTAGACGCCCAGCGCACCATAAACCGCCAAGCAAATTAGAGCAGAGACACCAAGGTAATGAGAACTGTCCATATCCTAGAGATGGCGGGCACCCAACAGACACGACTCGCACCCCCACAAGGTCCCAGTCCGAGGGGCTGTCTGTCTGCAAGATGTAAATGTAATATTTCAATTGTATTCAATGTCCCCTTTTTTGTTTCCCGGCTTTAAAGGATGTTTTTACATTTTAACATAAGGAATAAATAAAATAAATCTGTTTTAAAAGGACACTGTGAAGGTCCAAAAATAATGGTTTAAAACTATAGGTAACTAGCGACTTGCCCATCAAAAAATGACGGCAATAAGATTGTAAGGCAGGTAATGTTTCTTGCAAAATTATTATTTTGTTGGTGTTTTATGATCCTTCGGCGCTCATTGCAAGGCTCTCAGTTGTTTGTGTGCTATGAGCAGCGTTGGTCTTTTTTTTTGGTATGGCAATGAATAATTAATAAAATAAGAAATTTATATACTTTACCTATTGTGAAGTAATATATGCAGGAAGCATTGTGTTGAAGAGCTGGCAATCTGTTTTGATGTTGCTGCAGCATTAGTGGTGTGGAGCTGCTGTGTAAGCGTGGTGAATGTGTGCAGTGTAATACTGTGCGTGCGCGAGACCAAACCGTTAGGGTAGCTGTGTACTTCCACATCGTGTAAGTTAGTGTTCTAAAATGGCGGCTAATGTGTGGTATGCGTCTGTGGCTGGTTTAGGGTCCTTGTTTTCGGATATCGTCCGACTTTTTCGGAAAATGCGTATGTGTTTGGTGGTGTTTTGCGTGTTTAGGGTCCTTTAGCCTCGTTTTAGTTTTTTTTGGGGGCCATTTTTTCTCTCGCTTAGGTGATTTTCGGGCGTCTAAACTCCGAAATTTGGACTTAAATCGAGGTGTAACTTCACTTGCAGAGGTCCTGCAGCGTTTTTCATGTGTTTGTTGTGTGTATTTCTTGTGTTTCTAATGTTTTTGGGGTCGCGCGGGCTGCGTCCTTGTTTTCGGATCTTGTGCGTCTTTTTCGGAAAATCCGTAGGTGTTTGGTGTTGTTTTCCGTCTTTAGACTGCTGTAGACTTCTTTTCGTTTTTTTCGGCTGCCATTTTTTCTCTCGCTTAGGGGATGTTCGGGTGTCTAAACTCTATTATTTTGAGTTAAATTGAGGTGTAAGTTCAGTTTTCGAGGTCCTGGGTGCCCCCCCTTGCTGTATGTAAGCTTTTTATGCATTCGTTGTGTGTTTTTATTGTGTTTTTCATGTGCACGGATTTCGGGCACTTTTTGCGAGGTCGTAATGTGTCATAACGCGTCTCGTATTTTTGTTTTGTAACTGCGTAAATTTTGCGAGGTCCGCAGTCGCTTTGCGAGCCCGCAACATTAGCAACAGCCCGCATGCTCTCAACTATATATGTGATAGTAAGCACTTTATATGTTGAGCACTAAATAATCTATTATGTTTGCAAAGTTTACCTCTCAATCTGCTTTTCTGATTCGCCCATCAAGCATGGTCTGTTATCTCATTCTTATGGGTTATTATTGCTAATAATTGCTGTATATGAATATTCTAAGAGTAAGTAAATATCTGGATATAATAGGGAAGGGCTTTGCGATTTGGTCCACGCTCTGATGAGACCAGAGCGTTGTGTCTGTGTCCCCAGCAATATGGCAGCTGAATACGCTGTGCGCACATCTGCTGTAACACATGGCATGGTTCCTGCCTGCTTTTCTATCAAATGCTATGAGCTCATTCATATATTTACTGCAACGTGGACAGATCTGAGCACCGGCTCCAGAAGGATTGATAGATGATGAATATATCCGGCCTGAGGACGCTTCTCTCACAAATCACTTTGATATAAAAACTCGACAATCCCAAGAATTCCCATATAGCTGATCATTTTTGGGATAGTTTACAATTAACAGACTTCTGTAGTGTCCAATTTATGTTATTGCAGGCTTTAAATATAACTATTGTATTCCGTTTTTTCTTTAATATTGGCAGACTTTTTTTTATTGCCAACAGGATTAGAGGAGAAACTGTGGATTAAGATCTCTATTCCATTCTGTTTGAAAGACTGTCACTTTATATAGACACGACAATAGAAGAATAGGATGAGACTCCCTCTCAGGCTACAGGCAGGCTAGAAGTCTCAAGTTAGAATCTTCAGCTGAATATGAGATGTTAAGCGTGTTTTCAGGTCATGCTTCACACATCTGCCAGTGTTGTTTGGTTTTAAATATTAGTATCAAAGTGTTTTGTGTGGATCTGATGCTTGGGATCTGTAAACCTGCTATAGATAAAAAGAGGTCACTGCACACCAATATATATATATGTTATGGTAATGAGATAAGAATCCTAAATCCATATTTAAACCAGTTTTTTTTCAATAAAACAATGTAATCATCATGAGATTTACTGCCCCTAATTAGGGACCTGCTATGTTGTTATCTAAACCTGATCTAAAGACCCACAGGTCACTAATATTGGTTCTTTTTTTTTGTCCTTTCCTATAGTCTGAATTGATATATAAACGTTTCCTGGTACTTTTTTCAAAAGCTTGTCGGAATAAATTAATATGTTTGTCCAGTAAAAGGTTATCACCATATACTACAATATTCAAATGGACTACTGGACAATCACGGCTACCTCACTATATATATATATATATATATATATATTTATATAGTGAACTCCCCGTTATCCGGCACCCACGGGGACTGCCTATTGCCGGATAAGTGTAGTTGCCGGTTGCTTGAGAGTCACTGTTTTATAAAGCCTAACTCATCCTAAACCCCCTAAAAATCCTTAAACTATCTATTTAACAGCTACTGCTATCTATTCTAAGTCATTTAAAGCTAAAAAAAACTAATTTAAATTAAAAAAATCTGGATACCGATTGTGCCGGAGAATGGCAATTAAGTGAGAGTTTTTGCCAATCGGGGGAATGGAGGCAGGTGCCGGTTGCTTGAGAGTTGCTTGAGTGCCGGATAATGGGTATTTTACTGTGTGTGTGTATATATATATATATATATATATATATATATATATATATAAGCTGACTTTTCTTTTTCAGTGTCCATATAAAGGATAATTGACGTAACATGGGACATTTCCCACAATGCCATGTGTTGTTTACCAAGAATATAGAATTATAAAAATCTTATAAAGTGGAAAACAATCCTTTCTTTGTTAGTTTTCCGGGTTCAGACAAATAGAGATTTCACAGGGTACTAATATGATGAACATTTGTCTTGTAGATTCGGGTTGATATGCCTCTCTATCAGGTTTCTGGGTGGAGGAACTTCCCAGGAGGGTCTACTAGCAGGAGTTGTTATCTGCCTATATAATGGACAACAGCCTGAATAGTGCATTAGTGATTCCATTTGAATATCTAAATAATAAGTTAATAAACTTATTTCCTGCTCAAGTCTTTCAAATACAGTTGATGCACTGCATTCTGGGAAAACTAGGCTGGGACATGCAAATGAGACCACTAATCCAATAACCATTTCATACATGGCTCCTTTTTAAGCTTATGTTCACTGTATTTCACAGCTTTATATATTTGTATATAACATCCATTTAGTATATGGTGAGCACAAGAGTGAGAGAAGCTCTCCGTGGTACAGACAACAAATAATACATCTGTAAGCTCATCTGTATGTCTAAAAGGCGGAGACATGCAAATGAGAAGGCAGTGTATCTTACTCTTTGGATCCAAAAAAGGGGTATTATGCAAAAGTATGGCTATACATAAATGGCAATAGATACGTAGAACCGTCTTCCAGCCTCAATTACAGGGAAAGACACAGTAAGGAATTCAAGCATGCCTGGGATAAGCATAATGCTATCCTGAAAATGTATTCAGGTAAACTTTTAGGACCATAGAATGGATAATGGTGGAAACGTGACGTTTTTCCAAAACTACAATGGTCCTTTCATACAAAAACTTATCCTAGTTATGTCGGTGTAATGATGGGCTGTAATTTAACCCTTTAACTGGAAGAGGCACCTTCAGCACATTGCATTACATTGCTGTCCCAGTGAAAGGGTTAATTGCGCTCAGATAATAACATGATGCGTTTATACGGATAGCAGCGAGCCGCTGAGTCCTCTATACCTTGTACCATTACAGGGGACGGCGTGAACCGCAATTATAGCCTGCCAATATCCTTATAATAAAACACAAGTTGCTGCAGAACTGGTTTAACTTTAACACTTGAAAAATCCAATAAGTTATTGTAGCCAAGTCTATTTAAGAAAAAAACGTGAGCGCTGCAGCCTTTCTCTCGCAAAATACTATTGATTGCGCAGAACCAGGGGACAGGTTGTGAATGAAATGGTAGTAATTGTGCACATAGCCAGTGTACAAAAGATACAGCGATGTTCTGTATGTATAGAAATAATGGCAGTATTGAGTGTCCCTGGAAGCGTTGGATTACATGGGTGTTATTATAAAATCTAATGCTACATAATAGTATTATATTCCTGCCATCGATCCTCGCGCCTAGATCAGCCGCTACCATACCTGCCCCCTGGCTGACATAGAAACATAGTTTTCCCATTATATCTACCTAAAAGACTGGCTTAATTAACAGCAGAATAGTCTTATTCTTTTCCCAGGCATG